>CAWUFW010003376.1:0-600000 GCA_963921515.1 Calotriton arnoldi
GTACTTCGTTCAGTTACGTATTGCTAAGCCTGCGTTGCAACGCCTGTAACAAATTGTGCAGTTGTGTTTAGGTAGTGAAGAGGGTCGTGCTGGGGGTAGTGTTTTAGGGTTTAGGGTAGTGCAGTGGTGTTTGTGTGGTGTAGGGGGTCATGCTGGGGGTAGATTTAGGGTTTAGGGTAGTGCAGTGGTGTTTGGGTAGTGTAGAGAGTCGTGCTGGGGGAGTGTTTTAGGGTTTAGGGCAGTGGTGTTTGGGTAGTGTAGGGGGTAGTGTTTTAGGGTTTAGGGTAGTGCAGTGGTGTTTGGGTAGTGTAGGGAGTCGTGATGGGGTAGTGATTTAGGGTAGTGCAGTGGTGTTTGGGTAGTGTAGGGGGTACTGCTGGGGGTAGTGTTTTAGGGTTTAGGGTAGTGCAATGCTGTTTGGGTAGTGTAGGGGGTACTGCTGGGGGTAGTGTTTTAGGGTTTAGGGTAGTGCAGTGGTGTTTGGGTAGTGTAGGGGTTTGTGCTGGGGGTAGTTTTTTAGGGTTTAGGGTAGTGCAGTGGTGTTTGTGTAGTGTAGGAGGTCGTGTTTTAGGGTTTAGGGTAGTGCAGTGGACTTTGGATAGTGTAGGGAGTCGTGCGGGGGTAGTGTTTTAGGGTTTAGGGTAGTGCAGTGGTCTTTGGGTAGTGTAGGGGTCGTGCGGGGGTAGTGTTTTAGGGATTAGGGTAGTGCATTGGTGTTTGGGTAGTGTAGGGGTCATGCGGGGGTAGTGTTTTAGGGTTTAGGGCAGTGCAGTGGTGTTTGGGTAGTGTAGGGGTCGTGCTGGGGGAGTGTTTTAGGGTTTAGGGCAGTGCAGTGGTGTTCGGGTAGTGTAGGGGGTCGTGCTGGGGGAGTGTTTGAGGGTTTAGGGCACTGCAGTGGTGTTCGGGTAGTGTAGGGGGTCGTGCTGGGGGAGTGTTTTTGGGTTTAGGGCAGTGCAGTCGTGTTCGGGTAGTGTAGGGGGTCGTGCTGGGGGAGTATTTTAGGGTTTAGGGTAGTGCAGTGGTGTTCGGGTAGTGTAGGGGGCCATGCTGGGGGTAGTGTTCTAGGGTTTAGGGCAGTGCAGTGGTGTTCGGGCAGTGTAGGGGGCGGTGCAGGGGGTGGTGTTTCAGGGTTTAGGGCAGTACAGTGGTCTTCGGGCAGTGTAGGGGGTCGTGCAGGGGGTGGTGTTTCAGGGTTTAGGGCAGTGCAGTGGTGTTCGGGCAGTGTAGGGGGTCATGCAGGGGGTGGTGTTTCAGGGTTTAGGGCAGTGCAGTGGTGTTTGGGTAGTGTAGGGGGTCGTGCTGGGGGAGTGTTTTAGGGTTTAGGGCAGTGCAGTGGTGTTCGGGTAGTGTAGGGGGTCGTGCTGGGGAGAGTGTTTGAGGGTTTAGGGCAGTGCAGTGGTGTTCGGGTAGTGTAGGGGGTCGTGCTGGGGGGAGTGTTTTAGGGTTTAGGGCAGTGCAGTCGTGTTCGGGTAGTGTAGGGGGTCGTGCTGGGGGGAGTATTTTAGGGTTTAGGGTAGTGCAGTGGTATTCGGGTAGTGTAGGGGGTCGTGCTGGGGGTAGTGTTCTAGGGTTTAGGGCAGTGCAGTGGTGTTCGGGCAGTGTAGGGGCGGTGCAGGGGGTGGTGTTTCAGGGTTTAGGGTAGTACAGTGGTCTTCGGGCAGTGTAGGGGGTCGTGCAGGGGGTGGTGTTTCAGGGTTTACGGCAGAGCAGTGGTGTTCGGGCAGTGTAGGGGGTCATGCAGGGGGTGGTGTTTCAGGGTTTAGGGCAGTGCAGTGGTGTTCGGGCAGTGTAGGGGGTCATTCTGGGGCTGGTGATTCAGGGTTTAGGGCAGTACAGTGGTGTTCGGGCAGTGTAGGGGGTCGTGCTGGGGCTGGTGTTTCAGGGTTTAGGGCAGTGCAGTGGTGTTCGGGCAGTGTAGGTGGTGGTGCTGGGGCTGTTGTTTCAGGGTTTAGAGCAGTGCAGTGGTGTTCGGGCAGAGTAGGGGGTCATGCTGGGGCTGGTGTTTCAGGGTTTAGGGCAGTGCAGTGGTGTTCGGGCAGTGTAGGGGGTCTTGCTGGGGCTGGTGTTTCAGAGTCTAGGGCAGTGCAGTGGTGTTCGGGCAGTGTAGGGGGTCTTGCTGGGGCTGGTGTTTCAGGTTTTAGGGCAGTGCAGTGGTGTTCAGGCAGTGTAGGGGGTCATGCTGGGGGTTGTTTTTCAGGGTTTAGGGCAGTGCAGTGGTGTTCGGGCAGTGTAGGGGGTCGTGCTGGGGCTAGTGTTTCAGGGTTTAGGGCAGAGCAATGGTGTTCAGGCAGTGTAGGGGGTTGTGCTGGAGGTGGTGTTTCAGGGTTTAGGGCAGTGCAGTGGTGTTCGGGCAGTGAAGGGGTCTTGCTGGGGGTGGTGTTTCAGGGTTTAGGGCAGTGGTGTTCAGGCAGT
The DNA here is from genome assembly GCA_963921515.1 of Calotriton arnoldi. Taxonomy (NCBI): domain Eukaryota; kingdom Metazoa; phylum Chordata; class Amphibia; order Caudata; family Salamandridae; genus Calotriton; species Calotriton arnoldi. Next base: position 2,413 of record CAWUFW010003376.1, read on the forward strand.
GTAGGGGGTCGTGCTGGGGGTGGTGTTTCAGGGTTTAGGGCAGTGCAGTGGTGTTCCGGCAGTCTAGGGGGTCGTGCAGGGGGTGGTGTTTCAGGGTTTAGGGCAGTGCAGTGGTGTTTGGGCTATGTAGGGGGTCGTGCAGGGGGTGGTGTTTCAGGGTTTAGGGCAGTGCAGTGGTGTTTGGGCTATGTAGGGGATCGTGCAGGGGGTGGTGTTTCAGGGTTTACGGCAGTGCAGTGGTGTTTGGGCAGTGTAGGGGGTCGTGCAGGGGGTGGTGTTTCAGGGTTTAGGGCAGTGCAGTGGTGTTCGGGCAGTGTAGGGGGTCATGCAGGGGGTGGTGTTTCAGGGTTTAGTGCAGTGGTGTTCGGGCAGTGTAGGGGGTCATGCTGGGGGTGGTGTTTTAGGGTTTAGGGCAGTGCAGTGGTGTTCGGGTAGTGTAGGGGTCGTGCTGGGGGAGTGTTTGAGGGTTTAGGGCAGTGCAGTGGTGTTCGGGTAGTGTAGGGGGTCGTGCTGGGGGAGTGTTTTAGGGTTTAGGGCAGTGCAGTCGTGTTCAGGTAGTGTAGGGGGTCGTGCTGGGGGAGTATTTTAGGGTTTAGGGTAGTGCAGTGGTGTTCGGGTAGTGTAGGGGTCGTGCTGGGGGTAGTGTTCTAGGGTTTAGGGCAGTGCAGTGGTGTTCGGGCAGTGTAGGGGGCGGTGCAGGGGGTGGTGTTTCAGGGTTTAGGGTAGTACAGTGGTCTTCGGGCAGTGTAGGGGGTCGTGCAGGGGGTGGTGTTTCAGGGTTTAGGGCAGTGCAGTGGTTTTCGGGCAGTGTAGGGGGTCATGCAGGGGTTGGTGTTTCAGGGTTTAGGGCAGTGCAGTGGTGTTCGGGCAGTGTAGGGGGTCATTCTGGGGCTGGTGATTCAGGGTTTAGGGCAGTACAGTGGTGTTCGGGCAGTGTAGGGGGTCGTGCTGGGGCTGGTGTTTCAGGGTTTAGGGCAGTGCAGTGGTGTTCGGGCAGTGTAGGTGGTGGTGCTGGGGCTGGTGTTTCAGGGTTTAGGGCAGTGCAGTGGTGTTCGGGCAGAGTAGGGGGTCATGCTGTGGCTGGTGTTTCAGGGTTTAGGGCAGTGCAGTGGTGTTCGGGCAGTGTAGGGGATCTTGCTGGGGCTGGTGTTTCAGAGTCTAGGGCAGTGCAGTGGTGTTTGGGCAGTGTAGGGGGTCTTGCTGGGGCTGGTGTTTCAGGGTTTAGGGCAGTGCAGTGGTGTTCAGGCAGTGTAGGGGGTCATGCTGGGGGTTGTTTTTCAGGGTTTAGGGCAGTGCAGTGGTGTTCGGGCAGTGTAGGGGGTCATGCTGGGGCTAGTGTTTCAGGGTTTAGGGCAGAGCAATGGTGTTCAGGCAGTGTAGGGGGTTGTGCTGGAGGTGGTGTTTCAGGGTTTAGGGCAGTGCAGTGGTGTTCGGGCAGTGAAGGGGTCTTGCTGGGGGTGGTGTTTCAAGGTTTAGGGCAGTGGTGTTCAGGCAGTGTAGGGAGTCGTGCTGGGGGTGGTGTTTCAGGGTTTAGGGCAGTGCAGTGGTGTTCGGGCAGTGTAGGGGGTCTTGCTGGGGGTAGTGTTTCAGGGTTTTGGGCAGAGCAGTGGTGTTTGGGCAGTGTAGGGGTCGTGCTGGGGGTGATGTTTCAGGGTTTAGGGCAGTGCAGTGGTTTTCAGGCAGTGTAGGGGTCTTGCTGGGGGTGGTGTTTCAGGGTTTAGGGGCAGTGGTGTTCGGGCAGTGTAGGGGGTCTTGCTGGGGGTGATGTTTCAGGGTTTAGGGCAGTGCAGTGGTGTTCGGGCAGTGTAGGGGTCTTGCTGGGGGTAGTGTTTCAGGGTTTTGGGCAGAGCAGTGGTGTTTGGGCAGTGTAGGGGTCGTGCTGGGGGTGATGTTTCAGGGTTTAGGGCAGTGCAGTGGTGTTCGGACAGTGTAGGGGGTCTTGCTGGGGGTGGTGTTTCAGGGTTTAGGGCAGTGGTGTTCGGGCAGTGTAGGGGGTCTTGCTGGGGGTGATGTTTCAGGGTTTAGGGCAGTGCAGTGGTGTTCGGGCAGTGTAGGGGGTCTTGCTGGGGGTAGTGTTTCAGGGTTTAGGGCAGTGCAGTGGTGTTCGTGCAGTGTAGGGGGTCGTGCTGGGGATGGTGTTTCAGGGTTTAGAGCAGTGCAGTGGTGTTCGGGCAGTGTAGGGGGTCGTGCTGGGGCTGGTGTTTCAGGGTTTAGGGCAGTGCAGTGGTGCTCGGGCAGTGTAGGGGGTCGTGCTGGGGGTGGTGTTTCAAGGTTTAGGGCAGTGCAGTGGTGTTCGGGCAGTGTAGGGGGTCGTGCTGGGGCTGGTGTTTCAAGGTTTAGGGCAGTGCAGTGGTGTTCGGGCAATGTAGGGGGTCGTGCTGGGGCTGGTGTTTCAGGGTTTTGGGCAGAGCAGTGGTGTTCGGGCAGTGTAGGGGGTCGTGCTAGGGGTGGTGTTTCAGGGTTTAGGGCAGTGCAGTGGTGTTCGGGCAGTGTAGGCGGTCGTGCTGGGGGTGGTGTTTCAGGGTTTAGGGCAGTGGTGTTCGGGCAGTGTAGGGGTCATGCTGGTGGTGGTGTTTCAGGGTTTAGGGCAGTGCAGTGGTGTTTGGGCAGTGTAGGGGGTCATGAAGGGGGTGGTGTTTCAGGGTTTAGGGCAGTGCAGTGGTGTTCGGGCAGTGTAGGGGGTCGTACTAGGGGTGGGGTTTCAGGGTTCAGGGAAGTGCAGTGGTGTTCGGGCAGTGTAGGGTGTCGTGCAGGGGCTGATGTTTTAGGGTTTAGGGCAGTGCAGTGGTGTTTGGGCAGTGTAGGGGGTCGTGCTGGGGGTAGTGTTTTAGGGTTTAGGGTAGTGCAGTGGTGCTTGTGTAGTGTAGGGGGTCATGCTGGGGGTAGTGTTTTAGGGTTTAGGGTAGTGCAGTGGTGTTTGTGTAGTGTAGGGGGTCATGTTTTAGGGTAGTGCAGTGGTGTTTGGGTAGTGTAGCGGGTCGTGCTGGGGTAGTGTTTTAGGATTTAGGTTAGTGCAGTGGTGTTTGGGTAGTGTAGGTGGTCGTGCTGGGGGTAGTGTTTTAGGGTTTAGGGTAGTGCAGTGGTGTTTGTGTAGTGTAGGGGGTCATGCTGGGGGTAGTGTTTTAGGGTTTAGGGTAGTGCAGTGGTGCTTGTGTAGTGTAGGGGGTCGTGCTGGGGGTAGTGGTTTAGGGTTTAGGGTAGTGCAGTGGTGTTTGTGTAGTGTAGGGGGTCATGTTTTAGGGTAGTGCAGTGGTGTTTGGGTAGTGTAGGGGGTCGTGCTGGGGTAGTGTTTTAGGATTTAGGTTAGTGCAGTGGTGTTTGGGTAGTGTAGGGGGTCGTGCTGGGGGTAGTGTTTTAGGGTTTAGGGTAGTGCAGTGGTGTTTGTGTAGTGTAGGGGGTCATGCTGGGGGTAGTGTTTTAGGGTTTAGGATAGTGCAGTGGTGCTTGTGTAGTGTAGGGGGTCGTGCTGGGGGTAGTGTTTTAGGGTTTAGGGTAGTGCAGTGGTGTTTTTGTAGTGTAGGGGGTCATGTTTTAAGATGCAACGCTCCAATACCTGACCAGTCTGCACTACATAAAACTGCAAAAAAACTAAAAATAAAAAGTATTTTGCACACTTTTGTCATTGGGCTATATGTGGGCTACATCTGGGTAATAGTTGTGCTACATTTGGGCTCTTTTTTCACTGGTGGCCATCTTGGAAGACTTCTTTGTTATGAAGTTTCCTAATTTCCTCATTTACGCCAGTCTCCTCAGTAGGAAATGCTTTCAGTTTTTTACTTTGATTCCATCAAGAAGGCATTCAGATGTGTCTCACATTTGCCATAAATTCAGAATGTTAGCACTCTAGTTGCTCATTAGATCACTGTAGTAAAGCTACTGCTCACCAGGGAGTTAACTGGAAGTCTGCTGCTAGTATTGAAAGTGATTGTTTCAGTCTGCATGTCAGAATTTTCTAATGAAATAGAAGAGGATTTGAGATCTCACTTAAAACATGCCCTAATTTTTCTTTCTGCAGCACTAACCATAATTTCTATTTCAAAAAGAACCCCCTCATTTTGTTCCTTTTTAAATTAAATGTTTTAAGTGTTACCGGTTTATTCCAATCAAGATGGCTTCAGGTGTGCCATACTTTTGTCATAAGTAAGGCTGTTAGCGCTCTAGTTGTTCTTTGGAACACTCTGGGAAGCTGCAGTAGAACACAAAGGCATCAACTGACAGGTTGCTCCTGTTGAAATATAACAGGAAGATATTTGAGATCACACTTGAAACATGTCCTAATTTTTCTTTCTACAGCACTAACCATAATTTCTATGACAAAATGAACCCCATCATTTTGTTCCTTTTTAAATTAAATGTTTTAAGTGTTACCAGTTTATTCCAATCAAGATGGCTTCAGGTGTGCCATACTTTTGTCATAAGTAAGGCTGTTAGCGCTCTAGTTGTTCTTTAGAACACTCTGGGAAGCTGCAGTAGAACACAAAGGAATCAACTGACAGTCTCTGCCCTTGTTGGATGTACATGTTTTACTGAGAATGTCAGACTTCATTCTCACATGACTGAGAAAGATAATGTGAATTTACAGAAAATATGCTCTCATTTTAGCTTCTGGAGCACCTTCCAAAACTGTATGGGACAAGCATGTGAAAATAGTTTTCTCTCAATCATGATTCATGATATCCCAGCAGAAGGTTTTTCACAGGGTAAAATCACCTTAGAACACACCACAATTCCTGAAATTAGTATGGTACCATCAACAAATGAATTCTAATGTAACTAAAGTCTGTTATCACCCTTTATAGTTCTCCTTTTGGTAACCCTCAAAATCTTTGATTCACTACAATGCATTTCAATGGGGTACTATCATTTATATTGGTCCCAAGATGGCTGCCAGCAATTCCAGGATGAAGTGCTGACAGCCAATCAGATCTCACGATGACATGTGTGGTTAGGCTCCGCCCAGATATATATGTGATTTTACTTTTGATTTTCTCAGGAACTACTGAACGGATTTACACCATTTAAGCAAAAGGCACGACACTGAACCAAGGGCTACCTCTTTGCCAAATTTGGTGTAATTCCGTTCAGCAGTTCGGAGCTGTAGCTGCGACTAAAGGTTCCTATGGAAAAATGAATGGGGAAAACACGTTTTGGGACCCACTTTTTTTCTCGGCCCCCGCTTGACGAATCACCCCGAGACTTTCAGGATAGGAGCGGACCGGAGCGCCCCAACAGGTTGGAAACTTTCGCGAAGATTCGTCAACCGGCGCCAACGTTATTTCAAATAGAATGTTGCGGATTTCCTATGGAAAATAGGTCCTAACTATAACTATCTACTGGCGAGCGCCAGTAGATAATATATACATATATATATAACTTCAAATATATATTTAAATATATATATATACATATATATATATATATGTAACCAAAAACGCCCAGAAGCTTGAGGCCGCACACAGCTGCAGGTGAGTTACAAACTCCATTTGAACCAAGCAGGCAGCTTAACATCCCTTTGAAGTCCATGGCCTGACGCGTTTCGATGCCGCTGTTTGCATCTCCTCAGAGGCCGTGTCAGCGGAGGTGATTTATGGCTGCCGCATTTCCCCTGCGTGTTTGTGGTTAGTGAGCTATCAGTGCTCCTCCCTTGGTGGAAGTTCATTTTCAAATGCACGCTGGGATATGAGGTCTCATTTTGCCAAATAACGCCCTCTGGTGGGTTACCTCCGCTGCAGCTAATTATGGACGATTATTCTCGGCCCTCCTTTGAGCCTTGGATGATACTCTGCCGGCTTCATTAAAGGTACCCTGCAGCTTCGGAAAGAGGAATCTTCCTCTCCCCTAGTCCCATTGGTTGCGGGCAGTGCGATCCCTCTGCGGCCTGGAACCGCCGCATAATATGTAACCAAAAACGCCCAGAAGCTTGAGGGCGCACACAGCTGCAGGTGAGTTACAAACTCCATTTGAACCAAGCAGGCAGCTTAACATCCCTTTGAAGTCCATGGCCTGGCGCGTTTCGATGCCGCTGTTTGCATCTCCTCAGAGGCCGTGTCAGCGGAGGTGATTTATGGCTGCCGCATTTCCCCTGCGTGTTTGTGGTTTGTGAGCTATCAGTGCTCCTCCCCTGGTGGAAGTTCATTTTCAAATGCACGCTGGGATATGAGGTCTCATTTTGCCAAATAACGCCCTCTGGTGGGTTACCTCCGCTGCAGCTAATTATGGACGATTATTCTCGGCCCTCCATTGAGCCTTGGATGATACTCTGCCGGCTTCATTAAAGGTACCCTGCAGCTTCGGAAAGAGGAATCTTCCTCTCCCTAGTCCCGTTGGTTGCGGGCAGTGCGATCCCTCTGCGGCCTGGAACCGCCGCATAATATGTAACCAAAAACGCCCAGAAGCTTGAGGCCGCACACAGCTGCAGGTGAGTTACAAACTCCATTTGAACCAAGCAGGCAGCTTAACATCCCTTTGAAGTCCATGGCCTGATGCGTTTCGATGCCGCTGTTTGCATCTCCTCAGAGGCCGTGTCAGCGGAGGTGATTTATGGCTGCCGCATTTCCCCTGCGTGTTTGTGGTTAGTGACATTGAGCCTTATAATAACAAACAAATTCATTGAATAGCAGCTTATGGTCAAAATAATGAAAGGACCAAAAAGAGAGTAGGGCATCGGAATACAAATGTCGGCCATCTTGGACTATCAATAGGATACGTCGCAAGTATTGACAATTGAATTGATTTTAACATTCACCTATGCACACAAAAGAATATATATATATACATATCAAATACATTCATTATTCCATCAATTATAATGTGAAATCACATATTACCTTAAAAAGTCCCGATTTTGAAACATTAAAAAAATTGTCATGAATCATATTGCAATATATCGTTATCACAGCATGTCGAGCTTTTTTGATTTAATTAATATTGCCCTAAATGGGCCAAGATATATTGGCGAGAGATGCTGTATAATCCATTGGTGCATCATTGGATTAAATAAATTAATTCATACTTGCAATCCTTATTGTTCATTGTACTCAAATGTCAATTATTATTTTTTTATTATTATTATTATTTTTTGTCCTCATTTGCCTCTTAACACCATTCCATGTGCACCTTGACTGGGGTATCCTGCCCTTTTTGCTGGGAAAGAAAAGAAGAAGATAGGGGGGGTTCACACTTTACCACCCTCGGTTATAAACGCCCCCTTTTTCAATTTCACACTTTCTCTATAAGCAGTCCTGCTTTTTTAGAAAAGTGCCAGCCGAGGCGGAGTAGGGTTAATCATTTGACCCCTGATTTGCTTCTCTATCTTGTTGCTCACACCATCTGAGCATGGGTAGCCAGAACTCATGTTTTCTATACCCCGACATATCCAAGCAGGCTATATGCTTAACAGAAAGTATCCAGTAATCATATCTGGGAGGAGCCAAGGCCACCCATTGTTTACCAGTAATATGGAATAAAAGATCAACCTTGCCTGATTCTTGGTGGTTTTTAGTTGTGGGTCTAAACATCCAAAAATAACGAGCAAGACGCTTACGATGATATTGATCTCCAGAATACTAGACAAGGCCTTACTCACATAATTCCAGAATGTCTGGATCTCTGGGCAGTCCACAAACATATGCACATCATCTTACCTCTAACTACCACATTTCGGGCCGGCTACTTTGCCTCCTTTCCCAAACTTCGACAGCCTCTACGGTGTCCAATAGGCCCTGTGAATGGTGAAAAGATGATTTCTCCTCAGGTATGCTGGTTTAACTGCTTTATACATCATAGACATAGATACTTACCATTGGTGTTCCAGCGAGGTCTCCGGCAAGCATCTTCCCCACACCTCCATTGGCAAAGTAAAAGCTCCATCCTCCAATTCGACCATCAACCAGTACATGATCGCAATTTCCTTCTTGGCAACAACCCCTTGCGTGAGTCGATCTTCGAGCTCATTTTATTCTCCTATTATCGTGCCGGGAGCTTGATACCAACTCTGTATTTGAAGGTAGTTGAATCTAGATATCTAATGGTCAGACTTTGTTTACACATTTCCCACAAAATCAAGTGTCCTTCATGTATTATATGCTCCCATCGTGTAATACCTGCCTTAAGTAATGGAGCTGCCAAAACATCTTTTGTCCATTCTGGGGAACCGGGAGTGTCCCAAATAGGGGCGAGTAGGCTATAGTATGGTAGTTTTGATACCTTTTTGATCTTGTACCATGTCTCAGCCAGACCCTCTAAAATGTTTAGCTTGCCCTTTTTAAAGTACTTGGGGTCCGCGTATTTATACATAAATCCATATTCACCCCCTCCTCCTGCCTCAACATCATCACAAGGAGTCTCCCAATCTCGGAGACTGTGGGTCTATTTAACAGCATTTTCCCATTCTTTAATAAGAAAGCCCAAGAGTGAAAAAGCAGATCTGGTAGAGCTAAACCTCCTTTTTCCGCCCTCCTTCTCAATTTCTTCCATTCTATCCTTGGGCCTTTACATGACCAAATAAAGCTGCTAATCTGACTTTGCACCTTTATAAACCATTCCTTCATAAAAGGCAGGGGAATTGCGTCAAAGAGAAAAGTGAACTTGGGGAGGACTATCATTTTCACTAAGTTTACTTGTCTGAATAATGTGAGCGGAAGGTGAGAACAATTTTTCAAAAGGCCGCGAACCTCTTTCTTAACTTTTTCAAAGTTTACTTTGGTTAGTTTTGTAATGTCCTGAGGTATCATAACTCCCAGATATCTAATTTCCCCTCTGCTGACATCCTCCCCTACCTCCAACTTCCAGGTCATAATCTCCGTCTTATCTCTATTGTTATCGTAGCCGGAGATCTTCCCAAAATCTGCAGTCAGGGTCATAGCACAGCTTATTGATTTTGTATGTGAGTTGTACAGATTAGTATGTCATCTACGTATAAACCTAATTTCTTGCTTCAGCCATCATATTGAAAAGGTAAGATATCTGGGTCTCTCCTAATGTTTCTGGCTAAGGGTTCAATATAGAGATTGAATAAAAGTGGTGATAGGGGGCAACCTTGCCTCGTGCCCCTAGTAATACATACAGGGTCTGTCAAGGAGCCATTGAAGAAAACTCTAGCTTCTGGTGCTGCATAAAAACCTGCCAGGGCTCTACAGAAATTTGTCCCGAGATTTAAAGACTTCACCACACCTTGTAGGTAGGCCCAGTTGACCCGGTCAAAGGCCTTAGTGGCGTCCAGTGCCACTACCGCAAGTGGGAGCTCATAGGCAGTGGCCAGATCTATGGAACCGATCAGCGTATAGGTCAACTCCTTCAGTGATCTTCCTCGAATAAAACCTTTTTGATCTTCGTGTACATTCTCAGCCATCGACCCATTGAGTCTATCAGCCAGAATTTTTGCAAAGATTTTATAATCGCATTTTAAAAGCGATATTGGCCTATAGGAGTCACAGTTTTTAGGGCACTTGCCTGGCTTCAGAATTAGCGTGAAGGTAGCATCTTTCCATGAGGCAGGCATTTTAGCTCCTGCCAAGAACAGTTCATTAAAAATTTCAGCTACGATAGGTGTTAGTGTATTTGCCAATGTTTTTTAGACTTTATGAGGCAGGCCATCTGGTCCAGGGGCCTTCCCTTTCTTTAAACACTAAGAGAGGGGGACAGGGAGCGTTAAAGAAAAGGTAGGTCCAGTACCATTGCTCCCAAGAACTGATATGTACTCACTGGTTGGAAACTGTTCCTAAAAGAGAAAGATATAACCTACTAGGTTACAAAGAACAGAAGTTAGAAAATAGTCTCTATATGTGCTCCCAGTTTGATGAAGAAGGGGGAATTTCTCCTTTAGAAATTAGTGCACTCACACACTCTTGCGAGTGTCATGCTTCATCATCGGGCGTTGCTCCTCGTGGGGGTGGCGCTGCTGTCCTCCACGGGCCCCGCGGAGATCTTTTAGGAGACGCCGCAGTTGTGCATGTGGGTGTGTGGGCCTAAAAAGGGATGGTGCAAGTGTATTAAAATTGCCCCGCCGGTACCTTGAGATCAGTTTTATTCATAGGTCCGTGAGGTCAAAGTAAAAAGATAATCTGGGGAAAATGAGGCACCTCTATTTAACAAATATAGTAGAGGTCGCGGTATTACTCTGCTGCTCTCAGTACCCGTGTGTATTCGTGAATATGAAACCTGGTCGACCTGTTTCGCGCTCGAAAAAGGTCCCTAATGGATCCTGGTGCGCTTCGTCAGGACCGTGTCATGTGAGTTGGTGCAATTAAAATACATATAAAAATTGGAGCAGGGAAACAAACACCCTATAGTCCTATGGTACCTCTATTAAGGCTCTGAATGAGTGAAAGTACTCAGTGGAACATCTCAATGGTGTTCCTGTTATTACCCCTTCATACGAATGGAGTACCTCATCGGCGGGTCCCCGCGGTATAGAGGAGGGTTCTGATAACGCCCCTTCGCAATGGCCTTGAACCTGCCCAGCCACTTGCTGACTGCCTTCCCTTTCTTGCCTTGTCCTATGGCCTGTTCTACTTCCCTCATATTGATCTCCCCATTCAGCTGTCCACTCCTATCTGGTGTAAGGGGATCAGCCCAGCCTTGCCCTAGCCAGGTCCTCGCCTCTTCTTCTGTGGTTTTCAACTCTTCCTGATAGACTTTGCTAAAGTAGATATGAAAGGCTTGCTCAATCCCTTTATGATCTCCAATTAGGGCCCCAGTCTGATCACATTTGACCTGGTTTATCCTGTTTCTCACCTGCTCATTTTTGGCTTTCCAAGCCAGCAACTTGCTGCATCCCTCGCTATATTCAAAATGGGCAAACCGACTGACCTCCCACCTTTTTCTGACCCTGTCTTGTAAAACTGCAGTCAGTTTAGATTTTACTTCTGTTATTCTCTGTAACAATCCTTCCCGGACCCCCTCGTCTACCCCCGGGTTAATCAGATCCCTTTCTAATGAGCGGCCCTGCCCCTCTAATGTTGAGACCTCTTTGTAATATCGCCGCCTTTTCCCCACATCAAATGCACCCAGTCTGCCCCTTAAAACGGCTTTATATGCATCCCAGATCACACCAGTCGCCGCAGAACCCCGGTTGATTTCAAAGAACACTTTTGTCTCCTTACTTAATGCCTCTATAACTCCCTCCTCCAGCAAAATCATGCGATCCATGGTCCATCTGGTTTGGCCAGCCCCCATGCATAGCTTTAAGCGAAGCATCACTGCAGAATGATCTGACAGATGTACCCCCACGTGATCGATTTGTTGTACCCAATACTTCATACTGCTATCTATTAGGAGGTAAACAATCCTTGACTGATGTCTATAATTTTTATTATAAAATGCGAACCCTTTTTGTGGCCCTGCCCTCTGACGCCAGATATCACACGGGCCCAACTGCTCGATCATTTGTTTAATAAGCCCTGACATTTTGGGATTTACAAAGGCCCTGCTATGCGTGGATCTGTCTAGGGTGTAATCTAGAACAGCATTAAAATCCCCAGCCATAATAATTGGGTCCGAAAAGCTAAGTAGTTCGGTAAGTAGCTCCCCTAGGGGAGTAGTATCATCCTGATTCGGACCACAGTATCCCACCAGGGTAAAGCCACGACCCAGAATCTTCAATTTAGCCACAAGCCATCTTCCGGCTTTATCTGAGACATGGTCTTCTATACAGATTTGTGCCCCCCTTTTTTTACTAGGACCGCCACCCCCTTCGTTATGGCTGATTGCCCTGTACATACTGCTTGGGCGAACCATCTTTTGGCCTTGAAAAACTCCAGACCCTCCTTCTCCATTAAATGCGTTTCCTGCACAATAATAATCTGGGCCGGGCAATCTTTTAAATATTGCAGTATTCTCTCTCGTCTTCCCTGTACCCTAAGGCCATTTACATTCCACAAAAGTATTTTTATTACATTCTCTCGCTTCTCACCCATCCCCACTAAGGTTTAAGACTAGGCAATAGTTCAGTGTTAATGAGGCTTCTGAGGATACTTTTTTCTCCCACATGCCCCCCCTGTGCTCCCCCAACCTCCCCCCTCCCATGGAAAACCCAACCCTGACTCTTCATGGCTTAGAGCCCTGTGGGTGTCCCCCCAGATTGTGCATCTTAATCTAGTATTTATTTGTAAATGAACGAAAAAGAAAATTAAGAGATAAAAATAGTTTGATCAGCCCTGAACATTAGGAAAACTAATCATTCCATATCATGAATCATATATGAATAGCCTAGATCCTATTACAGAGTTACTAACCTCCTGGCTGCAGGCTCTCAATAAAGTCGTCGACCTCTTCACCAGAGTGGAAGATGTGCATCTTATTATTGAACATCACCTTCAGGAATGCTGGGAACCTCAGCTGCACCGAGGCGCCCAACCTCCTTAGTGGTTCAATCCTTTTTCCAAGCTCCCACTGCCTGTTGGAGGTGGCGTTTGAGACGTCTGATCTGAATTCGTACTTAACCCCATCTACCTCAACCGACTTCATGCTCAAAGCTTTGGACAGAATCTTCTCTTTTAATGTGTAGGTTAGAAAGTTAAGTAGTATTCTCCTGGGCTTAGTCCTGTTAGTATTAAGTCTAAAGGGGTCTCTATGGACTCTCTGGATATCCTTAGCAATCTCTTGCTCTGATTCCTCCAACTGCAACTCTCTCTTAATCAATTGGACTATATAGGTTTTTATGTCGTCCCCCTCTCTGCCTTCCGGAACTTTCAAGATCTTCAAATTATTCAGTCTCTGGAAGTTTTCCAATCTTTCTACTCTATCTTGCTGCTCCCTCTCCTTTGTTTTTAACTATACTATTTCAGCGCTATTGGCCTGTATCGTATCTCTAAGCTCTTTTACCTCCCCTTCTAGAGTTGTTGTTCTATTGCTTAAATATTCCATTTTCCTCTCCAGAACTTCACAGGCAGACCTTATCTCCTTCTGATTTACCTCCGATGTCTCAAATCTGCTTTTAATTTCAGCAGTCAAGGCTACTAGGAGAGCTCCAATGGATGGGTCCTCCTTGTCAGAATGTTTAGAATTCTCTGCAGGGCCCTCAGCATTATAATTTGGGCCTTTTGACCCTACTGGGGCTAGTTCCACCTCATCTGGAAATTGATGCCCACCCCCAGAGGCAGCAGAAGAATCTGAGGTTAGGACTTAATACCTATTTGGGGTCATGTAATTTACCCAGTCCTCATTGCCTACCGTATCCAAACCTTCTGGGGTTCTCTCTTGTATCCCCTGTTTCATGCTGGCCCCCTCCTGATGGCTATTTATCCCTGCCATTTTACTTTTGCCCAGAATAAGCGTTTTAGGTAGAACCTTAAAATAGGTCCTAAGTGATGGAGTGACCTTGATTCTTTGCTCAGGGGTACGTTTCTTTTTCACTGTTTTTTTTGGGTTTGGTGCAATCTGAAGGGCTGGTAACTCCCTCACAGTAACTCTTGATTTATCAGAGATTATAGCTGAATTTTTGGCCCACCTACCTACTTCCTCCTCGACCTTCGATATAATCACCCATGGGTCCAAGGAGTCTAAATCTGCCCGGCCTTTGCCTCTCCCTGTACTTATTAGAGTATATCTTGAGATTCCCTCCACAGAAGCGCTCCCACATGCTGCCTTCTTCCTACCTTTGCCCGGCTTCAGACCAGGGAAATCAGCTTGTTAAGTGAGTATGTGCCCTTCTTGTTCCAGGCGCGAGGATCATCCTTGCTTGCCAGAAGGGTCCTTGCCTTTGGACTTGGTCTCGATCTCCTCTGTCTGCTCCTCCACCCCGAGAGCCCTCCCGGCATCAACTCTAGTGCTGCTTCCGCCTCCTTTCCCCCGGAAGGGGATTCTTGTGGCCACGCGCCGCCCTCTACGAAGCTCCAGGGCCGCCCTACTCCACGACCGCTCCGTCTTCGTGTTTGCCGTGCTTGCTGAAAGCCCCAGAAAGCCTCCGGAGCCTGGGTGAGATTAATTTCTGTTTTTCTGTTTTCCAGTGGCAGTCCGGAACCTTCCTCGGACTAAGGGATTTTCTCTAAAGCAAGTTATGGGCTAAAAAGAGCCTTTTTCACTCATTACTCATTCCGTCTCGCACACACTCAGTGGTACTCATGCGACCCGCTTCTAGCCGGCTACCATGTTTTCCCCGTCCCTGTTTTTAGGTCTCAAATGTCAATTATGTATGGCTGACCTACGAGCTGATGGTGCCCTGAATGGGCAAACAGTTAGCTTAATATTCGTTTTAATTTTAACCCATCATGTGTGAAACAATGGTTGTGTGGGACAGTGTACATTCTCAGCCAATATAAGACCACAGTTCTTCTTTGCTGTTGAGGCCCCAGGGCGTGCGGGTTCTTAGCTCTACTATATATCTAGCCTCTAACTGTCTAAGAAGCTTAACTCGATCTCCTCCCCTCTCTGTCAGCAGTATCTGGTCCAGACAGAAGTAACGTAGTTTGTCACCTCTGGAATTGTGGAATTCGGAGAAATGTCTGGCTACTGGATAGGAGACATCTCTATTGGTGATCGCCCGTGGCTGCTCCAGTACGTGTATTTTGGCAGGATGGATTGTGCTTCCAATATACTGGAGACCACACGGGCACACCAAACAGTATACTACAAAACTGTAATTACAGTTGAGCAGTATGTTTATACACCGTCTAGCTTTTTTCCCAGGGACTAGGTAGTCTTTGACCTTGGTACTGTTCCTACACGCCTTGCAACTAGTGCAAGGGAAAAATCCTGTGATTGGCATTCTTTTGGTTGCCTGTTCATCTATAAAGTGACTATGCACTAAAATATCCTTCAGTGATGCATTCTTTTTATAGGTTATAATTGCCCAATTGTGCTGTCTGTTTGGAGAATCCCCCAATTCTTTTGGACCAGATCCCTGATCTTTTATGACTCGGTTGAAAAGCCAAGTATTAACCTGACCGTCGTTGTGTCATCTTCAGTGTTGGAGTTGTTGACCGGTCTGTTAGTCAGCAACTCCTGTCTGTCTTTGGAGTGCACCTTTTCTATAGCACCCTGCAGCACCTTCTGTTGATACCCTCTATCTCTGAATCTAAGGATAGATTCTCTTTCAGCCTTGGTATAATCATCAGAAAGTGAACAATTTCGTTTCAGTCTCAACAGTTCCCCATAGGGTATACTGGTGATCAACCTGCGTGGGTGCTGACTTTGTGAATGTAGGACCGTGTTGCCTGCCGTGGGTTTCCTATAGAGTTTTGTGCACAGTTTGTCATCTGCTACAAAAACTCGAAGATCTAAAAAAGAAATCTCCTTCTTGCTGATATTACTAGTGAATCTTAAATTGAGATCATTATCATTTAAGATTCGAATATATTCTTCAGCTTCTGCGAGTGTTCCTCTCCAAACAATGAAGAGATCGTCGATATATCTCGCCCAGAGTGCTATATTATCTATCCAGCACTCATTATCATCCGCCCATGCCACGTGCTTCTCCCACCAGCCTACGAAAAGATTTGCATAGTTGGGGGCGAAGCACGTGTCCATGGCGGAACCTTGCGTATGCAAGTATAGTTGTCCGGCACATAGAAAAATGTTGTTATTGAGGCAGAATTCTACAATTTGAAGTAGCATTCTACTATGAGCTTGATATTTCAATGGTCTCATTTTTAAGAAGGATTCAAGAGCCAACAGGCCCTGATAATGTGCAATATAAGTATAAAGACTGGTGATGTCGAGGGTGATCAAAAGGAAATCTTCTTCCCAGCGAATGTTTTGTATTAATCGAATGAAGTCAGTGGTGTCCTGAATGAAGGAACTTAAATCCTTCACCATTGGAAAGAGGAAAAGGTCTGCATAAATGAACGCTCTCTAGTAGGCTGCCTTTGCTGGACACTATGGGTCGCCCTGGCGGTCTCCTCATGTCCTTATGAATCTTGGGCAAATGGTAGAAATTTGGAAGAACCGATGGTCCACCATCATGTACCAATATTAGTTTTCCTTCAAGATGCCCTTTGTTCTCCAACTATTCAGTAGCTCATAAAAAGCCAGGACACATGTATTGTAGTCCCCTCTACTTATTTTCTTGTAACTTTGTGTGTCGCCTAAGAGGCGTAGTGCTTCCTCTTTATACAGGTCTTTCGACATCACCACAACATTCCCACCCTTGTCTGATTGTTTGATGACTAATGAATTGTCATCTTTCAATGCTTTAACCACACTCCATTGTGCCCTAGAGAGATTGCATTTTCTCCTAGCCGTTGGTTGCATGGATACAGTTCGTAACTTATCCAGATCTTTAATCATGGCTTCGTGGAAGCAGTCAATTGCATCAAAGGGAGTCTTTGGAATAAACTTGGATTTTGGTTTGAATTGACTTTTACCACTTGTTTGCTCAATCCCCAAATGTTCAGGTGCTTCAAGTACATTGTCATTATTGCTGTTTGTCGTTCCCATCTGGGAGTCCTGCAAATCATGTAGAGTTTGTGATGTCTCATAGTCATGACCCGTAAGAATGTCAGTAGGGGCTGTGGATGATCCGGCTTTGTTGTCATTCCGTCTAGGATGTTGAATGAAAGTTTTCTTTAGTTTTAGTTTCCGAACGAATTGGTACATATCAGTTTGGGTTTGGGTATAGTCCCATTCTGTCGTGGGACAGAAGGTGAGTCCTTTTTGTAGTGTTTGAATTTCAATATCAGAGAGCTGTCTTTGTGATAGGTTGATGACTGACAACTGATTTACTTTTTGTTGTTGCCCCTTTTGCTCCTCATCACCCGCGGTTGGAAGTTTTGATTTCCGGTTCTTGCCTCCTCGCCTGATTTTCCGCTGGTATGCTCTGGTGGACGTGTTCGTTTCGGGTATCTCCTCCACGATTCCTTGATGAGTTGGTATTCCTGGAGAAAATTTGGCTCTCTGCTAGTGGAGGGGCCTGCGTCCCTTTTGGAGATTTCCGTTTCTGAATGATCTGTGTCTGCCTCGGATTCTGAGGTATCCCTAGGAGTTGGTCCTTTCATGCTCCTCGTCTCCTGCATCGCTCTGCGTGGAGCCTCATATTTCTTTGCAAAAGTCAGGACGCTGCCTGTTTCGTAGTCCCATTGATCCCGTGCAAACTTATTCTGCTTGCGACGTTTAATGTCATTTTCATATGTGACTAATCTGATCTTCATTCTGGCTCTCAAATTGTCAGCCTGTTCCTTGTCTGCAAATGTGGTTATATTTCCCTCAATGTTGTTAATCTCATCAAGTAGTTTAGCCCTATTGCTTTTGGCATATTTAATCAGTATTTCTACCATGCCTTTTGCTGAGGCATTGGTAAAGTCTGCCCAATCCTTGAGTAGATTGGGGTCCGGATTCTCGTAGGAGGGGACCGTATAAATAGATAGCCCCCTTGGTATCCTGTCCACATCCAGATATCGCTACAAGGAAGTGGCTTCCAACCACTTCCTTATTTCTTTCTAGTAGGTTCTTTCAAGTTTGATGAACCACCCCTTTAGGTTATCAGGTCCTTTACTCGTGATCGGGCTTCCCTCCGATCTGCTGTCCGAAGGGGTGCCTCTGAATACAGCCGCTTCCAGTCGTTCAGCATCGCTGAACATCATTCTTGAGGGGCAATGAATCTTAGTCTATGCGCAACAATATTGAGGAATTCCTAAGCCGTAGCGCCGTTGCCGTCTAGTTCAAAACAATCCATACATGAGAAGCCGAAACAGGAGACTTCACTCACCGGGGCGGTCTTCCCATTGACGTCCCGGCCTTTCAGCTGTTTGTCTCTGTTCTGGCCGCGTCTCGGTGACGTCGTCCCTCGGTTGGCGTCTTCAGTTTATATATATATATTTATATTATATTTAAATATATTTAAAGTTATGGGCAAGTCAAAAAGTCTTGCCTGTGGGGAGGCATTATTCGAGCGAGGCAGTGTCCAGTAGCTAAATCAGTTATGACACCCTACCAACCCGTTTTTGAGGCTCGTGGAGCAGTGCCTCTTAAAAAACATAATTAACATATAGCATACCAAAAGGGTATTGTATACAGTGCATGATTTCTTGCATCTTCACTCAATTTGTTTATCTCATTATTTTCACTTTATTGATATTATTCTCATCAACATAGTGATTAGAGAAGGGATCAGATGTAGTCCTCAGGAAGAAGCCCTAGAGCTTCGAAACATGTTGACTTAATAGGAGCATCCGCACATTGACGCAGGATATCTCCGAACCACTGTTTTTAATAGGACCAGCTCCAAGGAATATTAAAGTTTTCTAGTCCAAAGGGGCCAGGTTCCTTTTTAAATCTTTTTAAATTCACCTTTTCACTCGCCCTTGACCCTTCCTCTCACTAATCCCTACACCACACATAGTCCGGAAGATCAGTGCTCCCACGTAATCGTAGGTCGTAGCACGCCCCGTCCCGCAGCGGGATGGGAAGACCCCCATGATGAAGCATGACACCAAGGGCCCTTTTGGTCGGTGAGGGGTATTTAAGCAAACACTGTGTGTTTTCAACCATTGTAGGAAACACACCCGAAACTATGAGTACACTTCCACTGAAATACATCCATCTACAGGTGGATCCTTGTGTTTAATATAAAAGTGGGGTTAACATTAAAAAATAGAAAACATGGACACAAATCAAATGATGAATGTTGTAGAAAAGATGTTGGCGATGTATGTACAACTTTTTGAATATGATGAAGCACATCTTTGTAAATGAAAACATTTCCGGGATTGGGGGGGTGTTACTGGACAGCCATCACACTGAGAGACACACGTGTGGAGTACGAGGGATGCACATAGTAATGTCTACTACATGCAGCACTGAGATCAACATACAAGTGTGGCACTCTTAAAAGGTTATTTATGGCAAGTGAAAGAGACAGAGAAGGGTTTTATCGAGGGTCGTGTTTCACTGTTAGCAGTGCGTAATGATCACAAGTATGGTGAGCCCAAAGGAAAGGGATTTATTCGTCTGCCTTGTAAACAATAAAGAGTGCACATCTTTTAATCAGACACGGCACAGTTCAATTGCAACAGTACATTTTGTTAAGGGGGTTTGTTAAGGGTTAAGACTGAGTTAAGAAATGAGATAACTAAAGATAACAAGGCAAAAACGGAAGAAAACAAATGCCCGCAGCTGATGCGCCGTTACCATAAGCAGGGCAGGACTGCACTATCTTCACGCCAAGCACCAAGACTGCTGTGTCTTTTTAAGAGCGGGAGACCAATGGCGATATGTGCGTTTTTGGCACTATCAGTACCAACACGCTTGCAGTATAAATCTAAACTGGCCGATTCAGGCAGTGACTATATCAGTCATGAGAAAAGCAGCCGTCATTGTGAGGAAGGGTGAGGGGGAAATAAACAAGCATTCACACTATTTGTGCCGTTAGCCAACACAGAGAAAGCCAGAAGACGCTGCGTGTATTTGGCAAGTAAGCGATAAAGACCAGGTACAGCAGCACGGCTATTGTTTCCATATACTAACGGGAGGGTGGGAGGGCTAAAACAGAAAATAAGGCAACTCATAAAGCAGTGCGTGCGCACATTCCCACAAAGTTTATTGTGAATTAATTAAAAACTTCCCCATAAAGCTTCCATTGAGATTAGCCACTCGTATGAAGAGACCCAGCGCACCCTTCACTCTTACCTCTTAACTTCCTGAAACAACAAGCGGGTGCCGCGCTGATAAAAGAAAGGTGCAGACACTATGCTGAAAGATAAAGCTTGGGGGCTGTGCGCCTTTCTTTCATCAACACGGCTGCTGCGCTTCATGAAACTTGAATTTAATAAGCGCCTTATCGATATGCACAATGAAAGTGAACATGAGCTCGGTGGAAAATTAATTATCGCCGAGAGGCGCAATCCTAAGTTTCCCCGTGTTGGGTATGAGAAGCCAAAACATTTCAGACTTTTACTTTCATCCACGTTTTGTCAGTCCTGCTTGTAAAACTAGCAAAAGCACGGCGCGTTGTGTAACCTGACCCACGAGGAATGCAGCTGCCACCCTGCGCGCCGCTGCTTGCTCCCGAGAGCAAAACGCAGTGGGAGTGAACATTAAAAAAGAAGGTGGGACATGCACCCGCCTTTAGCCATTTGCGTGCTTTCATTAGTGAAAGACACACACAAAAGCCAATTCTATGTGTGGGAGGACTCAGACCCACACTGAGAAGTTTAGAGTGCTCACAAGAAGCCTCCCATAGACAGCGCATGCATGCTGCGCTAGGCTCGACCTAACTAGAGTCTGAAAACAACCTTGTCTACCAAGTGTTCAGAGTAATTGGTGTAGATGTGAAACATCTTCTACAGACTAGGCTGGGACAACATTTTTAGTGACTTTGGTACTGCAACATGTTCCATGTTAGAATGCTTGCAACTTGGCAAGCAAAGAAATGTTGCGTAGCAATTCAGGACATTTTATTTTACAATGCATGAGAAATGGCTTGCAATGATGCATAGAAATGTCCCTTCACCAACCATGGCATTTGAAGTCAATGAATCCTCACTGTGGTACTCTGCACAAGTTCTAGATCCCTTCCGTAAAGTAAATTTTCTGCAGACTTTGAAAAGTACAGCTTTATTTTTGACCACTTCAATAACTCTGGGGACATATGTGCCCAGTTCAATGCATATGTTGCAGAACTTGCCCCAGGGAATCACAGACTTCAGGTGCACCAGTATTGGCATGGAAAGCTATGTCAGTGGCCAAAGTTAGCAAATTGTGTACTCGATATTTTGGCTTTGCCTTCTCAAGTGGCAATGTTGAGATGGCCTGTTCACAGATAAAATTTACATGGGAATGAGAGAGCGAGCGCACATGATCAAAGACTCACTGAAGAAGTATTGTATAGTGTACTACAATAAGTTTGATTTGGAAAAATGCATTTGAACCTCATATACACTGTACGTACACTCTCTATATACAATTAGAAATTAGTCAGGGAAACAGATAAAAGTATTGCTCCTGCACAGAGGGAGCTGCCTTTCAGCAGCTCCTTCCATCCAGCAGCAATGCCATTCCTGTAAGAGACGGGGAACCAATAGTGACTGCGGGGGCCATGAGGCTCATCCCGAAGTCCCAGGGAAAAAAGTAGCATGAGGCAAAATAAAGGTGAGAAATGAGCTGAATGAGGTAGAATAAATTTCAGCAAAGAGCAGAGAGAGGAGCAATAAAGGTCAGAAACAAGAAGCAACAGGCAAGATAAAGGTGACAAATGAGCAGAAAGAGGCAGAATAAAGGTCAGGAAGAGGCAGAATAAGGGTCAGAAACAGGTGGAATAAAGGTCAGCAAGGAGCAGAAAGAGGCACGATAAAGTTGAGAAATGAGCAGAAAAAGGCAAAATAAAGGTCAGAAATGAGCAGAAAGAGGCAACCCATGATGCGTACGGCATTCAGTCATGCATGGCTGCAGTTTGGCCACAGGGCCTGGCCTGTGGCCAGGGACTGTAGCCAATACCCTGCAAGCCTGCATGCAGCCAACCACATATCACACATGACCTTTGGCCATGTAATGCCCTGTGGCCAGGCCCCGCTGCCAACCCCCATCATGCATCCCACCCTATGCTGCACACAACCTTCAGCTGTGCATAGCATGTGGTTGGACACAGTGTCTGGCCTGTGGCCAGACCCTGTTGCCAACCCCCCAAAGGCAGTAAACACAGGAGGGGGGCACATAGCCTCCCTCCCCAGGTTAATTTCTGCACCAGAGACCCTGTCTCCAACTTCCTGCCACCTTATTATAGGGGAGTGGGGTATGTGGCCTCCCTCCCAGGGCTGCATTTGGCCCCTGGGACCCATTCCCCAGAGACCCATCACTTAAATCATGGGAGAGAAGGACACACAAGGCCCCCTTCCCTCATTGATTTTGGCCTGGGGACCCCACCTCCCCGGGGCATCGCCTCGTTATAAAGGGGGTTACAGCAGCTCCCTTCTGCAGGTCAATATTGGCCCTCTGGAACCCATCCCCTAGAGCCCACCCAGTAAAGTGTGGGTGCCCTGGTGCCCACCCAGGGCATGCACTTTAATTTTCTGAAAGGGGGAAGGGGTACACTGCCCCCTTCCTGTGCTGATTTTGGCCCCAGGGCCCTCATCTCATGGGGCATGGCCTTACTCTAAAAGGGGAGGGGGGCATGCAGCCTCTCTCCTCGGCCTAAAATTGGCCTCAGAGTCTCCATCCCCTGGTGTTTGGGCAAATAAAAATGGGGAGGGGATCATGTGACCCCCATCCGCAGGCCAATTTTGACCCGGGGACCCCATCCAATGGGTGCTAGACAGTCAATGGGGGAATACTGGAGCTCACCCTGGTTACCCACTACCTCTTTGTTGGGAGACACAGGGGGGAGCCCCAATGCTCTGTGGTTGCAACCTGCTCTCTACCCCCAGTGACATTGCTCCCACACATAGAGAGCATCAAAAAAGAGCTCCCTGCGTGCAGCAGCAATTTACTTTCACCGGGGCAGAGAAACAGATAAAAAGTCTGCTCTCAGTGGGTGCGAGCATTTTTTATGCTCCTGACCACTCTGAGTAGACTTACTGTTTGCTTTCACTTGGCAGGAGCTTTAAATTATCCTAGCCAAGTGAAAGCAAACAGAGATTTCCCTGCCCACACTAGTACAGGCAGGGAAACAGCTATGTTGTGGTGGGGACCCCGGGACAAAGCTGAGCCTGGCCCTGGGGGATGGTGTCCCGAGAACCATTAACGGCTCAGGAGGGGGATAGCACAGACACCCTCCTTTTCAAATGCACAACAAGGCCCTGGGGAATGGGGTCCTCAGGGCAAATCAGGCCCGGGAAGGGGGGCTACATGGCCCCCTCCCTTTCAAATGCACAGCCTGTCCCAAAGAAGGTAGTGCTACTCAGGCTGAATATGGTCCGGGAGGCGGGCTGCTTGATTAATTGATTCAACTGGTCCCCAGGGGAGGTAGTGCCTGGGGCCATATACAGCCCAGGAAGGGGTCCATGTGGCCCCCTCCCCTTCATTGATTCACCGGGGGCCTGGGGTGCGGCGTCTCCCAGACCGAAATCAGGTTGGGGAGGTGGTCAATGCATTCCCCTTATCCATTATAATATTAAACCCACCCCCCAGACCTGTCCAACCCGGGGGGGGAATAAATAACAAGCATGGGGAACCATGCTTGTGTTTATTTTCAATTTTGCAGTGAATCTGCCGGTCCTCCCTATGAGCCCCACCATCAGGCCTAGGGAGTCAGGGTATTCGTACTGTGCCCCCTTATGTTTTTTTCACCTTTTTTCTTGGGGCTCAGCTGTGTCTGAGTCCTAAGATGGCTGGCAGCACTTCCGAGTGAAGTGTCAGCAGCCAATCAGATCTCAGCATGAAATCTGTCAGATCTGCAGAGGATTTGCGTCCCTAGATATCTATGCATCATATTTTTTAATAACTCCAAGACTATTCAACGGATTTATACCAAATCACAAAAAAGGGTTCTTTCTGGAAACAGCTTTCTGCCAAACGGGTTGTAATTCTGTTCAGCAGTTTGGAATATAGTCATGTCTAAATCTCTATGGCGAATTGAATGGAAATAACACATCTTTGACCCACCATTTTCTCGGCCAGCGCTTGACGGATCACCCCAAACCTTTCCATGCAGAAAAAGACAAAGTAGGCCACTTTTTTGGGACAATTTCATAAAGATCCGTCAAATGATGCCAAAGTTAGCAGACCAAAAAATGCTTTGTCTGTAGAAAGTAGGTCCTAACTATAACTACCTACGAGCAAGCACCAATAGGCAGTTATAGTTAGGAACCGGTTTCCATAGAAAAAACATTTTTTGTTTTGCCAATACCTTTGACGTCGTTTGACGTAATTTGATGAAACCTCACAAAAGTTTCAAAACTAGCTTGCCACTCACTTCAGCTACTGTCTTAACATTTTTGGGGTAATAAAAGGGGGGTCCCAAAACACTTTTTCCGCATGCTAATTCGAATAGAGAATTTAGACACAACTACAGCCCGAACTACTGGAAATAATTTCACCAAATTTGGCAGAAAAGTAACTTTTGGTCCAGAAAGCACCCTTTTTGTTATTTGGTGTAAATCCCCTCAGTAGTTTTAGAGATATTAAAGAAAATCCAAATTTGTACATCTAGGGAAGCAGACTCTCCATATCTCCACCCACGGTGGCTCTGTGTCTCCACGCCCCAAAGCAAGGTCCTGAGTGGCTGGGCACAACTTCACAGAAAGGTTGTAGCTGTCATTTTCTATGTCAGAAAACAGTCCCTGGGGCTGGAAAGTGGCATGGAAAATAAATGAAGGGGTCAGGTTAGAGCTTTTGGGAGCCCATGTTTGTGTAGTTGATGTGGCAAAAGCATGTACAATGAGCAGCAAAATGGCAGAAAACTTCTTTTTTGCCAATTGTGAGATCAACAAATCTATCTTGGGGCTCAGCGCAGATCCACAAACTTCACTACGAATCAAGCAAATATGTATATATATATATATTCACTGAAAAAACCATAGGTTTTAGGGACAGTTATAGTTAGTTGGACATTGCACTCGTACAAAACCCGTGAAATTCCCCGTTATAGTTAGTTCAGCTAACTATAACTCACGCCCCGCAATGCACTGCTGATGACGTCACATATTACATCACTCATGACATGGTCAGTGACATCACTGATGACATCACTGATGACATCTCAAATGACATCACTGATGACATCATCCAGTGACTGTGTGTTTCTGTAAAGTTTAAATATTTTTAATATATATAGGGAAAGGTGTATTGAAGAATGATTGGGTGTATAAGTGTCTGTATGGATGATTTAGTAGGTGCGTGACTAACTCTATAAGTGAGTGATTAAACGTATCTTACTGAATGCATGGGTTAGTGACTAAACTGGGTGAATGTCTGTATCCGTCTGTCTGTTGCCGTGTAAGTGGCTGCATGGGTTTGTGAATAGCTACATGAGTGTCTATATGAGTTATTGATTGGTTGTCTGAGTATCTGTATGGGTGCCTGAGTGTTTGTGTGGGTGGGGTGTGTGCGACTCTGTGCATAGATGTGTGAGTGGGTGATTCACTGGGTGGATGGTTTCAAGAGTGCATCTGTGATAGACTGTATGGGTGGGTAAGTGTGTGTAAGAGTGTGTTAGTGAGTGAATGTATGTCCCAGTGGTACATGTGTGAGTAACTACATATGTGAAAGGCAGTATATATGTGTGTTGGAGTATATAAATAGCTATAAGCGAGAGTGTGTGATTGTGAGAGTGACTGTATGGATGAGTGTGTGCTTGTATCAGTGATTGTATAAGAGCGTAAGAATGTGCTAGTATTTGTATGAGTAAGTGAGCTGGTGTGTGTATAACTGTATAGGTGAGTAAATGGCAGTGTGTTTAATTATTTGCATGACTGACTAGGTGTGTGAGTACCTCTATGGATGAGTGGCGGTGTTTGAGTGTCTATATAGGAGTATGAGTGCATATGATAGTCCTGTACTGAGTGACCGTAAGTATGAGTGACTGTACGGGTGAGTGAGTGGATGTGTGTGTAGACCTAAGAATCAGTGAGTGGGTATGTAGTTATTGGTGTTGGAGTGTCTATGGTTTTGCGAATGGCAGTCTGTAATTTAGAGTGGGTGTATCAAAGGTTATATTAGGGCGTGAGGAGGTGCATCAGATTATCATGTGGATGATGTCATCAGTGATGTCATCAGTGATGTCATTTGAGATGTCATCAGTGATGTCATCAGTGATGTCACTGACCATGTCATGAGTGATGTAATATGTGAGTTCATCAGCAGTGCACTGCGGGGGCGCGAGTTATAGTTAGCTGAACTAACTATAACGGGGGAATTTCACGGGTTTTGTACGAGTGCAATGTCCAACAAACTATAACTGTCCCTAAAACCTATGGTTTTTTCAGTGAATTTGTAAGGTTTTTTAAATGCTAATTTCTAACTATAACGTGCCTGAAACCTATGGTTTTTTCAGTGAATTTCAAAGGTTTTTTAAATGCTAATTCCTAACTATAACATGTCTGAAACCTATGGTTTTTTTCAGTGAATTTCAAAGGTTTTGTAAATGACAATTTTTAAATGTATTAATTGTTATATTTATTTTTTGATACTGATTTACTACATTTTTTTAAACTATTTATTTTTAGATATTTTATTTTTTAAATTACATTGTAATTACATTATACATTACATTACAAAATATACTTTCTCAGAATGAATTACTTTAGTTTAAATACTTTGCAAATAGGCAATAGACTTTTAAGTACAGTAGTTACAGTTGTTGCAATGGGCAACACAATTTCAAACACAATGCAACATTGAGCTCAATGTGAATTTCTAGTTAAATGCAATTAGTTACTTTATGGATTACTTTTCTAACCACAGGACTGGATCCTAGATTCAGTCCTGGGACATCTCCTGTAAACAGTTGAGTAAAAGCGTTTTGGTTACAGTAGTGATTTTTATGGAATATTATTGTATTTTAAAAGTTGACACTTAGAAACTTTTTCACATAGAATCACCAATGTTATCCTATGGGAGGAAATTCACTTAGCAGGTAAGTAGTGTTATCGTTACTTTTTCTTACTCAGTGGTGGATCCTGGATCCAGCATTGGTGTATCTCCTGTAAACAGTTGAAATAATGCGTTTAAGTCATACAGGCGATTTTTAAGGAATATTTGTAGTTTGTGAAAATCGACACTTAGAAACTTTTCTGCTGAAAACCAGACAATGGATTCCTATGGAAGGAAATGCAAATCACTGGTAAGTACGGTTAGAATTACTTTTCAGGGTCAGTGCTGGGCTAAAAGATGCAGCACTG
The DNA here is from genome assembly GCA_963921515.1 of Calotriton arnoldi. NCBI lineage: Eukaryota > Metazoa > Chordata > Amphibia > Caudata > Salamandridae > Calotriton > Calotriton arnoldi. The sequence goes on from CAWUFW010003376.1 coordinate 29,118, forward strand.
TGTTCTCTCCTGATAACAGGTGAGTAAATCGGAATTCGTAGTTCGGCTGATTTTAGAGGAATATTATAAAGTTCCAAAACTCCACACTTAGAAGAATTTCCAAGTGAAACCAGTCAAAGTTAGCCTATGGAAGGAAATTCAAGTTACTGGTAAGTACGGTTAGAATTACTTTTCAGGGTCAGTGCTGGGCTAAAAGATGCAGCACTGTGTTCTCTCCTGATAACAGGTGAGTAAATCGGAATTCGTAGTTCGGCTGATTTTAGAGGAATATTATAAAGTTCCAAAACTCCACACTTAGAAGAATTTCCAAGTGAATCCAGTCAAAGTTAGCCTATGGAAGGAAATTCAAGTTACTGGTAAGTACGTTTAGAATTACTTTTCAGGATCAGTACTGGGCTCAAAGATGCAGCACTGAGGTCTCTCCTGATAACAGGTGAGTAAATCGGAATTCGTAGTTCTGCTGATTTTAGAGGAATATTTGTATGTTTCAAAAATCGACACTTAGAAACTTTTTCAGCAAAAAGCAGGCAATGATATCCTATGGAAGGAAATTCAAGTTACTGGTAAGTACGGTTAAAATTACTTTTCAGGATCAGTACTGGGCTCAAAGATGCAGCACTGAGGTCTCTCCTGATAATAGGTTAACAGGTGAGTAAATCGGAATTCGTAGTTCGGCTGATTTTAGAGGAATATTTGCACAATGGTGAAGGAAGGGGTGGGGCCTGAGGTGACATGTCTGCAAACATGCCCTGTGGCGCATTTTAAGTTGGAGAATTAATTCCTCCTCAATCCTGAGGGTCCCTAGGGGCCAACTAGCCCACCAGATACCTCCAGTATGCGCCAGAGAGCTGCGTTGCAGAGAGGTGTTCAGAGGCCATGCCCCTTTTTACAACACTCTGCAACGCAGCTCCGTGGCGCTTACTGGAGGTACCTGGTGGGCTAGTTGGCCCCCAGGGACCCTCAGGATTGAAGAGGAATTAATTCCTGAACTTAAAACACGCCATGGGGCCTGTTTGCACACATGTCACCTGAAGCCCCGTCCCCTCCCTTCACCACTGTGCAAACGCGCCCCGTGGTGCGTTTTAAGTTGGGGGATTAACTTCTTGAATCCTGAGGGTCCCTGGAGTCCAAGTAGCCCACCATGTACCTCCAAAAAGCGCCACAGAGCTGCGTTGCAGAGAGGTGTAAAAAGGGGCGTGGCCTCTGTACACCTCTCAGCAACGCAGCTCCCTGGCGCATACTGGAGGTTCCTGGTGGGCTAGTTGGCCCCCAGGCACCCCCAGTATTCAAGGGGAGTTCGTTCTTTTTTTTTTTTTTTAAACGGGAAGGGGTGACGCGTGGCCCCCCTTCCCTGGGCCTCTATTTGCCCGGGGACCCCATCCCCCGGGGCATGCCCTCTTATTTTTAAGGGGGGCTGCGTGGCCCCCCTCCTCAGGCCATTTAAGGCCCTGGGGACCCCATCCCCCGGGGCCTGGCCACTCGTTGGAGACCGTGGTGGGGTCCCCAATCCCCGCACGGTCCCGCCGGCTCCCTGCGTCCTGCGGGAGCCGGCATTGCTTTTCCATAAGGGGAGCTGCTGACATGCAGCTCCCCTTATGAAAAAGAAATCTGCTTTGCTTCATTGCTTCAGGTTTCCCTGCTCTCGCTTCAATGAAGCAAAGCAAGTTTGCAATGACAGGACGGGAGCCGTGAGGCTCCCGTCCTGCCATTGCAAACAGCAGTGTCCCGGGGGTAGGCACCCCGGGACACTGCAGGAGCCGGCCCTGGGGCGTGGCGGTCCCCAGGGCTCGGGGGTCCTAAACGGACCCCCACATTTTATTATTTAGTGCCCCGGGGAGGTGGCAGTCCCCGGGGCGTGTGGGGGGGCTTGAGACCCCCACACAGGTAATTTAAAAATAAAAAAAGAAGCCCCGGGGGGTGGCGGTCCCCGGGGCTGTGGGGGGGCCGTGTGCCCTCCCACCACCAATATTTTTATAAAGCCCCGGGGGGGTGGCGGTCCCCGGGGCTTGGGGGGCCTTAGAGTCACCCCCATGTTATTTATTAAACCCCTGCATGCCCCCAGGACTTGGCCCACCCGGGGGCCAATTAACCACGAAGCGCGGGATTCCGCGCTTCGTTTTTTGTTTTTTATTGGCAGGATCCGCGCACCCCGCGCATTTTTTGCCGATTTTTTAAAAAAAATGTTGGGCCCTGGGGGTCCTTGTAGGCCCCCCTGAGCAGGCCTAGGGGGTCAGGGTGTTTCTACCCTGCCCCCTTTTTGCATTTTGCACAGTTGTTTTACTGCTTTCTTGTTCCTCGGTTCTACCGAGGAACAAAAAGCAAAGGCCTTCCCCGGGGGATGGGGTCCCCGGGGCAAAAGGAGGCCTGAGGAAGGGGGCCACGCAGCCCCCCTCCATAAAAATGTATTTAAAAGTGTGGCCATGCCCCGGGGGATGGGGTCCCCGGGGCCGGATTCGGCCACGGGAGGGGGGCCACGCGGCCCCCTTCCCGTTTAATTAAAAAAAAAAGGGGTAAGGCCCTGGGGGATGGGGTCCCCAGGGCCCAAAAATAGGAAAAAGGAAGAAGGGCTGCACAGCCCCCCTTTGGGGGAAAAAAAAAAAAAAAACGATCGGGCCGCAGGCCCCGCCCCCTTCCTTTACCACTCTGCAAACGCGCCCCCTGGCGCGTTTGCAGATGGGGAACAAATTCCCCTTAAATACTGGGGGTCCCTGGGGGCCAACTAGCCCACCAGGAACCTCCAGTATGCGCCAGGGGGCTGCGTTGCAGAGAGGTGTACAGAGGCCACGCCCCTTTTTACACCTCTCTGCAACGCAGCTCTGTGGCGCTTTTTGGAGGTACATGGTGGGCTACTTGGACTCCAGGGACCCTCAGGATTCATGGGGACTTAATCCCCCAACTTAAAACGCGCCACGGGGCGCGTTTGCACAGTGGTGAAGGGAGGGGGCGGGGCTTCAGGTGACATGTGTGCAAACAGGCCCCGTGGCGTGTTTTAAGATGGGGAATTAAATCCTCTTCAATCCTGAGGGTCCCTGGGGGCCAACTAGCCCACCAGGTACCTCCAGTAAGCGCCACAGAGCTGCGTTGCAGAGTGTTGTAAAAAGGGGTGTGGCCTCTGAACACCTCTCTGCAATGCAGCTCTCTGGCGCATACTGGAGGTACCTGGTGGGCTAGTTGGCCCCTAGGGACCCTCGGGATTGAGGAGGAATTAATTGTCCAACTTAAAACGTGCCACAGGGCGTGTTTGCAGACATGTATCCTCAGGCCCCACCCCCTTTTTTCACCATTGTGCAAGATGGCCGATGAGAGAGGAGCTCACTAGGAGAGCTCCGCTATCTTGGGGATTACTCTGTCTAAATATCCCTGTTTTTTAGCTCCATCAGACGCCCCACCGACCTTGAGGAAAGAGGAATCAACCCAAGAGTAACAGGAACACTCTTTTTGACTTACCGCTACTTCAACAGGGCAGTCAGCAGGGTCCGGAGATCGGAGTGCGTCTCCGTCTGGATCGGTGACAGAGCTCGGTGCCCAGGGACAACGCTGTCGCTGCTGCCGCAGACGGTCCCCACCTGAATACCATCGCAGAGCGCTGGTCGTTGAGGGTGAGCCTCGCTCGGTTGCGGGTCCATCCGACGTGCGCGAGTCGTCCGCAGGATCTGGAGCATTCATGAATCCGGGATGCCCCCACACCGATGCGTGGGGAGCCCGACAAACAGAGCTGACTCAGAGGCCGACAACGGAGCACTTGGGAGGTCATGACACCCTCCCGGCCGGAGCGGAGGAGCGTGGCTGTCCAAAGCCCACGAAAGCAACACGAAGGTACCAGTGACCAACGCACTACCGCGACCCCCTCCCACCCCTCCCCTCCCCGTATCTCTTCAGCACGAGATCCACAATCCTGCGACTATTATCAGAACGGCCCCCCTGACCTCCTCTCGACAACGGAGGGAAGGAGGCCAGTTCTGATCAAGGGCCAAAAGACAATGAGCCTCCTACAACGCGGTGCAGCCTAAGGAGCTCAGCAGGCATAGTCTGAGCTCACCACCACCCATCGGTACTTGCAGAACGAGTCTGGCACATAACGAGACACAGCTGTCTCATGCTAAAGCTGACGCTCATATCGTCAAACTTGCCACGTGTCATCTAATCAGCCGGGTGGGTCCCCCAGCCCTTATCTCTTCGGCTGGGGTCTGCATAACATCCCGGGCTTTACCCTCTTTCTCCACTCCCCTGTCACATGCTTGCCACATTGCCAAGCTCATGCTAGGGGCCACTTGCTCTACTCCTGACTGAAGGCAAGCAGATCCTCCTCAACCAGATCGCTTTAATCTAGGAATCCCTCCCAAAAACCCAAATTCCTGGATAGGGGATGATCTCAGCTGCCTCCACAGATCAGACAAAATGGCTGCAATAGAGCAATTGGTGAACAAAGAAAAAGGACTGCTTCCCATGAGGTCCTTTAACTGAAATAGACAGAGGACTTCCTTGCTAGCAATGTTCTAGTTAGCTAACAGAGCAGCCATCTTGGACTGACCTCATTCACAACCTTGTTACTCTTTCCCCCTAAAGGGCAGCACTCTGCAATTACATCTTCCCATCTGTCTATCCCCAGCTAATCAAGTGTTACCTACGCTATGGAACGCACCGGTAACTTCACTTACTCCATCACTTACCCCCCAAACCTCTCAAAAAAAGCAGCTAAAGGCTTCAAACACAACTTTTTAAAATCTCATCCTGAAACCCCAATCTCTGACTCTTACTTCTCAATGAACAAAGGGCTCATCAAGAATGACATCATCTTCTATACTAAAAGAAGAGCTCAATGGAGAAAAGCCTTTCTCGCTCTCTTTAAGGTCTCTCTCATGAAGAAAACAGCGCACGGATTCACACTATCTATCCTACCCTCCCTATTCTTCAATGCAGCTGCCACCGTCAACATCTATCATAACGGAATCATCCTCATCCAATCAACCGACCGCAACCTTAATTTGATAGATCACATTTTTCCACTCATCAAGGAGAGAGTCACTCTAACACAGCCCTCCTCTCCATCCAATCATTCTGAAATCTTCAACTCCCATCCTGACCCAGTTGTAATTCAGGATTCCCAGTTGTCCCCATCTGCTCCGAGACAAACTCTAGACCTCATCGACACCCCACCTAACAACTCATTCCACCTTATAACCGCCTCACTCATTAACACTACCAATACACTCACTATCCCTCCTCACCCTGCACTACCTCCCCCACCCTCCCCCCTCACCAGTACTCCCAGCACCTCCCATCAACCCGTCGGCCCCTCCTACACCCCCTCTGATCCTGACATAGCCGTCTCCCAGTCCCCTCTCCCTGTACTACCTCCACCACCCTCCCCCCTCACCATTACTCCCAGCACCTCCCATCAACCCGTCAGCCCCACCTACACCCCCACTGATCCTGGCATAGCCGTCTCTCAGTCCCCTCTCCCTGCACTACATCCCCCTCCCTCCCCCCCACCATCACTCCCAGCACCTCCCTTCAGCCCGTCATATTCAGCCCCACCTATACCCCCACTGATCCTGGCATAGCCGTCTCTCAGTCCACTCCCCCTCTGACTTCCTCTCTCCCCCCCTCCATGGACTTACACACAGAAAGAACACTTTGCAAAGTCCCCGACCACGACTCCACCTCAAACGACACTAAAGATGCTACTATTCCGCCTACTCCCTCAGTCCATCCTTCCAATAAGGACACTCTCACGCCTGACCCTAGACTTGACCAGATATTATCAGCCCTTCAGCAAGTCAAAACGGACATCCGAACCCTACACGACCTTATCATACAGCAACCCAAATTCACTAGCACTAAACAAGAATACAGATCTTTCCCACACTCCAAGAACTCTAGTCGCACCCAACATCTACTTGCAAGCTCCCAGATGCAGGGGTCTCCACGTTGGAGCACAGTTCCGCTCCCTAATGCCTTATCCCGCCCTATCAGGATGATAAACCCTCTATCTGCTATAGAATTAGGGACCCTCCTTCGCTCATACGAGCTACCTCACCCTCCACATAACGCTGGGCTTCCAGCTATCCCACATACAGACTCCCGAATACAATCTATCCCTATCAACACATACAGAGCCACCAGACACAACTCCAGAGGCATAGTTGAAAATAACCTCACTAGAATCCCCCTCACAATCGAACACCCGATAATATCCAACAAGATGCGACTAAATTGTATTCTCCTAAACTGCAGATCCGCATCTAGACATGCAGCCGAGATAGCTGACCTACTACTCACTAACGAACCAGACATTCTGATCCTGACGGAAACTTGGTTAAAAGAAGCATCTACTCCCATCATGGACATCTTGCTACCCCCTAACTATGACATCACCAGACTAGACAGAACGGACAGGCCAGGAGGTGGGATAGCCTGCATACATCAGATCAGCCTAACAGTGACCAACTCCAATGCCCCCGCTTTATCCTCATGTGAATACTTCCGCTTAAACATCACCAGTAATAACAAACAAATATGTTCTTTACACACTTTCTACCACCCTCCGGGTGATAACCTCACATTCATAGAACACCTCATGGATATTCTAGCGTCAAATGACAGCCAACAAAATAAGCAAATATTCCTGGGGGACTTCAACCTTCATTGGGATGACCAGAACGACTCTGGGGTAAACAGCCTCAAAGCTTTCCTCGCCGACCTTAATCTTGTCCAAATATGTAACAGCCCTACACACGACAAAGGCGCAATTCTCGACCTAGTAATCTCTAAAGTGGACTCTACACAGCTCGACTCGATCATCCCCTGTGACTGGTCGGACCATCACATCATTACATTCCAAGTCTTGGAAACGGTTAAACGACTCCCAACACAACCCCTGAGAACTAAGATCTGGAAGAGAAACCTGAAAAACGTCGACTCTGACCTTACAGCATCAGCTAATTCAAACCTTCTATGTCCCCCGGAAGACCTAACCGATGTCCAGGGGCTGACCAATCACTACTTTCACTCCATGAACAACCTACTAGACGAAATAGCCCCGCTTCAACTGAAAAGAACTTCCACAAAAAACTCAAAACCTTGGTATGATGGGAGACTTAATGCAGACAGACGCTCTCTCAGAGTAATTGAACGACGTTGGAGAGCCGCACCCTCAGCTGACCACCTCAAGCTTCTACGAATCGCCAGAAACTCCTATTTTAGAAAGATCAGAAAATCTAAAACCGACTTCTTCAGGACTCAACTAGACCAAGCCAAGAACCGCCCCAAAAGTTATTCGATCTTATCAAAACCCAAACCAAGAGCGTACCCAGTCTCCCTAACGCTATCCCACTTACTCTTCCCAACTGCGATGAATTTGCCTCCTTCTTCGCTTCTAAAACAGAATCCATAAAATCAGATCTACTCAAGGACTTCTTATCCCTCTCAGACTTGATAAAGAATTCACCACTGCCCCCTGCTGGTGCACAAGCTAACGACCTCCCAAAATTCAAACTCAAAAACAACGCAACTTGGTCCCACTTCAACACTTACAGTGAAGACTCCATATTAAAGACGCTAACCGCTCTGAAACCATCCAATGATTTCACAGACCCGCTCCCGGCTAATTACTTAAAAGACTTCATTCCTCTGTTACTACCTCTCTGGACCAAGATCATAAATACGTCCCTCCTTCAAGGATCCATTCCAGACATCCTGAAAACAGGTCAGGTGTCGCCTATCCTAAAGAAAACAACAGCTGACCCCTCGGACCCAAATAACTATCGTCCAATTTCTAACATACCTATGCTAGCCAAACTCCTGGAAAAATGCGTTAACATGCAGCTGAACAGCCACATTGATCAATTCAACCTGCTTAACCAATTTCAATCAGGCTTCCGAGCAGGTCACAGTACCGAATCAGCCATGACACATGTAATTGACGACGCTCTAAAAATCCTGGACCAAAGCGAAGCTTGTTTACTTATCCTTCTCGACCTGTCATCAGCATTTGACACCGTCAAACACGGCAACCTGCTTGAACTCATGAAACACAGAATGGGAATGTCTGGAACTGTATTTAACTGGTTCGCCTCTTTCCTCCAAAATAGATCCCAAAGATTCAAGGTCAACCAATCCCTGTCCAACCCCATGCCTGTCACATTAGGAGTTCCACAAGGCTCCTCCCTCTCACCCACCCTTTTCAATCTTTTTATGGAACCTCTTACCGATCTTCTCAGCCTCGCCAAGATTCACTTCCATATGTATGCAGACGACACCCAAATCTACATCAAGATCCACTCACTTGATGACATCAAATCGCTCAACACCACACTACAAAAAACCCAAACATGGCTGGCCGAAAACCATTTGAAACTAAACTCCCTCATAACGGAATTCCTCTTAATCGCTCCCCCTAACAAAACTCCCAACATCCTGGATTGGCTGAAGCACTTAACAGCTCTAAAAGGACAACCTCTCATCGTCGACTCAGCGAAATCGCTAGGTGTAACGCTTGAAAGCAACCTAAAGATGCAGAAGCATATCAGCGCCTCCACAAAAGGAGCTAACTTCCACTTGAAGACCTTGCGAAAACTGAAACCCTTTCTGCCAGCCTACGATTTCAAACAAGCAGTTCAAGCCCTAGTAATCCCTAGAGTGGAATATGGGGCGGCAACCTTATGCGGCCTACCAAGGTCATCGACAGCCCCACTAAGAGCCACTATCAACTCAGCTGCGAGACTCATTACGGACTCAAAGAGAAACTCTCACATATCCCCTGACCTGAGAGCCCTCAACTGGCTACCGTTTGAAGCTAGAATTCATCTGAAAATCGCTTGTATGACGCACAAGGCCCTACACCACAACTCCCCGCACTACCTAGCTCAGAAATTGGTGCTCTCTGCGGGCATCAGAGCCTCCAGGAGTGCCAAGACTCTTCTTCTAAAACCACAACGATTCACCAAGAAAAAAACCTATAACCGATCCTTCTCTGGTATGGCTCCTAGGATCTGGAACGCTTTGCCCATTGAAACAAGAATGAACCCGTCCACTGCCTCCTTCAAAAAAGAAGTGAAAGCGATCCTCATGGCTAAATTCACGTGAACTCTGTCCTTTTACTGTATATTATCATTAGTTCTGTGTTTAAGCTCCATAGTTGTCCTTTTGTTTTTACGCTAGCTTTTTGATACGTGTATAAGCTGCTTATAGCTGTTTCACCCATATCTCTGTGTGCTATATTGTGTTTTCCACATATGACTTGTAAAGCGCTCTGATACTCGCAAGGGTCTTGTTCGCGCTATATAAAACCTTCAAAATAAATAAAATAAAGAAATATTCCTCTAAAATCAGCCGAACTACGAATTCCGATTTACTCACCTGTTATCAGGAGAGACCTCAGTGCTGCATCTTTGAACCCAGTACTGATCCTGAAAAGTAATTTTAACCGTACTTACCAGTAACTTGAATTTCCTTCCATAGGATATCATTGCCTGCATTTTGCTGAAAAAGTTTCTAAGTGTCGATTTTGAAACTTACAAATATTCCTCTAAAATCAGCAGAACTACGAATTCCGATTTACTCACCTGTTATCAGGAGAGACCTCAGTGCTGCATCTTTGCGCCCAGTACCGATCCTGAAAAGTAATTCTAACCATACTTACCAGTAACTTGAATTTCCTTCCATAGGCTAAGATTGACTGGTTTCACTTGGAAATTCTTCTAAGTGTGGAGTTTTGGAACTTTATAATATTCCTCTAAAATCAGCCGAACTACGAATTCCGATTTACTCACCTGTTATCAGGAGAGAACCCAGTGCTGCATCTTTTAGCCCAGCACTGACCCTGAAAAGTAATTCTAACCGTACTTACCAGTAACTTGTATTTCCTTCCATAGGCTAACATTGACTGGTTTCACTTGGAAATTCTTCTAAGTGTGGAGTTTTGGAACTTTATAATATTTCTCTAAAATCAGCCGAACTATGAATTCCGATTTACTCACCTGTTATCAGGAGAGAACCCAGTGCTGCATCTTTTAGCCCAGCACTGACCCTGAAAAGTAATTCTAGCCGTACTTACCAGTAACTTGAATTTCCTTCCATAAGAATCCATTGTCTGGTTTTCAGCAGAAAAGTTTCAAAGTGTCGATTTTCACAAACTACAAATATTCCTTAAAAATCGCCTGTGTGACTTAAACGCATTCTTTCAACTGTTTACAGGAGATGCACCAGTGCTGGATCCAGGATCCACCACTGAGTAAGAAAAAGTAACGATAACACTACTTACCTGCTAAGTGAATTTCCTCCCATAGGATAACATTGGTGATTCTATGTGAAAAAGTTTCTAAGTGTCAACTTATAAAATACAATAATATTCCTTAAAAATCACTACTGTAACCAAAACGCTTTTACTCAACTGTTTACAGGAGATGTCCCAGGACTGAATCTAGGATCCAGTCCTGTGGTTAGAAAAGTAATCCATAAAGTAACTAATTGCATTTAACTAGAAATTCACATTGAGCTCAATGTTGCATTGTGTTTGAAATTGTGTTGCCCATTGCAACAACTGTAACTACTGTACTTAAAAGTCTATTGCCTATTTGCAAAGTATTTAAACTAAAGTAATTCATTCTGAGAAAGTATATTTTGTAATGTAATGTATAATGTAATTACAATGTAATTTAAAAAATAAAATATCTAAAAATAAATAGTTTAAAAAAATGTTGTAAATCAGTATCAAAAAAATAAATATAACAATTAATACATTTAAAAATTGTCATTTACAAAACCTTTGAAATTCACTGAAAAAAACCATAGGTTTCAGACATGATATAGTTCGGAATTAGCATTTAAAAAACCTTTGAAATTCACTGAAAAAACCATAGGTTTTAGGGACAGTTATAGTTAGTTGGACATTGCACTCGTACAAAACCCGTGAAATTCCCCCGTTATAGTTAGTTCAGGTAACTATAACTCGCGCCCCGCAATGCACTGCTGATGACGTCACATATTACATCACTCATGACATGGTCAGTGACATCACTGATGACATCACTGATGACATCTCAAATCACATCACTGATGACATCACTGATGACATCATCCATAAGATAATTTGATGCATCTTCTCACACCCTAATATAACTTTTGATACACCCACTGTAAATTACAGACTGCCATTGTGAAAACCATAGACACTCCAACACCAATTACTATATACACACTCACTGATTCTTAGGTCTACACACACACATCTACTCACTCACCCGTACAATTACTCATACTTATAGTCACTCAGTACAGGACTATTATATGGACTCATACACCTATATAAACACTCACACACCGCCACTCATCCATAGAGGTACTCACACACCTAGTCAGTCATGCAAAAAATTAAGCACACACCCATTTACTCACCTATACAGTTATACACACACCAACTCACTTACTCATACAAATACTAGCACATTCTTACGCTCTTATACAATCTCTGATACAAGCACACACTCATCCATACAGTCACTCTCACAATCACACACTCTCGCTTATAGCTATTTATATACTCCAACACACATATATACTGCCTTTCACATATGTAGTTACTCACACATGTACCACTGGGACATACATTCACACACTAACACACTCTTACACACACTTACCCACCCATACAGTCTATCACAGATGCACTCTTGAAACCATCCACCCAGTGAATCACCCACTCACACATCTATGCACAGAGTCGCACACACCCCACCCACACAAACACTCAGGCACACATGCAGATACTCAGACAACCAATCAATAACTCATATAGACACTCATGTAGCTATTCACAAACCCATGCAGCCACTTACACAGCAACAGACAGACGGATACAGACATTCACCCAGTTTAGTCACTAACCCGTGCATTCAGTAAGATACGTTTAATCACTCACTTATAGAGTTAGTCACACACCTACTAAATCATCCATTCAGACACTTATACACGCACTCATTCTTCAATAAGCCTTTCCCTATATATATTAAACATATTTAAACTTTACAGAAACACACAGTCACTGGATGATGTCATCTGTGATGTCATTTGAGATGTCATCAGTGATGTCATCAGTGATGTCACTGACCATGTCATGAGTGATGTAATATGTGATGTCATCAGCAGTGCATAGCGGGGGCGCGAGTTATAGTTACCTGAACTAACTATAACGGGGGAATTTCACGGGTTTTGTACAAGTGCAATGTCCAACTAACTATAACTGTCCCTAAAACCTATGGTTTTTTCAGTGAATAAATATATATATATATATTATCTACTGGCGGTCGCCAGTAGATAGTTATAGTTAGGACCTATTTTCCATAGGAAATCTGCAACATTCTATTTGAAATAACGTTGGCGCCGGTTGACGAATCTTCGCGAACGTTTCCAACTTGTTGGGGCGCTCTGGTCCACTCCTATCCTGAAAGTCTCGGGGTGATTCGTCAAGAGGGGGACGAGAAAAAAGGGGGGTCCCAAAACGTGTTTTCCCCATTCATTTTTCCATAGGAACCTTTAGTCGCAGCTACAGCCCGAACTGCTGAACGGAATTACACCAAATTTGGCAAAGAGGTAGCCCTTGGTTCAGTGTCGTGCCTTTTGCTTCAATGGTGTAAATCCGTTCAGTAGTTCCTGAGAAAATCAAAAGTAAAATCACATATATATCTGGGCGGAGCCTAACCACACATGTCATTGTGAGATCTGATTGGCTGTCAGCACTTCATCCTGGAATTGCTGCAAGCCATCTTGAGACCAATATACATGATAGTACCCCATTGAAATGCATTGTAGTGAATCAAAGATCTTGAGGGTTACCAAAAGGAGAACTATAAAGGGTGATAACAGACTTTAGTTACATTAGAATTCATTTGTTGATGGTACCATACTAATTTCAGGAATTGTGGTGTGTTCTAAGGTGATTTTACCCTGTGAAAAACCTTCTGCTGGGATATCATGAATCATGTTTGAGAGAAAACTATTTTCACATGCTTGTCCCATAGAGTTTTGGAAGGTGCTCCAGAAGCTAAAATGAGAGCATATTTTCTGTAAATTCACATTATCTTTCTCAGTCATGTGAGAATGAAGTCTGACATTCTCAGTAAAACATGTACATCCAACAAGGGCAGAGACTGTCAGTTGATTCCTTTGTGTTCTACTGCAGCTTCCCAGAGTGTTCTAAAGAACAACTAGAGTGCTAACAGCCTTACTTATGACAAAAGTATGGCACATCTGAAGCCATCTTGATTGGAATAAACTGGTAACACTTAAAACATTTAATTTAAAAAGGAACAAAATGATGGGGTTCATTTTGTCATAGAAATTATGGTTAGTGCTGTAGAAAGAAAAATTAGGACATGTTTCAAGTGTGATCTCAAATATCTTCCTGTTATATTTCAACAGGAGCAGCCTGCCAGTTGATGCCTTTGTGTTCTACTGCAGCTTCCCAGAGTGTTCTAAAGAACAACTAGAGCACTAACAGCCTTACTTATGACAAAAGTATGGCACACCTGAAGCCATCTTGATTGGAATAAACCGGTAACACTTAAAACATTTAATTTAAACAGGAACAAAATGAGGGGGTTCTTTTTGAAATAGAAATTATGGTTAGTGCTTCAGAAAGAAAAATTAGGGCATGTTTTAAGTGAGATCTCAAATCCTCTTCAATTTCATTAGAAAATTCTGACATGCAGACTGAAACAATCACTTTCAATATCAGCAGCAGACTTCCAGTTAACTCCCTGGTGAGCAGTAGCTTTACTACAGTGATCTAATGAGCAACTAGAGTGCTAACATTCTGAATTTATGGCAAATGTGAGACACATCTGAATGCCTTCTTGATGGAATCAAAGTAAAAAACTGAAAGCATTTCCTACTGAGGAGACTGCAGTAAATGAGGAAATTAGGAAACTTCATAACAAAGAAGTCTTCCAAGATGGCCACCAGTGACAAAAGAGCCCAAATGTAGCACAAATATTACCCAGATGTAGCCCACATATAGCCCAATGACAAAAGTGTGCAAAACACTTTTTATTTTTAGTTTTTTTGCAGTTTTATGTAGTGCAGACTGGTCAGGTATTGGAGCGTTGCATCTTAAAACATGACCCCCTACACTACAAAAACACCACTGCACTATCCTAAACCCTAAAACACTATCCCCAGCACGACCCCCTACACTACACAAGCACCACTGCACTATCCTAAACCCTAAAACACTACCCCCAGCATGACCCCCTACACTACACAAACACCACTGCACTACCCTAAACCCTAAAACACTACCCCCAGCACGACCCCCTACACTACCCAAACACCACTGCAATAACCTAAATCCTAAAACACTATCCCCAGCACGACCCCCTACACTACCCAAACACCACTGCACTACCCTAAAACATGACCCCCTACACTACACAAACACCACTGCACTAACCTAAACCCTAAAACACTACCCCCAGCACGACCCCCTACACTACACAAGCACCACTGCACTACCCTAAACCCTAAAACACTACCCCCAGCACGACCCCCTACACTACACAAACACCACTGCACTACCAAAACCCTAAAACACTACCCCCAGCACGACCCCCTACACTACCCAAACACCACTGCACTAACCTAAATCCTAAAACACTACCCCCAGCACGACCCACTACACTACCCAAACACCACTGCACTACCCTAAAACATGACCCCCTACACTACACAAACACCACTGCACTACCCTAAACCCTAAAACACTATCCCAGCATGACCCCCTACACTACACAAGCACCACTGCACTACCCTAAACCCTAAAACACTACCCCCAGCACAACCCCCTACACTGCCCGAACACCACTGCACTGCCCTAAACCCTGAAACACCAGCCCCTGCACGTCCACCTACACTCCCCGAACACCACTGCACTGCCCTAAACCCTGAAACACCACCCGTAGAACGACCCCCTACACTGCCCGAACACCACTGCACTGCCCTAAACCCTGAAACACCACCCCCTTCACGACCCCCTACACTGCCCGAACACCACTGCACTGCCCTAAACCCTGAAACACCACACCCAGCATGACCCCCTACACTGCCCGAACACCACTGCACTGCCCTAAACCCTGAAACACTACCCCCAGCAAGACCCCCTATACTGGCCGAACACCACTGCACTGCCCTAAACCCTGAAATATCACCCCCAGCAAGACCCCCTACACTGCCCGAACACCACTGCCCTAAACCCTGAAACACCACCCCCAGCAGACCCCCTACACTGCCCGAACACCACTGCACTGCCCTAAACCCTGAAACACCACCCCCAGCACGACCACCTAAACTGCCCGAACACCACTGCACTACCCTAAACCCTGAAACACCACCCCCAGCATGACCCCCTACACTGCCCGAGCACCACTGCACTGCCCTAAACCCTGAAACACCACCCCCAGCACGACCCCCTACACTGCCCGAACACCACTGCACTGCCCTAAACCCTGAAACACCACCCCCTGCACGACCCCCTACACTGCCCGAACACTACTGCACTGCCCTAAACCCTGAAACAAAATCCCCAGCACGACCCCCCACACTGCACGAACACCACTGCACTGCCCTAAACCCTGAAACACTACCCCCAGCAAGACCCCCTACACTGCCCGAACACCACTGCACTACCCTAAACCCTGAAACACCACCCCCAGCACGACCCCCTACACTGCAGGAGCACCACTGCACTGCCCTAAACCCTGAAACAGCACCCCCAGCACGACCCCCTACACTGCCTGAACACCACTGCATTGCCCTAAACCCTGAAACACCACCCCTGCACGACCCCCTATACTGCCCGAACACTACTGCACTGCCCTAAACCCTGAAACAAAATCCCCAGCACGACCCCCTACACTGCACGAACACCACTGCACTGCCCTAAACCCTGAAACACTACCCCCAGCAAGACCCCCTACACTGCCCGAACACCACTGCACTGCCCTAAACCCTGAAATATCACCCCCAGCAAGACCCCCTACACTGCCCGAACACCACTGCCCTAAACCCTGAAACACCACCCCCAGCAAGACCCACTACACTGCCCGAACACCACTGCACTGCCCTAAACCCTGAAACACCAGCCCCAGCACGACCCCCTACACTGCCCGAACACCACTGCACTGCCCTAAACCCTGAAACACCACCCCTGCATGACCCCCTACACTGCCCGAACACCACTGCACTGCCCTAAACCCTGAAACACCACCCCCAGCACGACCCCCTACACTGCCCGAACACCACTGCACTGCCCTAAACCCTGAAACACCACCCCCAGCACGACCCCCTGCACTGCCCGAACACCACTGCTCTGCCCAAAACCCTGAAACACCAGCCCCAGCACGACACCCTACACTGCCCGAACACCACCGCACTGCCCTAAACCCTGAAACACCACCCCCTGCATGACCCCCTACACTGCCCAAACACCACTGCACTGCCCTAAACCCTGAAAGACCACCCCCAGCATGACCCCCTACACTGCCCGAATACCACTGCACTGCCCTAAACCCTGAAACACCACCCCCAGCACGACCCCCTACACTGCCCGAACACCACTGCTCTGCCCAAAACCCTGAAACACCAGCCCCAGCACGAAACCCTACACTGCCCGAACACCACTGCACTGCCCTAAACCTTGAAACACCAGTCCCAGCACGACCCCCTAAACTGCCCGAACACCACTGCACTACCCTCAACCCTGAAACACCACCCCCAGCACGACCCCCTACACTGCCCGAGCACCACTGCACTGCCCTGAACCCTGAAACACCAGCCCCAGCACGACCCCCTACACTGCCCGAACACCACTGCACTGCCCTAAACCCTGAAACACCAGCCCCAGCACGACCGCCTACACTGCCCGAACACCACTGAACTGCCCTTAACCCTGAAACACCACCCCCAGCACGACCCCCTACACTGCCCGAACACCACTGCACTGCCCTAAACCCTGAAACACCAACCCCTGCACGACCCCCTACTCTGCCCAAACACTACTGCACTGCCCTAAACCCTGAAACAAAATCCCCAGCACGACCCCCTACACTGCACAAACACCACTGCACTGCCCTAAACCCTGAAACACTACCCCCAGCAAGACCCCCTACACTGCCCGAACACCACTGCCCTAAACCCTGAAACACCACCCCCAGCAAGACCCCCTACACGGCCCGAAACCACTGCACTGCCCTAAACCCTGAAACACCAGCCCGAGCACGACCCCCTACACTGCCCGAACACCACTGCACTGCCCTAAACCCTGAAACAGCACCCCCTGCACGACCACCTACACTGCCCGAACACCACTGCACTGCCCTAAACCCTGAAACACCACCCCAGCACGACCCCCTACACTGCCCGAACACCACTGCACTGCCCTAAACCCTGAAACACCACCCCCTGCACGACCCCCTACACTGCCCGAACACTACTGCACTGCCCTAAACCCTGAAACACCACTCCCAGCACAACCCCCTACACTGCACGAACACCACTGCACTGCCCTAAACCCTGAAACACTACCCCCAGCAAGACCCCCTACACTGCCCGAACACCACTGCACTGCCCTAAACCCTGATCACCACCCCCAGCATGACCCCCTACACTGCCCAAACACCACTGCTCTGCCCAAAACCCTGAAACACCAGCCCCAGCAAGACCCCCTACACTGCCCGAACACCACTGCACTGCCCTAAACCCTGAAACACCAGCCCCAGCACGACGCCGTACACTGCCCGAACACCACTGCACTGCCCTAAACCCTGAAAACACCAGCCCCAGCACGACCGCTTACACTGCCCGAAAACCACTGCACTGCCCTAAACCCTGAAACACCAGCCCCAGCACGACCCCCTACACTGCCCGAACACCACTGCACTGCCCTAAACCCTGAAACACCAGCCCCAGCAAGACCCCCTACACTGCCCGAACACCACTACACTGCCCTGAACCCTGAAACACCACCCCCAGCAAGACCCCCTACACTGCCCGAACACCACTGCACTAAACCCTGAAACACCACCCCCAGCAAGACCACCTACACTGCCCGAACACCACTGCACTGCCCTAAACCCTGAAACATCACCCCCAGAAAGACCCCCTACACTGCCCGAACACCACTGCACTGCCCTAAACCCTGAAACACCACCCCCAGCACGACACCCTACACTGCCCGAACACCACTGCTCTGCCCAAAACCCTGAAACACCAGCTCCAGCACAACCCCCTACACTGCCCGAACACCACTGCACTGCCCTAAACCCTGAAACACCAGCACAACCCCCTACACTGCCCGAACACCACTGCACTGCCCTAAACCCTGAAACACCAGCCCCAGCACAACCCCGTACACTGCCCGAACACCACTGCACTGCCCTAAACCTTGAAACACCAGCCCCAGCACGACCGCCTTCACTGCCTGAAAACCACTGCACTACCCTAAACCCTGAAACACCAGCCCCAGCACGACCCCCTACACTGCCCAAACACCACTGCACTGCCCTAAACCCTGAAACACCAGCCCCAGCACGATCGCCTTCACTGCCCGAAAACCAATGCACTACCCTAAACCCTGAAACACCAGCCCCAGCACGACCCCCTACACTGCCAGAAAACTACTGCACTGCCCTAAACCCTCAAACACCACCCCCAGCAAGACCCCCTACACTGCCTGAACACCACTGCACTAAACCCTGAAACACTACCCCCAGCAAGACCCCCTACACTGCCCGAACACCACTGCACTGCCCTAAACCCTGAAACATCACCCCCAGCAAGACCCCCTACACTGCCCGAACACCACTGCCCTAAACCCTGAAACACCACCCCCAGCAAGACCCCCTACACTGCCCAAACACCACTGCACTGCCCTAAACCCTGAAACACCACCACCAGCACGACCCCCTACACTGCCCGAACACCACTGCTCTGCCCAAAACCCTGAAACACCACCCCCAGCACGACCCCCTACACTGCCCAAACACCACTGCACTGCCCTAAACCCTGAAAGACCACCCCCAGCACGACCCCCTACACTGCCCGAATACCACTGACTGCCCTAAACCCTGAAACACCACCCCCAGCACGACCCCCTACACTGCCCGAACACCACTGCTCTGCCCAAAACCCTGAAACACCAGCCCCAGCACGAAACCCTACACTGCCCGAACACCACTGCACTGCCCTAAACCTTGAAACACCAGTCCCAGCACGACCCCCTACACTGCCCGAACACCACTGCACTACCCTCAACCCTGAAACACCACCCCCAGCACGACCCCCTACACTGCCCGAGCACCACTGCACTGCCCTGAACCCTGAAACACCAGCCCCAGCACGACCCCCTACACTGCCCGAACACCACTGCACTGCCCTAAACCCTGAAACACCAGCCCCAGCACGACCGCCTACACTGCCCGAACACCACTGAACTGCCCTTAACCCTGAAACACCACCCCCAGCACGACCCCCTACACTGCCCGAACACCACTGCACTGCCCTAAACCCTGAAACACCAACCCCTGCACGACCCCCTACTCTGCCCGAACACTACTGCACTGCCCTAAACCCTGAAACAAAATCCCCAGCACGACCCCCTACACTGCACAAACACCACTGCACTGCCCTAAACCCTGAAACACTACCCCCAGCAAGACCCCCTACACTGCCCGAACACCACTGCCCTAAACCCTGAAACACCACCCCCAGCAAGACCCCCTACACTGCCCGAACACCACTGCACTGCCCTAAACCCTGAAACAGCACCCCCTGCACGACCACCTACACTGCCCGAACACCACTGCACTGCCCTAAACCCTGAAACACCACCCCCAGCACGACCCCCTACACTGCCCGAACACCACTGCACTGCCCTAAACCCTGAAACACCACCCCCTGCACGACCCCCTACACTGCCCGAACACTACTGCACTGCCCTAAACCCTGAAACACCACTCCCAGCACAACCCCCTACACTGCACGAACACCACTGCACTGCCCTAAACCCTGAAACACTACCCCCAGCAAGACCCCCTACACTGCCCGAACACCACTGCACTGCCCTAAACCCTGATCACCACCCCCAGCATGACCCCCTACACTGCCCGAACACCACTGCTCTGCCCAAAACCCTGAAACACCAGCCCCAGCACGACCCCCTACACTGCCCGAACACCACTGCACTGCCCTAAACCCTGAAAACACCAGCCCCAGCACGACCGCTTACACTGCCCGAAAACCACTGCACTGCCCTAAACCCTGAAACACCAGCCCCAGCACGACCCCCTACACTGCCCGAACACCACTGCACTGCCCTAAACCCTGAAACACCAGCCCCAGCAAGACCCCCTACACTGCCCAAACACCACTACACTGCCCTGAACCCTGAAACACCACCCCCAGCAAGACCCCCTACACTGCCCGAACACCACTGCACTGCCCTAAACCCTGATCACCACCCCCAGCATGACCCCCTACACTGCCCGAACACCACTGCTCTGCCCAAAACCCTGAAACACCACCCCCAGCACGACCCCCTACACTGCCCGAACACCACTGCTCTGCCCAAAACCCTGAAACACCACCCCCAGCACGACCCCCTACACTGCCCGAACACCACTGCTCTGCCCAAAACCCTGAAACACCAGCCCCAGCACGACCCCAGACACTGCCCGAACACCACTGCACTGCCCTAAACCCTGAAACACCACCCCTCAGCACGACACCCTACACTGCCGGAACACCACTGCACTGCCCTAAACCCTGAAACACCACCCCCAGCACGACCCCCTACACTGCCCGAACACCACTGCACTGCCCTAAACCCTGAAACACCACCCCTGCACGACCCCCTACACTGCCCGAACACTACTGCACTGCCCTAAACCCTGAAACACCACTCCCAGCACAACCCCCTACACTGCACGAACACCACTGCACTGCCCTAAACCCTGAAACACTACCCCCAGCAAGACCCCCTACACTGCCCGAACACCACTGCACTGCCCTAAACCCTGATCACCACCCCCAGCATGACCCCCTACACTGCCCGAACACCACTGCTCTGCCCAAAACCCTGAAACACCAGCCCCAGCACGACGCCGTACACTGCCCGAACACCACTGCACTGCCCTAAACCCTGAAAACACCAGCCCCAGCACGACCGCTTACACTGCCCGAAAACCACTGCACTGCCCTAAACCCTGAAAC
The DNA here is from genome assembly GCA_963921515.1 of Calotriton arnoldi. Taxonomy (NCBI): domain Eukaryota; kingdom Metazoa; phylum Chordata; class Amphibia; order Caudata; family Salamandridae; genus Calotriton; species Calotriton arnoldi. The sequence goes on from CAWUFW010003376.1 coordinate 50,379, forward strand.
ACCAGCCCCAGCACGACCCCCTACACTGCCCGAACACCACTGCACTGCCCTAAACCCTGAAACACCAGCCCCAGCAAGACCCCCTACACTGCCCAAACACCACTACACTGCCCTGAACCCTGAAACACCACCCCCAGCAAGACCCCCTACACTGCCCGAACACCACTGCACTAAACCCTGAAACACCACCCCCAGCAAGACCCCCTACACTGCCCGAACACCACTGCACTGCCCTAAACCCTGAAACATCACCCCCAGCAAGACCCCTACACTGCCCGAACACCACTGCACTGCCCTAAACCCTGAAACACCACCCCCAGCACGACACCCTACACTGCCCGAACACCACTGCTCTGCCCAAAACCCTGAAACACCAGCCCCAGCACGACCCCCTACACTGCCCGAACACCACTGCACTGCCCTAAACCCTGAAACACCAGCACAACCCCCTACACTGCCCGAACACCACTGCACTGCCCTAAACCCTGAAACACCAGCCCCAGCACAACCCCGTACACTGCCCGAACACCACTGCACTGCCCTAAACCTTGAAACACCAGCCCCAGCACGACCGCCTTCACTGCCCGAAAACCACTGCACTACCCTAAACCCTGAAACACCAGCCCCAGCACGACCCCCTACACTGCCCGAACACCACTGCACTGCCCTAAACCCTGAAACACCAGCCCCAGCACGACCGCCTTCACTGCCCGAAAACCAATGCACTACCCTAAACCCTGAAACACCAGCCCCAGCATGACCCCCTACACTGCCCGAAAACTACTGCACTGCCCTAAACCCTCAAACACCACCCCCAGCAAGACCCCCTACACTGCCTGAACACCACTGCACTAAACCCTGAAACACTACCCCCAGCAAGACCCCCTACACTGCCCGAACACCACTGCACTGCCCTAAACCCTGAAACATCACCTCCAGCAAGACCCCCTACACTGCCCGAACACCACTGCCCTAAACCCTGAAACACCACCCCCAGCAAGACCCCCTACACTGCCCGAACACCACTGCACTGCCCTAAACCCTGAAACACCACCACCAGCACGACCCCCTACACTGCCCGAACACCACTGCTCTGCCCAAAACCCTGAAACACCACCCCCAGCACGACCCCCTACACTGCCCGAACACCACTGCTCTGCCCAAAACCCTGAAACACCAGCCCCAGCACGACCCCCTACACTGCCCGAACACCACTGCACTGCCCTAAACCCTGAAACACCACCCCTCAGCACGACACCCTACACTGCCGGAACACCACTGCACTGCCCTAAACCCTGAAACACCACCCCCTGCACGAACCCCTACACTGCCGGAATACCACTGCACTGCCCTAAACCCTGAAACACCACCCCCAGCACGACCCCCTACACTGCCCGAACACCACTGCACTGCCCTAAACCCTGAAACATCACCCCCAGCAAGACCCCCTACACTGCCTGAACACCACTGCCCTAAACCCTGAAACACCACCCCCAGCAAGACCCCCTACACTGCCCGAACACCACTGCACTGCCCTAAACCCTGAAAAACCACCTCCAGCACAACCCCCTACACTGCCTGAACACCATTGCTCTGCCCTAAACCCTGAAACACTAGCCCCAGCACGACCCCCTACACTGCCCAAACACCACTGCACTGCCCTAAACCCTGAAACACCACCCCCAGCACGACCCCCTACACTACCCAAACACCACTGCACTGCCCTAAACCCTAAAACACTACCCCCCGCATGACCCCCTACACTACCCAAACACCAATGCACTACCCTAATCCCTAAAACCCTACCCCCGCACGACCCCCTACACTACTCAAAGACCACTGCACTACCCTAAACCCTAAAACACTACCCCCGCACGACTCCCTACACTACCCAAAGACCACTGCACTACCCTAAACCCTAAAACACGACCTCCTACACTACACAAACACCATTGCACTACCCTAAACCCTAAAACACTACCCCCTACACTACACAAACACCACTGCCTACCCTAAACCCTACAAAACTACCCCCAGCACGACCCCTACACTACCCAAACACCACTGCACTACCCTAAACCCTAAAACATTTCCCCCAGCAGTACCCCCTACACTACCCAAACACCACTGCACTACCCTAAACCCTAAAACACTACCCCCAGCACGACCCCCTACACTACCCAAACACCACTGCACTACCCTAAACCCTAAAACACTCCCCCCAGCACGACTCCCTACTCTACCCAAACACCACTGCACTACCCTAAACCCTAAATCTACCCCCAGCATGACCCCCTACTCTACACAAACACCACTGCACTACCCTAAACCCTAAAACACTACCCCAGCACGACCCTCTTCACTACCTAAACACAACTGCACAATTTGTTACAGGCGTTGCAACTCAGGCCTGTGGTGCTTACTGGAAGTACCTGGTGGGCTAGTTGGGCCCCAGGGACCCTCAGGATTCAAGGTGACCTAATCCCCCAACTTAAAACGCTCCACGGGGCGCGTTTGCACAGTGGTGAAGGGAGGGGCGGGGCCTCAGGTGACATGTGCGCAAACACGCCCTGTGGTGCGTTTTAAGTTGGGGAATGAATTCCCTTTGAATCCTGAGGGACCCTGGGGGCCAACTAGCCCACCAGGTACCTTCAGTAAGCACAACAGAGTTGCGTTGCAGAGAGGTGAAAAAGGTGCGTGGCCTCGGAACGCCTCTCTGCAACTCAGCTCTGTGGTCCTAACTGTAGGTACCTGGGGGCTAGTTGGGCCCCAGGGACCCTCAGGATTCAAGGGGACTTAATCCCGCAACTTAAAACACGCCACGGGGCGCTTTTGCACACATGACACCTCAGGCTCCCCTCCCTTCACCACTGTGCAAACGCGCCCTGTAGCGCGTTTTAAGAGGTAGTTTTAATCCCCCTGCCCTATTATGTACTAGGGACTTGCAGAGGAGGTCATGCTAATCACAGGGGTACCCCAACGCATAGTGTTCCCTAGTGTATGTAGGTGTTTTCACTGTATTCTAAGTGTCTTTTAGCATAGCACTGGCTCTGGTTAGTCAGAGTCAGTTACCACCAGTACCCGTCTGAAAAAGTTGTGGGCACAGGATGATTTTGCAACAAGGCCTCTTTCTGCTCCTCTGTTGGTTCTTTCTGCACATCTTTTGCTTCTTTCTGTGCGTTTTTTCTTCTTTCTTCACATGTCCTACCTCTGTAGGCATAGTTAGAAACTAGCATTTAAAAAACCTTTGAAATTCACTTAAAAAATCATAGGTTTCAGGCATGTTATAGTTAGAAATTAGCATTTAAAAAACCTTTGAAATTCACTGAAAAAACCATAGGTTTCAGACACGTTATAGTTAGAAATTTGCATTTAAAAAACCTTTGAAATTCACTGAAAAAACCATAGGTTTTAGGGACAGTTATAGTTAGTTGGATATTTCACTCGTACAAAACCTTAGAAATTCCCCCGTTATAGTTAGTTCAGATAACTATAACTCGCGCCCCCGCAATGCACTGCTGATGACGTCACATATTACATCACTCATGACATGGTCAGTGACATCACTGATGACATCTCAAATGACATCACTGATGACATCATCCATGTGATAATTTCATGCATCTTCTCACACCCTAATATAACTTTTGATACACCCACTCTAAATTACAGACTGCCATTCTCAAAACCATAGACACTCCAACACCAAAAACTACATACCCACTCACTGATTCTTAGGTCTACACACACATCCACTCACTCACCCGTACAGTCACTCATACTTACAGTCACTCAGTACAGGACTATCATATGCACTCATACACCTATATAAACACTCACACACCGCCACTCATCCATAGAGGTACTCACACACCTAGTCAGTCATGCAAAAAATTAAGCACACACCCATTTACTCACCTATACAGTTATACACACACCAGCTCACTTACTCATACAAATACTAGCACATTCTTACGCTCTTATACAATAACTGATACAAGCACACACGCATCCATACAGCCACTCTCACTATCACACACTCTCACTTATAGCCATTTAAATACTCTAACACACATATATACTGCCTTTTACATATGTAGTTTCTCGCACATGTACCACTGAAATATACATTCACTCACTAACACACCCATACACACACTCACCCACCCAAGCAGTCCATCACAGATGCACTCTTGAAATCATGCACCCAGTGAAACACCCACTCACACATCTATGTACAGAGTCACACACACCCCACCCACACAAACACTCAGGCAGCCATACAGATACTCAGAGAACCAATCAATAACCCATATAGACACTCATGTAGCTATTCGCAAATCCATGCATCCACTTACACACCAACAAACAGACGGGTACAGACATTCACACAGTTTAGTCACTAACCCATGCATTCAGTAAGATACGTTTAATCACTCACTTGTAGAGTCAGTCACTCACGTACTAAATCATCCATTCAGACACTTATACACCCACTCATTCTTCAATACGCCTTTCCCTATATATATTAAACATATTTAAACTTTACAGAAACACACAGTCACTGGATGATGTCATCAGTGATGTCATTTGAGATGTCATCAGTGATGTCATCAGTGATGTCACTGACCATGTCATGAGTGATGTAATATGTGACGTCATCAGCAGTGCATTGCGGGGCGTGAGTTATAGTTAGCTGAACTAACTATAACGGGGGAATTTCTATGGTTTTGTACGAGTGAAATGTCCAACTAACTATAACTGTCCCTAAAACCTATGGTTTCTTCAGTGAATATATATATATACTCACTCTGACACCTATACAGACACTCTCACACCCACTACGATAGCTAAACAGACACTCCCACACTAAGTCTCCCACCCAGACAAATGCTCTTACACCCACTGTGACACCCAGACACTCTCACTCCGAGTCACACACATCAACAGACACACAATCATCTATTCACAGACCCACTCACACACTGGTGCACCGACTCAGAGACCCACTCAAATACTCATGCACCCACTCAGAATCCCACTCAGATACTCTTAGACCTACTGAAACACCCACTGAAACACACACGCACCAACTCACAGACTTACTCAGAGACTCACATACCCACTGATAGACCCAACCATAGACTCATACATACACCCACTCACACACCAATTCAGACACTGATACAGCCATTCACAGACTCTCGCACTCACTCACACACCCACCTATTGACTCACAGTCCCACTCACAGACCTACTCAGACTCATGTACCCAGTCACACACCCACTCAGACAGTTTTGTACCCACTCACAGACCCATTTGGAGACTTATGCACCTACTGACAGACCTACTCAGACAATCACACACCCACTCACATACCCACTCAGACACACACGCTCCCACTCACAGAACCACTCAGAGACTCTCACACCCACTCACATATCAATTCAAACACTGACATAGCCATTCACAGACTCTTGCACCCACTCACACACCAACCTATAGACTCACATACCAACTCACAGACCCACTCAGATAGTCATGTACCTACTCACAGACCCATGCAGAGACTCACACACCCACTCTCAGACTCACTGAGACACTCATGTACCCACTCACAATCCCACTCAGAGACTCATACACTCACTAACATACCTACTCAGATACTCATACACCAACTCACACACTCATGCACCCACTCATAGACCCACTCAGAGACTCATGCACCCGCTCATGGACCCACTCAGATACTCCTGTACCCACTCACAGACCAGCTCAGAGACTCTCATATCCACTCACAGACCTACTCAGAGACTCATGCACCCAGTTGCACACCCACTCAGACAGGTATGCACCCACTCACAGACCCATGCAGTCACTGACACACCCATTCACAAACCCACTCAGAGACTTATGTACCCACTTACAGACCGTCTCAGACACTCACACAGAGATTCACAGACCAATTCACATACTGATGCATCCAATCAGATACATGCACCCAGTCACACAGCTGGGAATACTTTATGTGTTTTTGTGCATTCAATGTGTGCATTTGGTTTGCGATTCTGCAACAGATCCACAAAGTTGAAAATATTAAAAAGAATAGGGATTTCAAATGGGCATTCACCAGTGTTTGAGAAATGGGTGGCTCTTAGAAGAGCTTTTGTGTTTATTGTTTGTAGATGATAACTACAAATAAAACAGGATGCAGTGTTTCAAGTTGTTAAGAAGTACCCTAATGCCTCTTTCTGTGTGGTGAGCTCCATCACTTCATTATATGCCCTCCATGTCAAAGCAGAAGTTGTTGTTGGAGTCCATGTTGTGGACTCTGAGGAATGCCAAGACATCTTGTTGACATGTTTCCTGGCTTTGTCTATCTGTGAACAGAATTCAGTTAGCCACTCCCACTTTTGTTTTAATATTTTAGAGTACACCAAGGCAGTGTGAGGGAAAAGTGCCATTAATTGACCAAAGGTACCCTTCAATAGGATTTCCAGTCCTACCATAGTCAGTGTGCCTCAATCATTTCCTAGATCATTTCCACCACCATTCCCAATCAGTTGGCCTTCAAGAGCAAGATTTCCGCAATGAAGGGGCTCTAAGACCGAGCTCCTGGGCGCCGGAATCACCCCAACGTGCAAATCCCTGCTGCCCCCCCACGGTGACCCCTACTACAACCGAGACCCCCTGGAGCCTAAGGCAAAGGGGGCAAAAAGAATTCAAAGTTGGCCTTACCGCAGGAAACGTCTATCCGTGCCTCGCTGCCTCCAGGGCCGGAACAGATGCCCCGGAGGGGAGCGACCGGCGGACTCCTCATCAAGCAACATGGAGCAACCTTGAACTGGCGGACTCCTCATCGGGCGACCTGGAGCAACCTCGCACTGGACCCACGAGTGCCCCAACATTGCTGACACTGTAGACGTGGCCACGAAACCCGGGATGCCTGACCCCATGATGGCGGCTCCTCGTGACCGGACACCTCCACTGTGCGGCTCACAATAACGGGGAGATGAGGCTTTCTGTAGAATTCTGCCTCCTATGATCCCCGCGGAATGCTTCCTTTCACTCCGGTTCTTCTAACAACCACCCCGGACGTGCCGGACTCTGCAACAAATGAGACGCGGTAAAGAAATTCCGGATGCCTGTCCCCAAGATGGCGGCCCCTTGCGACCTGATACCTCCACCATGCAGCCCACAATAAAAATTAGGTGAGGCTTCTGAAGACTCCGGACTCCTTTGTTGTCACTGAATGCTCCCTCTCACACTGGCTCCTCTGACATCCACCCCAGACATGGTGGACTATGCAACGACGAGACACGGTCACGTAACCCTGGATGCCTGACCCTAAGATGGCGGCTCCTCGTGACCTGATACCTCGAAATCAATGGCGAGATGCCACTTATTTTTCTGAAAATTGCCTGTTGTTTTAAAAATCAGGTTACAATCACTCTTGGCCAAAATGAACCACGCCTGGAGACACTACAATTCCTCATGAGGTGACTACAAAAAGGGCAACTCCTGGTCCCTGACCCTAAGATGGCGGCCCATTCGGGACACAAAGCGAAGGCGGGTTATGGGCCCACCTGACTCCGCGTGACACCGCTTGATATCTGGGTGTCACAGTCTTTTTGAAAATCTGAGGTGCAACTACTCTTTGCCAAAATAACTACATTTGGTGGTGCTACAATTAAAGAATTACCTGGTACCTGACACTAAGATGGAAGCTCAGCGGAACTCAAATAGAGGTCAGGTGAAGGCCCGATTGGCTCAGTCATTCTGACAATCAGCCTGCAATCACTCTTTACCAAAGCAAAATACACTTGGTAACTCTATAACTCATCGCAAAGCGGCCAACAAAATAATTCATGGTTACCTGACCCTATGATGATGGCCCTTCAGGTCTCCAAGGGAGGGCAGGTGTTGGACTGCTTATCTCCTCCTCACGGTAGCAACGGCCCCACAGTGAGAAAGTGGTACATGGCCTGACTCCTACTGTGAGACAACTCTATATAATAAATCAATAATGTTCAAAAACACATATACACAAAACCCCCACTGGTCAAGTTAGCAGAGGCAAAAGCTCCTAAAACATGCCCCGGGGATCTGGGATCACTACTTAGTGTAAATCCCTACTGGCCCCCTCCCCCACCCCCCATGCTTTGCCCCCTTCACGGTGGTTACAGACCCGCCACACGAAGATACTACACGCCCTGACCCCCTGGGCTCTGGGATCACTCCTTAGTGCAAATCCCTACCGCCAACCCCTTTTTTTTTTTTTTTTGCTCCCCATCCCGGCGGTAACAGACCCACAAAGCGAAGGTACTACACATCCTGACTTCGCCAGGGGACTTGCAGGAAAACAAAGTGGTGGGACGGAGAGGTTATCTCCCACCATTGAGCCCAGTGATTCTACACTGCTGATCCGATTGCTGAGCCCGTCCTCTTACAAAGAGAAGGGGCTCACATCCAACTGTCCCTTAGCCTGTCAACCAGGATGCTAAGCACGCCCTCCTAGAAAGAGAAGGTGCTCATCTCTATCTACCACTAAGTCTTCGAGCGGGATTCCAGTTCCCTACTCCTCCTAGTCCTACCCTGCCAAGACCAACAAACTGGAGAGAGCACTGGGGAGTAATCCTCCCTTCTAACAGATACAAAATGATTCCTGCCACGTTAACCTCCCTCCGATCCTCTGCACCAAAGTGCCTGAAACCACATGGCCCCAACTTCTTCTCCATCACCTTTCCCCCTAATCTATCACTCAAAGCGAAAAGAAACTTCAAACACAGGTTGATTAGACAACACCCAGAAACACTATTCGCTGACATATACCACTGTTCCTCTAAAGGCCAGCAGAAAATGGATCTCATTTTCCACACCCTGAACCCTGCGAAGTGGATCACCACCCTTAGAAACCACCTTCACATATCCAAAACAATTAGCACCCCTTTCAGCTGTAAAATGACGATTTCAATCTCCAACCGGCATACGCGCAGAGGCAACACCTTTGCGACCATTTACAGTAACGGTACTGTCCTAATCCAAGCCAACAATGACAACCTAGACGCATTTGACTCTCGCTTTCCCTCGCTACGCAACGTCCTCACTCATCTACGCTATCCCCACTCAAGCAACTCCCCCGACAGTCTGACCCCCCTGGAGAACTCACTCAACAACCCCAAGACACATAACACGCACTCCAACTTATCCCCCCCTGACACCACCCTCTCCCCCTCCTCCACCCCGCCTGACTGGCACAATACATACCTCTCTCCCAGACCAACTCTGAGATACGGCTCTGCTGGGACTCTCCAACCCCCTGTTGACCTTCACCTCCACTCCCCTTCCCCACAATACTTCTCCCAAAAAACAACTAGTGAAACCGACCCTCAGTCTATGACTTCGAACTCACACCTTTCAACGGCACTCAAGAAGCTCCAGCCTCAATCACAACGTGACTTTCCACACCACATACCCACGGCTATCCTCAGGGACAACACTAACACTGTAAGCCACACCCCCAAGGACAAGCTCTCTCCATCCCGGGGCTGGCCAGCTCAGGACACCCAGATCCTAGACTCCCCTACCCCCTCCTCCATGAATATGACTCAGAGACTTGCTCTGCTGGAAAGCCAACTAGAGATCTTAATACAGGGTATCAACAAAATCCTATCGAATATCACCACACCTCTGGAGCTCACCCAATGCACACACCCTACACCCACAGGTACCAACACTAAACACATAAGCACCCCCAATGCTCAAAGCACAGCTGGAACACAACCCCCCTCTTGAACCAACCTCAGAGGCCCAAAAGAGCGAGTGCCGCAAAGTCCATGAGAGAGGCGACGGATCTTGCCAACTCTTACGGCACATCCTCTATTGCCATCCCCAGCTCCCAAATCCAGGTTATCACTGGATTTGGAAGAGACAGTGCCCCACCTAGAACGCAGAGGCCTCCAGCCTTTCTTACTAATATCCCCATGACCCCCCTAACGAAGAAACTCAGCAACAACGGGGCAACCAACTGCATGCTCATAAACTGCACATCAGCTACCAAACATGCAACAGAACTGGCAGAAACCATCCTCACCCATGACATTGACATTACATTCATCACAGAAACTTGGTTGAATGAATCCTCTTCCCCAATCATGGACATGCATGTGCCCCCGGGTTTCTCTATAATCAATATAGACAGGAAAAACCAGCGAGGCGGGGGTATTGCAATCATCCACAAGAGCAACATCTCCGTAACAGAAACATCTCCGTAACGGAAACGGACTCCTTCAAATACAACTCTTTCGAATACCTAACCTCCACCATTAAAATGATCAACAACAAAACGATATACTGCCACCTCCTCTACCACCCGCCAGGCAACACCCCCTCATTCGGAGAACACCTTTCCGACCTGATAACCCACTGCTCACTCTCGGACTCCAACAATATAATTCTAGGTGACCTCAACCTGCATTGGACTGAGGAAAACAACTCTCTGATCCAATCTCTGAACAAACTTCTATGGAACAACAACAACTTTACCCAACACTGCACAGAACATACCCACAACAGAGGCTCTATCCTGGATGCTATCATAGCTCATGAAGACTCAGTCACTATCGACCACATCCTTCCTGTTGACTGGTCAGACCACCACATCATTCTATTCCACATCAACCAAACGATCCAATGCCTTCCTCGTACACAGGTTTCCACCCATTGGACGAGAAATCTCAGACAGATTCCCCTGGCCGACCTGGAAGAAAGGGTAAGCTCACTCCTTCCCACCATCCCATATGACGAATAGGTACATTTACATCACGGTTTTTACACCGCGATACCATTACAATGCAGGTATTACAACGCAAGTCGTTACAACGACTTGCGTTGGGGGGCGCTGGACTTAGGAGTAGTATGATTTACTATTCCAACACCAGTCTACATACAGTAGGGAAGGTGTTGGAATAGTAAACCATACTATTCCTTATGTTAGAGTGCCCCCCAACGCAAGTCGTTGTAACGCCTTGCGTTGTAATACCTGCGTTGTAATGGTATCGCGGTGTAAAAACCGCGATGTAAACAACGTTTCCCCATGTGACCTTTCTGCAACAGAGCTCACCGCGCATTACAACGTAGCAATGACTTCCATACTAGACCAAATAGCTCCCTTGAAACAAAAAAGAGTCAGAAACATTCCATCTAGATCTTGGTTCAACACAGACCTGAACTCTGAAAGAAGACAACTAAGAGCTGCTAAAAGGCTCTGGCAGAACAACCCGTCCACAATCCACCTCGATCAACTCAACTCTGAACGCAGGAAGTACAAAAAACACATCAAGAACGAAAAAACGTCCTTCTTCTGTGATGCACTAGACAATGCCAAAGACCGGCCCAAAGAACTCTTCAATATCATTAGACAACAAACATCCAAGCCCCCTTCATCCACAATGCAGGCGTCCAAAGAGTTATGTGATAACTTTGCCAACTGCTTCAATGAGAAAATCACCAAGATTGAGCTCTCAATGGACGGCTACCGCCGACCTCCCAACGATAGTCCGCTCCCCGGAGAAGAAAAGAACAACCCACCCAGCCTCCCCCCCAACAACTGGAAATCTTTCAACCCCATCTCCGAAGCAGCGATCATCGAAATGATTATCAGTTTCAAACCCTCGTCACACATTGCTGACCCTATACCAGCCCAACTGGCTAAAAAGCTCAAACTCACCCTTGCCCCGCTCTGGACCAGGATTATAAATAGCTCCCTGAGAACCGGAGTCATGCCAGACTGCCTCAAAATCGGCCAAGTCACGCCACTACTAAAAAAAACGGGCTCTGACCCAAACGATCTCAATAACTTCAGACCTGTCTCCAATCTCCCGTTCCTAGCGAAAATATGGGAAAGATGTGTTCTCCTTCAACTCACCCAACACATAGACAGCAACAACCTGCTATCATCAATCGGGCTTCAGAAAAGTTTGCAGTACAGAGACAGCAATCCTGTCTGTCATTGATGATGTCTACAAATCTCTAGATACAGACCGATGCAGTCTACTCCTACTCCTAGATCTATCGGCAGCGTTCGACACGGTTGACCACAAACTACTCATCAAGGTACTTCAAGAAAGGGTCGGAGCTGAAGAGGTGGTCTTGCAATGGTTCACCTCCTTCCTGCAAAACTGCACCCAACGAATAAAAATTAAAAACTCCATGTCTGACCTACTCCCCATCAACAGGGGCGTCCCTCTAGGATCAGTCCTCTCCCCACAACTATTCAACATCTACATGGAGCCTCTCACCAACATACTCAAAAAAGCCAATATTCCCTTCCACCTCTATGCGGATGATACCCAGATCTATCTAGAAACTTCCTTTAACTGTGCCATTCAGAGACTAAACAGCACCCTAAAAGAAGTTCAACACTGGCTATCCCTCAACCACCTGAAACTCAACCAAGATAAGACGGAAATCCTTCTCATATCAAATAATGAGCAAACTCCCCAAATCACAGATTGGCTTAAATCAATCAATGCACTCAACTGCCAGCTCACACCAGCCGACTCAGTTAAATCACTGGGAATAACTCTGGATCCAAACTTAGGCATGATCAAACATATCAAGAACACTGCAAAGAGCGCCTTCCTCAACCTAAAACTTCTCTACCAAATAAAACCCTTCATCCCTCCCAACGACCTCAAACAGGCAACTCCATCACTGGTGTTGTCCAGGTTGGACTACGGGAACGCAACCCTCACAGGCACAGCAAAAGCCCACCTTGCTCCCCTCAGATCAACTCTTAATACAGCAGCCAGGATGGTCACCGGAGTAAAGAAATATGAACACATCTCCCCTGCTCTCAGAGAGCTAAAATGGCTCCCAATCGAAATGCGTGCCAACTTCAGAACTGCCTGTCTCACACACAAAGCTCTGCACACTGGGAAACCTGCCTACCTGGCCGCCAAACTCAATAAGGCCGGCCAGACAAGAACCCTCAGGAGTACTAACACTCTACTTCTCATTCCCCCGAAAACTCGCAAGCAAAAAACCCTATCACGCTCCTTCTCTGGAAATGCTCCCAAAATCTGGAACTCCATTCCAGTCCATATCAGGACCATCCCCTCCATCTTAAAATTCAAAAGTCAGCTCAAAGACCTCTTCCTCAACCGTACTCTCCCGAATGGTTAACTGCCCCCTAACGGAGAATCACGCACACCGCAGCATTTAGCAACGTGGATAATGAAGGCTTCCACACCACCTACCTCTCGACGGGCACCTCTGTCCCCCCTCCTTGAACTGGACTCGTCGCGACTCATTGTTTACTAATGTTTTACTGTGTGTACGACTGCCATACTATGTGTTCAATTTCTTCAATATAAATGTTGTAAAGCGCTCCGATACCTCTGGGTCTGGCCAGCGCTATATAAAACTCTTAAATAAATAAATAAATAAAATAAATAAAGTTGGTCAGGGTGTTGACAATCTGCAATGCTTTCAAACAAAGGCAGCAACTGATGTCACTTTAGCCCTCTCTGGCCAACCCAAGTAATGACCACATTAGGTAAACCCAAGTCCCTGTTAATGCCACTCGTTCTAGCACACTCTGTAGCCTAAAACATAACTATGACCCATAACCATATAGGAAGCAAGAAGGAGTAGAACACAGGAGAATGCTGGAGCTGAATGAGACTGTTTTCAAATTGAAAGGCAGTTCAAATGGTGGACAGGACTTAGTTTAAAAAAACATATTTAATTGAATGGTGTTCATATGTAGGTAGCTACAAGTAGGCAATGATTTTCAAGAAAAAGTAAGTAGACCTGTCAGTGGCTCTTGAAAAATAAAACATATGTTCTGCTATTTTAGATATGCTTATATTTCCAAACACTCAACCATACCTGGTGCAGTTGAATGTGAAGTTAGTATGCTGCTCACAGAAAGTGTTGTGAACTTTTTACCTACTGGTACAGGAGAGCGTTACAAAGCAATGTGGTGCAGCAGCCAGGGCAGCTGACTCCGTAGCGTGTGGCTCAGCGTTCTATCCCAAGTGCCAGCGGCAGCTCAGCTCAGCACCATGTGACCCTGGGCAATAGCTCACTTAATCTCCCCGACGGCCCCCAGCACCTTGAGACCCTTAGGGGTAAGTAGTTCATGCTTTACAAATACTGGATTTTAGTTGTAGGACATTTATCAAATGCAGTATGCGGCTTCTATGGCCAGTACAGAACAATATTACACCTCTGTTCAGCTCCCTCAGTTACTGAATTCGCTGGTGCAAGCAATTTTGGAGAAAATAATGCCCATTGAAATCCACAATGCATTCCAAAATATTCCTAATGCGAAGGCATGTGTAAATGACAGATCTCCTTTCAAATTCTAAAAAGAACAATTGCCAGAGACCTGTGCCTTTTTTTAGCAGATTTCGTTATTTATAGAAAAGAAGGTGGGAAAGTTCCTTCTTCTTTCAAGCAACATCCTATAGTAAGTTTCCTCAAGAAATGTAAAAACACAAGAAATGTGAATTCATACAGATCTACTAGCCTCCTAAACACAGACTAAACTTCTGAAGAAAGTATGGGCAACTCTAATAATGTCTGCAGCCCAGCTTTTAATCCATAAAGATCAGAGTGGGCTTGTTGCTGGTTGTTCTATGTTGGCAAACACCCAGTTTTTAATGCAGGCTATAGATTATGTCTTGATAAACCAAATAAAAGTGATAATAACTATGTTTAATGCTGAAAGGGTGTTTGATCTAATGAATTAGTATGCCTTGTTTTTTGGCCTATGCAAAATTGGGTTCCCCTAATTTACCTTGATGTGGTTAAATCTATACAAGAGCATACAGGCCAATGTCATGACAATTTCTAGGATGGCTGGCACCGTCTTAATTATCAGAGGGACGTGTCAGTGATGCCCTCCTTTCCCAATATTATTTTAATTTGTTTTAGAGCCTATGGGGAAATGTTATGATGAGGGAATATAAGGATGACAGTTGAGGGGAAGGCCAGGCTCAAGCTTTTTGCAGATGATATTATCCTAAATGTGCACTTTAATTCTTTGTGAAATGTGATTTGGTATGACTGCTTTGGTATTGTGGTCTAGGCACTGCTGCACTTTTTGATTCTTGTGCATGTGAAAGCTGCTATTTAAGTTGATGGTTTAGGTAAGCACAAATGCCTTTGTATACTGGTCTCTGCTATTTTATATCTATTTTTGGTCAATAAAAATAAAAATTATAAGTAAAAAGGTGTGACATAAGGTGTAATTTAAAAAATGAAATTGTTAGAAAAGGTATGAGTGTATATAAGGCGGATAAAAGTGAGTAGGATGTTTACAAAAAGTAAAAGATAATATAAATGGAGGGCATGTGATGAAAGTAAGGAAAAGTACAGTGATCACCAAAGGAGGACTAAAAATGTCTAAGTAGTAACAACACCCAGACATACACCAATTGAAATACTGACACAAACACTAATGCATCCCATAATACACCCAGGCATTCCATCGTGTATACACTAAAACACCCAAGTATTAACTAATGTATACACTGAGACACCCAGGCACATGCTGATGCTTACACTGACACACCAAGGCACACACTGATGTCTACACTAACACACATAGACACATAGCTATGCATGCACTAACAGACCCATGCATGCACTCATATAAAAACTGAGACACCAAGACACACACTGATGCTTACACCAATGCATTCTGGCACACATTGATGCATACAGTAACACACATAGACACATACCTATGCATCCACTAACAGACTCATGCACACTTACACATACACTAACACACCCAGGTATACAGTAGTACATACACTCAGATATCCAGGCACACAAAGATGCATTCATTAACACATCTTTGAACACATAAATCAATGCAGATAGTGACATACCTAGGTATACACTGATACAGGTACTGCCACATCCACTACTCATTAATAGAGGTAGTGAGACACCTAAACAGACACTAGTGCAGGCACAGTTACATACCCGTATACTCACTAAAACAGCCAGTAAGCAATCCATACTGAGAGTGGTACTTAGCATTTTTCCTTTTGTTTCTGTAGTTTACACTGCTATGTTGAATTGAGATTTGCAATGCCTTGCCAAGTTTTTAAGTTTCCTTTCATTTCATATAACTAACCCCTAAGTTAAACTGTAAGTAGAAAATACGGCAGAAAGGTATGTGTTTGAAAGGTAAAACATGTAGTTTGAAGCTTCAGTGAGTTAGAAACAGAAACCAATATACCCTGTTATACAACCACTTATTGTGCTATACTCTCACTGAGATACCTATATACAAAATCATACAACCACTCACACACCCAGTCACACAGTGACAGAGGAACTTGCGCATTCAGTTATACACCTACACAGCTGTTATGTATCCAGCACTAACATAGTCAGTTGCACACATAGTTACATACCCCAACAATCACTAACAGAGACAGTAGGCAATCCATGCAGGCACATTTACAGAACCATAGAGTTACTAAGAGAGTCAGTCATAACGTGGCATAGTTGCCTCCACATCTGGTGGCACACCCATTGAGAGACTGATACACTCACTCACATTTGTACTCAAGTACTAAGACAAGCAAGTCACCCATACAGAGAGTTACCCCTTTAAGCATGTCTCGGCCTGCTACTACAGAGCCTGTGTGTGCAGTTTAAGTTCCAGGTCACCTTGGCATTTAAAACCCCTTTACAAGCCTTAAACTCCCTCCCCTTTTACTACATAGACGTTGCCCCTAAGGTACTGATATGTACTGACGTACTGATACTCCTAGTCATCCATGCAGACAAGTAGCCCTTTAAACATGTCTTGGGTATTCCTATGAAGAGCCTGAGTGTTCAGTTTTTCTGCCATTCTTATCTTCATTTATACCACCTTGCCAAGCCTTAAACCCACATTCCAGTACATATAAGTCACCCGTAAGGTAGGCTGTAGGTAGGCCATAGGGCTAAGTGCTATGTGCTTAGAATGTAAGACATGTACTTTGAAGTTTCAGTGAGTCATATGCGTACTTCCAGACCCATGTGTGTAGTTAAACAGTCAGTCTAACACCCATACTACAAGGTACTTATCAATTTAGAAAAGTATAGATCACTCATACACCCACTCACCCATAGAGCACTTATGTATCCAATGGAAACAGAGCCACTTCCAAGATACAGTTACATACCCAAAGAGTCACTAACAGAGCCAGTAGCCAATCCATACAGCTACTTACATACATATTTAGAGATGCAAATGGTTTATAAGCCAGTAAGAGATATAGCGACATAGGGCCCGATTCACAAAGGTAAACTGAGACAAAAGTTTAACTTTATGACTTTCGGTATTCACAAAAGGCATTTACGAGTAGTAAAGTTAGACTTTCGTCTCAGTTTACCTTTGTGAATCGGGCCCAAAGTTTCTTACGTATCCATTGACACACACACAGAGGAAATGGTACACTCACTCCGATAAGTATTCAAGTACTGACACAACCAAGGGAGCAATCCAGACATGTTGCCCTTTAAACATGTCTCATGCCTGCTACTACAGAACCTGTGTGTGTACTTCACATTTAAAACCTCTTTGTCAAACTTTAAACTCTTTTTCTAGCACAAATGTCACTGCTAATATAGGCTGTATGTAGGCCATAGGGAGGGTGCTATGTGCTTAAAAGGTAAGGCATGTGATTTAAAGTTTCAGTAAGTCATATGTGCACTTCCAAACCCATATGTGCAAAGAAACATCCAGTCTACCACCCATATTGCAAGATATATACCTATTTAGAAAAGGATAGAGCCACTCATACATCCAGTCAGACAAAGACAGGCTTGGCATTGAAAACTCCTTCCAAGTCTTAAACTGCCCTTCTACTACATATGAGTCACTCCAAAGGTAGGCTGTACTTTGAAGTTTAGTTAGTTACAAGTGTTCTTACAGACCCATACATCCAGTTATACATCCAGTCTCCCACCCATATTGCATCTCGCATATCTATTTACAAAAGCATAGAGCCACTCGCCCACCCAGTCAGACAGCGACAGAGGCACTTATACACTTACTCCTACTCCTACTCAGCACTTATGTATCTAGCAGTCACAGAGCCAGTTGCACACATGTTTACATGCCCCACTACTCACCAACACAGTTAGTAAGCAAACCATACAGCCAATTACATACCCACTTACAGACCCATAGAGTTACAAAGACAGCCAGTCATATAGCGACATAGTTACTTACATATCATTTAGATATGTACTCAAGTACTGACAATCCTAGACAACCATCCAGACAAGTACCCTTTAAACATTCTTTCAGCCTGCTACTGCACAACCTGTGTGTGCAATTTTACTACCAGGTCGAGTTGGCATTGAAAACCCCTTGCCAAGCCTTAAACATCCGTTCTACTACATATAAGTCACTGCTAAGGTAGGCTGTAAATAGTCTATAGGTCAGGGAACTATATGCTTAGAAACTAAGAGATGTACTTTGAAGTTTAGTTAGGTACACATCCAGTTACAGACCCATACATCCAGTTACACATCAAGTCTCCCACAGACACTGATATACACTAACACACCCAGGTACACACGTATGTATACAATAACACATCCAGGCACACACTGTTGCATACACTAACACACCCAGACACACACTCAATCATACACTAAAATACTCGGATACAAACGTATGCATACACTAACATATCCAGGGCCAAACTGATACATATACTGACATGGCCACATGTACACTAATGCATACACTGACAAACCCAGGCACACATTGATGTACACAGTAACACACATAGTCACATTCATCCATACAGTAAGAAACCCAGGCACACACTAGTCCATACTCTGACACACCCTGGCACACAGTGATGCATACACTGACACACCCAGGTATACTGTGATATATGCAGTAGCACGCCCAAACATACACTGATATATACACTAACAATCCCAGGCAGGCACTGATCAAGAGACATAGTTATATATACACTAACACTCCTAATGAACATATTTATGCATACACTGACACACCAAGTCACACACTGATCTACACACTAAAAAAACTATGCACACACTCATGCATACACTGACACAACCAGGCACATACTGATGCATATGGTGATACACTCTTGCACACACTGATGCGTACACTGACCAAAACACAAAGACACCCAGGCACAAACTGATGGAATCTCTAACACACCCAGTCACAGACTTACACACATACATATTCAAGTATGGACTGATATGCCAAATGAAACACTTATGGATATAGTAACAGACTCAGACTCACAATTCTTCTCACAGAATGACTCCCAGACACTCATTTATGCATACAGTGAGACACCCTGAGACATACTGAGGAATATCCTTGGACACACATGGACACACTGATGCATACAGTAGTATGCTCAGGCACGGACTGGAGGAGATGTTGAGACAGGTAGAAACAGACAGATAAAAACATAAACAAAATTATAAAGTAAGAGTGGCAATACTATAGTATCATAACTGTTTATGTCACCAATTAGATGTTTAAAATGTGTAATTTAATAGTATGTTATGAGAAGCTAAATGTACTGATTTGTTTTTTCTATACAGATATCTACTTCTGCTTAAAATCAGAGAATTACAATACCTAAAAAAACTTAAACACGAAAGAAACAGAAGCAAAAGGGAGAGAATGTGGACAATGTGGTTAAAGAGAAAAGCGCTGCTGATAAGAAAACTAAAGAGTTTCTTAAAATAGTATGTAGCAAACTGCAAACTGAGCTAAAGCAAGTAAATAAAAAGCAAGGTTTCAATTTAGCGAACAATGGACAAAAACAAAGTGACATTAAGAGAAATAAATTGTACGAGAAAGCAAATAGTTTAACAAGAAGACAGAGACAGTTTACGGAAATAGGAGTCAGAATGTTTTGCAGTAGGGTAATTTAGAATCTCGTATAACCTATGAAGTAGTATAAAAGGAGAAGAGAATCACTCAAACAAAAGGAACATGTTGAGGTTGTTATTGATAAGGCATTTGCCCTGAAGAGGAAGTTATTTATTTTGATACTGACCAGCATGAGGGCACTGGATAAAACAGTGTTGTGCATTAAGAGATGCCCAAAAAAAGAATTGTGAATAGAACAAATTTTTAACCCTGGGCGGTAAAATCCGCTCCGGTTGCGGAATTTGCGGAATTTCTGCAATTCCGCGTTCCGCGGAGAACGCGGAATTGCCGGAAATTCCGCGATCTGTGGCGTAGCTGAATTATTTCCTTGTTCGCGCTTTAAAAATGTGTTTACGCACGCGCAATAGCGACTTACCAGGATCCCTGTGTTTGCCAATGAGTTTTCCTATCCGTTCGCGTGCGCCACGAGATTTTGGTAGCCGGCCGCACGATCCCACGAGAGTGTGAGATTGCGAACACGTCATTTGCCGCGCCATCGGACACCGCGAGAGAGTGTGCGATCGTGAACACGTCATTCGGACGCGCCATCGGACATCCGGCGGAAGTTTGGTGAAGCTCGCGATGCCGAACACACAAAATTTGCAATCTGGAGAAGAAGAATATCTCGAGCAGCATAAAACCTTCTCTAAAATGATGATTTGGATGAAAAAAACTCCTCAGATTGACATGTGGCTGTACTTTTTTGTGCAAGGAGTCCTTTTTTAAAAAACTTTTTTTTGGGAGAGGGAGGAAGTGCCAAAGAGTCTCCAACTTCCTGTTCCTGTCCAGCAGGCTCCTCCCAGTGCTCTTTCCATCTCCTGTTCATTTTTCATTTGGATTTTGAGCTGGAAGGATCACTCCTTGTGTCTGCTGCATCATATATCATTGGATTTGAGGACTTTTGGATTTGAGATTTTACAAGTAAGTTGGTGTTGTTGTTTGTTTGATTGGGGCATTGCAGTTGCTGCAACTACAATTTTGGTACTTTTCATCATTTAAAAAAAAAAACTTATTGTGGGTAGCCAGTAGGCCCAGAGCTAGTCATGGGTGCATTATGAAACAACTGTTCCTTTGGTGTGTGTTGAATTTATTTTAAACATCATTTAGGGCATGGATGGCATTGGATTGAATTGCAAAATGTGTATTTTTTGGGGTATTTCAGTTTTTGGGTGTGTGTTAAATAAATGCCTTTGTTGTGTATGTGTGGTGTGTTGTGTACCTTGCACACCTTGTTTAGCCCTGTGGATTTTCGTTTTTGCATTTTATTGCATCAAAGCAGTGTTGTTTAGCATGCCTCCTTTGCCTGACTATTATAGGCCTGTTTCAGTTCATTGTTTTCCATGCCTCCTGCTTGTTGCTTGTGATTGTGTGTGTCCATGTGGCTGGTGGCCATTTCTGGTGATAGTTATAAGTGTGCTGCTTTTGCCATATAGGCCTGCATGTGTTTCCTTTGTTCCTTTTTGGCCTAGGCTTCTTGTTGTTGTGGGCCTGGCCATGTGGATGGCAGCCATTTTGAAGCCAGGCAGTGTGCTTTTGCCATAGGCCTGCATTGTCTGTCTTCCCTTTCTTATTGTTGTGGGCCTGGCCATGTGACTGGTGGCCATTTTGAAGCCAGGCAGTGTGCTTTTGCCATAGGCCTGCAAGCTTGTGGCCTAGTCTGCCAACAGGCCTTTCATCCAGTAGGCTCAGAGGTAGTCATGGGTGCATGAAACAACTGTTTCTGTGTGTTCTGTTGAATTTAAACATCATTTTGGGCATGGATGGCATTGGATTGAATTGCAAAATGTGTTTTTTTGGGGTATTTCACTTTTTTGGTGTGTGTTAAATAAATGCCTTTGTTGTGTATGTGTGGTGTGTTGTGTACCTTGCACACCTTGTTTAGCCCTGTGGATTTTCGTTTTTGCATTTTATTGCATTAAAGCAGTGTTGTTTAGCATGCCTCCTTTGCCTGGCTATTATAGGCCTGTTTCAGTTCATTGTTTTCCAGGCCTCCTGCTTGTTGCTTGTGACTGTGAGTGTCCATGTGGCTGGTGGCCATTTCTGGTGGTAGTTATAAGTGTGCTGCTTTTGCCATAAAGGCCTGCATGTGTTTCCTTTGTTCCTTTTTGGCCTAGGCTTCTTGTTGTTGTGGGCCTGGCCATGTGGCTGGTGGCCATTTTGAAGCCAGGCAGTGTGCTTTTGCCATAGGCCTGCATTGTCTGTCTTCCCTTTCTTGTTGTTGTGGGCCTGGCCATGTGGCTGGTGGCCATTTTGAAGCCAGGCAGTGTGCTTTTGCCATAGGCCTGCAAGCTTGTGGCCTAGTCTGCCAACAGGCCTTTCATCCAGTAGGCCCAGAGGTAGTCATGGGTGCATCAAACAACTGTTTCTATGTGTTCTGTTGAATTTAAACATCATTTAGGGCATGGATGGCATTGGATTGAATTGCAAAATGTGTTTTTTTGGGGCATTTCATTTTTTGGGTGTGTGTTAAATAAATGCCTTTGTTGTGTGTGTGTGTGTGTGTGTGTGGTGTGTTTGTTGTGTAACTTGCACGCCTTGTTTAGCCCTGTGGATTTTCGTTTTTGCATTTTATTGCATTAAAGCAGTGTTGTTTAGAATGCCTCCTTTGCCTGGCTATTATAGGCCTGTTTCAGTTCATTGTTTTCCAGGCCTCCTGCTTGTTGCTTGTGACTGTGAGTGTCCATGTGGCAGGTGGCCATTTCTGGTGGTAGTTATAAGTGTGCTGCTTTTGCCATATAGGCCTGCATGTGTTTCCTTTGTTCCTTTTTGGCCTAGGCTTCTTGTTGTTGTGGGCCTGGCCATGTGGCTGGTGGCCATTTTGAAGCCAGGCAGTGTGCTTTTTCCATAGGCCTGCATTGTCTGTCTTCCTTTTCTTGTTGTTGTGGGCCTGGCTATGTGGCTGGTGGCCATTTTGAAACCAGGCAGTGTGCTTTTGCCATAGGCCTGCAAGCTTGTGGCCTAGTCTGCCAACAGGCCTTTCATCCAGTAGGCCCAGAGGTAGTCATGGGTGCATCAAACAACTGTTTCTATGTGTTCTGTTGAATTTAAACATCATTTAGGGCATGGATGGCATTGGATTGAATTGCAAAATGTGTTTTTTTGGGGCATTTCATTTTTTGGGTGTGTGTTAAATAAATGCCTTTGTTGTGTGTGTGTGTGTGTTTGTTGTGTAACTTGCACGCCTTGTTTAGCCCTGTGGATTTTTGTTTTTGCATTTTATTGCATTAAAGCAGTGTTGTTTAGCATGCCTCCTTTGCCTGGCTATTATAGGCCTGTTTCAGTTCATTGTTTTCCAGGCCTCCTGCTTGTTGCTTGTGACTGTGAGTGTCCATGTGGCAGGTGGCCATTTCTGGTGGTAGTTATAAGTGTGCTGCTTTTGCCATATAGGCCTGCATGTGTTTCCTTTGTTCCTTTTTGGCCTAGGCTTCTTGTTGTTGTGGGCCTGGCCATGTGGCTGGTGGCCATTTTGAAGCCAGGCAGTGTGCTTTTTCCATAGGCCTGCATTGTCTGTCTTCCTTTTCTTGTTGTTGTGGGCCTGGCTATGTGGCTGGTGGCCATTTTGAAACCAGGCAGTGTGCTTTTGCCATAGGCCTGCAAGCTTGTGGCCTAGTCTGCTAACAGGCTTTTCATCCAGTAGGCTCAGAGGTAGTCATGGGTGCATGAAACAACTGTTTCTGTGTGTTCTGTTGAATTTAAACATCATTTAGGGCATGGATGGCATTGGATTGAATTGCAAAATGTGTTTTTTTGGGGTATTTCACTTTTTTGGTGTGTGTTAAATAAATGCCTTTGTTGTGTGTGTGTGTGTGGTGTGTTTGTTGTGTAACTTGCACACCTTGTTTAGCCCTGTGGATTTTTGTTTTTGCATTTTATTGCATTAAAGCAGTGTTGTTTAGCATGCCTCCTTTGCCTGGCTATTATAGGCCTGTTTCAGTTCATTATTTTCCAGGCCTCCTGCTTGTTGCTTGTGACTGTGAGTGTCCATGTGGCTGCTGGCCATTTTGTGGTGGTAGTTTAGTAGTGTGCTGCTTTTGCCATATATGCCTGCATGTCTTTCCTATGTTCCTCTTGGCTTACTGCTTCCATCCATCCCCTTTGCCAGCTGCAGCTCCCTGAATGACGTGATGAGCAAATAATTTAATGCCAAACAGGTTCCACTTCCATTACATTTGTATTTTGGTTTTTGTTCTTCTTCTTTCCTATCCTTCCTGAGTGTACACAGTATACCATGAAAGCCCTTGTTGTCAAAGTCTCACGAATGGCTACACTGTTATGTTTTTTTTATAACTTAAACTGAGTTAATAAAATTTAATAATATAACACTAACAAGTGTGACCACCGCACACTAAGTTATATATTATATTTGTTTGTTTGTACTAGTAGTAATTGAAACACAACAACAAATGCAACATTTCACTGATGTTCTTCTCCTGTCTTCTTTGCTTTTAGGTGCACAAAAAGACAGAGGAGGTGTCATCATCACCCGTTATACTGCCTGACAGAAGTCCTGCTGCGCACCACGTCAGGTCCACGTGTGACCAAAGACATCTCTGCAACTTGTGCACCTGCGTCCTGCTGACATCGGAAGGAAGAAGAAGATGACCCCAAAGAAAGGTACCAGGTCCTCCAGTACCAAGAAAGTTGTCAGTGAGAAAAAGTAACAGAAGAAGGAAGTGGCACTGCCACTTACCAAGACTGGTGTGCCGGCCAATATGTTTTTTGGGAAACAAAAAATTACGCCTGCATCAGCGGTGTCCGGGGACCAAGCTGGGAGCAGCACCTCCGCATCAGCGGGCCCACCCCACCAACCTAGGCCCAAGTCCATGAGTGTCGCAGAGGTAGCCAGTCTACTAATGAGCAGTGATGTTGAAATGTCATTATCGCAAAGTAGTACCCAATCAACGCAGGCGGAAACTCAGCAGATAAGTGGGCAACAACAGCCGCAACAAGAGCCGCAACTACAGCCCACAATAGTAGTTGTTCCTCCTGAAGTAGGGGCAGTTCAGGAAATCGAGCTTCCTGCAGACGAAGAGGAGCAAGCCACTCTTTCAGAAGATCCATTGTCTTCCAGATCCCCAGCAAGGAAAAGGAGGGTTAGTCCATCAACTTCTTCTTCAAGCCCCGCTTCTGATGATCTAGATGCCACTTGGAAGCCACCAGCTCAGTCTGAGAGTGATGCATGCCACAAGACAAGGCTAGTGAAAAGGAAGGTTCCAGAAAGCCTTAGAGTTATGAAGGTAGATGTAGAAGAGGGGGATGATGATGACGAGCCAGTCATCATGAACATCACTCCCGGCCCAGAGGATATGGAGACCAACATTATTACCCTATCCAAAATCGCTGCGAGGGATGTAGCACGGATACCACCAAGACAGGAAACACCACCTCCAGCTTCCATATTTGCATTTGCTAAGGCCCGGTAGGGACCTACATCCAGCTCAACCACCACTTCAGTAGGTAGTGGTACTGTAAGTGCACAGAGTCAAATTCCACGCCCACCCTCCAGTTCATCTGGCATTGAAAGTGGCACCTCCAGCAGCACCAGAAAGTTCACCTCCCCAGTTTGGGACTTCTTTTCGGTTAGCAGTAAGGAGGAGAACATTGCTATATGTTCAATTTGTCGACACGCTGTTAGGCGGGGTAAGCTTGGTACAAACTATGGTACCGGAGGCCAAACAAGTCATCTCAAAAAACACCACATGATCCAGTGGGAGGCTCACCTACTTCGCGTAAAAAAGTAAAACTGCACCCATTGCTGTTGGTGGGGATGAAGAAGTAGAAGAAGAAGATATGATCGCGGTGGAAGGTGAACAAGAGGGAGACATTTCTAGCCCTGTCTCCAGCAGTGTAGTGGTACCGCCCACATCCTCAGCAACATCTCAGTGGCACCGTAAGAAGAGTCAGACTAAGAGTCAGACTGAGACACCAAGGCAACCGAGTACTGCAATGAAAAAAAGTGCGTCGTTGAGCCTAACTGGGTTCAAGAAGACAGCTGCACCACAAAGGAAATTAATCCAGCCTACCATTGACAGCATGCTTAGGTCGGAGGGGCAGTACGAACGCAACCACCCAACGGCACGTTTGTACAATGCGAAGCTGGCTAAAATGTTAATGCTGGACCTTCTCCCTTTTTCTTTTGTGGAAGGGGTGGGTTTCCTTCAATTTGTGTCAGCCATCTGCCCTAAATGGAAGGTTCCCAGCCGGTCCTATTTCGCCAGAGTTGCTGTTCCAGCACTACCTCACGATGTGCTGGAATTGCTTGGACAAGCTTTGCAGCAGAGTGCTGTTCACAATATTGCACCTGACAACAGACATGTGGACCAGTTTCCAAGCCACTGATTACATGTGCATCACTGCACACTGGATCTCTTTTGGGGGGGTTAGAGAAAAGATATCTGAAGCAGGTGCTGTTGACACTGCTGAGATTTTTAATGCTACTCGGAAACATGCAACTGTAGCCATGTTCGCCATGGAGAAATCTCATACTGCTGCAAACATTTTGGCAGAGTTTAACAGCAAGGTCTTTGAATGGCTGCGCCCAAGAGGGCTTAACATTGGTTTTGTTGCCACGGATAATGGCAGTAATGTACTTAAAGCCATGGAGGATGGTGGCTATTTCAGGGTCCTGTGTTTGGCGCACTGCATTAACATTATTGTTCAAGACTTTCTGAAAAAATAAGCCATAGTCAGCAACTTACTGACCACCTGCCGAAGAATATGCACACATTTCAGCCATTCTTTTAAAGCCCGGAAGCAGCTGAGGATCATTCAACATGACTATAGAATGCCAGTCAAAGCACTCATCCAGGAGGTGGCAACACGTTGGAACTCAACTTATTACATGCTTAACCGTCTGTTTGAGCAGTACAGACCAATCAATGAATATGTCATGCAAAGAGGGGATGCTACTGTGAAAGGCATGACCCTTCAGATGGACCAATGGTGCCTAGTTAAATGCCTGACAGAGATGCTTCTTCCTTTTGAGGTCTTCACACGTGAAGTCAGCAAGGAGGACTGTACTATGGGCCAAGCTATCCCATTGTTGCACATGCTAGTGCAACAGCTGAAGGAGGTGTCTGAAGCGTACATATGTGTGGAGGAAAAAAATGAAGCATATGAGTTACTGGAGAGCTTATCCCGTCGCTTAGCTGAAAATACAAGGGTGCAAGCTAAGATTGTGTCAGAAAAACATTACATTTGTGCCACAATTCTGGATCCACGGTACAAATCGGCACTGAACAGTAAGACATTAATTCCTTTTTCAGAACTGGAGGTTGCCCGGTACAAAACTTGGATAGCTGAGGTAGCCAGTGACTTTGAAAATGAACTGCTGGCAATTAAAGGCCTGCTACTCAAACCCATAACAAGTACTGCAGCAGGGCATCCGGCGTCAAGTTGCACTTCAGAGCCTGAGGGCAGTGCGTTTGGCTCAGAGCGGTCACCAACACTATCGACAACAGCAAGAACCGGATCATCAGCCCCACTAAAATTGGCACAGGATTGGTATTCACAGCAAGGGCCTGCTAGGTCCAGTGCTGATGCAAAGACAAAAGAGGCCAAACAAAGTGTAGCACCCCTGAACATTGAGCGGATGGTCCAGGCCTATATGGATGACCCAACAGAGGTCTACACTGATTAAAACCCATTGCGGTATTGGTATGGGAAAAGGGGCCAATGGCCAGTGCTCAGCAGGCTGGCGATAAACTATCTGGCTTGCCCTGACGCAAGTGTCTCTTCTGAACGTGTTTTCAGTGCTGCTGGTGCCATTGTAACAGTGAAAAGGACCAGTCTCTCGCCCAAAAATGTGGAGAGGTTAACCATGATCAAAATGAATCAGCACTTTATACCACCGAATTACACAATACATGAATCAATGCAGGAAGATGTGGACAGCGACTTAGGTGACGGAAGTAGTGTGTTAGATGATTACCTACTTCTGGTTGAACCCCCAGAGTTTGAGGACGAGCTATACTTCCCTGACAACTAGGCTTGAACTTCTTACTTTCTTCCTTCCTTATTTACTTTTATTTGTGTGTGTCTGTCTTTCTGGTTCGAAACTTCGAATCACAACAAACCATCACCACCGTCTTCTAGTCTTTTTATTGCCATATTGGAGTTGCAGCTGTCTGCATTTAACTGAAGTCCACTCCTCCGAGTCCTGCTCCTCCATCCTCCTGACTCGCCCTAAATCCATTTCCCTCAAGCCAGATGATGATTGGATGTAGAATAATTGAAGAAAAAAGAAAATGTTGCCTCATTGAGTCCCTCCAAAAGAAGTGGAACATGATGACTACTATAGCTATCCTCCTTTCCGAGCCGAGAGAGACTGCCCCTTAACTTAAGATGAGAAGGAACAGGTAATGAATGATGGCATACATTGGACGCTGACTGAGTGATTTGTGTTGTTGTTGTTTGTTGTGCATGAAGTGAATTCATTGTGTACTATTATTTGATATACACACTAAAAGTAACTCAAAACAATGGTTCCCTTCTTGTTTTTTAATAACAAAATTGTACTTCTACTTCAGGCCGATCCATTGCATTTTGAATATGGAATGTGGACTCACTCTGTACACTGCACACTGAGTTGGACAACACCATGATGATGACCACAGTGACATAATATCTTCGCAGTCACTCAGTAGGATCGGAGATGATTGATGGAATAACTCAGGGCATTTCATGAGTGGCATAAAAGGTAAACAGTCAACAACAACCACAGCAGACCTACATGTCTGTGTAGTGGTGGAGTCGAGTGTAGTGGTATGACTCACAGCGGTGCATTGATTTAGTCACTTAATTTGTAAAAATGCTATGTTGCTGTATATGTGCTTTGTCTGCCTCTGTCAAAATGTAAGCTAAATGGAGGATGGGTCACGGGTGCCGTGGGCCTGCTCTGTCCTGTTGTTGTTGTAGGTTAATGCTGTAAACAGAGTAGACATGATGTATCCATGCCGCCTCTGAAAGTGATCTTGTTGCACTCCACCGTAATTTATGCATTTTTTTTCTCCTTGATTTTTCAATATCCCTTTTGTTTTTCCATCTACAATTACAGGCCGGCCCTTACCCTGTGCTATACAGGGAAAAACAACTCACACTTACCTTACCAATCCGCATCCACCAAGCAGGCAGTGGCGTCACCCAAGATTGATGGACGGAGCGTCCATGGAAGGGAGGACCAAGAGGAATGCCGAGATGCAACTCCTCAATTTGACCAGGATAACATACAGTAACAGTATCAACATTCATCATCTTTTAAATAATTTGATTCATTTTTTATCTTCAATCATTACGACTGTGTGTTGTTGTTATTGTGTTTGCTCTCTGCTTGTAATTCATCCCTACAGCTATTTTTTATTTTTCTTTGCTATCTTTAAAAGTAAGCCCCGTACAACCGAACAGAAACTGTATGTAATTTGGGTCTCTCTGAGGGCAGACAGGCAAGGCAAATTGCATAATATACTGCTGCCCTGTACTGTCTAATTGTCTAGTAGTAGTTAGTAAGTACTACTTACCATTAACCATCAAGTTATCATCATCATGCATGCATTTCCTTTTTCTCCCTTAACAGATTTATTTATATGGTCGTCTGCCAAGATTGTGTTTTGTTGTTTGTCCATGCGTAGTGTTTTCTTTCTCAAACCTTTCCCAAACCCCCCCTTCCCAACCATTTATCAAACCCTAACCCTCTTCTCCCGGGCTGTGTGATTTATTGAGGTGTGACTAAATTAAATGTACACCAATAATTGATCACAGGCTTGCTGGGGCGGATGTGGTGAAAGCAACACTAATTCAATTTCAAGGCAGGGCAAGGATCTTCTTCTGCTTGCCCACCCATGATCAGTATATTTGCAAGGTAATCTTTTTTTCCAAAGGAACCTAATCCATCATCATTAATTGCCGGCATCGATTGGATTTGTCATCCTCCTACTGTCCTACACAGCACTAAAGGTTACGCTTGTGTCGAGTGTAGGCCTAGTCGAGTGACTCGACACAACTACAGTTTGTAACTTGTTGTACTAGGCTATCCCCGCCACCATTGTGTTTTATTTTACTTTAGCAATCAGCATTATTATTATTGTTTGGCAGACTTCTTGTGTACTGTACTGTACTTCGTTCTACTACTACTCCCACAGTCTCTCTCAGGCGACTGGCGGTCTCATTTTCTTTTTTTGCAAATGCTACTGCCAGTGTCTACTACTACCACCACAACGATGGCATGTTGGGAAACCAAACCATCATGATCACCGACACCATGCAGCCATCGCTGTGCCTAAATTAAACATCACGGCGATGTGGGTCCCTTGCTCACTTTGCCACTGGATTCAAGCAAGCCTGGCTGTTGACGGCTGAAATGCCAGAAACCGGTCCTAGGATGCTTGTTTCCGGTCCAGGGAAGACATGGCTTGGCAGTTCGGGCTGGACTGTTCCCATGGGGCACAGGGTCAGACTGATTTGCATATGGCCATGTCTGAACTGGGGTGGTGGAGTGAGCTAAAGAATGATGATGGATTAAACCCAGATCAGTTGACTGGGGGTGAGTGTTTGATTGGCTCAAGCGTTCCGTCCATCATCCCCTTTTGTATCGCTTTGGTCGCCCTAAGTTGGCGGGGGTATGCCCAGACGTGGGTCCCTTGCTCACTTTGCCACTGGATTCAAGCAAGCCTGGCTGTTGACGGCTGAAATGCCAGAAACCGGTCCTAGGATGCTTGTTTCCGGTCCAGGAAAGACATGGCTTGGCAGTTCGGGCTGGACTGTTCCCATGGGGCACAGGGTCAGACTGATTTGCATATGGCCATGTCTGAACTGGGGTGGTGGAGTGAGCTAAAGAATGATGATGGATTAAACCCAGATCAGTTGACTGGGGGTGAGTGTTTGATTGGCTCAAACGTTCCGTCCATCATCCCCTTTTGTATCGCTAAGTTAAACATCAAGCACAGGTAAGAGAAGAAGTTTGGGGGAGGCATAATTAATAATGGAAATTAATTCATTAATTCACACACCCCTTGAGTCCAATTGCAGAATGCATAGACTAGGAGGAGAGACTGACAGTACTAGTAGGACAAGTCACTCAGTGATGGGTACCGCATCTATCTGTTTGTGTCTTACAAAATCAGCCGATTATTTAAATCAAACACTGGCTGTGGCCCTGCAGCAGCAAGGAAACAGTGTGACGTAAAACAGTAACCCCCCCCCACAAAACATTAACAACATCATATGTAAAGTATAAATATAATTTAATCCCCTAACAAAAATAAACTATGTAAAAAATCCCACAACAACACCTGACCCACCCCTCTCCCTAACCCCAACCAATGTCCGAAACGAAAAAGTCCAACCAATTGTCCATGTCCATAAACCCCAACGCCCAATCCCACCCACCAAAAGAAGCAATAAAAAAGGGGCAATCCAACAGGGTCTCAAGTTCTCAACTCTCATCGCTTCTCCAGGACATTAATACGCTCCTCTAGGCGGGCCACACGGCGCTTCAATGCCCGACAATTGCATCCACAGGGGGGGCAGCAGTGCTGGATAAAGAAGTGCGGTGGCGGGCGGCTGCTAGATGGCGGCGCTGTAACACTGGAGGGGCCTGGGCCTGGCTGGGGCCCGGGGCATTGGAGGAGACTGCAGCTGCTGCCGCCTCCTCCTCCTCCTCCTCCTCCGCCAGAACCACCAGCCGCCGGTATTCAGTTTGTATGGCCTCCAGCTTCCGGCGCCGGGCCATGGCTGCCAACTCCTTCCAGTCTGGTTTCCCTTTGGAAGGAGTAGGTATATCAAGAAGAAAAAACAAGACTATTATAACAATATACTCTTAGCAAAACAGTAAGACAAATTAATTCTACACATAGTGGCACAGTAGCACTAGCAAACACAGTACATAACATTTGTGGTATGTATCTATCCTCCCACTTCCTCAGCCTCTAACATTTGTGGGAGTTTCAGGCATTCAACCACCCATGCATCTGATTCCTATCAGCCACCTATGCATGCTTCCCACATAACCTTCTCTGCCAAGCATAAATATTAAATCTCGCCCGTCCTTCCTCCTTCCACCATTCTTTCCCTTTTCGTTCAACCCATCCATCAAGGTCATCTGATCTGACTTTTAGTCTTCTCCACAAAACTTTCACAGCTGAGTTGAAGTCAGATAGAAGAGGCCATTGGTTACTCAACACTCCCGCTGCTAATGCTATTGCTAATGCTAAGTAAAGGGTGTCTTCTTCAACCGTTCACAACAACTTCTTACTTACTAAGTCTCAACAGTACAGTGTACACCCTTGCAGCGAGTGTAATGTCAATAAGTAAGGAATATAACTTACCACCGCCCGCCACTGCTGCTGGCTCACCCCCTGCAGCTCCTGCAACTGCCGCATCTCCTGCTCCCTCAGTGGCCGCGTCGCCATCGCCGCTGGCCCCGGCACTGGTGGTCGGTAGTACGCCTAGAAAAACATTACACATTTTTTAGATGCCATATACACCTCCCCTATTTATTCTTTTTCACTATCAAGATTGAAAAAAAAGTTAATACATACATATACAACATACATCACTAGTACAAATCGGGTACTAGAGTAGAGTAGACACTAGTAGTGTTATATGGTCCCTAGGGTCATTGTAGTCTTTGCTAAGTTAGCCTGAGCCATGCAACCATTTTAGCTTTGTGTCTTTTATTTTTGCGCACGTTACCTCGCAGCTTGTTGTGTAAGACGCCTTTGAGCCCACTTGAGCTCATACTGCTACTGTCTGAGCGCTGCGTACAAGGTCGAAACACAAGCCACTTTGTTATGGAGTTCTGGTGGTCAGTCCGTATTGCTTAGCCATAACATGCTACACTTTTTGGCACGACTGAGAAATGCTTGCAATATACTAAATCGCACCATTTTTCTCATAACAGACGGAAGATTCCCTTCTACGAACCAGAGCTTTGTAGATCTTATGATGTAACCAGTACTTCTAGGTTCTTCTAAGTTAAGGGGTCCCCCAGAATTCGCTCAGAGATCTTCATTTATAATTTTATATAAACTATTTCCTACCAAGGGGAGGGTGGTTCTTCCACCACTATTCAGTTATCATGATTTCCCCTTTTGTCTTCTATGGACTTGTAGTTGTAACAATGTTTATTGTTTTAATCTTATGCATTTTGCTGTTGGTGCTGGCTCGTATACTGCATTATAGAACAACGTACAGAGCTTGTTAGTTGAAAATAAACCTTTTGAACTTACATAAACTCTGTGGTATTTGGTGTGGACTTAAACGAGTGAGTGAGCGAAAGGGTGTGCATTGCTTCCACGACTCTGAGAGGTCGGGAGTGTTATGTTCTGGGTTGTCTAATCATTGGGTATCTTCGGGGGGTTTGGGGAGCTAATGAGAAACTATAGCTAGTCGGTCAGGGGATTGTGGGTGAGGTGTGAGGAAGGTCCAACCTCCCATCATCAACGTCTTATTTTCTTGTGCATAGTTCTGTATGTGCAGAATCCCTACAACAGTAGTATTATGTCCTATCCTATCAAAAATAGTAAAATATCTGGTTGGGCATTTTGTTGGTGGGAATTGTCAAAAAGCCTCAAGATTAAGAAGACAAGAAGAGGACAACCCAAAGGACTGGACTCAGTGGCTAGAGCTATTTGTGAATCTGATTTTTATTTAAAACCTTTTAAATAAAGAGTGGCCAACTGGGCAAGCTTAGCTACAGACAGACTAATAGTAGTAGTACAAGAATTTAGAAACAGATAGTCTAGATCGAAGAAGATTTTGTAAAAATTAGAATTAGGAAATCGAAATATTAGTTCGGAAAAAATAAGGTGCAGTAAAAGTTAGGGAAGTATAATTATTAATATTAACAACAGGAGGACTTACTGGGGCCAGCAGCAGAGCCCTCGGTAGAGGAGCGGTCCTGGCCATCAGCTGCTCCCGCCGACTCCGATGACCCTGTCTTCTTGCCCCTGGGTGCTGATCATGAAAGATGTAAGAAAGAAAGAGACAAACATGGATGATTGGTGTGAAACAAATAAAATATTTTAAAAAACGCTCCAAAAAACATTTATGGAAACAACAATTGCAATAAAATTGACCTATCTAATCTGGTCGACTAGTATTGCGGGATTCGCGGACCGTCTAGTTATTATTGATGAACACTAATCCAGTGTTCCTTTCTGATTCCAGAATACTAACTAAGCCTAAGTACCACCTGACCTAGCCCACCTATTCCAGACGGGCCAATTGTTCACTAAGTCTGCATTTCCATTTATTTTAGTCCTCAAAAATGAATAGATGGAGGACACATGCATAAATCTTTGCATACACCAAATTGTTGGTTGGTTGCTGCTGATGTTCTGCTAGTGAAAAGCCTATTACCACTCACTAAACAAACTACATAAGGTTCTACTAAGGACTGGGGTAAGCAGCACTCAGCAGCATGTGACGTGACAGAGGATGCGTCACGCAGACCACTAAAAAGTTACCAACTAATACTAATAAGTAACTAAACCTATCAATCCACCACTATCTCTTCTTAGTGGCAGAAGGACAAAGGAAGGACTAGAGTCTCTCTAGCATTACCTAACTTAAGTTCTCTAAAGTAAACTCTTACATAATCAGGCCAAGCGAGCGCAAAGTTGCAAACAAGTAAGATTAGTAGCGCCGAGCACCTGTGTCATAACAATCACAGAAGATTTTTAAACGTAATTTACCTGCAATGTAAGCAGCAGCATTCTTGCTGTTCGGAAAAAATATATATTCTCAATATATAACACAGAGCAGAAGAACACAAAGGAGTAATATTAAATAGCTACTCACCAAGCCCCGGGACCTCCACTCCTAGCAGGTCTTCCTCCCGGTCCAGGATATCGGACCACCGGTGCGTCAGCTGGGTATTGGTGCGCCGGACACCAGAGCATCGAAACACTGCCCGGCGCACCTTTCCCCACCGCTGGCGACGCTCCCGGAGCCCATACCCGCCTTCTGCTAGGGTTAAGGAGAGGTGGCGCTGCACAAAAAAAACAAGTGCGGCCACCTCCGCCTCGCTAAAGATGTCCCTAGCCTGCACCCCTTGTGGGCGCCGCCTTCCGCAGGGAAGGCGGTCGCGGCTGTAGCTACGAGTAGTAGCCTTGCCCTTGTTGCCCTTGCTCTCTCCATTGGCCATGGTTCTGAGACTCGGGGGGGGGCGAAAAGAAAAGGGAGGAATTAAAAAAGCAAGTTATAGAAAAAGAGTGAAAAAGTAGTAGAAAAAGTCACAAAAAGTAGAAAAAAACTCAAAATATAGAATCAGGAAAATAGAGAGATAGATAATAAATAAAAAAGATTTTTAAAAAGTGTACAGAAACAAAGGATTGCAAATATAGAGGGAGGATAGAAAAGCAGGCCCAGAACCATAGCAATAGAGCGAAAAACAAGATGGGCGCGCCCATTGCGACCGCATGGGCAAATTCGCGCAATATTTCCCCCCCGAGCACACAAAAAGCGTTGTGAACAAGTAATACGCGTTCCCGAACAGGAAATACTCATCGTGAACGGGCGGGAGCATGCAATACGCGACCCGGAACAGGAAATAAGCATCGCAAACGGGCGGGACAAGTGAAAAACAAGATGGCCGCGCCCATTAGCGACCGCATGGGCAAGTTAGCGAGATATTTCCCCGCGAGCACGCAAAAACACATCGCGAACGGGCGGGACAAGCAATTCCGCGTGCTCGCGGAGATTTTTTACTGTTTCGCAGAACTTTGCGTAACGCGACTACGTGCTCGTGGAGATTTTTTACTGTTTCGCGGAACTTTGCGTAACGCGACTACGCAAATTCCACCCACCCTTACAAATTTTTATAAAATTTTCAGAGGTCGATAGAAGCATACGTACAGTACTGAGCCTTTCCATTGTAAAAGAGGAGATGGTTCCTAGGAATATAGAGCAAGTGATAGTTGAAGCAGTACAAGGAAGACGTAGACAGCCTCCTGTATACAAATGGAACTGAAGTATTATTTGCAGTGTTCGGCAACAATCTATTGACTTATTTAGAGATTTTTCACGTCAATTTCCAGATACAAGTGTCAAGCGGAAAATTGCAATTTTTGAAATTTTGCAAGGATTAGGTCCATGCAAAGTGAGGAAGTACAGTAATTCACATGGACATTCACTGGCATCTCTATCGAAGAAATTGTGCACAAGCAACTTTCCTCCCTTCAGGATGTTAGCTGTGCTTCAGTCTAAATCTAAAATGCCGTTAGGAGACTTTACTATCTAAAGAATCCTGCATTATGTTTAGGAGAGAGCTCAATTGCATGGTGCAGTAGCAGAGGTAGAACAAGTTTGCAAAGATGTTCAGTTTTGGTTCTTTGTTCCTCATTCAGATAGCATGGAAAATGAGGAGTTGATTAATGTAGATGTAGAAAACAGAAGTGCTCATCCTCGGCTCCACCCCCTCTACATGGGATGACACCTGGTGGCCCCCTGCCCTCGGAAACCTACCTACCTACCTAGATAGGTAGGTAGGTAGGTTTCAGACTCAACTTCCAGCAAGGAATGGAATGGTAGGTAGGAATGGTAGGTAGGTAGGTAGGTTTCAGACTCAACTTCCAGCAAGGAATGCAGGACGTTGCATCCTGGATGAGCAACAGCTTCCTGAAGCTCAATTCAGAGAAGACAGAAGTTCTCGTTCACTCGGCAGCCCACCGACCCCCACAGACCACTCCAGAAACCTCTGCATCGTACTTGACTCATCCCTATCCATGAACAAGCAGGTCAACACCGTAGTGTCCAGCTGCTTCAACACCCTAAGCATCCTCCGAAAAGCCTTCAAATGGATCCCCCCCAAATCAAAGAAAACAGTCACCCACGCACTCATAACCAGCAGATTGGACTACGGAAATGCCCTCTACGCCAACATCAACAGGTCTCTACTCCGCAAGCTCCAGACAATACAGAACACCGCAGCAAGACTCGTCCTCTGCATCCCCCGACACAAGCACATCAGCCAACACCTACAGGACCTCCACTGGCTCCCCTTCGAGAAAAGAGTCACTTTCAAGATGCTCACTAACGCCTACAAATGCTTCCAAAACACAGGACCCCAATACCTCAATGAGAGAATTGCCTTCCACATACCCAAAAGAAACCTCCGCTCCACAAACCTCACCCTCGCCGAAATCCTGCGCATCAGCAGAGTCAGAACAGGGAGAAGAGCCTTCTCCTACATCGCAGCCAAGACCTGGAATGAGCTCCCTATCGACATCAGACGCACCCCCTCCCTGAACACCTTCAGGGAGGCTCTTAAGACCTGGCTCTTCGACTAAACGGATCTGCTGCCCCCTCCCCCAGTTCCTTGAGACCCTCACGAGTGAGTAGTGCGCTTAAACCCCCCTGATTGATTGTTTGATTGCAAGAGAAGTTGCTGTTCGGAGGTGGAGGGCAGGTCTTTCCAGGTCTTGGCAGCTCTGTAATGAAGGCGCAGCCCCTGCTGTGACTGCAAAGGATGTGGGGGGGTGCTTGAGGGCAAGTGAGGTAGAGCTGAGGTGTCTTGCGGGCAGGTGCAAGTTCAGTTGATGGTTGGTGTAGGATGGTCCTTGGTTGTGTGGAGCTATGTATGCATGCATGAGGATCTTGAACTGGTATCTTTTCAGGATGGGGAGCCAGTGGAGATTTCTGAGGTAAAGGGTGATGCGGGTCCATTTGGGGAGGTCGAGGATGAGTCTGGTTGCAGTGTTCTGCATGGTCTGAAGTCTTTTAAGGATCTATGTGGAAATTCCGGCATAGAGAGCATTGCCATTGTCAAGGTTGCTGGTAACCAGGGCCTGCATGACAGTCTTCCTGGTGTTGATTGGGATCCATCTGAAGATTCTGCAGAGAATGCGAAGGGTGTGGAAGCAAAAGGAGATGACTGTGTTGACTTGTTGTTTCATGATCAGTTGGCTGTCGTGGATGATGCCAATATTGCGTGAAGGGTCTGTCGGTGTGGGTGTTGGTCTGAGTTCCATACGCAGGTGTTCTTCCCAAAGATCAGTACTTCTGTTTTGTTGGGGTTGAGTTTAAGGCAGCTGTCTCTCATCCATTTGGCAATGTTGGTAAATGTGTTGCATAAGTTGGTTTTGGCATGGAGGGGTCCTTGATGAGTGTGAGGATGAGTTGAGTGTCATCAGCGTAGGAGATTATGTTGACTCCATGGGATCTGATGACATTTGCATGGGAGATCATGTAGATGTTGAACAGGGTGGGGCTAATGAATGATTCTTGGGGCACGCCGCATATGATTTCCTTGGGTGCGGAGGTGAAGGGAGGCAGTCAGATGTTCTGTGTGCTTCCTGAAATGAAAGAAGAGATCCACTTGAGGGCATTTTGCAGTATGCCGATGTTTTGGAGTCTGTTGATGAGGGTGTGGTGGGAGACAGTGTCGAACCGGCAGAGAGGTCGAGGAGAATCAGGGTCACATTTTCTCTGCAGTCAAGGAGAGTTCTGATGTTGTCTTTGGCGGCAATCAGCACAGTCTAATTCCTGTGGTTGGTACAGAATTCTGATTATGAGGCATCAAGTAGGTGGTTTATTTCCAGGTATTCAATGAGCTGTTGGTTGACGGCTTTCTTGAGTACTTTGGCTGGGTGCGGGAACAGAAAGATCGGTCAGCAATTTATGAGGTCGCTAGAATTGGCTTAGGGCTTCTTTAGAAGGATCTGACCTCTGCATATTTTCATCTGTCTGGGAAGGTTGCTTTGGAGATGGAGGTGTTGGGGATGCTGATGAGCTCTGTGCTGATTGGGTTGGCTTTGAGGTTGAAGAGATGGTGGGGGCAAGGGTCGATGGGTGCCTTGGAGTAGATGGATGACATAATGGTTGTGGTGGAGAACAGGTGTTATCATTAGGCTGGTGTTTACTGGTTTATTGAGGTTGTCGAGAATGAGGGTGGTAGGTTGAAGGTCGAAGTTGTTGTAAATGGTGGCTATCTTACTGTGGAATTAATCTGAGAGGGTGTCGTAGAGTTCTTGGGAGGGGTGGATAGTGTTCCCTGTGGCTGCAGATGGGAGAATTCCTTGACAATTTTGAAGAGTTCCTCTGTATGGATGGCTGCAGTGTTGATGTGGTTGGTGATGGCTGCTCTCTTGGCTTCATTGATGTGCATCTGGTAGTTGCTGAGGGCTTATTTGTGAGGAGCTCTGTCAGAGGGATCCTCTGTGATGCGCCATTGCTTCATGAGTCAGTAGTAGCTATGCTTGGTGGTTCTGTGCTCTGGGGTGTACCAGCTGGCTTGTTTTGATGTTTTGTTGGTTTTTGCTGGTTTCATCAGGGTGACTGATGGCATATTTGTTGATCCAGGCGGAAAAGTTCTAGACAGCTGGTCAACATCTGCTGAGGTTTCAGGTTGTGTGGTGCTGAAGGCCTGAATCCATTGAGTCTCGGTTACCTTGCACCAGCTGCTGTAGGTGGTGATGTGGCGCTTGGTGACGGTGTGCTGGTTATCGGAGATGCTAAAGTGGATAATGGTGTGGTCAGTCCAGGTGAGTTCGGTGATGCAGGTGAATTTTAGTCTGTCGCTGGAGGTAAAAATGGCACTGAATGTGTGTCCAACTTTGTTCATGGGTTCAGTGAGGCCAATGTTGTTTAGCTTCTCCAGGAGGGAAGCAGCATTGGTGCTGGTAGGGTCATTGATGTGGAAATTGAGATCGTCGAGCAGGATGTAGTGATGGGAGTCGATGGCAAGGGGGTGAATAAAGTTGGAGATCGCATCACAGAAGGCTGGTTGGGGTCCCACGGATCTTTAAGAGAGGGTCCCTCTTATCGTGGTCTTAGCATTGAATTGTAGTCAGAAGTTGAGGTGTTCAATGAGAGGTGTTGGGTCGTTGTTGGTGACAGTGCATTGAATGGTTTTCTGGAAGATTATGGCACTGCCCGAGCCATGTTTGTTGGTGTCATCCCGGTGTATCATCTTGTAGCCATCGGAAGTGCTGGTGGTGATGTTGGGGTTCAGGGTGGGGTTGAGCCACGTTAGGGGAGAGTGTGGTGATGGTATCCCAGATATCTGTGGCATGTTTGTAGAGGGAGTGGGCATTGAGCAGGATGCATTGGAGCGGCTCTGGGTTGTTCGTGGTCTTCTGAGCGGAAGTGGCGTGGGTTCTTGTGCTGGCAGGTAGTCCTGCGGAGCAGGAGAAGCAGCAGTGGTGGCAGGTGAAGTGTCTTTTGGTTGATAATGGGGAGGACATGACTCAGTTGTTGTTGCAGTGTCCGGGACCAGGAGCACCTTGGAGGTATAGCAGTGGATGGTGGAAGGACCAGGGGTCCTGGCTCTGGGCACCGTCCAGGTGTGGCCAGGCACAGAGGGGCTTGCCTCTGGTGTGCCTCCGGCACAGCTGTGCAGTGGCCTTCATGAGTAGTTCTGGGAGATGGTAGGGGCTGTCAGGGAGGCTGGAGGCAGGAACCAGTGGGCCAGAAAGAAAAACAGCTGGAGAGCACAAGGGTCAAACAGCAAAATGAATAAATAAATAAATAGAAAGGCTAAAATTAAACTGAAAAGAAGCCAGAGGAAATAAATAAACATGGCAGAATACCGTGACTACAATAAATGCCAATTCCAAAATCAATTACCAATTACCCAGACTGGCGTATGCACCAGGAGGTGGACCTTGGACCTGAACCTTCAAAAACTAGTGACTCGCGGCACGAGGAGAGGCTGTAGACTCTGGCACAAGGCAGAGGCTGGGGAGAGCATCGTGGGGACCAGGGTGCTCAAGGCTGCTTACTGGGGCCCAGCAGGAGCCTACATAAGTAGTCCTGGGATGGGGAGGGGCTGTCAGGGAGGCAGATGGCTTGAGGTGGGAACCGGCAGGTGGGAAAGAAAAACGTCGGGAGGGCAGAAGGGTCAAACAACAAAATGAATACATAAATAGAAAGCCTAAAATTATTCTGAAAAGAGCCCAGAGGAACTACATAAACATGGCAGAATACCGTGACTACAATGAATGCCAATTCCAAAACCAATTACCCAGACAGGGGTAAGTAGCAGGAGATGGACAGCAGCCCTGAACCTGGAATGACTTGTGTCTTGCAACAGGAGAAGAGGCTGTAGACTTTAGTGCTGGGCAGAGGCAAGCGAGAACGGCATGGAGACCATAAGGGGTCCCTCAGAGACTCCTATAAAGCACCCATGGGGTCAGGGTGCCTCAAGCCTGGCCCCTTCTACAATTTAAAACATTATTTTCATCCACCTGGACCATGTCTTGTTATGTAAAATGACAGCTGCAACTTTCTGCACTGGTTGCGGCCAGCCAATCACTGCAGTGCCTGGGATTGTGAAACTCCGCGCTGGAGTCACGAATGGTTTGCATCCCTAGATATATCAATTTAGTTTTTATTTAATATTTAAAAAACTATTGAATCGATTCACACCAAATAACAAAAGCACTTTTTCCTGAACAAAAACTAGCTTTCTGAAATAATTTGATGCAATTACGTTCAGCGGTTCGGGCTGTAGTCGTGTTCAAAATCCCTTTGGGAATTAGCATGGGAAACATACTTTTTCGACACCTCTTTTTCTTTGACCCTGCTTGATGGATCACCCCAAAACTTTCCATGAGCAACTAGAATCAACAAGGCACTATTTGTGGTGAAGATTTGTGAAGATTTGACAAATGGCTGCGAAGATATAGGCAAGTCAAAAAATATATATGTATATATATTCAAAACAAAACCTGTTAATGGAGTATACAACAGGCTCCAACACAGCATAGGATGCAGTTTTAGACCACTCCATTTTTATTCCAGTAAATTAGCTAATGTGATGCATTTCGACCGAGGCTGTAGCCTTTCTCACACATAATGAAATATATATATCTCTGATTCAGTTATAGTAAGGGCCATGTTTCCATATGTTTCATCTCACTACTGTACCACCAACTGGTCTAATTGGCTAGCCCGTGTCCTTGAAAATATATATTTTTTAATGCATATAAAGGTAGGGGTACCCTGATTTACTAGGTCAAGTGGGGGTCCCAGATGATTTTTCAGCACCGTACGATTGCCGAGCTGCAACATACGTCAAAGTTATAGTGGGGTTGGGAACAGGGCCACACCTCAAGTCCTGTGTCAAAACCCCACACTGCACATGGTTAGTATAGTAAGGTATGGTAAAATAAAAATAATTTTATATTAAAAAATCCTAGAAATTCAATGAAACAGCCAAAGGTTAAAAGTGTTAATTTAATTTGGCATAGTATAGTATAGTTATAATAAAAATGACTTTATATATATATACATATATTCCAAGGAAACCAGCGGAAAATCAGGCGAAGAGGCAAGAACTGGAAATCAAAACTTCCAACCGCGGGTGACGAGGAGAAAAAGGGGCAACAACAAAAAGTAAATCAGTTGTCAGTCATCAACCTATCGCAAAGACAGCGCTCTGATATTGACATTCAAACACTACAAAAAGGACTCACCTTCTGTCCCACGATGGAATGAGACTATGCCCAAACCCGAATTGATATGTACCAATTCGTTCAGAAACTAAAACTAAAGAAAATTTACATTCAACATCCTAGACGGAATGACAATGAAGCCGGATCATCCACAGCCCCAACTGACATTCTTACCGCTCATGACTATGAGACATTACAAACTCTACATGATTTGCAGGACTCCCAGATGGGAACGACAAACAGCAATAATGACAATGTACTTGAAGCACATGAACATTTGGGGATTGAGCAAACAAGTGGTAAAAGTCAATTCAAACCAAAATCCAAGTTCATTCCAAAGACTCCCTTTGATGCAATTGACTGCTTCCACGAAGCCATGATTAAAGATCTGGATAAGTTACGAACAGTATCCATGCAACCAATGGCTAGGAGAAAATACAATCTCTCTAGGGCACAGTGGAGTGCGGTTAAAGCATTGAAAGATGACAATTCATTAGTCATCAAACAATCGGACAAGGGTGGGAATGTTGTGGTGATGTCGAAAGACCTGTATAAAGAGGAAGCACTAAGCCTCTTAGGCGACACACAAAGTTACAAGAAAATAAGTAGAGGGGACTACAATACAAGTGTCCTGGCTTTTTATGAGCTACTGAATAGTTGGAGAACAAAGGGCATCTTGGAGGAAGACAAATATCGGTACATGATGGTGGACCATCCGGTTCTTCCAACATTCTACCATCTGCCCAAGATTCATAAGGACATGAGGAGACCGCCAGGGCAACCGATAGTGTCCAACAAAGGCAGCCTACAAGAGAAAGCGTCCATTTATGCAGACTTTTTCCTCTTTCAAATGG
Source organism: Calotriton arnoldi (assembly GCA_963921515.1). NCBI lineage: Eukaryota > Metazoa > Chordata > Amphibia > Caudata > Salamandridae > Calotriton > Calotriton arnoldi. Next base: position 93,582 of record CAWUFW010003376.1, read on the forward strand.
TGAAGTATTTAAGTTCCTTCATTCAGGACACCACTGACTTCATACGATTAATACAAAACATTCGCTGGGAAGAAGATTTCTTTTTGATCACCTTCGACATCACCAGTCTTTATACTTGTATTGCACATTCTCAGGGCCTGCTGGCTCTTGAATCCTTCTTAAAAATGAGACCATTGTAATATTAAGCTCATAGTAGAATGCTACTTCAAATTGTAGAATTCTTCCTCAATAACATTTTTCTATTTGCAGGATAACTATACTTGCAAACGCAAGGGACCGCCATGGGCACATGCTTCACCCCCCCGCTATGCGAATCTTTTCGTAGGCTGGTGGGAGAAGCACGTGGCATGGGCGGATGATAATGAGTGCTGGATAGATAAAATAGCACTCTGGACGAGATATATCGACAATCTCTTCATTGTTTGGAGAAGAACACGCGCCGAAGCTGAAGAATATATTCAAATCTTAAATGATAATGGTCTCAATTTAAGATTCACTAGTAATATCAGCAAGAAGGAGATTGCTTTTTTAGATCTTCTAGTTTTCGTAGCAGATGACAAACTGTGCATGAAACTCTATAGGAAACCCACGTCAGGCATCACGGTCCTACATTCACAAAGTCAGCACCCACGCAGCTTGATCAACAGTATACCCTATGGGGAACTGTTGAGACTGAAACAAAATTGTTCACTTTGTGATGATTATACCAAGGCTGAAAGAGAATCTATCCTTAGATTCAGAGATAGAGGGTATCAACAGAAGGTGCATCAGGGTGCTATAGAAAAGGTGCACTCCAAAGACAGACAGGAGTTGCTGACCAACAGACCGGTCAACAGCTCCAACACTGAAAATGACACAACGACGGTCAGGTTAATACTTGGATTTTCAGCCGAGTCGCAAAAGATCAGGGATCTGGTCCAAAAGAATTGGGGGATTCTCCAAACAGACAGCACGATTGGGCAATTATTGCCCATCAGACCAGATATAACCTATAAAAAGAATGCATCACTGAAGGATATTTTAGTGCACAGTCATTTTATAGATGAACCGGCAACCAAAAGAATGCCAATCACAGGATTTTTTCCTTGCACTACTTGCAAGGCGTGTAGGAATAGTACCAAGGTCAAAGACTACCTAGTCCCTGGGAAAAAAGCTAGACGGTGTATAAACAAACTGCTCAACTGTAATTCCAGTTTTGTAGTATACTGTTTGGTGTGCCCGTGTGGTCTCCAGTATATTGGAAGCACAATCCATCCTGCCAAAAAACGCGTACTGGAGCACACACTGGTGATCACCAATAGAGATGTCTGCTATCCAGTAGCCAGACATTTCTCTGAATTCCACAAATCCAGAGGTGACAAACTACATTACTTCTGTCTGGACCAGATACTGCTGACAGAGAGGGGAGGAGATCGAGTTAAGCTTCTTAGACAGTTAGAGGCTAGATATATAGTAAAGCTAAGAACCCGCACGCCCTGGGGCCTCAACAGCATAGAAGAACTGTGGTCTTATATTGGATGAGAATGTACACTGTCCCATACAACCATTGTTTCACACATGATGGGTTAAAATTAACACGAAAATTAAGCTAACTTTTTGCCCATTCAGGGCACCATCAGCTCGTAGGTCAGCCATACATAATTGACATTTGAGTACAATGAACAATAAGGATTGCAAGTATGAATTAATTTATTTAACCTAAATGATGCACCAATGGATTATACAGCATCTCTCGCCAATATATCTTGGCCCATTTAGGGCAATATTAATTAAATCGAAAAAGCTCAACATGCTGTGATAACGATATATTGCAATAGGATTTATGACGATTATTTTAATGTTTCAAAATCAGGACTTTTTGAAGGTAATATGTGATTTCACATTATAATTGATGGAATAATGAATGTATATGATATGTATATATATATATTCTTTTGTGTGCATAGGTGAAAGTTAAAATCAATTCAATTGTCAATACTTGCGACGTCTCCTATTGATATTCCAAGATGGCCGACATTTGTATTCCAATTCACTACTCTCTTTTTGGTCCTTTCATTATTTTGACCATAAGCTGCTATCCAATGAATTTGTTTGTTATTATAAGGCTCAATGTTGCGAGACGGCACTGACATTGACGAAGGCCAGGCGGCTGAAACACGTTTGTCAGTTTTTTGTTTTTTTTCTCGAGTGGCATGAAGAATAAACACTAAAAATTAACTACTAGCCTGAGTGCGGAGCTTTGTCTTCGGACAACTGGTGTAATATATATATATATATATATATATTCACTGAAAAAACCATAGGTTTTAGGGACAGTTATAGTTACTTGGACATTGCACTCGTACAAAACCCGTGAAATTCCCCCGTTATAGTTAGTTCAGCTAACTATAACTCGCGCCCCGCAATGCACTGCTGATGACGTCACATATTACATCACTCATGACATGGTCAGTGACATCACTGATGACATCACTGATGACATCTCAAATGACATCACTGATGACATCATCCAGTGACTGTGTGTTTCTGTAAAGTTTAAATATTTTTAAAATATATAGGAAAAGACGTATTGAAGAATGAGTGGGTGTGTAAGTGTCTGTATGGATGATTTAGTAGGTGCGTGACTGACTCTATAAGTGAGTGATTTAACGTATCTTACTGAATGCATGGGTTAGTGACTAAACTGGGTGTATGTCTGTATCCGTCTGTCTGTTGCTGTGTAAGTGGCTGCATGTGTTTGTGAATAGCTAAATGATTTTCTATATGAGTTATTGAATGCTTGTCTGAGTATCTGTATGGGTGCCTGAGTGTTTGTGTGGGAGGGGTGTGTGCAACTCTGTGCATAGATGTGTGAGTGGGTGATTCACTGGGTGGATGGTTTCAAGAGTGCATCTGTGATAGACTGTATGGGTGGGTAAGTGTGTGTAAGAGTGTGTTAGTGAGTGAATGTATGTCCCAGTGGTACATGTGTGAGTAACTACATATGTGAAAGGCAGTATATATGTGTGTTGGAGTATATAAATAGCTATAAGCAAGAGTGAGTGATTGTGATAGTGGCTGTATGGATGATTGTGTGCTTGTATCAGTGATTGTATAAGAGCGTAACAATGTGCTACTATTTGTATGAGTAAGTGAGCTGGTGTGTGTATAACTGTATAGGTGAGTAAATGGCAGTGTGTTTAATTATTTGCATGACTGACTAGGTGTGTGAGTATCTCTATGGATGAGTGGCGTTGTTTGAGTGTCTATATAGGAGTAAGAGTGCATATGATAGTCCTGTACTGAGTGACCGTAAGTATGAGTGACTGTACGGGTGAGTGAGTGGATGTGTGTGTGTAGACCTAAGAATCAGTGAGTGGGTATGTAGTTATTGGTGTTGGAGTGTCTATGCTTTTGCGAATGGCAGTCTGTAATTTAGAGTGGGTGTATCAAAGATTATATTAGGGTGTGAGGAGGTGCATCAGATTATCACGTGGATGATGTCATCAGTGATGTCATTTGAGATGTCATCAGTGATGTCATCAGTGATGTCACTGACCATGTCATGAGTGATGTAATATGTGACGTCATCAGCAGTGCATTGCGGGGGCGCGAGTTATAGTTAGCTGAACTAACTATAACGGGGGAATTTCACGGGTTTTGTACGAGTGCAATGTCCAAGTAACTATAACTGTCCCTAAAACCTATGGTTTTTTCAGTGAATTTCAAAGGTTTTTTAAATGCTAATTTGTAACTATAACGTGTCTGAAACCTATGGTTTTTTCAGTGAATTTCAAAGGTTTTTTAAATGCTAATTTGTAACTATAACGTGTCTGAAACCTATGGTTTTTTCAGTGAATTTCAAAGGTTTTTAAATGCTAATTTCTAACTATAACGTGCCTGAAACCTACGGTTTTTTCAGTGAATTTCAAAGGTTTTGTAAATGACAATTTTTAAATGTATTAATTGTTATATTAATTTTTTTCATACTGATTTACTACATTTTTAGAAACAATTTTTTTACATATTTTATTTGTCAAATTACATTGTAATTACATTATACATTACATTACAAAAATACTTTCTCAGAATGAATTACTTTAGTTTAAATACTTTGCAGATAGGCAATAGACTTTTAAGTACAGTAGTTACAGTTGTTGCAATGGGCAACACATTTTCAAACACAATGCAACATTCAGCTCAATGTGAATTTCTAGTTAAATGCAATTAGTTACTTTATGGATTACTTTTGTAACCACAGGACTGGATCCTAGATTCAGTCCTGGTACATCTCCTGTAAACAGTTGAGTAAAAGCGTTTTGGTTACAGTCGTGATTTTTAAGGAATATTATTGTATTTTAAAAGTTGACACTTTGAAACTTTTTCTCATAGAATCACCAATGTTATCCTATGGAAGGAAATTCACTTAGCAGGTAAAAACTGTTATCGTTACTTTTTCTTACTCAGTGTTGGATCCTGGATCCAGCACTGGTGCATCTCCTGTAAACAGTTGAAAGAATGCGTTTAAGTCATACAGGCGATTTTTAAGGAATATTTGTAGTTTGTGAAAATCAACACTTTGAAACTTTTTTGCTGAAAACCAGTCAATGTTAGCCTATGAAGGAAATTCAAGTTACCGGTAAGTACGGTTAAAATTACTTTTGAGGATCAGTACTGGGCTGAAACATGCAGCACTGAGATCTCTCCTGATAACAGGTGAGTAAATCGGAATTCGTATTTCGGCTGATTTTAGAGGAATATTTTAAAGTTCCAAAACTCCACACTTAGAAGAATTTCCAAGTGAAACCAGTCAATGTTAGCCTATGGAAGGAAATTCAAGTTACTGGTAAGTACGGTTAAAATTACTTTTCAGGACCAGTACTGGGCTGAAAGATGCAGCACTGAGGTCTCTCCTGATAACAGGTGAGTAAATCAGAATTCGGATTTCGGCTGATTTTAGAGGAATATTTGTATGTTTCAAAAATCAACACTTAGAAGAATTTCCAAGTGAAACCAGTCAATGTTAGCCTATGAAGGAAATTCAAGTTACCGGTAAGTACGGTTAAAATTACTTTTCAGGATCAGTACTGGGCTGAAAGATGCAGCACTGAGGTCTCTCCTGATAACAGGTGAGTAAATCGGAATTCGTATTTCGGCTGATTTTAGAGGAATATTTTAAAGTTCCAAAACTCCACACTTAGAAGAATTTCCAAGTGAAACCAGTCAATGTTAGCCTATGAAGGAAATTCAAGTTACCGGTAAGTACGGTTAAAATTACTTTTCAGGACCAGTACTGGGCTGAAAGATACAGCACTGAGGTCTCTCCTTATAACAGGTGAGTAAATCGGAATTCCTATTTCGGCTGATTTTAGAGGAATATTTGCACAATGGTGAAGGGAGGGGCGGGGCCTGAGGTGACATCTTTGCAAACGCGCCCCGTGGCGCGTTTTAAGTTGGGGGATTAAGTTCCCTTGAATCCTGAGGGTCCCTAGGGGCCAACTAGACCACCAGGAACCTCCAATATGCGCCAGGGGCTGCGTTGCAGAGACGTGTAGAGAGGCCACACCCCTTTTACACCTCTCTGCAACGCAGCTCTGTGGCGCTTTCTGGATGTACCTGTTGGGCTAGTTGGCCCTCAGGGACCCTCAGGATTGAAGGGGATTTAATTCCCCATCTTAAAACGCGCCACGGGGCCTGTTTGCACACATGTCACCTGAAGCCCCGCCCCTCCCTTCACCACTGTGCAAACGCGCCCCGTGGCGCGTTTTAAGTTGGGGGATTAAGTCCCCTTGAATCCTGAGGGTCCCCGGAGTCCAACTAGCCCACCATATACCTCCAAAAAGCGCCACAGAGCTGCGTTGCAGAGAGGTGTAAAAGGGTGTGGCCTCTCTACACCTCTCTGCAACGCAGCCCCTGGCGCATACTGGAGGTTCCTGGTGGGCTAGTTGGCCCCAGGGACCCCCAGTATTCAAGGGGAATCGTTCCCCTCTGCAAACGCGCCAGGGCGCGTTTGCAGAGTGGTGAAGGAAGGGGCGGGGCCTGCGGGCCGATCGTTTAAAAAAAAAAAAAAATGTGTCCCCTGAAGAGGGGCTGTGTAGCCCCCTTCCTTTTTCCTGTTTTTATGCCCTGGGGACCCCATCCCCAGGGCCTTACCCCTTTTTTTTAATTTGTAATTTTAAAAAAAAACGGGAAGGGGCCGCGTGGCCCCCTTCCCTGGGCCTGTATTGGCCCCGGGGACCCCATCCCCGGGGCATGGCCTCGTTTTTATTTATATTCTTTGGAGGGGGCTGCGTGGCCCCCTCCTCTGGCCATTTAAGGCCCCGGGGACCCCATCCCCCGGGGCCGGCCATTCCGGTTTTTTTATTTTTTATTTATTTATTTTTTGGGGGAGGGGGGCCGCGTGGCCCCCCTCCCGGGCCATTACTTGCCCCGGGGACCCCATCCCCCGGGGCTGGCCCTCTCGTTGGGGACTGTGGGGGTCCCCAAACCCCCCACAGTCCCTCCGGCTCCCCGTGTCCTACGGGAGCCGGCATTGATTTTACACATGGGGAGCAGCTAACATGCTGCTCCCCATGTGTAAAAGCAATCGGCTTTGGATATTGGAAGAGAGAGCAGGTTTCCTGCTCTCTCTTCCAATATCCAAAGCAGTTTGCAATGACAGGACGGGAGCCGCGAGGCTCCCGTCCTGCCATAGCAAACTACAGTGTCCCGGGGTAGGCACCCGGGACACTGCAGGAGCCGGCCCTGGGGGTGGTGGTCCCCAGGGCCATCAAGGGCTCCAGGAGGGGGCCGCGCGGCCCCCTCCCATTCAGTACACAGCCCCGGGGAGGTGGTGGTCCCCGGGGCTCTGGAGTCCGTAACGGACCCCCATATTAAAATGTTTAGTGCCCCGGGAGGTGGTGGTCCCCGGGGCGTGTGGGGGCTGGAGCCCCCACACAGGTTTAATAATTTTTTTAAAAAAGCCCCGGGGAGGTGGTGGTCCCCGGGGCTGCGGGAGGGCTCAGAGCCCTCCCGCACCATTTTTAAAAAGCCCCGGGGGTGGCGGTCCCCGGGGCTTGGGGGGCCCTTTGAGGCCCCCACACATTAAATTATCCCCCCACCATGCCCCCGGGACTTGGGCCACCCGGGGGCCAGTACTATCGAGCGCGGGAGACCGCGCTTCGATTTTTCGGCAGGATTCGCGCACCCTGAGCGCATCCTGCCGATTTTTAAAAAGAAAATTTTTTTTTTTTTGCCCAGGGGTCCTTGTGGGACCCCTGAGCAAACCTAGGGGTCAGGGTGTTTCTACCCTCCCCCTTTGTGCGCTTTGCGCACTTGTTTCTGTCCCTCGGTTCTACCGAGGGACAAAATGGCTGCCAACATTTCCTGAATCGGAATGTTGGCAGCCAGCTGACAGCCAATTAACATGCAGCTCGTGATCGGGACGGTGCGCGCAGGGTGCGCTCAGGGTGCGCGAATCCTCCGTGCCCATAGATATATATGTACTTTTACTTTTTGATTTTCTCAGCAACTACTGAACGGATTTACACCATTTAACAAAAGGGTTCTTTCTGAACCAAGAACTACCTCTTTGCCAAATTTGGTGTAATTCCGTTCAGCAGTTCGGGCTGTAGCCGTGTCTAAAGTTTCCTATGGGAAAATGCATGGGGAAAATGCGTTTTGGGACCCCCCTTTTTCTCGGCCCCCGCTTGACGTATCACCCCGAGACTTTCAGGGTAGGAGCGGACCGGAGCGCCCCACGAAGTTTGAAAATTTCGCGAAGATACGTCAACCGGCAAGAGAGTTATTTCAAATAGAATGTCGCGGATTTCCTATGGATAATAGGTTGTAACTATAACTATCTACTGGCGACCGCCAGTAGATAATATATATATATATATATATATATATATATATATACATATATATATATATATATATATATATATATATATATATACATATAGCTGCAGACAAGCCCAGTACTCCATGAACAGACGGCAAGAGCAGACCCAATTCAGTGCAAGTTGCTTTTTATTTTCTTACAACCATCACCATGTTGCCATTACGCGTTTCGGCCGTACGAGCGGCCTTGATCACATGACAGCGTTTAGAAAGGATAGGTACATTTTTAAAGTGCAGGTGACCAATGGCAATCCATATAGACATAGAAAAAATACTATGCAATTCTATATCCCTGTTTAAATACAGTAATAAAATGTAGCGATGTAAGCACATTACAATAACTCCATATATGCTGGTAAAATACTAGCTCAACCTGACAAATTGATAAGACAGGGAGAATGTATATTCTTTTGTAAAATACAAATACAAATCATTACGAATAATTACCTATTAAAATGGATACCAAAGGTTAAAAAAAGAGATAATACAACCCAAATCCCCCCTAAAAAAAGAGATCTAAAAAATTATTATTAGGTCCTATATGCTAAGCCGACCAGTTTGTGCAAATATACAAATATAGTGCAAAGAAAACGTGTTAATAATTAACCCCAATGTGCAAATTTCTGAGCTAGCTGCCAAACGACATTATACCATCTAAAATGATATTTTTAAATAATTATATACACAGAGAAGAAAAGAGAGATATATAGAGTACAACTAATCAAGAGCAACAAGGTTGATTCCCACAAATGTTTTTACATATCCTCAATATAAAATAAATTTCAACCTTAAACACTCCACTAGAAAAGTTAAAAAAGGTTTCCAACCTAAAAAAGTCATAAATATGTAAATTTAAATATATACATAAATATATAAAAAAACATTTACATAGGATATTGTGAAAATTTGTAGAAACACCCAAGGTTTCATAAACAACTCATATATGCAGAGAGATTTTTTTATATATATTATTCATACACAAATAGATAGCTCAACCTAGTTTAAAGCCAAAGGGCATACAACACTCCTACTCAACTAGAAACCCTTACTGAAAGAAAAAATGGATTTTTAGAGATAAGTGTATAAATCTTCACTTGTGTTCAATCCATATATATATATATAACTTTAAAAATTCACTGACAGAACGAATGGTTAAAGTAATGCGATACTTATGTGAAAATGTCACTTATGACAAAATATTTTAAACTAAAAAGTAACTAAAACTAGTGTCATGATGTACTGCTTAGACCTTCAAGTATGATATGTTCAATAACAGCATTGATAACGTCACCTGAATTCTGAAATTACATCATTTATGACAACACTGTGCATGGCTATAGTCAATCAATCAATCAGGGTTTTGTAGAGCGCACTACTCATCCGTTAGGGTCTCAAGGCGCAGGAGGGGGGATGTGTACAGCTCCGTTGGGGTCATCTGAAGAGCCAGGTCTTGAGGTCTTTCCTGAACTGGAGCAGTGTAGGGCTTTGCTGGAGGTGGTGGTCATTCCAAGTCTTGGCTGTGAGGTAGGAGAAGGACTTTCCATCCACTCTGTTCCTGTAGAAGTAAGGGACGTTGGCCAGGGAGCGGTCAGCTGAACAGAGGTTTCTCTTGGGGGCGTTGAAGGAGAGACTGTTGTTGAGGTATTGTGGTCCAATGTTTTGGAGGGTCTTGTAAGCATGTGTGAGCAGCTTGAAAGTTATTCTTCTTTCAACAGGGAGCCATGGAGATCATGGAGGTGTTAGGTGATGTGGTTGTGCCTGGGGGATGTCGGGGACTAGTCTGGCTGCAGCGTTCTGGATGGTCTGGAGCTTGAGGAGGAGTTTTTGGTTGATTATGGCATAGAGGGTGTTGCCATATTCCAGTCTGCTGGTGAAGAGTGCGTGTGTGACAGTTGTTCTGGATTTGGATGGGATCCATTTAAATGTTTTATGGAGAATGCTGAGGGTGCTGCAAGCTGAGGAGACGGCATTTATCTGGTGGTTCATAGTGAGCGATGAGTCCAGTATGATGCCTAGGTTATGTGCATGGTCTCTTGGGGTGGGTGGGTTTACGAGGGCGGGAGGCCAGCAGGTTTCGTCCCAAGCTGAGGGAGTGGAATCGAGGATGAGGACTTCTGTTTTCGCTGAGTTGAGTTTTAGGCAGCTGTTCTTCATCCAGGTTTGCGAAGGCTATCATCCCTTCTTGGAAGTTGTGCCTAGTGATGTTGGACATAGGAGACGATGTTGAGCCTGTGGTTTCTGACGATGGATGTGAAGGGGGTCATGTAGATGTTGAAGAGGGTGGGGCTGAGGGAGGATCCCTGGGGTACTCCGCATCTGGTCTCTGTCAGTTCTGAGAGGTGGGGCGGGAGTCTGACTCTCTGTGTTCTACCAGTGAGGTCCCTATGCAACATCCCATAGGAACTTTAGACAACTCTACAGCTAAAACAGCTGAATGGAGTTACACAAAAATTGACACAATGCTAGGGGTCAGATTTATCAATTTTTAATGCAAGGTGACTTGGTTCACTGTGCTGTGTGAAAGGGAGAGGACAGGAATGTACCATTTCTACCGATTGCAAAATCTGCTGCCTGGCACAAATGCAGGACCCCTTGATATTTCTCCCTATTGTGCCACCCCTGTGAAAGCGTTCCCCTGGGAAATGCTCTCTGGATGACCTCTTTGTTTGCATGCCCCTATTTTATCCTCGGATCAATATTCATGTCACTGTCGGTCTATGATTTTCATAGCTGGTTTTTCCTCCTTTTGGCTTTCTTAAGGACGTTTTGTTCGGATACTCATTTTTGTTGGGCACTAACTATTTTTTCATCAATCAATTAGTTGTTTTCTCTTACTGTTCAAAATATGTTGTTTATTGTTATGCAGCCTTGAAAAAGTCACTCTAGTGACAAAACAAGTGTCGGCTGTCATCTAGCATTAAAAATTGGACGGACTGTAACTATTCATCATTACTTTGTGATGTCATCACTCTTTTCTAAACATTTTGGATGAATATAACATGTCTATTGTTGGACTGTACATTTGGACTATATAACCTGTTAAGAAGAGACTGTGTCTGTAAATCTTAACCTGTGAAAAGGGAAAAATTATTGGAAAATATTGAATAACTATTTATTAAGAATAAAGAAATCTCTTTGTCTCAAGACATGTTCTCTTGGACAGACTTATATTCTAATTGTTTCACCTTTGCATGTGGAGTGCCTGAGTATACTTTTTGGAGATATTTGGCACATGGGTCTCATTCCGACATGCACTCACACCCAAGGTAATAGGGTGTGGTATTACCCTATGTCAAACCATCACTCATACTGCTGCTTTATACTTAGTTTATGTGTACTACATGCCCACCAAATTGTTTGTTATATGAGGTGCAATTCTTTTTTCCAATACTACCCTGTCTTGTTGTGCATTCCCAAGTTTATCAGTCTTCCCATGGCAGAGTAACGCAAAGGAGCTAGTTGTGCTACCTTGTGTTACCCTAGATTTACCTAGCAATGCAGAGCCATGCAAGGTGACCTTGCTTCTCTTGGTAAATCTAACTTAGGTATGGTGTTGCCCTTGAGAATAAAACAACATATAATTAAAAATTATATGTAATTTATCATTTATAGTTTTTAGTAGGTTGAAAGATTTATAAACATTTACATGTTTGTATTAAAAGCAAGAAATATTTAAACTTTTAATGTAGAAGATTTGAACTGAAATATGATCTTCCAAGATCCTGCAACACCATTGTCAGTTCTTAGCTAATGTGCTTAAAGAGAAGATTGAGCAAAGATGCCTACATTGGCTGAAAACTTCCACAAATGCACCCGCACTACAGGAGAGATTTGTTTTCCATTACTTTATCACCCCTTCTTCTGTTTTCTCTCTTCTCTTCTTATTCTCCTTTCCTTCCCTCTTTTTTCATACTTCATATGGGTTTGTTGACAGGGTGGTAGCCTGGGTTTCAAGAGGAGTATGGTGGCAGAATTGATCAGCAACTATCCAAAATCAAGTGGTTTGCTTGTTTTTGGCGGCAGGCCTCCACAGGAGAGTGAGAATCATTTTTTGGCGTGTGAAAAAAGGATAGGTTTGGTTTGTGGGAGTGGGGTTGGTGAAGGAAGAGGGTGGTCTAGGGGCTGGTGGGTTGGAGTCGAGTTTCACAAGGTACCTGCTAAATTTTGTTAAGCAAAGGGTGAGTTGTTTAAAACTTGGTTTGGGATGCATAAGGTAAAAAAGGGAAAGCTTCAAATGTGCTGATGAAATTCTTTTTTATACAGAATGCTGAATTTATGTGATTATTCAATAGCATAGAAACAGCAGGAGATCTGCCACTAAGATTAGACTTATTATGGAGGATTTAGCAGCACTTGAACCACATTTACTTTGTTTGCAACAGACCCATTTATCATTGCAAGAATAAAAAAAAGTGGAATAGTATTGGTTATACGATATTGGCCACATGAGGCTATGAAGGGCCACAACTGGGTGCTGCACTATTAGCTAAAGGAAATCTTTGGGGTGTGTATAATGTAAAAGAGGAGAAATCAAGATGATGGTTTGTTGCACACATTGAAAATGATCATTTTCAATTCACCATCTGTGTCCTCTTTGCTTAATCAAAATGATGTTTCTATATTTAATGTTCTATTGGTAGAATTAATCCAATGGTGCCACCCAATTTTTATCTGCAGGGATATTAATATGTCCCACAAACCAGCACTGTACTCAGCATTGGGATCACTGTGAGCCAGAGAAGGAAACATTTTTGATCTCCATTAAACAAGTAATTGAGTCACATTCTCTTTCAGTCGTATGGAGGGCCTATTGGAGACCTGAATGGAGGTTTAGTTTTCACTCAACTGTGCACCATATGTTGTCACATATAGATATGTCTTAAGCCAGCAGTTTGAACATACCAGTTCTTGATATCAAAATAAATCCTCAGATCATAATAAATATGTTGGATCAGAATTATCGAAAGTTGTGGTCAAAACATGTTATGTTAAGTGGACTTGTGCAGTGGGCTAATCACCTGTGAGTGTATACAAGCCCTCTAAAGATGTGTAGCCTCCAGGCCCCATAGCGATAGTCAAAGAGACAGGTCTTCAGCTTCCTGCAGCTTTTTGCTGAATTCAAGAAGTGAGGAGGAGACTCTGATGTGTTGAGGGAGGTTGTTCCAGATTTTAGGTGTGGTGTACAAAAAAGAGCGACATCCAATTCTACTTTTGGGCTATGGGGAGTGTGTGTGAGTGAGAGTGTGAATGAGTGTAGGTTTGCAGTTGGCTGGTGAAAGTGTATGTGTTTGTTCAGGTATGCTGGTCCAATGTTGTACAGTGCTTTGTATGCATGCATGAGGAGTTTGAATTGCCTGGGTTTGTGTATGAGAAGCCAGTGAAGGTCTCTAAGGTGTGGAAATGTGTGAGTGCTACATTGGAGGTTGAGGATGAGTCTTTCTGTGGTGTTCTGGATTGTCTGGAGTCTGTGTAGTAGCTATTTTGAGATCCTGATGCTGAGTGTCTTGCAGTAGTCAATTCTACTTGTGATGAGTGCTCGTGTGGCAGTATGTCTAGTGTTCTGGGGGCAACCACAAGATATTGTGTAGCATCCATAGGATGTGAAAGCTGGAGGAACTAGCTGCATTGACTTGTGCTGTCGTAGGAATTTAACAGAAGGATTCTGAAAGATGGTTTGGGATTGGAACATTGACATCAGATTCCTGGGGTGCATTATAATAAAGGAATTCTGTGGGAGTTTGGCAGGACTGATTTGTTTACTCACCCTGATTGAATTTCTAAAGCTTATGTTCAGTGGGTCAAAGAGGCATATCAAGCTTGTGTACAAGAAAAAAGGACACACGGTCATTGGTGAAAAGAGTGTGCAAGCATTAAACGATGGTTAAAATTTCATGCAAATATGAATTGTATTTAACTCTGGTTATGGCGGTTTGACATAGGCATCTTTTGACTTATTTTAATTTAAATTTGTTCCTCCAGCTGATGGCTGGTTGTCACAAACCAGCAAAACTTGCAATTTGCACATGTGAATTGGCTGCCTCACTTTGCATATTGTTTTTATTTGTCCAAAATTCACTATTCTGCATTACTTTTGGGTTTTACACAAGTTGGTCTGTGTTATTATATCAACAATTTTTAGATAACAATATAGTTTGTTTCTATGTGTAGTGGTTTTTAAAGTGGGTGTATTGTGTCTAGCTGATTATAACCAATGATGTATTTATTGTATATGCTCTTATGATTTACTGAATTAGTCAAATAAAGTGATTCTTGACTTGACTTGACTTGTGCTGTTATGTTAAGTTTATCTGTCATGTTAAGTTTATCTTTCAGGAGGATTCCCAGGTTCCTGGGTTGATCAGTGGGTTTTGGTGTGGGTCACAGCTCAGTTGGTCACCAGGTAGAGTCATAGGCAGCATTCTTAGTTCAAAAGACCAGAACTTCTGTCTTGTCGAAGTTGAGCTTCAGGCAGCTGGTTCTCATCCATTATGCTATATTGTTCATGCAGTTGGCAAAGTTGGTTCTGGTGGTGTTTGTCCTAAGGTGAAATTTAAATTACGCCAGAGTAATTGGAGTAATTTCAATAGGTACTCATTAGTCAAGTTTCAAGTTTATTTATTTATTTGCATAGTTACTGAAAACCATTGCAATACAGTAAAACAACCGGTAAAACCATTAATACAATACACACACTAAAGAATTCAGTGCTACACATACATATCTGATAGTGGCACCTTGCAGACATAAGTTGGCTAAAATGTAACACATCATAAAACATTTTGTTATTGCTGTGATATAGTTAAAAAGAGCAGCATTATTAGTTAAGGATCCGACTCTTTGCATTCGGCCAAATGCCAGGCCGGTTACCAGGTTCTCGCAGTGCGAAAAGTGCTTAAAGTGTTTTAAAGTGTGAATCTCAGGTTTCATTACCAGCATGATTCGTTCAGCCTCTGTGAAGTTAATAGGGGCTGGGTGTAGTGCTGGAGCTACCACCCACTGAGGTGCAGACTGCCCAGTAGGTAGGTTAGGTGAAATGAATTTGTTGCATGGTTGATAAGACCCAATGCATTAAGAGCGAGCAATTTACAACCATGGGAATACATAAGACTAAAATTTACATGTTTAACATGTCGGTTGGAGCATCTTCTTACTTGGTTAAGTGATGGGTGCTCAGTTCGCAAATGTATGAATGCTGCTAGTTGGCCTGAGTTTGAGGCTTGAGTAGGTTCAGTTTCCAATGGCACGCAGTGAGTGACCTGGTATGTCTTCACTTAGTTTTAAGTTTAGGTTTATTTCATTTGCATAGTTACTAAAAACCTTTGCAATACATAAAGCGCCCTGCAAAGCTGTAGGAGAACAGTAAAAATGCAGTGCACATGTCTAAAAGTAGCACCATGTGGGGGTCATAAAAACATTGGAAAGTTGCTTAGGTGAAGTAAAAAAGCATGACTATCATTTAAAAATCAGGGTCTTTACATGAGGGACGGCTGTCGAAATCTTTGCCGGTGCAGTGGATTCCTAGTGTGTCTTCAACGGCTAGCCTGGCTGCCGCTGCAGTCAGAGGCTAGTGGCATTTTTATTCAGCTAGCATGAGGAACTTTACCAATCTGCGGTTCAATTTTGTGGCCCCAGGATCAAAACATGGCAGCACCACTTGCCTCCTTGAGAGAATTCCCCCCTGTTTGAAGTTGGCCTTCAGTAGCTGTCTCCTTTCCTGCAATAGCTCCTTGCAGGTGCAGAGTAAATAAAAGATATTTCCTGTTCCTGTGTCACACAAGCAGCAAGAAGTTTGGGTTGGCTCCCTCAGCCAGGGTGGTAGGTTCTGGGCACATGGAAGGAGGCCCAGATGGTGCCTCAGGAATTTTATTTTTAGTGATTTGGGGTAGCCCAAGTTTAAATATTTTTGAGGTGCATGAGTTTTGTAATTATTCAAGGTCATCCAGGCATGAGATCTAGCTGAAAAGGCGGCCTTGTCCTCCACCAATGAGAGTCATTTTAAGGATTTCCAAACCAGTTTCTTAAAGGTTGAATGATGAGTCTGTGTTTTCCAGAGGTCAAAGAGCCCCGAAGTTGCCAAAGATTCATGAAGATAACTTCTTGCAGCGAGGTATCCCTCTGCTGGAGTTCTTGTCATAAGAGTTGGTTTAAGGTGTTTGGGGTGGAGGATCTGAGCTTTTTCCAGCAAATGATGTAGGCACCATGCCTGGACAAAGATTGTTTTAATAAGCTGAACTCCAGCCTTTTTTGAGCTGGTGAGGTGTAATTTTGGAGTCTGAACATTATTCTGTACACTATAACTAAGGTGCTGTCCAGTAGTTTGGCATCTCTGCCGTGCAACAATTCACTGCTCTAGGTTATTGTAGGGAGAATTTGGCCTGTGCAACCTCCAAGAGAGGACTTAGTGTGGGTCTCGTCAATTTTGATGTGAGGTTTTTCATTGTTATCGCTATTGCGAGCCCTCTCCTTCTAATTTCTTCTTTCTGACGGGCAAAGGACCCTTCCTTATCTATGCTGACACCTAAGTACATGTAGTCCGCCGCTAGTTCTATTTGTGTGCCACTGAAGTACCAAAGCCTCTGCCGTTTCCTCTTATTGTTAATGGACATTGTTCTTGTTTACCTAAAGTTTATTTTTAGATTGTTCTCTGTAGCGTAATTCTGCATTATGTTGAGGAGGTATTGCAAGCCAACCTGGGTATGACTAAGCAAGACTACATCGTCAGCATACAGGAGATTGGTCAGTGTTTTGCCACTCAACCTAGGCGCATGAGAGTTGCAGATGTTGAGTACTTATGGTAAGTCGGCTGTGAATAAATTAAACGGGGTGGGCGCTAGCACGCACCTCTTCTTCAAGCCTTTGGTTGTTGGAACTCTTCTAGAGAGGTCATTTCTTCCTCCCAATTTCACCTGGACCCAAGTATATGTGTGGAGAAGTGTCAGAATGTTTAGAAGAGCTTGTGGAATGCCCCATCGGGCTAACTTCCCCCACAGTCTTTCCCTGTCGACATTGTCAAAGGCAGTGCTAAAGTCAAGAAAACAGAAGCGTAATAGAAAGGATAGCATTCTTGGCTGCATCGATGAGTAGAGAGATTGCCAGGATATTTGTTGTTGTGCCTGACATTTTGCAGAATCCTGTCTGGTTTAATGGTATTATGTCATTAGCATCTGCCCAAGCTGTAAGTTCTTCTAGCACGGTGCCCGCAAAGTATTTTGCCTCGTTATCGATCAGTGCCACCAGACGGTAATTTCCAGACAAGGCCTTGTCACCGCTTTTATGGATCTGGTATTCTGCTCAATGATCTAACTTCCGAAAATAAAGGTTGCAGAGCATTTGCCCAATCAGCAACCCGCTGTTTGAACAGTGCCGGTGGAATACCATTCGGGCCCGGTGCCCCTTCCCTTCTCCCTTTTGCAATCTGTTTCTTTATTAAGAGTGTGATGCACTGGCCTATTGCTCAAGAGTGTAATCTGTGTCAGGGGAGATTGGTGCGGACGCCCCCTTTAGTTCGGCTCCTGAGTGGCGTTCCCCCGGTGTCGTCCTGTTTATATGAGTAGTTCGATCACCCCCAGTTTGATGATTAAAGTGCTCACCAAAGAAATTTGCCCAGGTTTCCTCTGAGATATGTGAAGAAATGTCCTCGTGCTGAGGGCGGATTATGGTGTTCATCATTTTTTAAAAGCAAGCAATGTCATTGTGATTTATGTCCTAGAGAAGCTTTGCCCAGGTCGCCTCCTCCTGATCTTTGTTAATTCCCCATTTCAGCTTTTTGACTGAGTTTCTTTTTTGTCGCAGGAGAAGACGGAGGTTTGGGGCCATTGGATGGCGTCTCAGAGATCTTAGAAGGCCGTTTATTGAATTTTTTAGATCCTTTAGTTGATCCCTTATTGATTTCGAGTTCCTATTTCCCCGTCTGGGTACTTGGCAAAGAACTTTTCTGGTTGACGAGGCATAAAGATCTGATAGTGTGGCAGTAAAACATTCCCAGTTAGTTATGTAGCTCTTTGTACCTCTTACTTGTGAATGAAGGAGCTCGATTGTTGTTGTTGACAAGGACTCAATGTTTGTCACAGCAAATTTGATTCTCTTAAAGTTTGAGGTATAAATGGAACCCAAGGCTGCTGTTGGGTGAATACAGTGAAATGTGGTTGCTGATAGAAGGGTTTCTTGTGGTCGATGGTCATTGTCCCCTATGTCCCCCATTCTGAACCCAAGTATACAGGGAAACAGAGAAAGGCTTGTAAACGTGTAGTCTAATATGGAACATGTTGAGGGGGAGTAGTGTGTAGGCACAGGGGATAGTCTCCAGGGACTCTTCCATTGAGAGCCCTGAAGTTAAGATGTTCTAAATCTTCCAGAAGGCAACTGTTCTTGCAGATATTTCTTCCATGTGAAGGTGAGCATTGAGTCGGTATGTTACAGATTGAAGTTTGGGTGTGCACTTCGTTACCCCCCAACGTGCCAAAGAGGTATTGGTTTAAGTCCCCAGAGAGGATAACATTTGGGGTTTCTGTCTGACTTATGTAGCTTGTTAGTTGGCCGATTAGCTTTCCGGGTCTTTAGCTTCGTTCTTTGGATGGATGTATGTGTTAACTAACACAGCCTCATCTTGTCCTTCTTAAAGAGAGAGAGTGATCTTGACTGCTGTAGCGGACGCAGAGGAAGTGCCTACTAATGCTGCTGATGTTATACTGAACATGGATGTATAAGTTGCCAGCCCTCATGAGAAGTGGCCAAACATACCGCTCTTTGCGGCCGGTGTAGCAAAGCCCATAAAGCCTTGTAGATGGAGTGGGTCTGCAAGCCACATTTCCTGCAGAATGATTATGTCAAATGAGTTGAGGTACTGCAGGAATTTGAGGTCCAAGATATTTGTTGACAGGCCGTTAACATTCCATGAGCATAGGTGCAGTGCGGTTCCCTAGGCCCTTGTGCCTCCTTCCTTCTGTGTATATCTTTATTGAGTGTCAGAGAGGATGGTTATGGTTCTGGTGATTGCCCCAAGGCCTGAAGGTCTACTTCGGAGGGGCTAGTGCCACCAAAGGTCTGTCTTGTTGATTTGCCCTCAGGATTGCCCTCTATGGAAGTGATTGTCCCAAGGCCCCTCTGAGCACTATATTGGTGCACCTGTGCAGTTTTGTAAATGTGGGGCTCGGACTAGGGCGAGCAGTGGTGATGGCTATTCTGGGTTTTGGTGAGGGGCAATGTTAATTCCCCATACTTTAAAGGTGAGGGGCTCTGCTAGTACTTTCTGAGTGACTATAGTTGTTGTCCACGTAGCCTTAGTGGCCTTGGGCATCAAGGGGTTTAGGGATGGATGAACTCTATTTAGAGTAAATCAGATGAGTTTAGATCTGCGAGGCTTGGGATCACCTATAACAACCTCAGGATGTTTCCCCTGTTCAGAGGGTCCTGCTATCCTTTTGAGGTGTACTCAGGCTTAAAAAGCATGGAGTTTGTATCCAGCTGAATGCTGCTAGGTGATTATATTAGCTGGAGTGACTCTCTGTCAAGCACCACTGTTCCACGTTGGCAGTTGAGATGACGTTCATCCTTCAAATGGGTTTCCTCCCCCTTGCTTGGAGATATAAGTGTAGCTTTCTTGGTCTTTGGCTTGATTGCAATTGCCCCTAGTTATGGCTGCTTGGGGGAGTGCGGAGTGCTCTGTTCTGTATGGTCTGGGTGATTCCAGCTGAGCCGTTTGATGGTAGATAGGGCCAAGTTTTCAGTAGTGTGCCCCTTACCCTTGTTAGGCCAAGCTTTAGTAGCTGCATGTTTTTGTCCAGGCCCCTTGCTTGTGTCTTTGTCTATCTCTGGACCCCTTGAGGCTACTGGCACTCAGCCGT
The DNA here is from genome assembly GCA_963921515.1 of Calotriton arnoldi. NCBI lineage: Eukaryota > Metazoa > Chordata > Amphibia > Caudata > Salamandridae > Calotriton > Calotriton arnoldi. Next base: position 113,288 of record CAWUFW010003376.1, read on the forward strand.
GGCCCGTTGCTGTAAGAGAGGAGGGGCGGTGGGACCGGGTAAGGGGGGATTTCAACAGACAATGATGAGGGAAAATGTATTATTTATTTAATTTTCCCTCTTCATCGTCTGTTGAAATCCCCCCAGCCGGCTCCACCACCCCACCGCTCTTACCTGCCTGGGCCGCGGCTGCTGGCACTGATGCTATTAAGTGCTCCTCCCTTGCTACAGTTGACAACGACTGCACTGGAAAAGTAGAAATGTTGAGGGGCCCTAGTATGAGATCTGGACCTTGCACCATATGAAGGCTATTTGTGTGAGGAGCAGTCTTGCGTGATGACGAGGCTCTATTTCAATTTCCCATATGTGGCCACCTGACATTTTACTGGGGAACTTCCTCCTTGGTTGAGTTGATTGTCTTGTGTTTGCGGGGCCTTGTTTTGAGCCCTTAGAACATGCGGCTTGGTGTCTGATTTTGTGTGTTGTCGGGAGGAAATGGGGAAAAAGGATGTTGGGTTTGGGAGGGTTTTCTGGTTTAGGCCTTTACTTTTCTGCTGGCGGCATTGCTTGGAGTTGAGTTTTGAGATGTGGGTTTCTGCCTGAAGCACCGCAAATAATTCTTTGAGGGTTCCCGTTGTCCCAATGGTTTTTGGGGTGGCTAAACCCACCTTCTGGCAGTACTGGAGCGACTCTAGGTTATTTGAGCTGGCTTGCTGCCCTCGATCTGGCCCTGAAGCTGTGTTCATGCCTGTAGGGGGTATACATGTGGAGGCTGTTGATCCACTCCTCAGGTCCTTTAGCATGCTGTTTAACATTGAGGGGAGAGTAGATAGTTTATCCACTATGAGGCTGCTGCAGTTGAGTTGAACATTGGATTGGGCTCTCTTTCTTAGGCTGTTAAGATCCCCCAGTTTCTCGTCAATGCCTGCAGTGAACAGTGCCAGGGTGTTTAATAAGGAAAGCTGGATGTCCACCTTGTTGGACTGATATTGGAGCACTTCTACAGCCAGTTGTATGGTATTTAGGATGGGAGACCCAAGCGCTGCCGGCTTGTTCTTTGATGGTCGTGTCTCCCTTGGACTCGTCCTTGGTCTCCTCCCTGAGGGCTTGGCAGAGGCTATGTGTGTTCATTCTGGGGTTTCTTGGCCAGAAGTGCCCCTTGTTGGCGATCTGGTCACCCACCCCTCATCCTGGTGATTTGGGTCATCAGTCCCACCCTTCCCGGCGGGTAATCTGCCTGAGCAGGAATGTGCCAGACTGCTACTGGAGTTGATACATTTGTTCTTGAACGCTGTGGTGTCGAGACAGGAGTGGTATTGCTGTCATTTGGTGATAGGGTGAGTCTGGCTATTAATTAGGCCTAGGCGGGGAACTCCGCTCTGTTCGCGGAGTTTGCTGAGTTTTCTGCACTCTGCGGAGCTTGGGGATTGCAGAAAACTCCGCTTCGTGTAGTGCAGCAGAGTTTTTTCTACGCTCGCGATCGCGAAAGGTAAGTTCGCGAGTGCAAGCTGCTGCTTGGGTAGAATTTCTACCCGAGCGACAGGAAGACCAGCGCGAATGGCAGTTCGTACTGCACTCCACCACTTGCGGAACTCCGCTGAGTTTTTTTTGTAACTTCGCGGAGTTCCGCATAGCAAAACTCCGCGAACTACGCCCAGGCCTGCTACTAATCAGAGTTCTGGTTGATGGTTCTGCATACTCCTCTCGGTGCATGGGGGTCCTATCAGGGATTGGTTATGGCAGATTTCCTCTTGCATGCGCCTGCATGGACCTGCTGCCGATAGATTGAATACTGAGTCTGCAGGATGTCCAAGCCCCCCTCTGTAGGCAAGGGTGATGCTGGTGCAGGTGTTGGGGGTGTTGAGGCTTGGGCTTCGATTTGATCTTGTTGTTGTGCTGCGTGATATTCAATTGATATTGAAATTCCTGATTGACCCTTAGGGATAGATTTTGTTTCATTCTGGTGGACGTGGTGTTTGTTGCCACAGATTGTTTGGGGCAGAGAGGGGGATGTATGGATTAGGCCATTGTGAGCAGTGTTGAGGCGGAAGGCTTTACCGTTGTGAGGCCATGTGAAGGTGGATAAGCCCAGTCTTCAGTGGATAGAAGAGCTTCCTCTTGTGTCAATATGAGGGGTAAGAGTGGCTGCAGTTGCAGAGGTTGCAGTGGGGTTGCAAACCTTTGAGGGCAGCGTAACTTGAGAAAAGAACAGAGCCTGCAGCTGAATTTTGTGTACATTTTCGGTTGAGTTGTATGAGTTTGATGTCTTAAGCAGCTCCTCTCATTGCACCGTGTCCTTTGCTTCAGGCTCTGTTACAATTAGTGAGGAATGAGCACTGTGTTGAATAATGGGACGTGTCTTTCGTCGCTTCCCTTTTTTTCCCTCCGTCCTAGGGGGAATGACCACCCTGGTTCTCCTGCTGGATAGTGCCCTAGGGTGGTGCTTCTCCCTTTGTCTTGCTCTGTCCTTGCTTTTGCCCTTGCTATCACTCTCAATTCTGCCCATATTCTTTGATGCCTGGGGGCCGGTGTAGTGGAGGACTGTGAAGTGGTGCTGGTGTCCGGGCGGATAAATGACTGTCTGGCTGCCTCCCTCTTGTGCTCTCACCCCAGGAGCCTACTCACCTCAGTGCTGGTGGCTATCTGGGATGGAACATTTTCCAAGGCAGGGAGTGAGTCCTTGGTGAGCCTTCCTTTCTTTCCCTTGCTTCCTTTTTGCAGGACCGCAATCCCCTCTGTTTTTTGGCTAGGGCTTGAGTGGAGCCAGGTGATCAGCTCAGCCCTTCAGCCTCCCGTTTGCAGCATCAAAGCAGGAGAATTGCGTAAAGGCTGGAGTAAGGTTGGCGAAGTAAGGTGGGATGGAGGCACGTAGTGGTACTGCGTGCAGTGGTGCAATGGAGCCGAGCAGGCAAAACTGCCCAGGCAGGACCTAGGGCTTAGGTGCTTCATAGGTCACGGCTGCTTGCTATGAAACCACATATCTCCAGGGGAGCTAGCTGTGTTGACATACAATTTGGCATGGACTGCACTGATGGAGGTGCAGGTAGAGTGCGCCCCCCGGCTTGATGCACGAGTTTGTGGCCTGATCGGTTACCTCAGTGCGTCCGCCTCCTCTCACAGTGCCTACTGAGCACTGCTCCGCTCCTGGTGGTTGACAAGGGAGCCTAGGGTAGCAGGGTGGCAGACTAGCAGGATGGGAGGGAGAGGACTGATTGCTGAATAAGCCGCATCAGCCTAATGCTGACCCCTTCCGTTCGCATCGGCCTCTCCCCCGAGGGCCTGGCCTCTCTGCTTGCTGCGCCGTGTTCCGCGCTCTGAGCACTGCACTCTCTGCTTGTAGAGCCTGCCCTCGCAGCGCTTCCGTCGGTCCTGGTCTCAGTCAGGACGCCAGAATTCTCATTATTCTTGAGATGTGCAATTGCTGAAATTTTGCAATAATGCCAGCTTGAGTGATTAAGAGAAATTTGTGGCAAAATTCCTATTGCAGGAGCAGAGGAGCAATAGACTAAGAGAGAACAAGTGGATACTGGCTACTACTTTTTTTGTGTACTGTAGCATTTAATGCTATTCTCTTAGCACAAAATGCATCGTAGGGCCCATTTTGGACACAAGGGTGCATTTTGCAATTAGTTAATAGTGCTAATTGCTGGATTACACTTCTCACATAATTGCACATAATTATGAGTAATTTTACTATTGTTTCAAGAATTTTACACTACAGGACATTATGACAGCTATGCCCACCCCTAGTTGTTCTGTCAGTCATGGATAGGATAAGTTAGATCTCATCCACGCAGGATATTATGGTTATGACTTGAGATTTGATGATGTTAGGAAGAGGAGTTACATAAATGTTAAACAGGGTGGGACTGAGAGATGAGGCCTTGGTCACCCATTAGTTCAGATACTTGCATTCAGATGTATGTCTGACTCTCTGAGTTCTCCCCATGAGGAAGTAGCATATCTAGTTGAGGGCTGCTCCTTTGATGCTGATATTGTGGTGTCTTCTGATGAGTGTGTGGTGAGAGACTGTGTTGAAGGCTGCAGGGAGGTCAAGCAGGATGAGGACTGTGGTCTCTCCTTGATCCAGTATGGTTCATATGTGATCTATGCAAACACAAGGAGAGGATGGATGGAGTGCTGAAACCTTTTAGACACTCACCCCCTGTCACAGATCTGGGTTGAATCCATCATCGCTCTTTAGCTCACTTCGCCACCTCAGTTCAGACCCAGCTGATTTGCATATAGATGGGTCTGAACTGGTGTGGCGAAGTGAGCTAAAGAACGATGATTGATTCAACCCAGATCTGTGACTGGGCATGAGTGTCTGAAAAGTTTCAGCGCTCCGTCCATCATCTTCTTGTGTTCATATGTGATTTATGACTATAATGACTGCAGTTTTGTTGCTGTGTTTACTTTTGAATCTTGGTTAGTTGTGGTCCAAAAGGTGGTGTAGTTTGAGGTGACAGTGGTGTAGTTCGAGGTGACATGTATGTTGTTTTGAGAATAGTGAAGAAATGGGATGTTTTTTATCATTCCAGCTCAGAGACAGGGGCTTTAAGACTTAAATTTCTAGTGTCTGGTCAGATAATAACAGACACTTCGGGTATCCTATCTGCTTTTCATGAATTTTATTCAATTCTATATTTTGAGGAGTGTTCCCATGCACAATAGTTGATTGAGGGCTACCTCAAAAGTAGTGTGTCTACCTCAGTTAACAACTTGCCAAGTTGCAGTAGTAAATGAATCAGAAACTATAACTGAGTTTAGGAAAGCTAAATATCAAGAAAACTCATGTTATAATAACAAATATGTCTACTGAAGCTCTGTATTCTTGATATGTCAGCTCAGTGATCTATCTTGGGGTTTGGATTGCATCTAATACTAAGGATGCAGTTTGTCTTTACTATGATGCACTATTTAATGAATCGTTGGCATTATTCCTGAAATGGTATAGTCTACTGTTGGACCTGGCCCTCCCTGCAGGGTTACCCCAAAACTCTTTGCCTCTCCTCCTCCATTTTTTGCTGTACTCATTTTTGCTGGCCTTAGGACTCTGTGCACTTTATCACTTCAAACCAGTGCTAAAGTGCTTGTGCTCACTCCTCTAAAACATGGTTAAATTGGCTTATAGCCAATTGGCATATTTAGTTTACTTGTAAGTACCATGTAGAGTGGTAAGCCACATACTAGGGGTGGGTGGACTCTCAGAGTTTCACACCACAGAATTCCTTGGAGTTACCTAAAAGCTCCACCACATTCCGTGGAGTTTGGTGAGAGTTGGAGTTTAGGTATATGTTATGTTATGTTAAGCCGTTTTGTAAAGCGCTCAGCTGCCCCAGCAAAGGGGCGTCCCGGCGCTAAGAGCAATTGATAGCAACTAGCTGCAAAAGTCCACTCTAGCAAAAAGGGGGAACCCAGAGATGTAAGAAATGATGAACGGGGGGGTGGATAGGCTAGTGAGGGAATAGGTGAGTTTTTAGTGCCTTTCGGAAGGCAAAATAACTGTCCATGTTCCGAATATGGCTTGGGAGACCATTCCATAATTTCGCTGCCACTACGCGGAAAGAGCGCCCACCAGCGCGGGCTCTCCTCACACGTGGGATAGATGCCAGCTGTTGGTCGGCGGAACGCAGCTGCCGCGTGGGAGTATAGGCAGAGAGTAGGCCAGATAATATCCCAGGGATCGGATATTTCAGAATCTTAAACGCGAAACAGAGAGACTTAAACTCTACCCGTCTCTCCACTGGCAGCCAGTGTAGCCGACGAATAGTACTGGAGGTGGAACAGCATCTGGGCATGGCAAGAAGAGTTCTGGTGGCGAGGTTTTGGACCCTCTGCAATCTTGCAATCTCAGCCCTGTTGGCCCCCAGATATAGCACACTGGCATAGTCCAGTCTTGACAGCACAGATGCCTGCACAATCGTCTGTCGGATGGAAGGGTCAAAGAAGCCCAGAATGGGCCTGAGGCTGCGCAGAATACCAAAACAGGTCGCCGCTACCCTCTTTGTTTGATCTCGGAAACTAAGCTCCGAGTCCACCCAGACGCCAAGATTTTTCACCACCTGTTTGGGAGTGGGGGCCGGACCCAGGGCGAGGGGCCACCAGTGTCCGCTCCAAAGCTCAGGATCTTTTCCTACCAGCAGGACCTCGGTCTTGCTGGCGTTGAGCTGGAGACAGTTGGCGGTCATCCACCCTGCGACCTCCTCCAGCCCCGTTCGGAACTTGGCTGCATCGTTTAGACAGTCATTAGAGATCGCGATGACTAATTGAGTGTCGTCAGCGTAAGACACTATAGTCAGCCCACTCCTCTTAGCTATAATAGCTAAGGGCTGTACATACAGGTTAAAGAGCGTAGGGCTTAACGCAGAGCCCTGTGGAACACCCTGTTTAACGGAATGCACTTTAGATGAAAATGGGGGGGCTGACACCTGAAAGGACCTGTCCGAAAGGAAGGAGGTGAGCCATGCCAAAGCGAGGCCCACAATACCAGCATCCTTCAACCTCCGGATCAGGATCTGGTGGGAGACCGTATCAAATGCAGCACTGAGATCCAATAGGATCAGTGCCGACGTGCGTCCCTCATCCAGAGCCGCTCTCAGGTGTTCAGTCACAGCTAGCAATGCGGTCTCGGTACTAAGACCCGGACGAAAACCACACTGGGAGGGGTCCAGTATGCAGTTCTCCTCTAGATAGCCTGAGACAATGGTGTTAACATACGCTTCAGATATTTTAGAGATCCAGGGAAGCAAGGAGATGGGGCGATAGTTCTCAGGTTTTATCGGGTCTAAAGTCATCACACTGCATATCACACTGCACTAGCTGATTTTAGCACCAGGAGCTTTTCCCATGCTATAAAATCAGCACAAATGACACAAAGTGGTGGGTCAGAGGGCTCTGCTACTTTCTGCCACCTGAGTAGATTTTTGACTTGAGCTGCAGCTTTCACAATGTGAGTGGCAGCTTTCTTAATGTGCAAGGTTGTGACCTGCTGCGACTGCCCGCGTTGAGAAATCTCACTGGGAGGTGGTCTAGCACTTGATTTTTTTGCTTGCCAACGTAATGTTGGTGAGCCGTGTGCAAGAAAAAACTCTACCACATTGGGTGAGTTTTTCCAGAACTCAATGCTGCAAGCGGAGTGGGCAAATCTCTGAAAACTCCACAGGAGGTACGGTATTTACCACCCACCCAACCATTTACCCAGGGCCTGTAAATGCTACTAGTGAGCCTGCAGCACTTATTGTGCCACCCACACACTTAAGTGCAAAAAGAACAATGATGGACAGAATGCGGAACAATGTCATACATTCACCCCAGTACAGAGATCTGGGCCTAAATCCATTGTTTTTTTTGCTCGCCATGCCATTCCAGTTTGAACACAGCGATATGCGAATCAGTCTTGACACTGTGCCCAATGGGAACAGTCCAGCCCAAACTGCCAGGCCAGGTCCTCCGTGGACTGGAAACAAGCATCCTAGGACCGGTTTTGGGGTTTCACCCCTCATCAGCCAGGATAGCTTGACTCCAGTGGCATGAAGAACATGTGACCCACGTCTGGGCATACCCATCCCACTCGGGGTGACAAATGCAAAAAGAACAATGATGGACAGAATGCAGAACAATGTCATGCATTCACCCCAGTACAGAGATCTGGGTCTAAATCCATCATTTTATTTGCTCACCATGCCGTCCATCATCTCCTTGTGTTTGCTTTGTGCCACCCACACACTTAAGTAGCACATTAAAACTTGTCCCAGGAATGCCACTGTAGCCTGAGTGCAATTTTGAACTGTCATGTCAACCTGGTACAATAAACCTTTTGCCAGGCCAAAACTTTCTTTAATACATATAAGTCACTGCTAGGGTAGGCCCTGGACAGCACAGAGGGCAGGGTGCTATGTATTTAAAAAGTAGGCCATCTACTTTACGGTTTTAAATGCCCTGGTAGTGAAAAACCTATTTGATGGCAAAGTCATGTTTTTTATTACAACTTTCAAAATTCCACTTTTAGAAATTTTACATTTTCCTGCCTTTAGCCCTTTTGTGCCTGCAGTCTTTCTTGGGGCATATGATTGGGTGTAACTGACGGTTAGACTGTGTGAATTCCTACCAGACAGTCACATAATAGATAAGGGAGTGCAGATAGGCACAGCTCCACTTGCAACTGAATAGAAAGTACTCTGTCATCACACAAAGGACCTAACACCTCCATATTGCCACTGCAGCCAGCTTGAAGTCAGAGCAGGGAAGTCAGGAAATTCCCTGCACTTCAAAGGCACAGTCTAGAAGCTTCTCCCACCTTCCAGAATGATGGCTCCATGGTACAAAGAAGGGACCTCAGACTCTCAAACTCTCCAGTTCATTACTGGACCTTCAGGAGGATTCTCAGAGGACTGCCTTCTTCAGTGACCTGCTGTGCACTCTGCCAGACTGCTGCTGTGCATGGAAGGACTGATTTGCTGTCTGGAACCTGCTTTGAACCCTCAATAGGCCAGCTACGCTGTTCAGTCCTACATCTTCACCTGCACTCAGGATTAGCAGAGTGATTCCAAGGGTTAGTTTTCTGACCTCCTGTTCAGAGTCACAGGGAGATGCAAGGCTCCCACAATCTTGAACCTGCACCTGGACTCAACCTTCCTGAACCCCCAAGAGGTGTCCCACTAGTCCTGGACTCTTGGTTGTGGTACTAGAGTTGCCCAGATGGACAAAACTCAACACTGAGGACTTCAACATTTTGGTAAAAAACTGCGCTGAGAACCAGGAGGAGACCAGGACCAATCTGCTCGCCTATCTGCAAAGGTACATTGCCGTTTCGATTGACTTTGCAGTTTTTCCCTCCACGTTCTTCTCTGCAGCAGCATATCCTTTCCAGTGGTTCTTCACCGACGTGTAGTCTAGGTGTACCTTTTTGAATTGGGCCCTTAAACTTCATGTCTAAACTTAGACTTCAGGTATGAGTTTACCTTTGTGAACTGGGCCAAGAAAGTCTTGACCGTTGATATCACTCAGAAACCACTGGTGAAAAACATCCACATTATTCATTTTTCCTACCATAGTTCTATATGATTCTATATGTTTAATGAGATAAAATTAAAATACCATGTTAGATGAAGAGAGCAACCAACTCCAAGATTTCTGAAACACACAAAACCCTGCTCAAGCTCTTTAGTTCAGTAAAGTGCTTGGAATTATCATAGGTTTCACTGACAATGTCTCTTTAAAAAATAACCTGAAACACCTTATAATTCCTCTCTGTTGACATCAGCACACCAACTAAATTTGAGATCAATCTGATACAAACATTATCAATTATTGGATGTGTTTGAACAACTATTTGGGTGGAAACTATGTAAAGGCCCAACTGTTTGCTGCTTTAACGTAAAACTACCTGTCAAGGTTGTGAGATGTCTGATACTAAGTTAGATGAAATGTGTTGTGATGTATGACAAGTAGCCAAGGAGTATATTTGAAGATTCTTTATTGGTCTTAGTTGCATGTTGGTAATCCATGTACAGCAGCCCCATCAGGAGCCGAGTGCCTACTGATCAGCCCATCTTCAACTGTCACACCTCACTACACAGGCACCCAAACATTCCAATCATCTCCATCACACCAACATTCCACTCAGAACACACACACTGGCTGATCAGCTAGGAGCCAAGGTAACATAGGGGATGCATACAACAAAGGGGTTTAATTGTTTCACTGTGTTAAGACAATAGATTCTCAAAGAGGGTTAATGTGACCCCTCAAACACATCTGAATATAGAACTATTGAAGCAAAGCATTTCTGATGCTTCTTTTCCTTCCTTTGACAGAAAGTGTTTAATGAGCTTTACTAGCCATAGTTAGCCCCTTAGAACAAGAAGAGCATGGGGGTTTACTGCCAGGACCTCACTGTATCCATGAAGATGAAGAAAGGGATTATCTAGCAAATTCCATGTCTTTATGGCCTAAACCAGTTTTTCTTCATAGAGGCATTTCACATGATCACACAGTTCAGAAACTCTATGACATTAACCCACGCAGCAATTAGGGAAGGGAACAATTTTTCTGAAGATCTGCAACATTTTGAGTATAGATGTTTACTCTTTATTCATTGTGCAAAATTGTCTCTCAGAAGTTTTGGCCCATCTTTATCTTCATTCTCCACTACTTGGCAAGAGTATTTCTGCCTCATCTCTATCCCTCCTTTCAAGCAATCAAAGTCTCATTCAAGACACTTCGGTTTATATAGGCAAATTCCTGCAAGGGTCTTGCCTTTCCACTTCTGAAGAGAATAATTTAATCAAACAGTAATACATTGTTCTTGTTATTTTTCTAAAAATTTGACTTGAAAACATTTATAGGGGATTAATTTGTTGTTGGCCCCTAGTATGTACAGGAAGATGCAAAAGACAAAAGTCATAATTGTTATGAATATGGTAACAGAAGTTACCACTTATGTCACACAGTATAGGCCATTCATAATCCGACTTAAGTGTTAGAGTTCTTTCATATGTTCATTTGATGGGGAAACCTTGTTGAAGGGACTCTTTCCTATGCCCGGAATCTTTGCTTTACTATAACCACTGCCTATACCCAGTTCAGCTGTGGATTTGAATGCATAGCATATTGGGCTCATAGCCCCTGGAGATCATCAGATCCTTAGTTTCTGGAGACCATAAGAGCCATGGCCTCTGAGACAATCGAGCTCACAGCCTCCTAAGTCCGACAGACCCATTGGCCTCTGGAGATCAGTCCAAGGACTCTGGCGGCCATTAAATCTACAGCCTGTATAAACCATCAGACCCATAGCCTTTGGACTCTCAGGAAGAGCAGTCAGCCATAAACCATGTAGGGTTTAAGCCATATTTCTTGATTACAGTTACTTACTTCCGGTACTCTGGGGCAATAATGTTAACACTCTCATGTGCAAAACTGCTGCATTGTTTTAGCTAAACAACGAGCATTGAACTCTTTTTGCAGCCAAGCAGGTAAGAACTTTGATTTATGGCTAGCCCCCTGAAAGAATCCATTACAAAGGACAATCAACCCAGGGCTAAAACTATTTTGAAGACCATGGTACGTCTATTTACACATTCAGAATGTGTTTTGTATGCTCTGGGCTGATTGTCATGAGATGGCCCTTCAGCTGGAAAACATCAGGTGATAGAAAATAAATGCAAAACGCATTCTGTACCAAAGTGCCAAGCAGGAACTTATATCCAGCCCTGAGCTCCGTGTGCTGATCCAAAGACTTGTCAAACAAAAATAGATAAACTGTAGATATTTAGGGCCTCAGTCTGACACATGTAAAATCCCCATACCACCCCCAATCACTAGCCATCCATAAAATGGAAAAACTATTTCAGCCCCCTGATAAATGAGACACCCAGACCCTATAAAAACATTAAAAATCAATTATAACCCACTGCTGAACACTCAAAAACCACGAATAAATTTGGTGTTTAGCAGCAGGCACAGGACTCACCTGATATTTAGAAGAGACTGTGCTGTGGCCAACACAAGAAAATGCTCACCCTCCAAGATGTTTGTAGGAAAATAGGATCTGCTTTCATAGTTACCCCCACTTTTTGCGGGTGATCTACTGTTTTTTTACTAGTCTCACTGGGATCCTGCTAATCAGGACCCTAGTCACTTTGCTTCCTCCCATTGGTTATGGTAAGTACCTTGGTACATTCCTATTTGGTTACTGGGGCACCCTGGTAATTCCCTAGTATATGGTACTAAGGTACCTAGGGCATGGGTACTCCAGGGGTTCCCTATGGGCTGCAGCATGTATTATGCCACCCATGTGGCACCATCCAAACTACCAGTCCAGGCCTGCCATTGCAGCCTGTGTGAGTTGGTGCATGCACTTCTCATGAGAAATATGTTTCCTTATATCTCAAAGTCACTGCACTTGAGACCTATAAGTCACCCCTCTACCAGGCCTTTTAGTCCCAAAGGCAGGGTGCTCAGTTCCGACTGTGAGGGTGGCCCTGCAGGAGCAGACCACACCTACAAACCCCAGAGTCCATTCTCCAGGCTTTGTAAGTGAATCAGCCATTACGATATAGAGAGGCCATGCGTCATTACGTGTCAGAAGGGTCTTTGAATGCCGGTAATTCCACAGGAGCAGATGCCAGCCTCCCAGATCCTCCCCGCAAGTGCCTACACAGATTAGAACTTGATAACCTGTCTCACGCACCCACCAGGGAGAAAGGGGAATGGGATAAAGAAAGACTGCCTCCAGGTTCAGCAACCAGCCTCGGACTTCCCTCAACACCTATTGATGGTCAGGTTTCCAGGGAATTTGCGGTGGTAGTCTGCAGTTTAAAAACAACAAGAGCACAAGGTTAATACAACCTACCTAAATACCCTATGTCTATTTAACTCTAATATATATGTATAGATATATATAGATAGCCCTCTTCTCTACCTGAAAACCTGCGTAGGCTAGCCCCTCTCTGGAGATAGTTGAAAACGGAGTAAATATTAATCTCAGTTATCTTCTTAAAGGCAAGTAGATATGAAAGCATGAAATGTCTTCATAAGAACAATGAACAATTCACCATCAGAGAAAATGTCTTAATAAATAACTGGGAGTCAACAATAGTCTCTTGTCTCTTAAACACTATTCTTAATGTCCTTCACAGAGGTGTGAAATGTCTTCTTTGAAGTCTCCTCAGAATGCCACAAAAATGACTTTCTTGGCAATGAACATCGAGACGCTAGTCTCTTCAGGCAGTCAAAAAGCTGGTGTGCACACCGTTCTGAATAACGGAGCCTAAAGGGAAGTAAGCGCCGACAAAACTGGGCAGGCGCAACAAAAATACGTCAGAAATTCTCCCCAGAGGAGACGCGCAACTGGAACACTGCTCTCTCTTCAGGATTTCAGTTGAAGTGCGAGGACTTCAACCGTTCGCGCTCGACATAAGCGCTGTCAGGCAAAAACGGATCCAAAGACTAGAAGGCTAACCACTCTCTACATGGCGGCCGCCATGTTGAGTGAGTGTTCTTTTTCACAGAGGCCAAATGGTGCATAAACCTTTGCAGCAGGAACCAAGCATGAGGGCATCGCCTTAACCAGTGAGGGTATAGAGCCAGATAGCGCCTTTTCTGTCTCAGTGGGTTTACAATTAAACAAGCAATTGATTTCCTGACAGTACCCCCCTTCAAAGAGCGTCCTCCCACAAAAGGTTTGTTTGGAAAGGTTGTGTGAAATTGTCTAATGAGTCTTGGTGCATGAACGTTTTCAGAGGGTTCCCAGGATCTTTCCTCAGGACCGAAACCCTTCCAGTCAACAAAGTAAAATAGTACCTCTTTCTTTAGTTTTGAATCTAAAATTCTTTGTATTTCATATTCAGAGTGTGAGTCTATTTCCACTGGACCCGGAGACGTAGAAACCCTAACGTTTGGAGGACTCTTTTTAAGCAGGGACACATGGAAAACTGGGTGAACCTTAACTTGAGAAGGCAGGGAAAGCTTGACAGTCACAGGATTCACTACCTTGCAGATCTTAAATGGTCCTAGATACCTGGGTTGGAATTTTTTATTCCCTTTCAGATGCAAATGTTTAGTGGATAACCACACTTTATCTCCCTTGGAATATTATGGATTGCCTCTCCTCTTTCTGTCAGCATATTTTTTATAGGAGACCTTAGCTTTAGTCAAGTGTTCTCTAGCTAACTTATAAGCCTCTTGAATTCTTTTGCTTAAATCATCCACTGCTGGAACTGAACCTTCTGATCTTCCCAGAACTACATTTGGATGTCTGCCTGAGTTCAGGTAGAATGGGGGAAAACCTGTGTAAGCATGAACAGCATTTTTGTATGCAAATTCTGCCGTCCAAAGGAGATCGGGCCAATCACCTTCCTGATCTAAAAGATATAGGCGTAAGTATTGTTCAATTTCCTGATTCACCCTCTCAGTCTGGCCATCTGTCTCTGGGTGGTAACTTGTGGAATAACGAGAATCTATTCCTAATTGCTGCATAAAAGACCTCCAAAATTGCGAGACAAATTGGGACTCATGGTCAGAAATCATCACCGCCGGAATACCATGTGCTCGGACAATATGTTGTGAGAATAACTGAGCTATTTGCGAAGCACTTGGAACCTTCTAAAAGAGGAATGAAATGACTCATTTTGGAGAAGGTATCGACAAATACTAGAATTGTGTCAAAACCTTGACTTGAGCGCAAATCTACAATTAGGTCCATTGTTATTGTGTGCCAAGGAGAGGGGGCAGTGGGAAGGGGCTGAAGCTCTCTTCAGGAGGCTGTCTATTAGTCTTTCCTTGAATGCATTTTGCACAAGTCTGAACGTATTGCCTTATTTGAGGTGTCATGGCGGGCCACCAATAATGTCTTTTTATTAGTTCTGTAGTTTTTGAAATTCCTTTGTGACCGGCCAAACGGTCATCATGACAGGCCTCTAGAGCAGCCTGTTGCAATTCCTGAGTCGGCAGAAATAAGGCTTCTTGGACATAAGGCAGGTTTTCTTTGACTTTTCTATTCTTGTCCTCCTTAACCCAATCTAGAATATCTTGGTCAGACATTGCCTCTCAAATGTTCGCCTTGATTTCTGAAAATTGTAGGATGCAGGCAATTTTTTCTGTTCGAATTATTGGAGTAACAATCGTACTTCCAGCATCCGATTTAGGAGGTCATTATGATGTAGGGCGGATCGCCACCGCCTGGCCGGCGGTGGCAATCCGCCCGCAATCACAACACAATTCACCCCCCGCCATATTACTATGGCGGGGGTACTGCGGCTGACGGAAAGTCCGTCCGCCGCTTTTCCGCCGGTCGGCAATCGTCATCATTGCCGGCCGGGCGGAACTCGGGCACAATATGGTTACGGTGCCTGGAAGGCACTGCCATCCATATCATGATGCCTAGTGGTTCCGGCCTTTTCATGGCGGCGATGCTGCCATGAAAGGGCTGGTGGGAATTTCTGTGGGGGCCCATTGAGGGCTCCCGGGGGGTGGGGGCTGCAGTTGGGAGGTACCTATGGTACCCCCCTACATTGCCATGCTCAAGGTGGCAGGCACCGTGCGGTGCCTGTCACATTGTGCATGGCAATGCACAACATGCCTCTTTGGCATTGCAGCGGGTGCTGCATCCAGCAGCGCCCGCCGCAATGTTGGAGATGCGGGATGCGACCGCCAAGCGGTCATCATGACAGGCCTCTAGAGCAGCCTGTTGCAATTCCTGAGTCGGCAGAAAAAATGGCTTCTTGGACATAAGGCAGGTTTTCTTTGACTTTTCTATTCTTCTCCTTAACCCAATCTAGAATTTCTTGGTCAGACATTGCCTCTCAAATGTTTTCCTTGATTTCTGAAAATTGTAGCATGCAGGCAAATTTTCTGTTGGAATTATTGGAGTAACAATCGTACTTCCAGCCTCCGATTTAGGAGGTCATTATGATGGTGGGTGGATCGCCACCGCCCGGCCGGCGTTGGCAATCCGCCCGCCATCACAACACAATTCACCCCCGCCATATTACTATGGCGGGGGTACCGCGGCGGACGGAAAGTCCGTCCGCCGCTTTTCTGCTGGTCGGCAATCGTCACGATTGCCGGCCGGGCGGAACTCGGGCACAATATCCATATCATGATGCCTAGTGGTTCCGGCCTTTTCATGGCGGCGATGCTGCCATGAAAGGGCTGGCGGGAATTTCTGTGGGGGCCCATTGAGGGTCCCCGGGGGTGGGGGGCTGCACTTGGGGGGTACCTATGTTACCCCCCTACATTGCCATGCTCAAGGTGGCAGGCACCGCGCGGTGCTTGTCACATTGTGCATGGCAATGCACAACATGCCTCTTTGGCATTGCTGCGGGTGCTGCATCCAGCAGCGCCCACCACAATGTTGGAGATGCGACCGCCATGGTGGCAATCGCATCCTAATTGGTGGTGCTGGACCGCCGCACCGCTTGCGGCCGGTCCAAGCACTGCTAGGGTGGCGGGCGGACTCATCTTAATAGGCCCCTTAGTATCCATTCTTGATAATGCATCCGCCTTGCCATTAGTAGAACCTGGTCGATAGGTTATAGTAAAATTAAAATCAGCGAAAAACAATGACCATCTCAACTGTCTCGGAGTTAGGGTTCTGGCTGATTTTAAAAATTGTAGATTTTTATGGTCGGTAAATACTGTGACCACATGGCGCGTACCAAGCAAATAATGCCGCCACTCAAGAAAGGCATCTTTCACCGGGACAAATCCTTGTCGGCAATCGTATCATTTATCTCGGGTTGGGTCAACTTCCTTGATCTGTAAGCGAGTGGGTGTAGTTGTCTGGTCTCCTTGTGTCGCTGAGAAAGGATTCCCCCAGTGGCTAGATCCGAAGCATCAGCTTCCACATAAAATGGTTCTCTCGGATCTGGATGGAGAAGAATGGGCGCCGAGGTGAATGAATTCTTCAGGTAATTAAATGCCTCCTCTGCATCACTGGACCAATGAAACGGTACTCCTTTCTTCAATAATCTGGTTAAAGGAACGACTTTCTTGGAAAATTCCTTGATGTAGCATCGATAAAAATTTGCGAATCCAATAAAACTCTGCACATCCTTCACATACTTTGGTGAGGGCCAATTCTGGATGGCTTGAATCCTGACAGGATCCATAGAGATTCCACCTTCAGACAAGACAAATCCCAAAAATTCTACCTTCTCGACGTGAAATGCACATTTCTCCAATTTAACGTACAAATTGTTCTCAAGGAGCTTCTTCAAAATTGCTCTCACGTGCCCAACATGGTCTTGCAGATTCTTAGAAAAGATTAAGATATCGTCAATGTACACCACAGTGACTCGATCTAAGAACTCTCCTAAAACGTCATTCACAAAGTGCTGGAAGGCAGCCGGGGCATTACACAGCCCGTAGGGTATGACATGGTATTCAATTAGACCGAAACAGGTGCGGAAGGCCGTTTTCCATTCGTCTCCCTTCGCCACTCAAATTAGATGGTAAGCCCTACGAAGATCTAGTTTTGTGTAGACTCTGGCCTCCTTCACCTGATCCAATAGGACTGAGATTAAAGGCAAAGGGTATCGATTTTTAATCGTCACCTGGTTCAAGGCTCGATAGTCGATGTAAGTTCTCAATTCTTGATTCTTTTTGGGACGAAGAAAAGGGGTGAGGAGACTGGAGATTGAGAGGGACGGATGAAGCCATTTGCCAAGTAGGTGTCTAAATATTGTTTGAGTTACTCATTCTCTTTTTCAATTAAGGCATATATTCTGCTACAGGGCAAATTAGCTCCCGGTTCCAACTCAATCTTGCAGTCATAGGGTCTGTGGAGGGGTAGTTTTTCCGCTTCTGTCTTATCAGACTGCTGCCAAATCTTCATATTCTGTGGGTACGATTACATTTTCCAGGGCGCAGACCACCTTTGAACTAGCTGATAAAGCCTTGGTTAGGGAAAGATTGGGAGACTCTTCAGTAGAACCGTAGCAATGTTTCTGACAATAACTCGAATTTAGCCGGACAGTTCTTTTCTCCCTATAAATCTCTGGGTTTTGCTCTGCCAACCATGGTAACCCCAGAATTAACTGGAATTGAGGAGCATCAATGAGATTGAACGAGATCTTTTCTCGGTGTCCACAAGAATCCTTGAGCATAATGGGTTCCATTGCATCTGCGATTGGGCCAGAGGACAGGTTAATACCATCAACAGCTCTCACTGACTCCGCGACATCCTTCTTGACAAATTTTATACCAGTCCTTTTGGCATATTGGATATCGCAAAAGTTCCCAGTAGCTCCCGAGTCAATCATGACTGAAGCCTCTATTGGAATTTTCCCTTGAAAATTTAAATTGAAAGATTTGGTTAAATGGGGGGAAGCAGATTGCAAGGTATTTGCCACCTGTTGTTGCTCCGGGGTTGACTTTATATGAACATCCATCAGGGCAACCCTCGTCACTGATGGGGTGTCTCTTTTCCCGAATAATTATTATTCTTAGGTTTCTTAGGGCATCCCTTAACCAAGTGTCCTGACTTGCCACAATACAAACAGAGGTTTCCAGATCTTCTTTTCTCCTTTTCTTCTTTAGTTAAAGGACCTCTTACACTGCCAATTTGCATTGGTTCTTCTACTGAGTGCCCTTCTGAGGACTTAGGAACTTCGGCCCGACTTCTATCAAATCGTGGAGGCAAAGGGCGAAATTCTCTTTTACGTTCTGCTCTTCTCTCAAATAAACGTTGGTCAATCTGTAACACTAAGTCTATTAATTTAGAAACTTCAGTAGGTCGATCTGGTATTTGAGCCAATGCATCCTTAAGATCGTCTCGCAATCCTCGATAAAAAATTGCAGCTCTCTTGCTTTCTGGCCATTCAGTCTCCACAATTAGTTTATTAAATTGGGCCAGGTACGAAATCAGATCTCTGTTGCCTTGTTTGAGGTCTAGGAGCTCATTGTCTGTAGCTTCTGAGATAGCTCCGCGATCAAAAATACGAAGAAATTTGGTCTTGAATCTTTCAAAATTATATAAAATAGGGCCATTTTGAGAAACCAGAGGCATGGACCAGGACGCCGCATCACTGCTCAAATAAGACAACACGAAGGCATACTTAGACTGGTCATCAGTGAAAATGATGGGTCTACAGAGAAGATGGAGTGAGCATTGGGTAAGGAAAATTTGGGCCTTATGAGGCTCGCTATTAAAACGTTCGGGGGGTCCAAAGGAATGACTGGAGAAATTGAATGAATAACCTGGGTGGTGACCCCTGAGGTTGGATTTGGGAAGGTTTTATCTGTACCTATGCTAGAACTTGAAGATGTCCCTAAAGTGAATTCATTTAACCTCTAAATAAGCTGTTGAGATTCTATCTGTGATCTTTTAATTTCCTCCCTTAAATTTTTATTTTCCTCAATAGTTTGGGTTAGTTGCTGCTGCATATTATCTATTAGTGTGGCCAAGGTGTTCATATCCAGCCCCTCTGCCATTCTGCTCAGGTGGAACTTTTAATATATAGGCACTTCAATCTTTCAGAAGGGTCTTTGAATGCCGGTAATTACACAGGAGCAGATACCAGCCTCCCAGATCCTCCCCGCAAGTGCCAACACAGATTAGAACTTGATAACCTGTCTCAAGCACCCACCAGGGGGAAAGGGGAATGGGATAAAGAGAGACCGCCTCCAGGTTCAGCAACCAGCCTCGGACTTCCCTCAACACCTATTGATGGTCAGCTATCCTGGGAATTTGCGGTGGTAGTCTGCAGTTTAAAAACAACAAGAGCACAAGGTTAATACAACCTACCTAAATACCCTATGTCTATTTAACTCTAATATATATGTATAGATATATATAGATAGCCCTCTTCTCTACCTGAAAACCTGCGTAGGCTAGCCCCTCTCTGGAGATAGTTGAAAACGGAGTAAATATTAATCTCAGTTATCTTCTTAAAGGCAAGTAGATATGAAAGCATGAAATGTCTTCATAAGAACAATGAACAATTCACCATCAGAGAAAATGTCTTAATAAATAACTGGGAGTCAACAATTGTCTCTTGTCTCTTAAACACTATTCTTAATGTCCTTCACAGAGGTGTGAAGTGTCTTCTTCGAAGTCTCCTCGGAATGCCACAAAAACGACTTTCTTGGCAACGAACATCGAGACGCTTGTCTCTTCAGGCAGTCAAAAAGCTGGTGTGCACACCGCTCCGAATAACGGAGCCTAAAGGGAAGTAAGCGCCGCCAAAACTGGGCAGACGCAACAAAAATACATCAGAAATTCTCCCCAGAGGAGACGCGCAACTGGAACACTGCTCTCTCTTCAGGATTTCAGTTGAAGTGCGAGGACTTCAACCGCTCGCGCTCGACATAAGCGCTGTCAGGCAAAAACGGATCCAAAGACTAGAAGGCTAACCGCTCTCTACATGGCGGCCGCCATGTTGAGTGAGTGTTCTTCTTTACAGAGGCCAAATGGTGCATAAACCTTTGCAGCAGGAACCAAGCATGAAGGCATAGCCTTAACCAGTGAGTGTATAGAGCCAGATAGCGCCTTTTCTGTCTCAGTGGGTTTACAATTAAACAAGCAATTGATTTCCTGACAGTACCCCCCTTCAAAGAGCGTCCTCCCACAAAAGGTTTGTTTGGAAAGGTGTTGTGAAATTGTCTAATGAGTCTTGGTGCATGAACGTTTTCAGAGGGTTCCCAGGATCTTTCCTCAGGACCGAAACCCTTCCAGTCAACAAGGTAAAATAGTTCCTCTTTCTTTAGTTTTGAATCTAAAATTCTTTTTATTTCATATTCAGAGTGTGAGTCTATTTCCACTGGAGGCGTAGAAACCCTAACGTTTGGAGGACTCTTTTTAAGCAGGGACACATGGAAAACTGGGTGAACCTTAACTTGAGAAGGCAGGGAAAGTTTGACAGTCACAGGATTCACTACCTTGCAGATCTTAAATGGTCCTAGATACCTGGGTTGGAATTTTTTATTCCCTTTCAGATGCAAATGTTTAGTGGATAACCACACTTTATCTCCCTTGGAATATTCTGGATTGCCTCTCCTCTTTCTGTCAGCATATTTTTATAGGAGACCTTAGCTTTAGTCAAGTGTTCTCTAGCTAACTTATAAGCCTCTTGAATTCTTTTGCTTAAATCATCCACTGCTGGAACTGGACCTTCTGATCTTCCCAGAACTACATTTGGATGTCTGCCTGAGTTCAGGTAGAATGGGGGAAAACCTGTGGAAGCATGAACAGCATTTTTGTATGTAAATTCTGCCGTCCAAAGGAGATCGGGCCAATCACCTTCCTGATCTAAAAGATATAGGCGTAAGTATTGTTCTACTTCCTGATTCACCCTCTCAGTCTGGCCATCTGTCTCTGGGTGGTAACTTGTGGAATAACGAGAATCTATTCCTAATTGCTGCATAAAAGACCTCCAAAATTGCGAGACAAATTGGGACTCACGGTCAGAAATCATCACCGCCGGAATACCATGTGCTCGGACAATATGTTGTGAGAATAACTGAGCTAATTGCAAAGCACTTGGAACCTTCTTAAGAGGAATGAAATGACTCATTTTGGAGAAGGTATCGACAAATACTAGAATTGTGTCAAAACCTTGACTTGAGGGCAAATCTACAGTTAGGTCCATTGTTATTGAGTGCCAAGGATAGGGGGCAGTGGGAAGGGGCTGAAGCTCTCCTTCAGGAGGCTGTCTATTAGTCTTTCCTTGAATGCATTTTGCACAAGTCTGAACGTATTTCCTTATTTGAGGTGTCATGGCGGGCCACCAATAATGTCTTTTTATTAGTTCTGTAGTTTTTGAAATTCCTTTGTGACCGGCCAAACGGTCATCATGACAGGCCTTTATAGCAGCCTGTTGCAATTCCTGAGTCGGCAGAAATAAGGCTTCTTGGACATAAGGCAGGTTTTCTTTGACTTTTCTATTCTTGTCCTCCTTAAAACAATCTAGAATTTCTTGGTCAGACATTCCCTCTCAAATGTTTTCCTTGATTTCTGAAAATTGTAGCATGCAGGCAAATTTTTCTGTTTTGTTGGCGGTGGCGATCCGCCCCCCATCACAACACAATTCACCCCCGCCATATTACTATGGCGGGGGGTACCGCGCCGGCCGGAAAGTCCGTCCGCCGCTTTTCCGCCGGTTCGCAACCGTCACGATTGCCGGCCGGGCAGAACTCGGGCACAATATGGTTGCGGTGCCTGGAAGGCACCGCCTTCCATATCATGATGCCTAGCGGTTCTGGCCTTTTCATGGCGGCAATGCCGCCATGAAAGGGCTGGCGGGAATTTCTGTGGGGGCCCTTTGCGGGCCCCCAGGGGGTGGGGTCTGCACTTGAGGGGTACCTATGGTACCCCCCTACATTGCCATGCTCAAGGTGGCAGGCACTGCGTGGTGCCTGTCACGTTGTGCATGGCAATGCACAACATGCCTCTTTGGCATTGCGGCGGGTGCTGCATCCATCAGCGCCCACCTCAATGTTGGAGATGCGACCGCCACGGTGGCGGTCGCATCCTAATTGGTGGTGCGGGACCGCCACACCACTGGCGGCCGGTCCCAGCACTGCTAGGGTGGCGGGCGGACTCATCCTAATAGGCCCCTAAGTATCCATTCTTGATAAGGCATCCGCCTTGCCATTAGTAGAACCTGGTCGATAGGTTATAGTAAAATTAAAATCGGCGAAAAACAATGACCATCTCAACTGTCTCGGAGTTAGGGTTCTGGCTGATTTTAAAAATTGTAGATTTTTATGGTCGGTAAATACTGTGACCACATGGCGCGCACCAAGCAACTAATGCCGCCACTCAAGAAAGGCATCTTTCACCGCCAACAACTCCTTGTCTGCAATCGTATCATTTATCTCGGGTTGGGTCAACTTCCTTGATCTGTAAGCGACTGGGTGTAGTTGTCCGGGCTCCTTGTGTCGCTGAGAAAGGATTCCCCCAGTGGCTAGATCCGAAGCATCAGCTTCCACATAAAATGGTTCTCTCGGATCTGGATGGAGAAGAATGGGCGCCGAGGGGAATGAATTCTTCAGGTAAGTAAATGCCTCCTCTGCATCACTGGACCAATGAAACCGTACTCCTTTCTTCAATAATCTGGTTATATCAACGACTTTCTTGGAAAATTCCTTGATGTAGCGTCGATAAAAATTTGCAAATCCAATAAAACTCTGCACATCCTTCACATTCCTTGGTGAGGGCCAATTCTGGATGGCTTGAATCTTGACAGGATCCATAGAGATTCCACCTTCAGACAAGACAAATCCCAAAAATTCTACCTTCTCGACGTGAAATGCACATTTCTCCAGTTTAACGTACAAATTGTTCTCAAGGAGCTTCTTCAAAATTGCTCTCACGTGCCCAACATGGTTTTGCAGATTCTTAGAAAAGATTAAGATATCGTCGATGTACACCACAGTGACTCGATCTAAGAACTCTCCTAAAACGTCATTCACAAAGTGCTGGAAGGCAGCCGGGGCAATACACAGCCCGTAGGGCATGACTTGGTATTCAAACAGACCGAAACAGGTACGGAAGGCCGTTTTCCATTCGTCTCCCTTCGCCACTCAAATTAGATTGTAAGCCCCACGAAGATGTAGTTTTGTGTAGACTCTGGCCTCCTTTACCTAATCCAATAGGACTGAGATTAAGGGCAAAGGGTATCGATTTTTAATCGTCACCTGGTTCAAGGCTCGATAGTCAATGCACAGTCTCAATTCTTGATTCTTTTTGGACGAAGAAAAGGGGTGAGGAGACTGGAGATTGAGAGGGACGGATGAAGCCATTTGCCAAGTAGGTGTCTAAATATTGTTTGAGATACTCATTCTCTTTTTCAATTAAGGCATAGATTCTGCTACAGGGCAAATTAGCTCCCGGTTCCAACTCAATATTGCAGTCATAGGGTCTGTGGGGGGGTAGTTTTTCAGCTTCTGTCTTATCAAAGACTGCTGCCAAA
The DNA here is from genome assembly GCA_963921515.1 of Calotriton arnoldi. NCBI lineage: Eukaryota > Metazoa > Chordata > Amphibia > Caudata > Salamandridae > Calotriton > Calotriton arnoldi. The sequence continues at coordinate 136,684 of CAWUFW010003376.1, forward strand.
TCTTCATATTCTGTGGGTACGATTACATTTTCCAGGGCGCACACCACCTTTGAACTAGCTGATAAAACCTTGGCTGGGGAAAGGTTGGGAACCTCTTCAGTAGAACCGTAGCAATGTTTCTGACAATAACTCAAATTTAGCCGGACTGTTCTTTTCTCCCAATTAATCTCTGGGTTGTGCTCTGTCAACCATGATAACCCCAGAATTAACTGGAATTGAGGAGCATCAATGAGATTGAATGAGATCTTTTCTCGATGTCCACAAGAATCCTCGAGCATAATGGGTTCCGTTTCATCTGCGATTGAGCCCGAGGACAGGTTAATACCATCAACTGCTCTCACTGACTCCGCGACATCCTTCTTGACAAATTGTATACCAGTCCTTTTGGCATATTGGATATCGCAAAAGTTCCCAGTAGCTCCCGAGTCACTCATGACTGAAGCCTCTATCGGAATCTTCCCTTGAAAATTTAGATGGTTAAATGGGGGGAAGCAGATTGCAAGGTATTTGCCACCTGTTGTTGCTCCGGGGTTGACTTTATATGAACATCCATCAGGGCAACTTTCTTCACTGATGGGGTTTCTCTTTTCCTGAATAATTATTATTCTTAGGTTTCTTAGGCCATTCCTTAACCAAGTGTCCTGACTTGCCACAATGCAAACAGAGGTTTCCAGATCTTCTGTTCTCCTTTTCTTCTTTAGTTAAAGGACCTCTTACACTACCAATTTGCATTGGTTCTTCTACTGAGTGCCCTTCTGAGGACTTAGGAACTTCGGCCCGACTTCTATCAAATCATGGAGGCAAAGGGCGAAATACTCTTTTACGTTCTGCTCTTCTCTCAAATAAACGTTGGTCAATCTGTAACACTAAGTCTATTAATTTAGAAACTTCAGTAGGTCAATCTGGTATTTGAGCCAATACATCCTTAAGATCGTCTCGCAATCCTCGATAAAAAAATTGCAGCTCTCTTCCTTTCTGGCCATTCAGTCTCCACAATTAGTTTATTAAATTGGGCCAGGTACGAAATCAGATCTCTGTTGCCTTGTTTGAGGTCTAGGAGCTCACTGTCTGTAGCTTGTGAGATAGCTCTGCGGTCAAAAATATGAAGAAATTTGGTTTTGAATCTTTCAAAATTATATTAAATAGGGTCATTTTGAGAAACCAGAGGCATGGACCAGGACGCAGCATCACTGTTCAAATAAGACAACACGAAGGCAGACTTAGACTGGTCAGCAGTGAAAATGATGGGTCTACAGGGAAGATGGAGTGAGCATTGGGTAAGGAAAATTTGGGCCTTATGAGGATTGCCATTAAAGCGTTCAGGGGGGGCCAAAGGAATGACTGGAGAAATTGAATGAATAACCTGGGTGGTGTCCTCTGAGGTTGGATTTGGGAAGGTTTTATCTGTACCTCCGCTAGAACTGGAAGATGTCCCTAAAGTGAATTCATTTAACCTCTGAATAAGCTGTTGAGATTCTATCTGTGATCTTTTAATTTCCTCCCTTACATTTTTATTTTCCTCAATAGTTTGGGTTAGTTGCTGCTGCATATTATCTATTAGTGTGGCCAAGGCGTTCATATCCAGCCCCTCTGCCATTCTGCTCAGGTGGAACTTTTAATATATAGGCACTTCAATCTGTCAGAAGGGTCTTTGAATGCCGGTAATTACACAGGAGCAGATACCAGCCTCCCAGATCCTCCCCGCAAGTGCCAACACAGATTAGAACTTGATAACCTGTCTCAAGTACCCACCAGGGGGAAAGGGGAATGGGATAAAGAGAGACCGCCTCCAGGTTCAGCAACCAGCCTCGGACTTCCCTCACACCTATTGATGGTCAGCTATCCTGGGAATTTGCGGTGGTAGTCTGCAGTTTAAAAACAACAAGAGCACAAGGTTAATACAACCTACCTAAATACCCTATGTCTATTTAACTCTAATATATATGTATAGATATATATAGATAGCCCTCTTCTCTACCTGAAAACCTGCATAGGCTAGCCCCTCTATGGAGATAGTTGAAAACAGAGTAAATATTAATCTCAGTTATCTTCTTAAAGGCAAGTAGATATGAAAGCATGAAATGTCTTCATAAGAACAATGAACAATTCACCATCAGAGAAAATGTCTTAATAAATAACTGGGAGTCAACAATTGTCTCTTGTCTCTTAAACACTATTCTTAATGTCCTTCACAGAGGTGTGAAGTGTCTTCTTCGAAGTCTCCTCGGAATGCCACAAAAACGACTTTCTTGGCAACGAACATCGAGACGCTTGTCTCTTCAGCCAGTCAAAAAGCTGGTGTGCACACCGCTCCGAATAACGGAGCCTAAAGGGAAGTAAGCGCCGCCAAAACTGGGCAGACGCAACAAAAATACATCAGAAATTCTCCCCAGAGGAGACTCGCAACTGGAACACTGCTCTCTCTTCAGGATTTCAGTTGAAGTGCGAGGACTTCAACCGCTCGCGCTCGACATAAGCGCTGTCAGGCAAAAACGGATCCAAAGACTAGAAGGCTAACCGCTCTCTACATGGCGGCCGCCATGTTGAGTGAGTGTTCTTCTTTACAGAGGCCAAATGGTGCATAAACCTTTGCAGCAGGAACCAAGCATGAGGGCATCGCCTTAACCAGTGAGTGTATAGAGCCAGATAGCGCCTTTTATGTCTCAGTGGGTTTACAATTAAACAAGCAATTGATTTCCTGACTGTACCACCCTTCAAAGAGCGTCCTCCCACAAAAGGTTTGTTTGGAAAGGTGTTGTGAAATTGTCTAATGAGTCTTGGTGCATGAACGTTTTCAGAGGGTTCCCAGGATCTTTCCTCAGGACCGAAACCCTTCCAGTCAACAAGGTAAAATAGTTCCTCTTTCTTTAGTTTTGAATCTAAAATTCTTTTTATTTCATATTCAGAGTGTGAGTCTATTTCCACTGGAGGCGTAGAAACCCTAACGTTTGGAGGACTCTTTTTAAGCAGGGACACATAGAAAACTGGGTGAACCTTAACTTGAGAAGGCAGGGAAAGCTTGACAGACACAGGATTCACTACCTTGCAGATCTTAAATGGTCCTAGATACCTGGGTTGGAATTTTTTATTCCCTTTCAGATGCAAATGTTTAGTGGATAACCACACTTTATCTCCCTTGGAATATTCTGGATTGCCTCTCCTCTTTCTGTCAGCATATTTTTTATAGGAGACCTTAGCTTTAGTCAAGTGTTCTCTAGCTAACTTATAAGCCTCTTGAATTCTTTTGCTTAAATCATCCACTGCTGGAACTGAACCTTCTGATCTTCCCAGAACTACATTTGGATGTCTGCCTGAGTTCAGGTAGAATGGGGGAAAACCTGTGGAAGCATGAACAGCATTTTTGTATGTAAATTCTGCCGTCCAAAGGAGATCGGGCCAATCACCTTCCTGATCTAAAAGATATAGGCGTAAGTATTGTTCAATTTCCTGATTCACCCTCTCAGTCTGGCCATCTGTCTCTGGGTGGTAACTTGTGGAATAACGAGAATCTATTCCTAATTGCTGCATAAAAGACCTCCAAAATTGCGAGACAAATTGGGACTCACGGTCAGAAATCATCACCGCCGGAATACCATGTGCTCGGACAATATGTTGTGAGAATAACTGAGCTAATTGCAAAGCACTTGGAACCTTCTTAAGAGGAATGAAATGACTCATTTTGGAGAAGGTATCGACAAATACTAGAATTGTGTCAAAACCTTGACTTGAGGGCAAATCTACAGTTAGGTCCATTGTTATTGTGTGCCAAGGATAGGGGGCAGTGGGAAGGGGCTGAAGCTCTCCTTCAGGAGGCTGTCTATTAGTCTTTCCTTGAATGCATTTTGCACAAGTCTGAATGTATTGCCTTATTTGAGGTGTCATGGTGGGCCACCAATAATGTCTTTTTATTAGTTCTGTAGTTTTTGATATTCCTTTGTGACCGGCCAAACGGTCATCATGACAGGCCTCTAGAGCAGCCTGTTGCAATTCCTGAGATGGCAGAAATAAGGCTTCTTGGACATAAGGCAGGTTTTCTTTGACTTTTCTATTCATGTCCTCCTTAACCCAATATAGAATTTCTTGGTCAGACATTGCCTCTCAAATGTTCTCCTTGATTTCTGAAAATTGTAGGATGCAGGCACATTTTTCTGTTGGAATTATTGGAGTAACAATCGTACTTCCAGCCTCCGATTTAGGAGGTCATTATGATGGCGGGCGTATCGCCACCGCCCGGCCGGCGGTGGCAATCCTCCCGCCATCACAACACAATTCACCCCCGCCATATTACTATGGCAGGGGGTACCGCGGCGGACGGAAAGTCCGTCCGCCGCTTTTCCGCCGGTCGACAATCGTCACGATTGCCGGCCAGGTGGAACTCAGGCACAATATGGTTACGGTGCCTGGAAGGCACCTCCATCCATATCATGATGCCTAGTGGTTCTGGCCTTTTCATGGCGGGCTGGCGGGAATTTCTGTGGGGGCCCATTGAGGGCTCCGGGGGGTGGGGTGGTGGGGGGCTGCAGTTAGGGGGTACCTATGGTACCCCCCTACATTCCCATGCTCAAGGTGGCAGGCACCGAGCAGTGCCTGTCAAATTGTGCATGGCAATGCACAACATGCCTCTATGGCATTGCGGCGGGTGCTGCATCCAGCAGCACCCGCCGCAATGTTGGAGATGTGGGATGCGACCGCCAAACGGTCATCATGACAGGCCTTTATAGCAGCCTGTTGCAATTCCAGACATTCCCTCTCAAATGTTTTCCTTGATTTCTGAAAATTGTAGCATGCAGGCAAATGTTTCTGTTTTGATGGCGGTGGCGATCCGCCCCCCATCACAACACAATTCACCCCCGCCATATTACTATGGCGGGGGTACCGCGCTGGACGGAAAGTCCGTCCGCCGCTTTTCCGCCGGTTCGCAACTGTCACGATTGCCGGCCGGGCGGAACTCGGGCACAATATGGTTGCGGTGCCTGGAAGGCACCGCCTTCCATATCATGATGCCTAGCGGTTCTGGCCTTTTCATGGCGGCGATGCCGCCATGAAAGGGCTGGCGGGAATTTCTGTGCTGGCCCGTTGCGGGCCCCCAGGGGGTGGGGTCTGCACTTGAGGGGTACCTATGGTACCCCCCTACATTGCAATGCTCAAGGTGGCAGGCACTGCGCGGTGCCTGTCACGTTGTGCATGGCAATGCACAACATGCCTCTTTGGCATTGCGGCGGGTGCTGCATCCATCAGCGCCCACCTCAATGTTGGAGTTGCGACCGCCACGGTGGCGGTCGCATCCTAATTGGTGGTGCGGGACCGCCGCACCACTGGCGGCCGGTCCCAGCACTGCTAGGGTGGCGGGCGGACTCATCCTAATAGGCCCCTAAGTATCCATTCTTGATAAGGCATCCGCCTTGCCATTAGTAGAACCTGGTCGATAGGTTATAGTAAAATTAAAATCGGCGAAAAACAATGACCATCTCAACTGTCTCGGAGTTAGGGTTCTGGCTGATTTTAAAAATTGTAGATTTTTATGGTCGGTAAATACTGTGACCACATGGCGCGCACCAAGCAACTAATGCCGCCACTCAAGAAAGGCATCTTTCACCGCCAACAACTCCTTATCTGCAATCGTATCATTTATCTTGGGTTGGGTCAACTTCCTTGATCTGTAAGCGACTGGGTGTAGTTGTCCGGGCTCCTTGTGTCGCTGAGAAAGGATTCCCCCAGTGGCTAGATCCGAAGCATCAGCTTCCACATAAAATGGTTCTCTCGGATCCGGATGGAGAAGAATGGGCGCCGAGGGGAATGAATTCTTCAGGTAAGTAAATGCCTCCTCTGCATCACTGGACCAATGAAACCGTACTCCTTTCTTCAATAATCTGGTTATAGGAACGACTTTCTTGGAAAATTCCTTGATGTAGCGTCGATAAAAATGTGAAAATCCAATAAAACTCTGCACATCCTTCACATTCCTTGGTGAGGGCCAATTCTGGATGGCTTGAATCTTGACAGGATCCATAGAGATTCCACCTTCAGACAAGACAAATCCCAAAAATTCTACCTTCTCGACGTGAAATGCACATTTCTCCAGTTTAACGTACAAATTGTTCTCAAGGAGCTTCTTCAAAATTGCTCTCACGTGCCCAACATGGTTTTGCAGATTCTTAGAAAAGATTAAGATATCGTCGATGTACACCACAGTGACTCGATCTAAGAACTCTCCTAAAACGTCATTCACAAAGTGCTGGAAGGCAGCCGGGGCATTACACAGCCCGTAGGGCATGACTTGGTATTCAAACAGACCGAAACAGGTACGGAAGGCCGTTTTCCATTCGTCTCCCTTCGCCACTCAAATTAGATGATAAGCCCCACGAAGATGTAGTTTTGTGTAGACTCTGGCCTCCTTCACCTGATCCAATAGGACTGAGATTAAGGGCAAAGGGTATCGATTTTTAATCGTCACCTGGTTCAAAGCTCGATAGTCAATGCACAGTCTCAATTCTTGATTCTTTTTTGGGACGAAGAAAAGGGGTGAGGAGACTGGAGATTGAGAGGGACGGATGAAGCCATTTGCCAAGTAGGTGTCTAAATATTGTATGAGAAACTCATTCTCTTTTTCAATTAAGGCATAGATTCTGCTACAGGGCAAATTAGCTCCCGGTTCCAACTCAATATTGCAGTCATAGGGTCTGTGGTGGGGGGGTAGTTTTTCAGCTTCTGTCTTATCAAAGACTGCTGCCAAATCTTCATATTCTGTGGGTACGATTACATTTTCCAGGTCGCAGACCACCTTTGAACTAGCTGATAAAACCTTGACTGGGGAAAGGTTGGGAGCCTCTTCAGTAGAACCGTAGCAATGTTTCTGACAATAACTCAAATTTAGCCGGACTGTTCTTTTCTCCCAATTAATCTCTGGGTTGTGCTCTGTCAACCATGATAACCCCAGAATTAACTGGAATTGAGGAGCATCAATGAGATTGAACGAGATCTTTTCTCAGTGTCCACAAGAATCCTCAAGCATAATGGGTTCCGTTTCATCTGCGATTGGGCCCGAGGACAGGTTAATACCATCAACTGCTCTCACTGACTCCGCGACAACCTTCTTGACAAATTTTATACCAGTCCTTTTGGCATATTGGATATCGCAAAAGTTCCCAGTAGCTCCCGAGTCAATCATGACTGAAGCCTCTATCGGAATCTTCCCTTGAAAATTTAAATTGAAATATTTGGTTAAATGGGGGGAAGCAGATTGCAAGGTATTTGCCACCTGTTGTTGCTCCGGGGTTGACTTTATATGAACATCCATCAGGGCAACCCTCTTCACTGATGGGGTGTCTCTTTTCCCGAATAATTATTATTCTTAGGTTTCTTAGGGCACTCCTTAACCGAGTGTCCTGACTTGCCACAATACAAACAGAGGTTTCCAGATCTTCTGCTCTCCTTTTCTTCTTTAGTTAAACGACCTCTTACACTACCAATTTGCATTGGTTCTTCTACTGAGTGCCCTTCTGAGGACTTAGGAACTTCGGCCCGACTTCTATCAAATCGTGGAGGCAAAGGGCGAAATTCTCTTTTACGTACTGCTCTTCTCTCAAATAAACGTTGGTCAATCTGTAACACTAAGTCTATTAATTTAGAAACATCAGTAGGTCGATCTGGTATTTGAGCCAATGCATCCTTAAGATCATCTCGCAATCCTCGATAAAAAATCGCAGCTCTCTTGCTTTCTGGCCATTCAGTCTCCACAATTAGTTTATTAAATTGGGCCAGGTACGAAATCAGATCTCTGTTGCCTTGTTTGAGGTCTAGGAGCTCATTGTCTGTAGCTTGTGAGATAGCTCTGCTGTCAAAAATACGAAGAAATTTGGTTTTGAATCTTTCAAAATTATATTAAATAGGGTCATTTTGAGAAACCAGAGGCATGGACCAGGACGCAGCGTCACTGCTCAAATAAGACAACACGAAGGCAGACTTAGACTGGTCATCAGCGAAAATGATGGGTCTACAGGGAAGATGGAGTGAGCATTGGGTAAGGAAAATTTGGGCCTTATGAGGATCGCCATTAAAGCGTTCAGGGGGGGCCAAAGGTATGACTGGAGAAATTGAATGAATAACCTGGGTGGTGACCTCTGAGGTTGGATTTGGGAAGGTTTTATCTGTACCTCCACTAGAACTGGAAGATGTCCCTAAAGGGAATTCATTTAACCTCTGAATAAGCTGTTGAGATTCTATCTGTGATCTTTTAATTTCCTCCCTTAACATTTTATTTTTCTCAATAGTTTGGGTTAGTTGCTGCTGCATATTATCTATTAGTGTGGCCAAGGTGTTCATATCCAGCCCCTCTGCCATTCTGCTCAGGTGGAATTTTTAATATATAGGCACTTCAATCTGTCAGAAGAGTCTATGAATGCCGGTAACTCCACAGGAGCAGATACCAGTCTCCCAGATCCTCCCCGCAAGTGCCAACACAGATTAGAACTTGATAACCTGTCTCAAGCACCCACCAGGGAGAAAGGGGAATGGGATAAAGAGAGACCGCCTCCAGGTTCAGCAACCAGCCTCGGACTTCCCTCAACACCTATTGATGGTCAGGTATCCTGGGAATTTGCTGTGGTAGTCTGCAGTTTAAAAACAACAAGAGCACAAGGTTAATACAACCTACCTATCTACCCTATGTCTATTTAACTCTAATATATATGTATATATATATATATAGATATCCCTCTTCTCTACCTGAAAACCTGCGTAGGCTAGCCCCTCTCTGGAGATAGTTGAAAACGGAGTAAATATTAATCTCAGTTATCTTCTTAAAGGCAAGTAGATATTGAAGTATGAAATGACTTCATAAGAACAATGAACAATTCACCATCAGAAAAAATGTCTTAATAAATAACTGGGAGTCAACAATTGTCTCTTGTCTCTTAAACACTATTCTTTCTGTCCTTCACAGAGGTGTGAAGTGTCTTCTTTGAAGTCTCCTCAGAATACCACAAAAACGACTTTCTTGGCAACGAACTTCGAGACGCTAGTCTCTTCAGGCAGTCAAAAAACTGGTGTGCACACCCCTCCGAATAACGGAGCCTAAAGGGAAGTAAGCGCCGCCAAAACTGGGCAGGCGCAACAAAAATAAGTCAGAAATTCTCCTCAGAGGAGACGCACAACTGGAACACTGTTCTCTCTTCAGGAATTCAGTTGAAGTGCGAGGACTTCAACCGCTCACGCTCGACATAAGCGCTGTCAGGCAAAAATGGATCCAAAGACTAGAAGGCTAACCACTCTCTACATGGCGGCCACCATGTTGAGTGAGTGTTCTTCTTTACAGAGGCCAAATGGTGCATAAACCTTTGCAGCAGGAACCAAGCATGAGGGTGTCACCTTAACCAGTGAGGGTATAGACCCAGATAGCGCCTTTTCTGTCTCAGTGGGTTTACAATTAAACAAGCAATTGATTTCCTGACATTACACGATGACCATCTCAAACTTCCTGGAACAAACCTGGGCATGTTTGGTATCAAACATGTTGGAATCATACCCCAACACCGTATCCAGTGTTGGAGGTATGATTGCATCCATGATAGGGCCCCTCCAGGGAGCCCTCAATATTCCCGGGACCGATCTTACAGAGCTCAACAGCAACCTAGGGCTGCTGCCAACCTCAGACACGATTCTGCCCTCCTGCTGCTGGGCCAAGTCGGAGCAAGGGAAGGTAAGACAATAGGTTTTCTGTCACAGGTAGGTGTAATCACCTCCCAGACAGGATTTAGTGTATTAGGCTACGGTGGTGGCACTTGCCTGCGCCACATAGTCTACTAGAAGGGCATATTTGGTGCCCTTTTTGCATACTCCAGTTCAAACCAGCTCAAGAAGCTGTTGGCTCCCGCGCTGTCACAAAAATGGACAAAGGATATGGCAGTATCCTCCCCACTGTCCGACCCCTCCTCTGTGAGGGACCCCTGAATCATCCCAACCCTCTCCTGAGGGAACTTAAGGGCTTACCTGTGGGTCGGACACTAGATTTGTTGCGGGATTCAAAACCGATCCAACTCCACTTCATCTTTGACAGTCTGGACATCCTTGCCAAGTGGTGCCTACCGTGCTGGACGGATTGCATCATCCTTTGCTTTGGGACCGAGACTGCAACCGAGAAGATTCTGTCTGCTCCAGACCTCATTGTCCTGCAAACCCGCTGTACCCATCAGTGTCCGTGCTCCATACAGGTTCAGTCCTGGGCCTATGGACATCGAGTCACTCCCCTGCATCTGAAGGCAACACAAGCGACCGGCTTTCCGAGCCTGGGCTCCCATGGACTCTACAAGGCTCAGCAACACAGGTAGTGGTTCTGCGTTCCCTTGAGGCCTGAGCTGTCCTCTCCTCAAGTTGATGTCAGCATCCCTCGTGGAACGCCCTGCAACTGCACCACTGTGCACCGCGTCGCTGCATCACTTCATCGCATGCTAACCGCATCAGTTACTTCAACCGTCTCATGCCAACAGAGTCGAACACATCGAAATGTTCTGCCAACGAATCTGTCCCAGCTGTAACTGATGCATGCCGACGCGGTTGGTTGGAACTGACAGATTTGGTTGGCTTTAGCATCACAGTGGCTCGGGCAGAGCTACCGATTTGGTGTACCCATACGTGAAACTCTTCAACAACTGACCTGGTGTCTTGAACTCGAGGGTCCTCTGTCTTCCGTGCCTCCTGGTTGACTTGGAGTGGCATAGACTCTGTCCCCTCTGCTTTTAGGTATTTTCTACACAAACTCATCTCGGGGTTCCAACAGACTCTTTCATCCTTCTGCAACAGCGGCCTTGTCCTGAAATCCTCGCTTGTGCTTGACAGTGGTTGTAGGTATCCTGATTCTGAGGGTATCCCCGGGTGGGGTGGCTCCTCAACCTTATGTCTTCCACGGGGTGTCTTCAGGGTCCACTGGTAATGGTCCTTTCTCTCCAAGACTACAACTGCGATGTACCCATTGAATAGTATTGAGTATGCAGTCGTGTTTCCTCTTTACATATGACTGTCGTGGGATACCTAGACTCTCACCTGGGTTGGTATCTTGGGTCCCCAACTCTGCAACATATCCTGGGTCCCCTCTCTACTACTGTCATGGTTTGCATTCCACTATTTTGGTATATGGTTTTGTCTCCCCCCTGGGGACCACTGTGTATTGGTGCTGCTTACTGTTCTATCTCAAAGTATTGTGTGCATTGTCATTATATCTCTGGGTAGGAGATATTGTGAAGTGTTAGTGAGTGATTGTTATAAATATCTATTTTTATAACTACACTGTGTGATTCTTTTTCACTTAGCCTATAATAACGATTAGATACCAGGTAAACCGAGCTGTTTGCACTCCTCCCAAACTAAGCCTGAAGGCTGCTCTCCACAGCTAACACTTAGAGAGCCTTTATAAGGTTATCTAAACTACTAAAATCACCATAAGGATTGCCTGGATTAGTGCAGGCTGCTACACTTACATAAGTGAGCATCATATACTAAGCCATCCTCCTACAATGTTTATATCACAAAGACTTATTTAGCTGGCTGACGCATTTCAACCTGGCAGTCTTTGTCAAAGCCACACTTTACAGTGAAAGTGTCACGTGGCCCATAGGGACATTGTCCTTTTTCACTAACTTAGCATGAGCACGTTGCAGCTTGCTTGCTGCCTTGCGCACGTTACTACACGTCTTTATTTTTGTAATCGTTTCAAAGACTGCTTTCACATGAGAACTCATCGTTGTGCTAAGTCTCTGCATGTTCCTGGGATTTTGACTGAACATTGTGTGCAAGGTCGAACTACAATGCCCCTTGTTATTTTGTTCAGGCCAGTCATTAGCCCTTAGACAAAACATACCAATGCAGCTGTTGTTTGGACAGCATACTTGGGTTTTTAGTTGGGTGCACGGATAGGTGACACACACTTGGAGAGGGACCTTTCCAGTTAGAAGAGCACCCATGATGTAGATCTACCATTTATAGGCTAAGGTATGGGGTCTGCTGACAAAGCCCAGAGATCTTCTATTATATAATAATACTTCTTCTTAGCAAGGGGAGGGAGGTTGAGAACTATAGTCCTTTCTCCATTGTCTTTTTATGATGACATCTCCCTTCATGATTTATTGACTGACTGCTATGCTGACAATATTTGTACTATGCATTTTCCTGCTCCTTGTGGCAAGTATACTGCATGTTAGGGCACGTTAGTTAAAATAAATATTTTAAACTGTTTCGTGTCTCTGTCAGATCTTATTGTGTACAAGAGAGTGATCTAAAGGGTATGTCTAGTTACCGCGATTCCTGAGAGAACTGGGAGTGTTGTGTTCTGGGGTGTCTAATCATTTGTTTCTCTATGAGTGAGGAGGAGAGCAAGTGTAACACTCTAGCTAGTCGGTCCTGAGTTTGTGGGTACTAAGGTGGTGGGAAGACTCAGTCCCTATACACCAAGGTCCTATTTCCTGCGCATAGTTCTGTATTTGTGCAGAATCCCTGCAACAAAAGGTGCCCCAATACATCATCATGGGCATGGTGAAAAGACTAACATATGTCACTGGTAGCATTGCATACATGGCTGGTATTCATGCCGATTAAGCAAATTCAAACCAAAGTGTTATAGTAAACATGGCACATATTGTTACTAAATCGCGATTGGTTATCATAAAGGTTGCAATATTTAACAATCTGAAATTTACTGCATGCACATTTCATTCAGTTACTGGGTGGCAGAAAGAGATATGTGATGATTAAATGAAAATATTGTGGTTAAAGACCCACAGGCTTGTGAAGGTAGAAAATTGCAGCATGATCAAATCATTGGCAAGTGACAAAAGATAAATACATATATTCATCACTATCCATCTTCAGCCCGTGGCTTCAAACCGACTGGTCTGCACAAAGTTAATGTACCCAAATATTAATCGACACTACGTGAAGTGGCTTTATGCCTCTAAATTAATTTTAAACCAATAAACAATTGTTATCTCCAATATATTTTTGATAATAAAACAAAAGAGAGTGACAGTAAGAAGAGTACGTAAAGAATTGTGTGATCCAAGTGAAGTAAAGTGCTGAACATGCACAACAAACATCTTAACACTCTCATGTGCATAACTGCTTTATTGTTTTAGTTAAACAATGAGGCATGAACTCTTTTTCAGCCAAGCAGGTAAGAACTTTGAATTATGGCTAGCCCCTGAAAGAATCCATTACAAAGGATAATCAACCCAGAACTAAAACTATTTTGAAGACCATGGTACGTCTATTTACACATTCAGAATGTGTTTTGTATGCTCTGGGCTGATTGTCATGAGATTTCTCTTCAGCTGGAAAGCATCAGGTGATGGAAAATAAATTCAAAACACATTCTGTACCAAAGTGCCAAGCCAGAATTTATATCCAGCCTCAGTGAGCCTTGTGTGCTGATCTGAACTCTTGTCACACAAAAATAGATAAACTGTAGATATTTAGGGCCTCAGTCTGACACATGTAAAATCCCCATACCACCCCCAATCACTACCCATCCATGAAATTGAAAAACTATTTCAGCCCCTTAATAAATGAGACACCCATAAACCCTACAAAAACATTAAAAATAAAATATCGATTGGATTTTTTATATTTTAAAAACAGTTCTTCCTAAATAAATAAAAAAAGCTTTTCCTAAATTAGTATTATTATGCCGGGTTAAAGTGATTGAAAGCGGGCGCCCGTGTTACGGGGCGGCCGAGCTGCTTTAAAAAACACAAGCGGTTTCAGCTGAAGCAGTGCATGTCCGGCCTGCAGTAAATGGTGCTTAGAGACTATATAAGAGGTCCCGTGTAACAACTGAAGTAAAGGGGCGAGTAGAATGAGAGGTTACAAATGAAGACAAGGCCATACTAAGGCGGGACTAACAAGCCTATTAACAAATCCGAAGGCAGCATTTACAAAAGACAATGACACAAGCCAATGAAAAATATGGGAGGAGAGTGAACGCTGCTTCTCTCCCATACTCTACTACAGCAGTCTTGCAGAGCGAGAAGCGCATGCGCGCTGCCGTTAGGCTCGACCTACAAATGCAGTACGACTCGCACATGTATAAAAGTAGCCACGTGGGGGTCATAAAAACATTGGAGAGTTGCTTAGGTGAAGTAAAAGGCGTGACTATCATTTAAAAATCAGGGTCTTTACATGAGGAATGGGTGCCAAAATCTTTGCCGGTATGCCCTGTGCAGTGGATTCCTAGTATGTCTTCAACTGCTAACCTGGCTGCCTCTGCAGTCAGAGGCTAGTGGCATTTTTTGTTCAGCTAGCATGAGGAATTTTACCATTCTGCAGTTCAATTATGCAGTTCAATTATGCGGCCCCAGGATCAAAACATGCCAGCACCGCTTGCCTCCATGAGCGAATTCCCCTCTGATTGAAGGGGGCCTTCATGGGCTGTCTCCTTTCCTGCAATAGCTCCTTGCAGGTGCAGAGTAAATATAAGATGTCTCCTGTTCCCATGTCACACAAGCAGCAAGAAGTTTGGGTCGGCGCCCTCAGCCAGGGTGGTAGGTTCTAGGTGCACAGAAGGAGGCCCAGACGGTGCCTCAGGAATTTTATTTTTAGTGATTTGGGGTAGCTCAAGTTAAAATATTTTTGAGGTACATGCGTTTTGGAATTATTTAAGGTCATCCAGCCATGGGATCTAGTTGAGAAGGCGGCCTTGTCCTCCACAAATAAGAGTCATTTTAAGGATTTCCAAACCAGTTTCTTAAAGGTTGAATAAATAGTCTGTGTATTCCAGAGGTCAAAGAGCCCCGAAGTTGCCAAAGATTCATGAAGATAACTTCTTGCAGGCAAGGCATCCCTCTGCTTGAGTTCTTGTCAGAAGAGTTGGTTTAAGGTGTTTGGGTTGGAGGATCTGATTTTGTTCCAGCAAATGATGTAGGCACCATGCCTGGACAAAGATTGTTTTTATAAGCCGAACTCCAGCTTTTTTTGAGCTGGTGAGGTGTAATTTGGGAGACTGAACATGATTCTGTACGCTCTAACTAAGGTGCTGTCCAGTAGTTTGGCATCTCTGCCGTGCAACAATTCACTGCCGTAGGTTAATGTAGGGAGAAGTTTGGCCTGTGCAACCTTCAGGAGAGGACTTAGTGTGGGCCCGTCAATTTTGATGTGAGGTTTTTCATTGTTATCGCTAATGCCAACCCTTTCCTTCTAATATCTTCTTTCTGACGGGCAAAGGACCCTTCCTTATCTATGCTGACACCTAAGTACATGTAGTCCGCTGCTGGTTCTATTTGTGTGCCAACCAAGTACCAAAGACTCTGCCGTTTCCTCTTACTGTTAATGGACATCGTTCTTGTTTTCCTAAAGTTTATTTTTAGATTGTTCTCTGTAGCGTAATTCTGCATTTTGTTAAGGAGGTGTTGAGAGCCAACCTGGGTATGACTAAGCAGGACTACATCGTCAGCATACAGGAGATTGGTCAGTGCTTTGCCACTCAACCTAGGCGCATGAGAGTTGCAGATGTTGAGTACTTGTGGTAAGTCTGCTGGGAATAAATTAAACGGGGTGGGTGCTAGCTAGCAACCCTGCTTTAAGCCTTTGGTTGTCAGAACTCTTCTAGAGAGGTCATTTCTTCCTCCCAATTTCACCTGGACCCAAGTGTCTGTGTGGAGAAGTGTCAGAATGTTTAGAAGAGCTTGTGGAATGCCCCATCGGGCCAACTTCCCCCACAGTCTTTCCCTGTCGACATTGTCAAAGGCAGTGCTAAATTCAATAAAACAAAAATGTAATAGAAGGTTAGCAATCTTGCCTGCATCGATGAGTAGAGAGATTGCCAGGATATTTGTTGTTGTGCCTGATGTTTTGCAGAATCCTGTCTGGTTTAATGGTATTATGTCATTAGCGTCTGCCCAAGCTGTACGTTCTTCTAGCACGGTGCCCGCAAAGTATTTTGCCTCGTTATCGATCAGTGCCACCAGACGGT
The DNA here is from genome assembly GCA_963921515.1 of Calotriton arnoldi. Lineage (NCBI taxonomy): Eukaryota > Metazoa > Chordata > Amphibia > Caudata > Salamandridae > Calotriton > Calotriton arnoldi. Next base: position 152,636 of record CAWUFW010003376.1, read on the forward strand.
AATTTCCAGGCAAGGCCTTGTCACCGCTTTTATGGATCGGTGCGATCATGGAGCCCTTCCATGATTCTGGAATTCTGCACAATGATCTATCCAAAAATAAAGGTTGCAGAACATTTGCACAATCAGCTACCCTATGTTTGATTGGTATTTCAGTTGAATACCCTTCGGGCCTGGTGCCCCTTTCCTTCTCCCTTTTGCAATCTGTTTCTTTATTAAGAGTATGAGGCACTGGCTTTGTGCTCAAGAGTGTAATCTGTGTCAGGGGATATTGGTGCGGACGCCTCCTTTAGTGCAGCTCCTGAGTGGCGTTCCCCTGGTGTCATCCTATTTATATGAGTTGTTCGATCACCCCCAGTTTGATGATTAAAGTGCTCACCTAAGAAATTGGCCCTTGTGCTGAGGGCGTATTATGGTGTTCACCATTTTCCAAAAGCAAGCACTGTCATTGTGACTTTTGTCGTAGAGGAGTTTTGCCCAGGTCGCCTCCTCGTGATCTTTGTTAATTCCCCATTTCAGCTTTTTGACCGAGTTTCTTTGTTGTCACAGGAGAAGACTGAGGTTTGGGGCCCTTGGATGGCATCTTAGAGATCTTAGAAGGCTGTTTAGTTGATCCCTTAGCAATTTCGAGATCTTATTTCCCCGTCCGGGTTCTTGGCAAATAACTTTTTTTGGGTGACGAGGCATAAAGATCTGATAGAGTGGCAGTAAAACATTCCCAGTTTGTACATGTTACTTGTGAGTAAAGGAGCTCGATTGCTGTTGATCACAAGGACTCCATGTTTGTCGCCACAAATTTGATTCTCTTAAAGTTTGAGGTATAAATGGAACCCAAGGCTGTTGGGTGAATACAGTGAGATGTGGTTGCTGATAGGAGGGTTTCTTGTGGTCGATGGTCATTGTCCCCTTTGTCCCTTATTCTGAACCCAAGTATACAGGGAAACAGTGAAAGGCTTGTGAAATGTGTAGTCTAATATGGAACATGTTAAGGGGGAGTAGTGTGTAGGCACAGGGGGAGTCTCCAGGGACTCTTCCATTGAGACCCCTGAAGTTAAGATGTTCTAAATCTTCTAGAAGGTGACTGTTCTTGCAGATCTTTCTTCCATGTGAAGGTGCGCATTGAGTCGGTATGTTACAGAGTGAAGTTTGGGTGCACACTTCGTTACTCCGACGTGCCAAAGAGGTATTGGTTTAAGTCCCCAGAGAGGATAACATTTGGGGTTTCTGTCTGACTTATGTAGCTTATTAGTTGGCCGATTAGCTTTTCCGAATCTTTAGCTTTGTGTTTTGGATGCATGTATGTGTCAACTAACACCGCCTCATCTTGTCCTCCTAAAAGAGAGCGGGTGATCTTGACTGTGTAGCAGCCACTGAGGAAGGGCCCACTTACACTGCTGATGTTATACTGAATGTGGATGTGCAATTTGCCAGCCCTCCTGAGAAGTGGCCAAACATACCGCCCTTTGCGGCTGGTGCAGCAAAGCTCATGAAGCCTTGTAGATGGAGTGGGTCTGCAAGCCATGTGTCCTGCAGCATGATTATGTCAAATGAGTTGAGGTACTGCAGGAATTCCGGGTCCGAGATTTATGTTGACAGGCCGTTAACGTTCCATGAGCATAGGTGCAGTGCGGTTCCCTAGGCCCTTGTGCCTCCTTCCTTCTGTGTGTATTGTCATTGAGTGTCAGAGAGGATGGTTATGGTTCTGGTGATTGCCCCAAGGCCTGAAGGTCTACTTCGGGGGGCTAGTGCCACCAAAGGTCTACCTTGTTGATTTGCCCTTGGGCTTGCCCTCCATTGAGGTGATTGTCCCAAGGCTCCTCTGAGCACTGAATTGGTGCACCTATGCAATTTTGTAGATGTGGGCCTCGGACCGGGGGCGAGCAGTGGTGATGGATATTCTGGGTTTTGGTGAGGTGCAATGTTAATTCCTCATACTTTAAAGGTGCGGTGCTCTGCTAGTACTTTCTGGGCGACTACAGTTGTTGTCCACGTATCCTTAGTGGTCTCAGGCATTGAGGGGTTTACGGGACGGATTAACTCTATTGAGTGTAAATCAGTTGAGTTTAGATCTGCAAGGCTTGGGATTGACCATAGCAACCTCAGGATGTTCCCCCTGTTCAGAGTGTCCTGGTATCCTTTCAAGATGTACTCAGGCTTAAAAAGCATGGAGTTTGTAACCAGCTGCATGCTGCTAGGTGATTGTATTAGCTGGAGTGACTCTCTGTCAAGCACCGCTGTTCCACATAGGCAGTTAGATGATTTTCATCCTTGAAATGGGTATCCTTCACCTTGCTTGGAGATCTAAGTGTAGCTTTCTCTGTCTTTGCCTTTATTGTAATTGCCCTTAGTTGTGGCTGCTTGGGGGAGTGTGGAGTGCTCTGTTCTGCATGGTCTGGGTGCTTCCAGCTGAGCCCTTCAATAGTAGGTAGGGCCAAGTTTTCAGTAGTGTGCCCCTTACCCTTATTAGACACACCTTTATTAGCTGCATGTTTTTGTCCAGGCCCCTTGCTTGTGTCTTTGTCTATCTCTGGACCCCTTGAGGCTACTGGCACCCAGCCGTGGCCCGTTGGGGTAAGAGCAGAGGGCGGTGGGACCGGGTGAGGGGGGATTTCAACAGACAATGACGAGGGAAAATTAATTATTTATTTAATTTTCCCTCTTCATCGTCTGTCGAAATCCCCCCCAGCCGGCTCCACCACCCCACTGCTCTTACCTCCCTGGGCCGCGGCTGCTGGCACTGATGCTGTTAAGTGCTCCTCCCTTGCTACAGTTGACAACGGCTGCACTGGAAAAGTAGAAATGTTGAGGGGCCCTAGAATGAGATCTGGACCTTGCACCATATGAAGGCTATTTTTGTGAGGAGCAGTCTTGCGTGATGACGAGGCACTATTTCCATTTACCATGTGTGGCCGCCTGATATTTTGCAGGGGGAAGTGCCTCCTTGGTTGAGTTGATTGTCATGTATTTGCGTGCCTTGTTTTGAGCGCTTAGAACATGCAGCGTGGTGTCTGATTTTGTGTGTTGTCGGGAGGAAATGGGGGAAAAGGATGTTGGGTTTGGGAGGGTTTTTTAGTTTTGGCCTTACCTTTTCTGCTGGCGGCGTTGCTTGGAGTTGAGTTTTGAGATGTGGGTTTCTGCCTGAAACACCGTAAAAAATTATTTGAGGGTTCCTGTTGTCCCAACGTATTTGGGGTGTCTAAACCCGCCTGCTGGTAGTACTGGAGCGACTCCAGGTTATTCGAGCTGGCTTGCTGCCCTTGAACTGGCCCGGAAGCTGTGTACATGCCTGTAGGGGTGTCAGAATCCCCAGGAGGTTTCCTCCTAAATGCTCCACTATTGCCAGTATATTAGCCTATAAGAACCCAAAGAAAGGTGCCCAAGCTCTGAGGAAGAAAAGTTGGAGTGCGAGTTGGCAGCGCTGGAATTCCAACATGTCTGCCAACTCGTCTCCTGCTACAACGTTCTAGTGTTCCCATCCAAAGCACAGTTGGAATGTGAAGCGCGCGCTAACATTCTAACGCACACTTCACCTGAACATTCTCATGAAGAGGAAGCTAAATTCTTGTTCTCCGTCAAGGAAGATAGTTTTAGGGTAGAGGCGGCGGGCGACGTGTTAGTTCCGTCGGTCTCCCTGACATCTGTTTCCAGTTTTCAAGGTCAGTTCGTTCAGCGCATGTTAAGGCGTTTTCGAGCTTGAGGCTTAATGCGCATGTATCCGTCCTGTCATAGCAGCGTAAATCTTGAGGACTAGTCAGTTCAATTTGGATTAGCATTAATGCTCCGCGCATGAGCAGTTGCTGAGCTGAAGCAGAGATGCCGGAATTAAGTGCTATTTCTGTTAGTCTCACCTAAAGATAAAATAGGGGTTCAGGCTACTCCTAAAAGAGAGTTCTGTAGATATTCTGCTCATTACGACAATATTTTCGAGAACATTAAAGTCACCCTAGATAGAATAGAAAATAAGAAGGTTAGAAGTATTAAACACTTACCTTAGTATTCTTCCGTTATTCCTTCTTGGGTGGCAGATGTTCAGAGTCCCTTGTATTATCTGTAGGAGGAAAACAAACACAAGTGAAGAATTGTTTTAAGACACAGTTACATACCAAGTCTACATACTATATCAACACTTGCACTATACAGAAGAGAGGCAATAGCCAGAAATAGTGCAGGTAAGATGAGTCAAGGAAGGTAAAATATAATTATCATAAGTGTAGAGTATATAATAATATTTGGTTATGTTTTCAGCTCTGCAGGAAAAAAGAAGACTTGACAAATAGAAGAAGATCACGGAGAGAGTGAAAAAAGAACAGAGAGCAGTGTCCTATCGAATTGGCTGTCTCTTCTCATCCCCATCCCCTTTCCCCCCTAGGTACATACCTGTATAGGAGACAAATTGCCTAACATGGGTGGTCCGGAGTGGCATTGGGAATTAGGCGTTGTTCTGCTCCTGCGCAATTGGGCCCTGACAAGGGGGCATACATGTGGAGGCTGTTGATCCACTCCTCAGGTCCTTTAACATGCTGTTTAACATTGAGGGGGGAGTAGATAGTTTATCCACTATGAGGCTGCTGCAGTTGAGTTGAACCTCGGATTGGGCTCTCTTTCTTAGGCTGTTAAGATCCCCCAGTTTCTCGTCAATGCCGCAGTGAACAGTGCCAGGGTGATAAATAAGGAAAGCTGGATGTCCACCTTGTCAGACTGATATTGGAGCACTTCTACAGCCAGTTGTATGGTATTTAGGAGGAAGACCCAAGTGCTGCTGGCTTGTTCTTTGGTGGTCGTGTCTCCCTTGGACTCGTCCTTGGTCTTCTCCCTGAGGGCTTGGCAGAGGCTCTGTGTGTTCATTTGGGGTTTCTTGGCTGGAAGTGCCCCTTGTTGGCGATCTGGTCACCCAATCCTCATCCTGGTGATTTGGGTCATCAGTCCCACCCTTCTCTGCGGGTAATCTGCCTGACCAGGGATGTGCCAGACTGCTGCTGGAGTTGATACGTTTGTTCTTGAAGGCCGTGGTGTCGAGACAGGAGTGGTATTGCTATCATTTGGTGATAGGGTGAGTCTGGCTACTAATTAGGCCTGGGTGGTAAACTCTGCTCCATTCGCAGAGTTTGCGGAGTTTTCTGCACTCCGCGGAGCTCGTGGATTGCAGAAAACTCCGCTTCGTGTAGTGCAGCGGAGTTTTTTCTCCACTCGCTATCGCGAATGGTAAGTTCGCGAGTGCAAGCTGCCGCTTGGGTAAAATTTCTACCCGAGCGGCAGGAAGACAAGCGCGAACAGCAGTTCGCACTGCTCTCTGCTATTTGTGGAACTCCGCTGAGTTTTTTTGTAACTTGGCGGAGTTCCGCGTAGCAAAACTCCACGAACTACGCCCAGGCCTGCTACTAATCGGAGTTCTGGCTGATGGTTCTGCATACTCCTCTCGGTGCATGGGGGTCCTATCAGGGATTGGTTATGGCAGATTTTCTCTTGCATGCACCCGCATGGGCCTGCTGCCGTTAGATTGAATACTGAGTCTGCAGGATGTCCAAACCCCCCCTCTGTAGGCAAGGGTGATGCTGGTGCAGGAGTTGTGGGTGTTGAGGCTTGGGCCTCGGTTGTTGTGCTGCGTGATATTCAATTGATATCGAAATTCCTGATTGACCCATTAGGGATAGATTTTGTTTCGTTCTGGTGTATGTGGTGTTTGTTGCCACAGATTGTTTGGGGCAGAGAGGGCGATGTTTGGATTAGGCCATTGTGAGCAGTGTTGAGGTGGAGGGCTTTATCGTTGAGAGGCCGTGTGAAGGTGGACAAGCCCGGTCTTCAGTGGATTGAAGAGCCTCCTCTTGTGTCAATATGAGGGATAAGAGCGTCTGTCGTTGTAGAGGTTGCAGTGGGGTTGCAAACCTTTGAGGGCAGCGTAACTTGAGAAAAGAACAGAGCCTGCAGCTGAATTTTGTGTACATTTTCGGTTGAGTTGTATGAGTTTGATGTCTTAAGCAGCCCCTCTCATTGCACCGTGTCCTTTGCTTCAGGCTCTATTACAATTAGTGAGGAATGAGCACTGTTTTGAATAATGGGACATGTCTTTCGTTGCTTCCCTTTTTTTCCCTCTGTCCTAGGGGGAATGACCACCCTGGTTCTCCCGCTGGTTAGTGCCCTAGGGTGGTGCTCCTCCCTTTGTCTTGCTCTGTCCTTGTTTTTGCCCTTGCTATCACTCTCAATTCTGCCCGTATTCTTTGATGCCTGGGGGCCGGTGTAGTGGAGGACTGTGAAGTGGTGATGGTGTCCGGGCAGATAAATGACTGTTTGGCCACCTCCCTCGTGTGCTCTCACCCTAGGAGCCTGCTCACCTCAGTGCTGGTGGCTATCTGGGATGGAACATTTTCCATGGCAGGGAGTGAGTCCTTGGTGAGACTTCCTTTCTTTCCCTTGCTTCCTTTTTGCAGGACCGCAATCCCCTCTGTTCTTTGGCTAGGGCTTGAGTGGATCCAGGTTGTCAGCTCAGTCCTTCAGCCTCCTGTTTGCAGCATCAAAGCAGGAGAATTGCGTAAAGGCTGGAGTAAGCTTGGCGAAGTAAGATGGGATGGAGGCACGTAGTGAAACTGCGTGTAGTGGTGCAACAGAGCTGAGCAGGCAAAACTGCCCAGGCGGGACCTAGGGCACAGGTGCTTGATAGGTCACAGCTGCTTGCTATGGAACCACGTAACTCTGGGGGAGCTGGCTGTGTTGACATACAATTTTGCATGCACTGCACTGATGGAGGTGCAGGTGGAGTGCACCCCCCCGGCTTGTTGCACGAGTTTGTGTCTTGATCGGTTGCCTCCGTGCATCTGCCTCCTCTCACAGCCCCTACTGAGCACTGCTGCGCTCCTGGTGGTATGACAAGGGAACGTAGGGTAGCAGGTAGCCTCCGTTCAGACCCAGCTGATTTGCATATAGCTGGGTCTGAACTGGGGTGGCGAAGTGAGCTAAAGAACGATGATTGATTCAACCCAGATCTGTGACTGGGGGTGAGTGTCTGAAAAGTTTCAGCGCTCTGTCCATCATCTCCCTGTGTTCCTATGTGATTTATGATTGTAATGACAGTTTTGTTGCTATGCTTACTTCTGAATCCTGGTTAGGTGTGGCCAAAAAGGTGGTGTAGTTTGAGGTGACAGTGGTGTAGTTTGAGGTGACATGTATGTTATTTTGAGATTAGTGAAGAAATGGGATGTTTTTTATCATTCCAGCTCAGAGACAGGGGCTGTAAGACTTAAATTTCTAGTGTCTGGTGAGAAAATAACAGACACTTCGGGTATCCTATCTGCTTTTCATGAATTTTATTCAATTCTATATTGTGAGGAGTGTTCCCTCGCATAATAGTTGATTGAGGGCTACCTCAAAAGTAGTGTGTCTACCTCAGTTAACAACTTGCAAAGTTGCAGTAGTAAATGAATCAGAAACTATAACTGAGCTTAGGAAAGCTAAATATCAAGAAAACTCATGTTATAATAACAAATATGTCTACTGAAGCTCTGTATTCTTGATATGTCAGCTCAGTGATCTATCTTGGGGTTCGGGTTGCATCTAATACTAAGGATGCAGTTGGTCTTTACTATGATGCACTATTTAAAGAATCGTTGACATTATTCTGGAAATGGTATAGACTACTGTTGGACCTGGCCCTCCCTTCAGGGTTACCCCTAAACTCTTTGCCTCTCCTCCTCCATTTTTTGCTGTACTCATTTTTGCTGGCTTTAGGACTCTGTGCACTTTATTACTTCCAACCAGTGCTAAAGTGCTTGTGCTCACTCCTCTAAAACATGGTTATACCCAATTGACATATTTAGTTTACTTGTAAGTCCCGTGTAGAGTGGTAAACCACATACTAGGGGTGGGTGGACTCTCAGAGTTTCACACCACAGAATTCCGTGGAGTTTGGCGAGAAGTGGAGTTTAGGTACATCACGCTGCTCAAGCTGATTTTAGCGCCGGGAGCTTTTCCTACGCTGTAAAATCAGCACACATGACACAAAGCGGTGAGTTAGAGGATTCTGCTATTTTCTGCCACCTGAGTAGATTTTTGACTCAAGCAGCAGCTTTCACAATGTGAGTGGCAGCTTTCTCATTGCGTGAGGTTGTGACCTGCTGCGACTGCCCGCGTTGAGAAATCTCACCGGGAGGTGGTCTAGCGCTTAATTTTTTTGCTTGCCAAAATAATGTTGGTGAGCCTTGTGCAAGAAAAAACTCTACCACATTAGGCAAGTTTTTCCAGAACTCAGCACTGCAAGCAGAGTAGGCAAATCGCTACAAACTCCACAGGAGGTGCGTAGTTTATCACCCACCCAACCATTTTCCCAGGGCCTCTAAATGCTACTAGTGGGCCTGCAGCACTTTTTGTGCCACCCACACACTTAAGTAGCACATTAAAACTTGTCCCAGGAATGCCACTGCAGCCTGAGTACAATTTTGAACCGTCATGTCAACCTGGTACAATAAATCTTTTGCCAGGCCCAAACTTTCTTTAATACATATAAGTCACTGCTAGGGTAGGCCCTTGACAGCACAGAGGGCAGGGTGCTATGTATTTAAAAAGTAGGCCATCTACATTTAAGTTTGTTATTCCCTGGTAGTGAACAAAATCTTAAATTAATTTCCAATTGGAAGCAGGTGGCTATGTCATGTTTGGTGTCTTTGAAATTGTAGAGAAAATCCTATTTGATGGCAAAGTCAGGTTTTTTATTACAATTTTGAAAATTCCACTTTTAGAAATCTGACATTTTCCTGCCTTTAGCCCTTTTGTGCCTGCAGTCTTTCTTGGGGCATTTAATTGGGTGTAACTGACTTTTTAGACTGTGTGAATTCCTCCCAGACAGTCCCATAATAGATAAGGGAGTGCAGATAGGCACAGCTCCACTTGCAACTGAATAGAAAGTACTCTTCCATCACACAAAGGACCTAACACCTACATATTGCCACTGCAGCCAGCTTGAAGCCAGGACAGGGAAGTGAGGAAATTCCATGCACTTCAAAGCCACTGTCTAGAAGCTTCTCCCACCTTCCAGAATGATGGCACCAGGGTACAAAGAATGGACCTCAGACAGTCAAACTCTCCAGTTCACTACTGGACCTTCAGGAGGACTCTCAGAGGACTGCCTCCTTCAGTGACCTGCTGTGCACTCTTCCAGACTTCTGCTGTGCCTTAAAGGACTGATTTGCTCTCTGGAACCTGCTTTGAAACCTCAATAGGCCAGCTATGCTGTTTAGCCTTACATCTTCACCTGCACTCAGGATTAGCTGAGTGATTCTAAGGGTTAGTTTGCTGGCCTCCTGTTCAGAGTCACAGGGAGATAAAAGGCTCCCTCAATCTTGAACCTGTACCTGGACTTAACCTTCCTGAACCCCCAAGAGGTGTCCCACTAGTCCTGGACCCATGGATGTGGTACTAGAGTTGCCCAGATGGCAAAAACTCAAAACAGAGGACTTAAACCTTTTGGTCATAAACTGCCCTGAGAACCAGGAGGAGACCAGGACCAACCTGCTCGCCTATCTCCACAGGTACATTGCCGGTCCAATTGACTTTGCAGTTTTTCCCTCCACGTTCTTCTCTGCAGCAGCATATCCTTTCCAGTGGTTCTTCACCGACGTGTAGTCTAGGTGTACCTTTTTGAATTGGGCCCTTAAACTTCATGTCTAAACTTAGACTTCAGGTATGAGTTTACCTTTGTGAACTGGGCCAAGAAAGTCTTGACCGTTGATATCACTCAGAAACTACTGGTGAATAACATCCACATTATTCATTTTTCCTACCATAGTTCTATATGATTCTATATGTTTAATGAGATAAAATTAAAATACCATGTTAGATAAAGAGAGCAACCAATTCTAAGATTTCTGAAACACACAAAACCCTGCTCAAGCTCTTTAGTTCAGTGAAGGGCTTGTAATTATCATAGGTTTCACCTACAAAGTCTCTTTAAAAAAGAACCTGAAACACCTTTCTGTTGACATCAGCACACCAACTAAGTTTGAGATCAATCTGATACAAACATTATCAATTATTGGATGTGTTTGAACAACTATTTGGGTGGAAACTATGTAAAAGCCCAACTGTTTACTGCTTTAACGTCAACCTTCCTGTCAAGGTTATGAGATGTCTGATACTAAGTTAGATGAAATGTGTTGTGATGTATGACAAGTAGCCAAGGAGTATATTTGAAGATTCTTTATTGGTCTTAGTTGCATGTTGGTAATCCATGTACAGCAGCCCCACCAGGAGCAGCCTGCCTACTGATCAGCCCATCTTCACTTTGCTCAATGCTTCCCGATCTGTGAAGCACAAGGATTACTCCTAAATCCAAACAGGTTGCCGATACCATATCTAGTTGATGCACGAAGTGCCGTCTTTAAATACCCGTACGTGAAGGCATAGAGCTGTACAAAGATGCAGGAAGCAATCACTGACAGCTTGAGCAGACTCCAAGCACCAAAACACCATGCAGTACATTATAACTTGTGAATGGGCATAGCATGTAAAAAGATGCATGCCCTGGCTGGAGCTGACTGATGTAGAGGTCACTGCTGGGGCTGAAAGGCTGCTGGGCAATCTGTCTTTAGTTGATATAACTTGCTTTAAGTTTTCTTAAAATTCCTTTAAAGTTTTGGTTCCTGTGGCTTCTTCTGTGTCACACAGGGTCAGACTCTTTTTGTTTCAGTTAAGTGTACTTTTAAATGTGAGCTTCTGTAGCCTCTATGAATTTCTTCCGTAGCACAATCTTTTTTGTTTTCTCTTGATCTTCCTTAAGACCAGTTGTACGCATGAGTCTGTCTCCAGATTGTCGCCAAAATTATGCTGTGATGTATGACAAGCAGCTGAGTAGTATATTTGAAGAAAATTCTTTACTGGTCTTAGTTGCAGGTTGGTAATCCATGTACAGCAGCCCCACCAGAAGCAGCCTGCCTGCTTCTCAGCCCATCTTCAACTGTCACACTTCACCACACAAGCACCTAAACATTCCAATCATCTCCATCACACAAACATTCTACTCAGAACACACACACTGGCTGAGCAGCTTGAGCCAAGGATCCTAAGCAGGATATAACAAAATGGTAATTCCAAAAGGATACATCTATGTAGCATGTTTTAAACATCCACAGAACATTTTTTACAACAAAGAGGTTTACTTTTTCACTCTGTTAAGACACTAAGGGGCCTATTACGATGCCGGTCTGATGGGCACCGCTGGGCCGGCGGTAGTGCCCGCCGGACCGGCAGTGGATATCCGCCCGCGATCGCAAGCCAGAAAACCACTGGTCAAATCAGGATGGCGGTGGTGACCGCGGCAGTGGGAAATTTCGACCGCCGCTTTTCCGCCGGTTGCCATCCGCACTCCTGCCTGGCGGACGGAGCAGGACTGGGATAATGGTGGTGGTGCAGAGCAGGCTCCGCAGGCACGATTATGATGCCGGCGGTAGCCAGCCTTTCCTCAGCAGTCAGACCGCCATGTAAAGGCATGCGGAGATTGTCTTCCGGGGGCCTGTTGCGGGCCCCCAATGTGTTGGTGTAGGAAGGTGGAATCTGACTATATGGTTGCCCCCACTTTTTTTATGGTGTTTTGCTGGTTTATGACTTAGTTGGACTGGGATCCTGCTATTCAGGGCCCCAGTCTATCTGCTTTCCCTGTAAAATGGTTTCCATGTGCCTTAGGCACATCTCTGATTGGAATCTGGAGTGCCCTTATAAGTCCCTAGTATATGGTATACTATGTACCAAGGGCATAGGTACCTCAGAGGCCTACCAGGGGCTGCAGCATGTATTGTGCCACCCCTGGAAGGCCATCCAAACTGACACCACAGGTCTGCTACTGCAGCCTGGGTAAGGTGGTGCATGCACCCCTTACTGTGATATAGGTTACCTATATCAGTAAATACCTACACACATATAAACCTATAAGTCACTCCTAAGGCAGGCCTTATCAATCCTAAAGGCAGAGTGCATGGTTCCTATGTGAGAGGGTGCCCCTGCATGAGCAGGGCCCCTATGCAGCATTCGGAGACCATCTCTGATGCTGTTTGTAGTGCAGCCTGACCATATACTCTTAAGCGCATTATATCCTCGCGGTAAAATGCTAACTTTGGAATGGCTGCACCTAAACATGTCGTGTTTGGTGTCAAACATCTTGGAATACTACCCCCCCGCCAATCCTGGCGGCGGGGGTAGCATTCCACCCTTATAGAGGGAAAGACATGTTAACTCTGGCTTACCCGGTAACTTCTTTCTGAAGCCCTGGCATCACAAAATGGATGCTGCTGCCACAGACACAAGTCTGGCCTCCTGCTGCTGGACGAAACTCCGGCAGGGGAGGCCTGGACAATAGGTTTCCTGTTGCAGGGAGGTGTGACCACCTCCCCAGACAGGATAATGTGTATTGGGGCTGGGTGGGTGCACTCTTAGAGTGCTTTGAAGTCCTGCACTGGGGGAGCAAAAGGCTCCTCTGTGCATATGCCAGTTCAAACCAGCTCAGGGGCTACCTGCCCCTGCTCTGGCGTGAAACTGGACAAAGGGAAGTGGGTGTAGCCACCCCCTCCCTTGACCCTCCCATAGGTGGGGTCATAGAGTTAGTCCCTCCCTGTTTTACTGGTTAAAATGGGGAACCCTTGCCACAGCAAGATTAGATTATACCTGGACGAAACTCTGAAACTGAATCCTGGACCTTCGACGCTCTACTCACGATTAGAGGACTGAAGAATCTCCCTTGGGGTCAAGGAGTGACTCCCCTGCTTGGCAGGCACCAAAGAAGCATCTGTCCGGTTCGCATTTCTGAAGCTCCCGTCGGACGCCGAAGTCATCGCATCACCAGAGGTGGATTCTCAGACTTCGCCGAGGCTACCCTGAGTCCCCAGCAAAGCTGAGCCCCGTGGCTATCGTGGGTGACTTGAGACCGTGACCCCTGGACACCAAGCACATTTGCAAGTGCATCATCTTCTGGGTCTCCCAAGAAGTCGTGCTTTGGGCTCCGAGTAGCCCTAGCCTCCAGCACCACCTGCACCGAAGATCACTGGCCCCCACTCCACGAGTGTCCTGTAAGCCAGATCCACGTGCGGCGTCACAAGGCTCCTTCGCGGTCGTTAGCCCGTTGGCTAGTAGCCCTTAACGAAGGCCAATCCTTTTCTTACTTGGCAGCCTGGTTGCTCCAGGCCTGCCCTCACTTACCCTCGCTGGGTGAGTTCCACAGACCTTGCTGGTCTGCACCATCGACGATCTACATCTTCACCGAGACTTGCCATTGCCAAAGCTTGTTGGGTCCAATCCGGTCGCCGACACCTCAGCACTCGATAGACATCGTGTACCAGCCCGAATCCTGCTCCTGGTTGCCGACAACGCCTCCTGAACCTCGTGGCTGAAGAGTCAAGACAACCGTCAACGCACCTGAAGCACTCGACATCGGTGGGCATCTGTCCATCACCTTCCTGGTCACTGGCTAGTGACCCAGACTCTGTCCCCTCTGCTTTCAGGTTCACCAGAACTCCGATCCACTCTTGGATCCACCCGGACACTTTTCTCTTGGCCGCCAGCAGCACTTTGCAGCAGATCGCCATTCGAATCGACGACGAAACCCGACCCCGAAAGGCACCTATGCACCCGGCTTCCCTGGGTGAGGTAACACGAGTACTCCGGTGCTCCCGTGGGTAGAGACTCTTCAAAGTCCTAGATCTCAAAGGGTTTTGTCCTAGTCCTCTTTTAAGTGTCCCTTTTCTCTATTTTCCCGATCCCGACTTTCTCCATAGAAGTTAACGGCGTATCGCGGTTGTGTATTTACACTGCACGCGTCTCCCGTGGGTCCCCTGTGTCACTACCTTGGGTGGTTCCTTGTGGTCCAAGCACTTCTAGAGGCTCTAGGCCTAGTGTCTAGTTCAGTCGTGGTTCGCATACCACTTTATTGGTATATGGTTTGGTACGCCCCTAGGGCCCAAACGTGTATTTGTGCTATTACTGTGAATTAATAACTTATAACTTATGTACTTTGAACTCTAGCCTCATAAAGAGACTAGAGGGGTGTGTTTAGCAATAAATACATATATTTTGAATATATACCTGGTGTGGTGCTCTTTCATTTGGTCACTCAAGAGATTATAGACTGGTAAAACAAGCTGCTTTACATTCCTTCAAGACTTAGCCTGAAGGCTGCTCTCCATAGCTACCACTAGGATAGCTTTCAATAAGGTTGTCTTTAACCTATCTCCAATAAGGGGTTGTTCGGACTGGTGCAAGGTGCCCACTATAATTAGTGGACAGCATATACCAGGCCAACTTCTCACATTGGTGTGCAGCGTGTGGGATTCCAGCTTGCTATTGTTTTACCAGATAATCTCAATTGAATTGATCAACTGAAAACCACTAAAGGTACCTAAGGTACATATAATTTAAGCTTAGAATACAGTAAGTTCTACTGAACTTAGAGTTGTGTGTTAAGGGATAGCACAACCCTTTCTACAACTCAAGAGAGTTTAGTAGGCCACACTAGAGTAGGTAGTGCATACACCACACCAGACTAGTAATGTCTTTAAGGGTAGGATCTAAAGAATCCTTGCAGGAAGCCATTGAGCTTCCACCCTCCAAGTATGATACACTCCCATTCTTGGAATTGAGAGCTTTATGTAACTTGAGAAAATTAAGGACAGGCCAAAGCCCCACCACCCAACACCTCAAGGAGTTGTTGGTGGCTTATGACCTTAGTAAGCCTGTAGGGACTGAAGGGGTAGGAGCTGAGGGTGGGGCAGACGAAGAGGACGAGGCTAGGGGTACCAATACCCCCAGCCCCCCTCTGAAACTGGCCAGGAGGGTGACAATGACCCTGACCTGGAAAACCCAATCCCTCCTGTGGATGATGATGAGGATGATCAAGATGTTGCCCTCTTTGTCCCCCAGGAAGGATTAAGAGTGTGCCCAGGAAGTCTAGATCTCCTTCTCAGGAGTCTAACCACTCTGGCACCTCTATAGGGAGCTCTGTCTCATCTCACAGGAGGGAATCCTCTCATGAGAGGAGAACCAGACTGGTACAGTATGAGGAAACTCAGCTGGAGATCAGAAAAAAGCAATTGGCTTTAGATAGGGAATCCCTAGATCTCCTTAGAGAGAGAAGAAAGTTGGGACTAGAGTCCCATGGTGGCAACAATATCCCTAGAGATAGGGAAAGGTCTTATGACCATAGAAACCTAAACAAGATTGTCCCTCCCTACCAGAGTGGGGATGACATCCACAAATGGATAACTGCACTGGAGAGGGCCTGTAAAGTTCAGAAGGTCCCCCAGAGGCAGTGGGCAGCAATCTTGTGGCTCTCCTTTGCAGACAAAGGTAGAGACAAGCTCCTCACTGTAAGAGAAGAGGATGCTGACAATTACACAGTCTTGAAGAGTGCTCTGATAGATGGGTTTGGCCTAACCACTGAACAGTATGGGTTGAAGTTCAGAGACACCCAAAAAGCTCAGACTCAAGACTGGGTTGATTTTGTAGATTGTGCTACAAAGGCTCTGGAAGGTTGGATACATGGCAACAAAGTGCATGACTTTTTAGGATTGTACAATTTGATTATGAGGGAGCAGATCCTTAATAATTGTCAAAACCAGCTTTTGCACCAGTATCTGGTGGACTCTGATCTGACCTCTCCCCAAGAATTGGGAAAGAAGGCAGACAAATGGGTCAGAACCAGAGTAAAAACTAGAAATCAGGGTGGTGACCAGAAGAAAGATTCTACTAAGTCCCAAGAGAAAGGTGGGGATAAATCTAAGGATAAGTCCCCTACAGGGCCCCAAAATTCCTCTTCTGGGGGTGGGTCCCAAACTCCTTCCTCTCCTGAAAAGAAACACTATTGCCATGTCTGTAAAAAGCCTGGGCACTGGAAAACTGATCCCAGTTGCCCCAGGGTTGGCAATAAAGAAAATGTTCCTCCCACAACTACTACCACCCCTCCTGGTACTACCAGTAGTAATCCTCCAGTTGGGAGTAGTGCACCCAAAAAGTTAGGTGCTTTTGCAAGAGGAACAGAGGTGGGCCCTAGTTTAGACAGGGACCCCTCAACAGACTCCTCTGACTCTGATGGTGGTATAGGATTTGCCACCTTTACCATGGGTCCCATAGCATTGGGCAGGTACAGATTGGATCCAATAATTAATGGTCAGAAAGCTGTGGCATTTAGGGACACAGGGGCTAGTGTCACCATGGTGGCAGGGAAACTAGTCCCCCCTCACCAGCTTTTACCTGAGTTTAAATACCAGGTGACCAACATTGATGGTATCAGAACAGATCACCCCATGGCCATAGTCAATCTCAGCTGGGAGGGGTCACAGGCCCAAAGAGAGTGGCAGTGTCCCCAACCCTACCTGTAGATTGCCTGATGGGCAATGATCTGGAAATTTCAGCCTGGGCTGAAGTTGAACACCAAACCCATCTTAGGATGCTGGGCGTCCCTGTAAAGGTTAGTGGGGCTGTAATGGCCACAGCCCCAGCCCAAGAATTTGGAGAGATGGAGCCTGAAAGAATGGCCCACTCTCCCCCAAAAGAGAGCACAAGGGTTGAAGAAAAGTCTTCTTCCCTCCAGACAGTAGGTAAGGGTCAGCCTCCTCAGGGAACTGACCCTACCCCTAGTGAAGGAACTGCCCCAGAGGTAGTCAGGCCTGGCCTGGCCACACCCCTGATGGCAGAGGACCCTTCCAAGGTGGTACCCAGTCTGGAGCAGGTAACCTGCCCCTCTCTACCCTGCCTCAGTCAGCCCAGGGCTGCAGAGGTCAGGGAGGTCAGTGGACCCCCAGGGCCCCCTGTCCAGAGGAAGCCCCCATCAGCAGATTAGGGGCACCCAGTCTAGTAGCCCTAGCCAGGTGAAAATTCCTCTACACACTGAGGGATCCCCCATACCTTTATGTAGGGACCTCCCCCAGAAGGACTCTGGTAGGCAAGGGCAAACCTGGGACCAGAAGGTTCCAAACCTGCCATGTCCCTCCAGTAGTCCATCCAAAGGGACCCAACCCCCAGCTGTAGGCAGCCAAAGGTTGACCCTTAGAGCAAAGTGCAACTCAGTCATGGAAAGACAGGCATACATGGTGACCAGTGATCTGAGGAAGCTGAGGCCAACATTCCTAGGGCCTCACTTCTCTACTCAGACACCTCACCAGCCTTGTACTTTACCTAAGCACACCACAGGTAGTGATTCCCCATGGTGGAGACCCTCTCATACCCTTAGGGTGAGGGATTGCTTAGTGGACCATAAGACAGGGGGCAACCATGCTAGTGCAGGTGCTTCCTTATATGACCACTTAGTCAATGAAGGCTCAACTGGCCAAGGTTAGCCTTATCTCCTTTCGTTTGGGGGGTTATGTAGGAAGGTGGAATCTGACTATATGGTTGCCCCCACTTTTTTATGGTGTTTTGCTGGTTTATGACTTAGTTGGACTGGGATCCTGCTATTCAGGGCCCCAGTCTATCTGCTTTCTCTGTAAAATGGTTTCCATGTGCCTTAGGCACATCTCTGATTGGAATCTGGAGTGCCCTTATAAGTCCCTAGTATATGGTATACTATGTACCAAGGGCATAGGTACCTCAGAGGCCTACCAGGGGCTGCAGCATGTATTGTGCCACCCCTGGAAGGCCATCCAAACTGACACCACAGGTCTGCTACTGCAGCCTGGGTAAGGTGGTGCATGCACCCCTTACTGTGATATAGGTTACCTATATCACTAAATACCTACACACATATAAACCTATAAGTCACTCCTAAGGCAGGCCTTATCAATCCTAAAGGCAGAGTGCATGGTTCCTATGTGAGAGGGTGCCCCTGCATGAGCAGGGCCCCTCTGCAGCGTTCGGAGACCATCTCTGATGCTGTTTGTAGTGCAGCCTGACCATATACTCTTAAGCGCATTATATCCTCGCGGTAAAATGCTAACTTTGGAATGGCTGCACCTAAACATGTCGTGTTTGGTGTCAAACATCTTGGAATACTACCCCCCCGCCAATCCTGGTGGCGGGGGTAGCATTCCACCCTTCTAGAGGAAAGACATGTTAACTCTGGCTTACCCGGTAACTTCTTTCTGAAGCCCTGGCATCACAAAATGGATGCTGCTGCCACAGACACAAGTCTGGCCTCCTGCTGCTGGACGAAACTCCAGCAGGGGAGGCCTGGACAATAGGTTTCCTGTTGCAGGGAGGTGTGACCACCTCCCCAGACAGGATAATGTGTATTGGGGCTGGGTGGGTGTACTCTTAGAGTGCTTTGAAGTCCTGCACTGGGGGAGCAAAAGGCTCCTCTGTGCATATGCCAGTTCAAACCAGCTCAGGGGCTACCTGCCCCTGCTCTGGCGTGAAACTGGACAAAGGGAAGTGGGTGTAGCCACCCCTCCCTTGACCCTCCCATAGGTGGGGTCATAGAGTTAGTCCCTCCCTGTTTTACTGGTTAAAATGGGGAACCCTTGCCACAGCAAGATTAGATTATACCTGGACGAAACTCTGAAACTGAATCCTGGACCTTCGACGCTCTACTCACGATTAGAGGACTGAAGAATCTCCCTTGGGGTCAAGGAGTGACTCCCCTGCTTGGCAGGCACCAAAGAAGCATCTGTCCGGTTCGCATTTCTGAAGCTCCCGTCATCGCATCACCAGAGGTGGATTCTCAGACTTCCTCGAGGCTACCCTGAGTCCCCAGCAAAGCTGAGGCCCGTGGCTATCGTGGGTGACTTGAGACCGTGACCCCTGGACACCGAGCACATTTGCAAGTGCATCATCTTCTGGGTCTCCCAAGAAGTCGTGCTTTGGGCTCCGAGTAGCCCTAGCCTCCAGCACCACCTGCACCGAAGATCACTGGCCCCCACTCCACGAGTGTCCTGTAAGCCAGATCCACGTGCGGCGTCACAAGGCTCCTTCGCGGTCGCTAGCCCGTTGGCTAGTAGCCCTTAACGAAGGCCAATCCTTTTCTTACTTGGCAGCCTGGTTGCTCCAGGCCTGCCCTCACTTACCCTCGCTGGGTGAGTTCCACAGACCTTGCTGGTCTGCACCATCGACGATCTACATCTTCACCGAGACTTGCCGTTGCCAAGGCTTGTTGGGTCCAATCCGGTCGCCGACACCTCAGCACTCGATAGACATCGTGTACCAGCCCGAATCCTGCTCCTGGTTGCCGACAACGCCTCCTGGACCTCGTGGCTGAAGAGTCAAGACAACCGTCAACGCACCTGAAGCACTCGACATCGGTGGGCATCTGTCCATCGCCTTCCTGGTCACTGGCTAGTGACCCAGACTCTGTCCCCTCTGCTTTCAGGTTCACCAGAACTCCGATCCACTCTTGGATCCACCCGGACACTTTTCTCTTGGCCGCCAGCAGCACTTTGCAGCAGATCGCCATTCGAATCGACGACGAAACCCGACCCCGAAAGGCACCTATGCACCCGGCTTCCCTGGGTGAGGTAACACGAGTACTCCGGTGCTCCCGTGGGTAGAGACTCTTCAAAGTCCTAGATCTCAAAGGGTTTTGTCCTAGTCCTCTTTTAAGTGTCCCTTTTCTCTATTTTCCCGATCCCGACTTTCTCCATAGAAGTTAACGGCGTATCGCGGTTGTGTATTTACACTGCACGCGTCTCCCGTGGGTCCCCTGTGTCACTACCTTGGGTGGTTCCTTGTGGTCCAAGCACTTCTAGAGGCTCTAGGCCTAGTGTCTAGTTCAGTCGTGGTTCGCATACCACTTTATTGGTATATGGTTTGAGTACGCCCCTAGGGCCCAAACGTGTATTTGTGCTATTACTGTGAATTAATAACTTATAACTTATGTACTTTGAACTCTAGCCTCATAAAGAGACTAGAGGGTGTGTTTAGCAATAAATACATATATTTTGAATATATACCTGGTGTGGTGCTCTTTCATTTGGTCACTCAAGAGATTATAGACTGGTAAAACAAGCTGCTTTACATTCCTTCAAGACTTAGCCTGAAGGCTGCTCTCCATAGCTACCACTAGGATAGCTTTCAATAAGGTTGTCTTTAACCTATCTCCAATAAGGGGTTGTTTGGACTGGTGCAAGGTGCCCACTATAATTAGTGGACAGCATATACCAGGCCAACTTCTCACAGTTGGGGCGGTGTGGGTACACAGGGGGGTACCCATGGTCCCCCCCTACATATCCCTGTACCAGGTGGCAGGCACTGTGCAGTGCCTGCCACGCAGTGCAGGAAAATGCAGGACATGCTCCTTTGGACATCAGGGCGGTGCTGCGGGCAGCAGCAACTGCCGCAATGTTAAGGCCCGCGATCCGACCGCCGCGGTCGGATTTCGACCGCGGGTCATCGTAATTCGACCGGCGGTGATGTCACGGGCCATGCGGGCGGTCTTTTCCTGCTACCATGGCGGTCGGGGACCGCCATCGTAATAGGCCCCTAGATTCTCAAAGAGGGCCAATGTGATCCCTTAACCAAATCTGAACATAGAACTATTGAAGCAAAGCATTTCTGATGCTTATTTTCCTTCATTTGACTGAACTTTTTTAATGGGCTTTACTAGATATAGTTAGCCTCTTAGAAAAACAAGAAGAGCATGGGGTTTTATTTCTAGAACTTCACTGTATCCATGAAGATGAAGAAAGGGATTATCTGGCAAATTCCATGTCTTTATGGCCTAAACCAGTTTTTCTTCATAGAGGCATTTCAAGTGGTCACACAGTTCAGAAACTCTGTGACATTGTCCCACACAACAATCAGGGAAGGGAACAATTTTTCTGAAAATCTGCAACATTTTGAGTGGAGATGTTTACTCTTTATTCATTGTGCAAAATTGGTTTCTCAGAAGTTTTGGCCCATCTTTATCTTCAATAAATACACCTTTTTACTTATTTGGAAGACTAGCTGGCTCTGCTCATTCTCCCACTACTTGGCAAGAGCATTTCTGCCTCATCTCCATCCCTCCTTTCAAGCAATCAAAGTCTCATTCAAGACACTTTGGGTTATATTGGCAAATTCCTGCAAGGGTCTTGCCTTTCCACTTCTGAAGAGACTAATTTAATCAAACAGTAATATATTAACCTTGTTATTGTTCTAAAAATGTGACTTGAAAACATTTATAGGGGATTAATTTGTTGTTGGCCCCTAGTATGTACAGGAAGATGCAAAAGACAAAACTCATAATTGTTATGAATAGGGTAACAGAAGTTACCAATTATTTCACACAGTATAGGCCATTCATAATCAGACTTAAGTGTTAGAGTTCTTTCATATGTTCATTTGATGGGGAAACCTTGTTGAAGGGACTCTTTCCTATGCCCGGAAACTTTGCTTTACTATAACCACTGCCTATACCCAGTTCAGCTGTGGATTTGAATCATAGCACATTGGGCTCATAGCCCCTGGAGATCATCAGATCCTTAATTTCTGGAGACCATAAGAGCCATGGCCTCTGAGACAATCGAGCTCACAGCCTCCCAAGTCCGACAGACCCATTCGCCTCTGGAGATCAGTCCAAGGCCTCTGGCGGCCATTAAATCTACAGCCTGTATAAACCATCAGACCCATAGCCTTTGGACTCTCAGGAAGAGCAGTCAGCCATAAACCATGTAGGGTTTAAGACATATTTCTTGATCACAGTTACTTACTTCCGGTACTCTGGGGCAATAATGTTAACACTCTCATGTGCAAAACTGCTGCATTGTTTTAGCTAAACAACGAGGCATGAACTCTTTTTGCAGCCAAGCAGGTAAGAACTTTGATTTATGGCTAGCCCCCTGAAAGAATCCATTACAAAGGACAATCAACCCAGGACTAAAACTTTTTGAAGACCATGGTACGTCTATTTACACATTCAGAATGTGTTTTGTATGCTCTGGGCTGATTGTCATGAGATGGCCCTTCAGCTGGAAAACATCAGGTGATAGAAAATAAATGCAAAACACATTC
The DNA here is from genome assembly GCA_963921515.1 of Calotriton arnoldi. NCBI lineage: Eukaryota > Metazoa > Chordata > Amphibia > Caudata > Salamandridae > Calotriton > Calotriton arnoldi. The sequence continues at coordinate 174,515 of CAWUFW010003376.1, forward strand.
TGTACCAAAGAACCAAGCCAAAACTTACACCCAGCCCCGTGAGCTCTGTTTGCTGATCTGAAGATTTGCCACACAAAAATAGATAAACTGTAGATATTTAGGGTCTCAATCTGACCCATGTAAAATACTCATACTACCCCCAATCACTACCCATGCATGAAATGGAAAAGCTATTTCAACCCCTAATAAATGAGACACCCATGAACCATACAAAAACATTAAAAATCAAATATCACCCACTGCTAAACCCTCAAAAACAACTAATACTTAAAGATAAAAATGTATTTTTAAAAACACCTCCAGTTAAATAAAGAAAAAAGCTTTTCTTCAATTAGTATTATTTTCAATCAATAACTTAATTAAAAAAATGATGACATGTTGGTAACTATAAAATATTTGCATGTTTCTGTTATAAAATAACTTTTAATTGTTAAACAATATTTATGTTAAATGAAGTTATGTGCATTCATTTTAAACATGCACACAAACAAACATACAGATATATTAATTGGCATATTTACATTTTAATTATTAAAAAAATGCTTACAGGCAAAGTAAATGACCACAATGTAAAACTAAGAAAACTTTCCTGCAATGGTCAATAGTAATATCCTTGATATCAGGCTATCCTAGTAATTAACATCCCTTACATTAGTAATGATGTCATTTGATATATCCTCAGTGAAGTCATAAATGATGTCATAGAACCTGTCATGGGTGATGGAACATATGAAGTCATATGCAGTGCATGGTGGGTGCGCAAGTTATAATTAGCTCTGCTAACTATTATTGGTGAATGTCTCTGTTTTTTAGTTCAAAATGTTATTGTTGCCACTGACATATTCACCTTTTTACCTAACTGATGTGATTTTAACCTTTGATTTTTGTGTGAATATATATATATATATATATATCCTCCATTTGCTGTCCTGCAGTTTTTCTAATCTTATCCACCTGTCAGGGCGCGTAACTCACTTTACATTCAAAAGAGACTGTGCTGTGACCAACACAAGAAAACACTCACCCTCCAAGATGCTCATACTGCAAAGACTTTTATGCTGGCTGACGCGTTTTGACCTGGAGGTCTTTATCAAAGCCACATGCTACAGTGAAAGTTTCTCCAATACCCTTAAAAACAATTCGGCATCATTGACATTGTGAAAAGTCTAACATACGCCCCTCCTAGCATTGCATACATAGCTGGCATTCATGCCGATTAAGTGATTTCAAACCAAGTACGATTGGTTATTACAAATGTTGCAATATTTAACAATCTGAAATTTACCGCATACACATTTTTATTCAGCTGCCGGGTGGCAGAAATAGATACATATTGATTAAATTAAAACTATTGAGGTAACAGACCCATAGGCTTGTGGAGATAGAAAATTACAACATGAGCAAATCATTGCCGAGTGGCAAAACATAAATACATATATTCATTACTCTGAAGCTTCAGCCCGAGGCTTCAAACCAACTGATCTGCACAAGGTTATTGTACCCAAATATTATTATACACCACGCAAAGTGGCTTTATGCCTCAAATTTTAAACCAATAAACAATTGTGATCTCCAAAAGATTTTTGATAACAAATCAAAAGAGAGTGACAGTAAGGAGAACATGTAAAGAATTGTGTGATCTTAAGTGAAGTAAAATGCTGAAAACATACAACAAATGGAAAAAAGGCTAATACAGCCAAGTATACTACGTTTTGGAATTATTTGCCAGCAAGATGCAAATGCCAATGGCAATAACAATATCCAAAAATCAAGGAACAAAACAGCATGAGGAGAGCGGATAAAAGAAACACTAAAAACGAGTTTGACTAAAAATGGGGGTAAGTGAAGGGGCCATCCAAGACAGCTCACATCCTGCAATGGTTCTTGACATAAAAAAACGTGTTGGTTATAATAGGAGGCAATGTTATTTTTATCCCTCTCCAAAGGTAGGCAAAGGATACACACAGTCGGTGTACATGAAGGCACCCTGGATGTTTACTATTGAGCATGACAAGGTATTCCAACTCTATTCTCCTCAACGTGTACTCCCTGTCACCTCCTCTGACCCTGTCAATTCTCATCTGTATTCAGTGCATGTGCCTGGTGACAGTGCCAAGCAGCAGGGTAACTAGGATCCTTTTTTTATTGCACACACGTACTCTAAAATCCATTTCTTTACTGGAAATATTGTGCTTCACTCATTTTGAAGTCCACAAGGACACATTAGGACATAGATCACAAATTCGCTGTTGCAGTTTATAAATTTCTAGATTTTAACCTTTCTGCCTATGGGTAATATGAATGTTTTCTTACTGGTGCTTTAGGCACATTCTTTACATTACCTGATTTTAAAGAACCCCTGTTGTTCTCTAAACCAGGACCCTGAATTCCCCTGTTGTTTAATGGAGTAACTGTGCACCAACATGTCTCTCAGCGATCTACATTTCCTGTAGGTTATTAAAGGGCGAGGGCTAACCAAATTGCCAATAATTTGGTCTGACCTGGCCAAATGCCAGCGTTTTCACAACATGCGACTGATAGAATTAGACTCACAATTGTATGTAGTTATCAATCTCACTTCTTTGTCTCCTTTGCCCTCCATTTTGGTACAAGTAAGCTGTCTCTGCTAGCACTTGAGACCTTCTCACAGACTGCCCTGATCACTTTCCCTGGGTACCTTTTTGATCTGAACTCTTTCATCATTTTGCTATGTTCCATCTTGAATGCCTGTGAAGTACTGATGTTTCTCATTGCCCTCAGCATTTCCTCATAGGGGACGCTCCACTTAAGATTGGGGGTGATGGCTGTGGGCATGTAAAACACTGTTGCCTGCAGTGCTCTTCCTAAAGAGGCTAGTGTATGCACATAAAGAAATTCAAAAGTCATCCTGTGTATCTTGTGTGTGAACATAGGATTTACATAATTGTCAGCGATCCAAAAAAGAAATGCATCTAAGATCTTTTTCAGAGCATCCCAAATGATAAAGAGATCATCAATGTAGCATGTTCAAAACTCTAGATGCTGTGTCCATCTTTCATTGGTTTCCATCCAGATGTGCTGTGTCTCCCAACACCCCATAACAATCCTGGCATAACTGGGAGCAAAGCAACTTTCCATCGTGGGCCCAGGGAGGTGCTTATACCATTGGTCTTCAAAAAGAAAAAAGTTGTTTTCCAAGTGTCGTCAGTGATGTCATCAGTGATGTCACTGACCATGTCATGAGTGATGTAATATGTGAGTTCATAAGCAGTGCATTGTGAGTGCGTGAGTCATAGTTAGCTCAGCTAACTATAACTGCTCAATTTCTCTGGTTTTGTACGAGGGACACCTGAGACAAACTATAACATCCCTGTAACCTTTGTTTTTTTCAGTGAATTTCTAAGGTTTTTTTATATGCTAATTCCTAACTATAACGTCCCTGTAACCTTTGTTTTGTTCAGTGAATTTCTAAGGTTTTTTAAATTGTATTTCTTAATTGTAACATCCATTTTTTTTAAGTGAGACTTTAAGATTTTCATATTTTCTTTCTATAATTGGATGTTGTATATTATATTTACATTATATACAACTCATTTTTTGATTTGATATGTGTTTATCAGAAAGTACATGAATAACTGGTTTTATTTTGAGGAATTTTTGAGTCGGCACAACATTGTTGCATTTACTGTAGAGAATATGTGATCAGCAAATGCATTTCACATCCTAAAAAATACAATTTAAGTCTAAATATTTAGTAAGATATTGTTTCAACTTTTGTTTCTGTAATCAATTTAGGAGAAAACCACCTTTCCCCAAAAAAATATATTCGCGACTACCAACGCCTTCGCGATGACGTCGGTAGGCGCCAAGAGCATGTTGTTTGTACAAAGTGTAAAACATATATATAGATACATTCTACAGTATATTTAGCAGTAGAGCTTTGTTAGTGTACTTTTCAAACTCATATTTTTGTAGTGAGTTTACAGAAAACTTGTCTTCAAAGACTATTTTCCATTTTTATGGAGACTTCGGGCATCGTGACGAGGTCGGTAGACTTGGTCATCATGTGTTTTTTATAAACTCTAAAACACATATATACAGATATTTTTTTTATTCCAAAATTTTATTGAGATATTTTTATAAACAAAACAGAGGCGACATTGAAATGCTGGAATAGCAAGATACATGGGAAAAAAGTAAGTAAGCAACATACTTTGGATACTATGATGATATACGAGCTGAGCCTCATAAAACAATAAAGGATAAAAGGTAAAGAAATTAAAGATAGCAAAGAAAGTGCAGTGGTAGTAGAGAATAATTAATACATGTTCTCACATAAGTTGGGTTACATATTTGGTACTTAGAGTGAAGCAAATACTACTGGGGGGTGACCTGCTGACTATGTGTGAGCGCTGACAGCGACCTAAATTCGAGCAGAGGTATTTCTACCTCCACATACAGATATTTTAATTTATGTTTGACACTAGTTGTTTACTGATCTCCTGTTTAAAGTTGTCTGTCTATAATAATGTTTTAACAAAATCATTTTTACTTTGCATTTCTCATGTTCGCAGAGTTAGCGGAGGTCGCAATGACGTCGATCGTCACGAATACCAAGTGTTTTATAGAAACTCTAAAAGACATGTATACACCTATTAAAAGTGATATTTGACAGTAGTTGTTTACGGCTCTCTTTAAATGTGTCTGCTTATAGTAATTTTTTAACAAAATCATTTTTATTTAGTTCCCGTTTTCGCAAAGACAGTGGAAGTCGTGATGACGTTGGTAATCGCGGATACCACATGTTTTTCAACAACTCGGAAACATATTTATAGAGATATGGAGAACAAGTTTCAGTATAGTTGTTCACTATTATAGTTTTGAAAGTTCTGGTTTTGTTTCCATTTTTAAAGAAAACTACATTAAACTTGTATTTTGGATTTCTGCTTTTGTGCGGTAACCGCAAACATGTTGGTCACCGCGAATATCACATGACTGGGAAAGCAAAGAATATCATTGGATAATATACTTTACAGCAAAATGAATAGGAATTAAACACACACTCCTCCTTCTTGAATCTTCTTTTCCAAAACGTTATTGTAAGCAGGTGGTTGATTTTGCTTGGAGACTTTTTGGAGACTCTTTAGGTACCAAAAATGGAAACAGAGCAAGGAGATGAGGATCAGCTACAAGAACAGCAGGATGTGGAGGAGGTCAACACAGAAGATATTGAAGATGAGGGGCCTCCCCAGAAGAGGGCAAGTGTAGCTTGGGATTTTTTTTAAATCCCATCTGGGGAATCAAAAACTGCTGCAAAACTAGTGCAATGCACAATCTGTGACAAGACCCTCTCTAGAGAGATGAACAATAAATATTCATGTGGAACGACGTCCATGTTATATCATCTTAAAACCTATCATAGAAAATGTCTCCAACTGGTGATCAAGCAAAAGGAAGCTGGAGAACCATCTACATTAGTGGCAGCAGCAGCAATTGCCGGCCAGAAAGTCCCTTCAGAGGTGCAGACTACTACAACAGATATCGCTCCAGAGTTGTCAAGAATGGCCACGTATTGCATGGACATTAGTGTTGTTATAAGGGCTGGTGAGCAGTGTGTTACAGCTATTCACAATGCTGCAAAAAATCATACATGCTAATTCTTTTCCCCTTTTATATTTTTTGCACATTTCTCAGTGCACATTTTTCAAAATCTTCCTGTCCCAATTGGCATTTTTGTTACCATAAAATAGAACAAAACATTTTTTAAACTTTACAAAACCACAAAAAACAAAACAAAACAAAAAAATGTTCCTCTTGGAAGTATGCATATATGTTGGAATGAGTGCATGGCTGGTGTATGAATGATTGAATGAGTGCACAACTGGTGCATGGATATTACAATAAGTGCAGGAGCGGTGCCTGGGTGAATCTATGAGTGCATGGGTAGTGTCTGGGTAATTGTATGACTGCATGGGTTGTAGATGGATGATTGGATGAGTGCATAGGAGCTGCCTGGTTGATTAGATGAGTACATGGGTAGTGTCTGGGTAACTGGATGAGTGCATGGATAGTGCCTGGGTGACTGTAAGGTAGTACCTAGGTGATTGTATGAGTGCACAAGTGCATGGGTACTACCTGGGTGATTGGATGACTTCATGGGTAGTGCATGGATAATTGGATGAGTATATGGGTAGTGCCAGGGTGATTTGATTACTGCATGGGTCGTGCATGGTTGATTGGATGAGTGCAAGGGTAGTGCCTAGGTGATTGGATCTGTGTTTGGGATGTGCCTAGTTAATTGCATGAGTGCATGGTTAGTGCCTGGGAGATTGGATGAGTGCATGGGTAGTGCCTGGGTGATTGGATGAGTGCATTAGTAGCACCAGGGTGATTGGTTGAATGCGTGTGTAGTGCCTGGGTGATTCAGTGAGTACATGTGTAGTGCCTAGGAGATTGAATGAATGTATGGATAGTGGCTAGGTGATTGGATGAGTGCATGAGTAATGCCTGTGAGATTGCATGACTGCATGGGTAATGCCTGAGTGATTGTATGAGTGTAAATGCAGTGCCTACATGATTACACAAGTGCAAGTACAGTGCCTGGATCATTGGATGAGTACAAGTGCAGTGCCGGGGTGAATGAATGAGTGCAAGTGTAGTGCCTGGATGATTGCATGACTGCATGGGTAGTGCCTGAGTGAATGGATGAGTGCAAGTGCAGTGCCTGGGTGAATTGATAAGTGCAACTGCAGTGCCTGGATCATTGAATGAGTGCAACTGCAGTGCCTGGGTGATTGCATGACTGAATGGGTAGTGCCTGAGTGATTGTATGAGTCCAAGTGGACTGCCTGGATGATTTCATTTGTGCAGTGCCTGGATGAATAGATAAGTACAAGTACAGTGCCTGGGTGAATGGATGATTGCAAGTGCAGTGCCTGGGTGAATGAGTGAGAACAACTGCAGTGCCTGGGTGATTCCATGACTGCATGGCTAGTGCCCGAGTGATTGTATGAGTGCAAATGTACTGTCTGGATGACTGCATGATTGCAAGCATAGCACCTGAATGATTGTATGAGTGCAAGTGCAGTGCCTGGGTGAACAGATGAGTGCAAGTGAGTACCTGGGTCAACAGATGAGTGCAAATGTAGTGCCTGGGTGAAGGGATGAGTGCAAGTACCTTGCTTGGGTGAATGAATGAGTGCACGTGCAGTGCTTGGGTGATTGCAAGACTGCATGGGTACTGCTTGAGTGAATGGATGACTCCATGGGTACTGCCTTGGTGATTGGATGACTGCAAGTGTAGTGCCTTGGTAAATGGATTAGTGCAAGTGCAGTGCCTGGATGAAAGAAAGAGTGCAAGTGTAGTGCCTAGGTGATTCTATAACTGCAGTAATAGTGCCTGAGTGAAGGCATGACTCCATGGTTACCACCTGGGTGATTGTATGAGTGCCTGAGTAGTGGCTGGGAGATTGGATGAATGCAAGAGCACTACTTGAGTGATTGGATGACTGCATAGGTAGTGGCCTGGTGATTGGATGAATGGAACTGTAATGCCTGGGAGATGGGATGAGTATGTGAGAAGTGACTTGATGAATCCATCACTAGATTAGTGATTTGACACAAGTAATATATCCTGATCAATTAGTACAGAAAAGCACATCAATAAAAAGCGTCAGCAGAGAGTCGTTTCTGGTCTTTTATTCTCAGATGTGCTTGATATGCGATTGATAGAACCAGCCAACACGTTTCGCCCAAGCATGGGCTTATTCAGGGCAATAGGTTAAGGATTGAACTATATCCTCAGTAGCTGGGTCAAGAATGATTTAGATACAGTCCTAGTGCGTATTCGTGAAACTCGTAGTAGAGAGATATCCTATATGTATAGGCAATGCGATGTACTTTAAAACGGTATTAGCCATATCCTGAGGTGGAGCCGTGTCTGGGAATGCGTCCTGTAGTCAGCACGTCAGCTGGTTGGCTGGTTCTATCAATCGCATATCAAGCACATCTAAGAATAAAAGACCAGAAACGACTCTCTGCTGATGCTTTTATTGATGTGCTTTTCTGTACTAATTGTTTGTGTTTATATATTGCCTCTCATCCAACCAGTTCACATATTCATTTTTATGATCTACAAGCAGCAGATCATTTGAGGTGGGCAATATCATCTTTAATTAGTGACTAGTCCTGGTGGTGCAGTCATCTATGACCCAGCTGCTTTCGTTCCTTTCTTTCCAATATATCCCGATCCACAACCACTGTAAAAAATATAAACAAAAAAATATATTAGAATTTCATTTTGAACATTAGTCAACCAAAACAACACACAATATTTCCCCAAAACTTTAATTCCACATAGACACATGTTTTACTGTTTTTTACTGTTTTCATCTTTCATACTTCTTCCCTTTCAACAGTGCTCTGTATGAAGCATCATCATCAAACAGTGAGAAAAAAGAAATCAATGGATTGTAAAAAACAAACAAGTGTGCACAGTACATCATTACAAATATGTCATACTGTGCACTCCACTCACTACAAGTTTTTAAAAAGTGGCTTGCTGATAGGTTACTACCTTAATGAAAGCAACTATATGTTCAAACTGTTTCTGATATTTTTAAGTCTGGTACAAAATGTCCAACAATTATGAAGCAGTCTTAATTTTGGATATCCTTTTGTAAACATCACCCCTGTTAGGCCAAATGATGTCTAAAATGTTCTTGGTCCATGTACGAAAAACATAACACACAGTACTACATACAAGTACAAGTTGCTGTAGCAGAAACAAAATTGTGAAGAGACTTCTTAGATTCAACTTAAGGCTACTAGTATTATAGTACCTCCATTTAGTTTTTATCTGTAGTAAAATAATGTAGTCCCCAAATGTTTTATAAATTCCTTTCCCGCAGTTAAAAATTGTCTTTTTTTTCTAACATCTTGTTGTAGATAATTCCCCATATAGGCCAAATATTGTCTCAGAAACACATAATTCATATATATGTAAACAGAAAACCACATTGTCTTTTCCTAAATTCTCCTTAGAACTTCAGTTCCAGAAATAGTAGATATGAGTTTGGTAACTTTTTAGGTAGTCTTCTTGATTTGAATGTCACTTGTATGTCATTGCACTCTGTCTATACTGTTTGACATCATAAATATATTGTTTAGTGTCCAGAGGTTATATTAACTCCATCATGAAATATAATTGCGATAGTAGTGAAAGTTGTTTTTGAAATGGAAATTTGTCCAACCACAAAGTTTGTAATTTCAGTTTCTAATTTAGTACCATCCACTCTACATCGTTGTAGCATGACTATGACATATTTCCATGCCATTGTAGAAACAACGTTGACCTAAGTTCCGGTCTGCAGTTTAGACAGGTCATATCTTGATGTGCGTTTTAAGTTACATTTTCAAAGGGCACATCTTTACAATCTGGTAAAATGTCAAGTAGAGGAATCGTTCTGAATTGATTTCAGTGCTAGACGTAAACTCACATTCTTCACATTTATGGTTCCATTTATAAGTTAAACCAAATATTTCCTTGATATTCACATCTTCTTCATCTAATATTCCTAGCATTACCATTTAAAATTCTTGAGCATCCTGCTGAAAATTTTGAGAAAACACTACTGATCCAGTACACTCATCTGTAAGTTTTCTTATTCCATTAGCATAATGTATAATACTTCTGTCACTTCTTAATTCTTCAAGTAAACTATATAGTTGTGAAGACATTATTTTATCTACCTTTTATTTAATAGAAGTTGTAAAATGAGGCAAATGGTATAGTCCATTTAACACTACATTTGCATAACAATTCACTCCAGATTTATTATCAAAGTGATACTCTTCTATTTCCTCGATGAGCTGTAGTCTTCTTTTCTTAGGGCCTTGTTTTTCTTTTTGTTCATCTTTCTGTTCACCCCTTATAGACTGCTTTGATATTTTCCGTGCTGGACACATTATCGGTTTTTCAAACACAGGATACTGGCCTAAATGAGGAGCATATTGAGCTCTTAACTGATTATACTCCCTTACACAGCTCACATCAGCACTTTTCTTCTTATCAAAGTAAATCATAAAAAAACAGACAATGTTCAAATTCATGACAATGCTACATATGACATTCCTTCTTTGGATACACTACTACCAATACCAGCAAGAGCTGTATCTGCACTTAAACCTTGTTGTTTTTGGATAATTACTGCATATGCTAAAGACTCTGGGAACTGCTTTCGCTGAACATATCAGTCTTTCATGAGTAGGAAACATACAACACATCTACCAATCTGCTTAACTTCACTAACATCATCAAATTCCAAATTACACTGTACCCCTATACCTTCAATATTTTCCTTAAAATCTAATGGCAAGTATACAACTATATTAATATGGATTCATAAACATTCAAATCTTTAAGTACTTCTGGAACAGGTACTCTTCCTACGTTGTTGTGTACTGCGCTAGGAGGCATTTTGTTTTGCTCTAACTTATTATAGCAGTACTTACATATAACTTGTCGGGTGGACAAGTCAAATCATTCTTCATTTGACAATATATACAAACACAGTTTGGTTGCTCTGAAGAAACTATGTTAAACTTTCTAATCACTTTTACAAAATTACCAACACTACTACATCTGCTCTGCTCCAAACTCCTGTTGTTACCAACTCTTCATTTTCCCTACACTCCTGTTCCAGTCCAAAAAAACGAATTTCAACATCATCCCAAACCTTTTCTACTTCAACTACACCACCATGCAAAAGAGCTCTATTCATTTTTCATAAACATAGATCAAGAGTTTTTTTACATAATAAAGCCTTCTAACAAAAGTTCTCATTATTGATTGGTGTACACCTAACATTCTAAAATGATAAAAGCTGCTTTGATTCACTTTTTTGACAGACACGCTATTGAGTATCCTTGTAAATTAGTATGCTTTCTTACCTTGCAAAGTACATATTTTCTATTTTAAACTTTTGGAAGCAAACATACGGAGGAAATTTCTCAATATATCAATTGATTGTTGACGAATACTACAAACACTACTATAATTCCTTTTGTATACAGGGGCCTTTCTACCCCTTGCTTGCATCTCTTCATTAATCTCTTCCTCAACATTTCTAGGTACCATTACTTCCTTTGAAACGGGAATACCCTTCATTGTCTCATAACATCGCCCAGATTCATCAGCTGCATGTACTAATGTGTTGTCTTGGAAATAGCCTTCTTCATTAAAGAAAATTTTAGTACTTGAAGTATGTATCTATTCCCAAATAAAACCTTTGCAAAAGTTACTTCTATTAACAAGTCTTTTCTTTTGGCTCTGTCTTCTCATGGACAGCACTATTTTTTCCAGTGTCTTCATTCGGTTTAAAGCCAAGATAAATAGTTTCCTCTTCAGAGCAAACGCCTTATCAACTACACCTTCAACATATTACTTTTGTCTGATTGCTTGTGTTCTTCTTTTATACTTCTTCATAAATGCTAACAATTTGCAAATTACTCTAGTGTGGAACATCCTACTACTGAATTTCTTGAACTGCCTCTGTCTTCTACTTAAAGTCTCTCATTTTTACAATGAATTCTTACTTTTTACATCAGAGACTTTTTGTGCTTTAGTACTCGGTGTGCATAGTTTTTGTTTTCTTGACTTCTTCTTGTACTTTTTCCAGTTGTGTACAAACAATTTTAGGAAATCTCTTAGTCCTCTTACAAGCATGCCTTTTCTCTTTGATCATCTTTTCTGCATTTTGTGCCTGTTGTTTCTTAGTTCTAAGGAGACGCTCTATTTGCTGCTGTTTCTTTGTTCTCTGACTCTTTGTTGGAATGGTAATTCTGTGCAGATAACTAGATATTGATGTCCGAAAAGTGTCACATTGCATATTGTATTCATTTAAACATTTAGTTTACATGAGAATATATAGATTAGGCAATCTTCAGACTACATGTGTTCACTTTTAAGTATGTGGCACCCATCCTATTAACTACCAACAGCCTACCTAAGTGCTCAATATTATGTATGGGTGAGTGAGAGGTTGCTCACACAGCTACTCACACACACACTCACTCACCCATAGAGTTTCTCACATACCCTCTCACTCACATGTACACCTAATTACACAGACATTAACTTAAAGGAGCATACCCTATTGACTAACTACAGCCTACCTCAGGGGACAGTTATATGTTGCAGAAGAGTAGCCTAGAACTTGGCAAGTGCTTTACATGTTAGACTTGAATGTGTCAGTTTGTTTACTTATATGTGAATAACTGTGCGAGTCCCTAGAAGGAGCTGATATTCCATGAGTACGTAAGTTTGTTTGTAAATGGTTGTCTGTCTTTGTGATATCTACGGTCCTCTAAATGTGTCTGCAAAATATTGGGTTATTTAAGTGTGTGAACTGCCTTTATTAGCACAAAATACATATCAGTTGTACCTGTCATTGTGAGTGAATCTTTAAATGCTTCTTCAACTACCTCACTGGGTGTTTCAGTCTCTGACTCTTTTTCCAATTAGGTATGTCAGATTTAAGTCTCAGTGTAGGCTGGATGTATAAAGGGAAGATAAGTTTCAATGAGTGCATCCAGCTATTTGAAACATCAAAGTACATCTTTTACTTTTTAAGCAAATAGCTCCCTGCTTTATGGCCTAGCTACAGCCTATCTTAGTGTTCACTTACATATTCTACAAGAACATTTTAAGCCTTGTGTAACACTTTTAAGTAATAAGACAGCTGTACTCTCCCGGTTCACATTCGTAGTATCAACAACCACCACACCTTATTTCATAAAGCATTAAAACTCATCTTTTCCCTACGCTATAGGCTTTGCTTCTCTCTTTTCAGTCTTCTCCTATCTTCCGCTACAATTCGCGCCGGGACGCCCCTTTGCTGGGGCAGCTGTGCGCTCTACAAAACCTATAACATAACATAACACATACTAGTAAAACTACCTGCCCAAGCTTAGGTATACCAGGCCTAAAACATAATGCAAAGGCTACTTACCTTTCCCAGCCAAACTTGTGGAAAAACTTATCAACACACAATTATCAAAGTTCATTCAGGATAATCATCTGTTGGATCCATCTCAGTTCGGCTTTAGGGCCGAACATAGTACCGAGACGGCACTAATAACAAGCATTGGCATAGCCAATAGGTCTCGCCTTTGGGACCTTATAAGTGTTTAGGCATGCAACAGTTGGCGCCGCGCTGGCGTTAATGGGCGTCTCTCCATCTCTGGCGGCGGCACAGGGTGGCAGCACTTGGCAGCCCGGCACCGAGGCCGGCTAATTGGGAGGCCTCTGGGATGAGGGCGGTGATTACACACTTTACGGTGTAATTACATAAGCATAGCTCGGCTGCGGCAGGTTCCTGCCGAAGGTCAGAGCCAGCTTTACCTGAGATCAATTGGCACTGCCACTGAAGGGCCCGCCACCGGAGCCCTTATACGATTAGCATTAACATTTCAACAGCGACACATTGATCGGTGGCTCTGGGCCAGGCACACAGCGCTGCAATTACAGAAGAGCTGTGGGGTAGGGGAGGGCTGAAGCTGAGCATGGAGGGCGGCGAGGAGGGTGAAGGAGAGAGCAGGGTGGAGGCTGTGAAAGGAGGTCAGGAGGAGAGAAGAGGGTGAGACAGGGAAGAGAGAGAGAAGGTCCGAGACAGGGAAGAGAGAGAGAGAAGAGCTGAGACAGGGAAGAGAGAGAGAGAGAGAGAGAGACGGTTTGAGGCAGGGAAGGGAAAGATAGGAAAGGGGGCTGAGACAGAGGAAAGTGGGTAGAAGAAAGAGAGGGGTTAAGGTAGTGGAAGGAGAGAGGACTGAGGCAGAGAAAGGAAGGAGGAGAGAGAAGAGCTGAGGTAGGTAAGAGACAGAAGGTCGGTACTTGGACTCACTGTACCTGTTTGGTAACATGCCTAGAATGGACAAGCTAGCTGGGCCCTGAATACCATGTATCAGTGAAGTAAAAGGCTCGTAGCTACGCCCAACAGCACTTTTAGCGCACAACATGTGCACTTTGTCAGTGTCACAGAGACAGCATGAACACAATTTGGCATCACTGCTTCTTAGTGAAGAATAAACAACGCACATGAACGTCCAACACAACGTAATACACAGAGCACTGTGCGCAGTCAACAATGCAATGACATGCCACGTAGGTGGATAGGAGAGTTCCCACAAAAGCATTTAAGCATACCAGCAATATTCACCATCATACCGCAGTACATGTGTCAACAAAATTGAAAACACCCACCCACATCAGTCAAAACAAGCTAGCAGATGAGTATCAGGGCTGCATGCCACTATGCGATAACTCCAGCTAATTCACACACAACCACGTGGGCAATACGCAAGTCAAATGCACCAGTTTGCATGTAAACATGTCTAGGTTAGTCCTCAAACCACACCCAACAAACTTATAATATCTATCAACAACAAAGCATCAAATATACTCAAGCTGCCTGCTTTATACTGAAAATCACAAACATGCGGCTCATATCGCTCAAAGTCCGGTATGGGTGAGGTACAGTAAGTTGGTACTGAAGTCGGCGCTCACAGTCTTTTAATATCAACAACCTTATGGAAATTTTCACTGATGACTAGTCCGCTCTGTGGAAGTTTAGATTCCGCATCTCGCTCTTTCACCTATACCTGATTAATACTCCACATCTGATATGATGTATGTTAAAAAGACAGTATTCATAGCTGGGCAATATTAGTATTGCAAGGCACTTTATAACAATATGTTCATAGGAAATTTAAAAAATGAATATTTCTTGCAAAACCGGGTGTACAATTCCAAGTCCGTTTTTGGAAAACGATAACCACAAAGACCACGTTGCTTGGTCAACACTAACTTTTAGCTCTGAAAATGCAGCCCTTGACAAAATCTGTTAATGTGCGTGCTTTGGGAGATTTTTTTGCCACACTGTAATGTGTTGCAAGAAAACCGGCGGCGCGCTCAAAAAAAAAGGTCATGGGCATCAAGTCTTAAGTACACAATGACACACTGCACGCCTGTGCAACATGCTGATTCCCTGCACGCTACTTACACAGACCGTTCGTGAATTCAGCCTAATTTCGTTGTCTGTAATTAATCTTTTAATTTCAGTTCTTCCGGGTCGCACAACTAAACAAACCCAGGACCATACATATTAAAGCAGCCGTATTGGAGTGAGAGGAGCGCGTATTATGTAAAACGATCTAAGATTGGTGTACCTCAGCCAATCCTAGTACGCTGCAAAAAAATCCGAAATGCTCATTGGCTCTAGAGTCCCCAACGTGCCTCTGCAGTTGAGCAATATTGTTTATAATTACTGTTTGTCACGGACAGGGCAAGCTTGAACTGGACGGTGACAGTCGGTCTCGGCCCGGGTAGGTTAGGTTGTGCTGTTGCTACCCACAATTCAGGACTGGAAGGGACGGTGCAGAGGGGCAAGTGGTGAATGGGTGGCGAATGAGTGATGTTTAGAACCCGGTCACTCAGACCCGGCATTGATCACCGATGAACCCATGCCCATAATGTTTCTCAGGCAATTCTGTATGCTCTGACAGTCTCTGTTTCTGACAAAGTGGAGCTGTGATGAAATCATGCACTTTTATCTAAGTCTCTGCACCTCCGTTGAGCCCTTCTCACTCAATCTGTCTTCGTTGTACTTGACATGTAACTGTACGCAGTGTAGCTGTGTATCCAGTGATAATATTGACATAGTCAGAGTGTTTCTTTGCCTACCATTCTCTCTTAGAAAAACTTGTACAGGGAACCGGAAGCATTACAATTTTCCACACCGGGAAACAATAAAGACGTACCCGTGTTTTTTAAATTTATTTTTCGTCACTTTATATAGCGCAAACTCGACCCCAAGGTATTTGAGCGCTTTACACGAGCACCAGTTATGTTACACAGGGACACATTCATTTTTAGCAGGCAAGGGGAGATTAAGTGATTTGCCCAGAATCACAGGATGTTCAGCCGATGCCCCAGGTCCGGAGACGGCAACTCTGGCCGTTAAGCCACATCCTATCTGGGTTTTAGGGCTGTACTGCCAGGCAGAGCAGAGAGCGAGAGAGGGGGGCTTGTCGCTGGCTTAGCCGCTTTGTATGTTTGGCAGGACATTGTTTTCGGATATGACTTCCGATGACAAGCCCTTGGCCGCCGGCTGCACGCGGGCTGCTGCTGAGCTAGCAGCTCCTGTTTTACAGGCGCGCGGCCAGTCACTAGACCGCTGATGGTGGTCGGAGGCAGTCTACAAAGGCACGGAGCGGCGATGGGAGCCAGCAGGTGGGTGCATTTACTTCAGGCTAAGCGAGCATTGTGTAGGCCAGCTATGGCGTGGCACTGACCCCTCAGCGTCGGGCACCCAAAACATCCTGCGGCCTCGTCATTTATCATCAAGGCTTTTTCTGAAGAAAGTGTTTACCTTTGTCCACGGACACTGAAAGTATGTGATTTTGCTTCCACAGTGTCTTCCACGTAATTACAAATTTGCCGCATTTGCCACATAATACATCAATTGGCATAATTTGAACACTTCACTAAAAATTGTTTCTACTTCAAACGGATGAAAAGATAATAAACAACAAGCGCGCGTGCATCGCGCTAAAAGTGGGAGGAGTGCGGCCGAGAGCAGCCAAGCGTTTCCCTTGCGGGAGCGAGCCAGGGGCACCATGTGTTTGTGATAATTACTAACACATGGCGCCGCTCGCTCCCGCAAGGGAATCGCCAAACGTGCACGCGTTGCCATTTAAAGCAATGCAACGAGTGCACGTTTTTGCCTGCAAACCTGGAGCGATTTCTAAAGGTCTCTTTCCTATGCAGCGCATGCGCGCTGCGTAGGCGAGACCTAAAAACGACAGATGAGTTAAGAACTATCCTGGATAAGGGGGGCTCCGCAGCACTTATCCTCCTGGATCTGTCGGCAGCCTTTGATACGGTTGACCATGTCACTCTTGTCAACCGTCTCAAAAAATTGGGCATTGCCGACAAAGCCTTGACTCTACTTCAATGATTTCTGACTAACAGAAGTTATTTAGTCATGCTAGAGAACTTTTCATCTAATTCTTTCTCACTCCAGTGTGGAGTTCCACAGGGATCTTCGTTAAGTCCTCTGCTTTTTAATGTTTATGTTTTAGAGTTGGCCCCTCTGATCAGATCTTTTGGCTTTTCCCCTACTTCTTATGCAGATGACACCCAAATTGTGGTGGCAGCCTCGAACAACACTGAAGTAACTATCTCTCAGTTTCACAACTGTATGAGAGCATTTAGTGGCTGGATGGGAAAGCATTGTCTCAAGTTAGATGCAGAGAAAACCGAGGTGATACTCTTTGGTAATAATCCTTTATTCTGGAGCCCGGCATGCTGGCCAACAGAGATGGGAACTCTCCCCACCCCTGTACAAAAAGCAAGAAATTTAGGCATAATAATAGACGACAAACTGAGCTTTTATAAACACATTAGCTTGGTTGTCTCAGCCAGCTTTAACACTCTGAGAATAATTAGAAAGATTCTTCCTTTTATCCCTCTGACCACCAGAAAAACAGTTGTCTCTTTATTAATCCTATCGAAATTGGATTACTGTAATGTTCTTTTTACCAAGCTTCAAAAACAACATATGAAGAAACTTCAGAGTGTACAGAATGCAGCAGCCAGGCTTGTTTTTGACCTGCTTAAATTGCAGCCAGTTTCATCGGCCATCAAGGAACGGCATTGGCTGACGGTAATTAACCGCATTAAATTTAAGGCATTATGCCTTATCTGCAAAGCCTTGCACGATGTAGGTCCCTGTTATCTAAAAAAAATCAAAGTGCCGACGCTTCTATTCGCTGACGACACCTTGTTGGTGTCGAAGACTCCAGCTGGGTTACAAACATTATTGAATAGATACCAATCTTTCTGTGACTCCCGGGGTCTAGTCATCAACACCTCTAAGACAAAGCTCGTGGCATTGAACCCCCATAAATCTTTTAGGAACAACCTCACACTAAATGGCACCCCACTGGAGAGAGTCAGCATCTTTGATTATCTTGGCATTTGACTCTCAGACAAAATGCATTGGAGGCCCCATTTAGCCAAAATGCTCATGAACCACAAACGCGTGGTTGGGCACTAAGCAAAGAACACTGCTCCTCGTACAGCAGGCCAGTTGCCCCGGCCCTTGTGGTCTATGATGCTAAGGCAGTTAGCTCAGCACTATATGGAGCTGAGCTATGGGGGTTTGATAACGTAGATGATATCAGCAGATCTGAGCACATGTTTATGAGGGACTTGGTGATGCTCCCACGTAACACCCCATTAACACCGCTAATGTTTGACATGGGTAGGCGGCCATTTAAAGATATTGCCAATCTATGCCCACTGCTATTTTGGGCACGCCTAAGGCGCACCCCAGAGCTCACTAAATATGCCACATCACTAACGGAGGTGATGAACCTAGATGTGGACCACAGGGTCAAATGGATTTCTAAAGTTAAGAAAACGATGACACAAATGGGGCTTAAAGAATCATGGGATACCCAAAAACCCCCAAGCAAGGTAGAGCTCAAGCGCTCATACTGGGAGTGGATAGACAGCCAGGAGCTCAGTAAGCCCAACGCGGGGAGGCTAACAGACAAATTTCTCTGCTTTCGGCAGACCAGAAGCCTCGAGCCTTACCTAGATGTAATCCAGGTCCTGCGGGGCAGGGCCTTGTATATCCAATTTAGGCTTGGCTCGCTCCCAGTTCATGCACTAACATCAAAGTGGCACTCACCCAAGAATACAACAGAAGGTTGCCCTTGTTGCAGAGCCCCGTTGGAGTGTGTTTCCCATGTCATGTTTGCTTGCCCAGCCTATAACATCGCAAGGTCCAAATGGCTAAAACCAATCTGCAGGAACATGGGCACCCGCGACCACCGGGCTGCCTTGCGTATCCTGAAATCTGACTCAAGTACCCTTTATTCTTGTGCGGCGGCTAAGTTTTTAAGCCATGCCTGGATAGCCAGGCACAAAGCCCTGCGAGGGGTGCCTTAATTGCATGCCTTGGGTGACACTGGAGGCCCCCGGGTGGCTCTGCATATATTGAAACTTGAAAAAGGAGCTCCTACTTGTGGGCTAACCAAAACTCAAGCTTTGTATGTATAGCCAGCCAAAAAGCCTTGTGAGGAATCCCTCACTTACTAAATTTTAGACCACACCGGGATGTTGCATTAACGCATTCAAGTCTAATTAGAATCAAAAAGCACAGGCACTTTATATAATACCGCTGGGTTGCACTGCTATTTTTATCCCTTCTATTAAATACTCGTTTTTAATCCATGCATGATTGTATGGTATGAATTTGCAGAAATCTGTATGTATAGCTTTTAGATAACTGTTTTTATGTTCCATGATGCAATATGTACTCTAAAAATACATTGTAAGCACAATCTCCAGTTTAATTATGTACCAAAGAACTATCTTCATCGATCTAATGGCTTTTATTCACTGTATAAATGTTGCACAAAGCTTTTATGATACGAAGCTATCGAAATAAAGCAAAATGATTGATTGATTGATTGATCTAAAAAAATCTCTCTCATGGTACGTTCCAAATAGAGTACTTCGAACCAAAAATACTTTGACAGTGCCCTGTCCCAGGTTTAAGAGATTAAAATGGGGAGGCAGTTGCTTTACCACTGAAGCCACGGTCCTGTAGAATAGTTTACCTATAAGCATCAAGGCAGCTCCAACATTGTTGTCTTTTAGGAAGCTAATAAAAACCTGGCTTTTTAACCTCTAGGCACCTAGTAACCTCTTGGGCACCTAGTACCCTCACCTTACTGCCAATCAACCAGTGCCAAGACACCCATGGGTATTCGAGCGCTTTAGAAAACCTTTTAACATAACATAACATACTTGTCTGAATGATAAACTTGAAAGTATCAGTTGCTTAGCAGATATTTGAATGTGTTTTTCAGTTACTATCTGGGGCTGTGATTCCATATGTATGTAAATCTTTTACTAAATCACTGTCTCTCTTTGTGTGATATGTAATTGCTTGAATGTGTCTGTAACAGCCTACAGAGATTGTCTCCTGGGTGTACTAGTGAATATTGGGTTATTTAAGTGTGTGAGAACTTGACTTCATTACCACAAAATACATATAATTTCTGCCTGTCTGTGTGAGTGAATCTTTGTGTGCTTCTCTAACTACCTCACTATTTGTTTCAGTGTGTGTCTGCTTTTCTACTTAGGTATCTTGGATTTAAGTCTAGGAGTAGGCTGAATACATATTTTTAAGCGAATAGCTCCCTGCGCCAGGTCCTCCCTGGACTGGAAACAAGCATCCTAGGACCAGTTTCGGGCTTTCAGCCCTCATCAGCCAGGATAGCTTGACTCCAGTGGCATGGAGAGCACGGGACCCACGTCTGGGCATACCTGTCCCACTCGGGGTGACAAATTCAGAAAGAACAATTGATGGACAGAATGCAGAACAATGTCATACATTCACCCCAGTACAGAGATCTGGGCCTAAATCCATCGTTTTAAGCTAGCCTGGCTGATGAGGGCTGTTAGCCCGAAACCGGTCCCAGGATGCTTGTTTCCGGTCCAGGGAAGACATGGCTTGGCAGTTCGGGCTGAACTGTTCCCATGAGTCATAGGGTCAAGACTGATTTGCATATAGCGGTGTCTGAACTGGGGTGGCGAAGTGAGCTAAAGAACGATGATGGATTCAACCCTGATCTGTGACTGGGGTGAGTGTCTGAAAAGTTTCAGCGCTCCGTCCATCATCTCCTTGTGTTTGCTTTGTTCGTCCTAAGTTGGCAGGGTATGCCCAGACGTGGGTCCCTTGCTCACTTTGCCACTGGATTTAAGCTAGCCTGGCTGATGAGGGCTGTTAGCCCGAAACTGGTCCCAGGATGCTTGTTTCCGGTCCAGGGAAGACATGGCTTGGCAGTTCGGGCTGGACTGTTCCCATGAGGCACAGGGTCAAGACTGATTTGCATATAGTGATGTCTGAACTGGGGTGGCGAAGTGAGCTAAAGAACGATGATGGATTCAACCCAGATCTGTGACTAGGGGTGAGTGTCTGAAAAGTTTCAGCGCTCCGTCCATCATCTCCTTGTGTTTGCTTTGTATAATAGAGCATACAGATTGTTCTGAATTGCTGCAGCTTAAGGCTGACAGAGATTACCGAAAGATCTAGTGCTTCAAATGCTTCCTTAAGCTCAACGTTCAATGTTTCTATAGCAAGAAGCCAAATCCATTTGAGAGCCAATTGCGTATTGTCATCCTCAGTATGTGAAATACGTTTCTGATACATTACGCCTTTAGAGATTTGACCCGAAGGCTGGTATAAACATGTCGATATTAACCTTACAGCCATAAAGGAAGTAATCTGTAGGCATGGGCGGAATTGCGGAGTTGAGCTACGCCGAATTCCGCAAAGTGACAAAAAAACTCAGCAGAGTTCCACAAGTGGTGGAGTGCGGCGCAAACTGCTGTTCACGCTGATCTTCCTGCCGCTTGGTTAGAACTTCTTCCCTAGTGGCAGCTTGTAGTAACCAACTTACCCTTGGCGAGTACAAGTGGGGAATAAACTCAATTTCTGCACTTCGCGAGCTCTGCGAAGTGCAAAGTGCAGAAAACTCCAAAAACTTCGCAAACGGAGCGTAGTTCACAGCCCATGTCTAGTATTCTCTCACCTGAAAGTATTTAATGTAATGAAGCAAAAGTCCTGAAACCATAGTGGTTGAACAGTTGATGCAACTGGCATACCCCCGTCCTTTCCCAGTCTCTCCAAATGTGAATCTGGGATTCAGAGTGATATAGAAAGGAATAAATAAAGACATTTAGGCAATATATTCATCTTGACAATATTACAATGGCCCACAATGAGTACATAGTTGAGTCCATTGATATCCCCTACTAGACTGCTGAGCCTGATTCCTAAATAAGTGGCTGAGGGGCTATCAGAATATCTGATTGAAAATTAAGGATTATCTGAGTTTTGGATAGATTTAATTTATACACAGAAAATACTTCAAATTGGTCTACCTCTTTTGATATGGGAGCAAGAGTAGCAGAAGGATTAAAACTGATAAAAATACTTTATTGTTTAAGTTACTAAAAACCATAACAATATTACCAAAAATAATTAATTTCCAAAGACATTTAAAATTATTTTAAGACACATTTGGTGCCTTTTAAAACAAATGAAAACTGAATGTGTTACTTTATCACATAAATGTATAGTGTGCAAATTGATATCACATCCATTCTTGATATATAGTGCATTGGTACGATAAAAATCCAGACAGTAAATTGCTTTTGTCACAAAGGGCTTAGATACGGGGTACACTAGGTCATCCAAAGAATAGTTCATAGTGTTCGAGAGCATGCGTTTTCATTATTTCATCAGTGGATCACGGGGAGTCGTGTTTTACCTTTCTCCATAATATCTTTTCATAAAGCATCAGGAATTTCATCATCTTACAGTTCAGTTGGGGGTCTGTTGGATCAAGACCTTTAATGATAGCTGATCAGTAGGACCGAATGCCCCTATCGTTGAAAGCTTTTTCAGATTTTAAAAAGGGACATAAACAGATCAGATGGATAAAATATTGCAGCTCTGCACCACATAAGTTACATGTCCTAGGACATTATACTTCCATGTTGGTTGATCTACCAAACTTGGTAGTAACCCAAACCTGGTAGCCATTAACGTTCGTTTCAAATAAAGTGAATACGTTATATTTAAGTATTTAGCAGGATGTGCTGTTGTACAGGATTTGAGAACCATCCATGCATGGGACCAATTGGATAATTTGCGTTTGTCTTCTAGTAATGAATGGAGTTTGGCCGCTTTATTTATCACCCTGCAAAAAACTGGGAAAGAGAAGTTCTGTGCCCACAGTTCCGTTGTGTTTGTTTCCTCCATTGCTGTTTTCAAAACTTTGCCATAGCTGGAGTGAGAATCTTCTTCCTGGGCCTGCCATAAGGTGTCATGTAAGACATTTGATAGATTTTGTACCATGTTTTAATAACCGCATATCTTCTTCCTATCTCTTGTTGCATAAGCCCAAACTCCAGTCGCACCTGTGCCGGGGATACTTTCTGTGGTAGGCCAAAGATGTTTTTGTATGTTTTTGTTTGGAGATTATCGAAGAGTTTTGCTTCTTTACAATTTAACACAATGCTTGCATAGGCTACTGTCGGCAATAGTTTGGCTGCTATAACAGCCACTATTGGCTTCAAAGATGGACCCCTTAATTTGTTTGCAAGGGCACAGAATGAGTAGATGAGACCATTTCCTTTTATTTCTAGGTATTGTTTGTGAAATTGGAAATTCAATCGATCATCTAGGCATAGCCCCAAATACTTGTAAGTGCGGACTACCCCTAAGGTTGTTTCACCCAGCTTAATTGAGCGTTGATGTCCGGGCCGATTCCTGATAGACATGGTTTTTGTTTTTGTGATATTAATTTCCAGAGCATTGGTCTTAGCAAAGATTGATAATTCATTAAGTGCTCTTTGGAGGCCAACTCTTGTTAGACTGAGCAAGACTATGTCATCAGCGTAAGATGCGTTATGGATAGAGGGCCCAGGCGTGGTGAATGGGAATTGACCTGGTTTAACTTTGGTGAGAGGTTCATCATAAACAGATCGAATAGATGAGGAGCTAATACACAGAATTGGTTTAGTCCTATATCTGTCTGTGTTTCCCTTGACAGTCTTGTACCATTAGCTATTTTTACACGAATCCATGTCCCCGTGTACAACTGTATTATGGCTCGTAGTATTGTTTAGGAAGACCCAATGTCTTCAGTTTACTACACAACAAGTCAAGGTCTACACGGTTGAACGCTGCTTAAAAATCAATAAAGCATAGTCGTAATTTTCTCTGCAAGCACGTACACTTTTCCGCTATTAAGGCCAGGGCTAATATGTTTGTTGTTGTACCAAACCATTGCTAAACCCTGTCTGATTGATTGGGATCAATTTGTTGTTAGTGGATCATTCCACCAGATCATCCAGGATTAATGATGCATAGTACTTGGCTTCAGTATCTATAAGTGCGATTAGCCTGTAATTTGTCGGATCAGCCGTGTCACCACCTTTAACTATCGGGTTGATTATTGACCCTTTCCAGCTCTGGGGAGAATGTTCGTTCCTACCTCTTTATATAGCTCGGACAGCGGGTTCTCCCAATAGTCTGGATCACTCCTAAAGATGGCAGCCCCTTCGTCCCAATTTTATTCTTTTGGATACCTTTTCTACTGCAGAGCATTGGCTATACAGGACTATTGGGGTATCTGATACTGGGTCAAAATGTCTAGTGTCATGAGGTGTAATTGTGATATTTCCTGAAATCTTGGGCTCTAGGGCTTTGTGGCTGTTACCCATCTCTTTGTTAATTATTGGTATAGCTCTTTTGAATCTGAGTTTGTCATGCATGAATTGTTTATAGTTTGCAAAGTTCTCATGATCCCATTTATTATTTCCTAAAAGGTTTGTTTAGCACAGGAGAGGAGCTTTGTCCAGAATATGTGTTCTTTCATTTTATGATCCTCCCAAAATTTGCTTTTTGTACAATTTTCTAAGATTTATTTTATCCCAAGTGTGTTTTGAAGCATTGAGGGTCCTGTTTTTTCTGACCGCCTTTCTCAGTTCTTTTCTTAATGTAAAGGCTTTTTTGAGAGGATTGAAGTGTGCTTATTCATTGTTTTCCTTTCATAATCAATTTTTGGTGCCTGCATTACCAAATTCATTGTAAAAGTTCTCCAATTCACAACTCGGCTGCTTTCTGTAATTGTGTTTGTTTCTATTATCCCTTTAGCTAACGTTGTTAGTTCTGGCAAGGTAATTTGAAACCTATACGTTTCAAATTAGCTGTTGGTAATGTCCTGAAATCTGTGGGGGCTGGCTGGTGTTTAGGAGGGTTTCTTTTTAATTCCCGGTGCTGGTATGAATGGGCGCTTTGGGTTGTGTATTTGATTACATATTTCCCCACATGGTTCAGTAGTGGCAACGTTAGAATTGTGTAGCCTATTGTCGACTGTGCGTTTGCACCATAATAAGTCCATTGTGGGGGTGTGTCATCTTTGGTTCTGCCATTTATTACTCTCAGGCCTAGATGTTCCAAGGTCAGAACTATCTTTTGCCCATTGAAATCCTGTCATTTTGATGCTGAGGATGATTGTGGATATACCGACCAGAACACATTGGGGCATATTCTCAAGGAGCTATCGCCGAGTTATCGGCACTTTAACGCATCCAAAGTCATGCTAAATGTATCGCCCCATTCACAAGCTGGTGCTACCAGCCCATAACACCAGTTTTCCTGCAAAAGCAGTCGCAAAAAACATCGCCACAGATGACCCCGGCAACTAACGCTAATGAGATGCAGAGTAGGCGTTCCCGAGCAAAAAGCTGCGACAACACCACAACGCAACATTCTCAACGACCAGCCACATCGGCGATAGGAACACAAAACAGGCGATACAGCGCGTTACCAGCAGGAAATTAACACCTGCTCTGACCTGGTGCAAAGTCGGACGTCAACCTGCACAAAAAAAGGGAGCCCAGCCCACAGCCACACCTGAAGAACAACAGATGCCATGGTGCCATTCACCATGCACCTGGAGCCCCCAGAGGCCAACAACACCCACCGCCACCACCCCCGGGACCGCCACCCCCCAACGAACCCCTCCCACCCCCCCGGACCACCACAGAGGCAGCGCAGACAAAGACAGCGGGCCTTCAGGAAATGCACCAGCCCCACAGACCTAACACCAGACAATGTCAATGCCCACTATATGCCCAAAAGGACAACCATCCTCCGCATCCTGAACATCAATGCCCACAGGCTGACGGTACCAACACAGCGGACAACCAACATCCCCCTGCAGACAAAGCTGCTGGCTGTGCTGCACCTGTTGGCCCCTGGTATCCTCCCAAACAACAACTGCCTGAGTCGGAGGAGTCTCACAGCCAGCCCCATCCAAGTTCCTCACACCTGTCCTGAATGCCCTCACCAGCTAGGGACCCCAGCACCCATACGTCCCCCACAATGTGCAGGAACAGCTGGAGACCAAGCAAGGACTATACCCCATAGCTGGATCCCCGCACGTTTCAGGGGCAATCGACTGCACACTTGTCCCACTTGTGCCCCCTGCCAACACCGTACACAATAACCGCAATAGAAAGCACACACGTCCCATCAACGTGCAGGCAATAGTGGACCACAGGGGACTCTCTGTCAGGTTACCAAACACTCTTACCTGTAAGGTGCTTGGCTGTGTTTTGCAGAGACGCTATGAGCCAACTTCCAAGAACCCTATTAGATAACCTGTGAGTTAGTGATACACTTAAGGCTACGCAATAGAACTCAGGGAGGAGGGCCGGGTACTGGGCGCTGGCGGTGTCCTGTTGTCGACCTGCGAAGCAACAATATATGTCTCAGAACGTGATTCTATGTTGTCAGTTGTAAACGTTAGCAGCGAAGTTCCCACCCCTGAGCTAACCAAGGAAACCTTCCTACCTGCGATCTTTAGGAGTAATGAGTAGCGTCCAGTAGTCTTGTGATGGTGTTGGAGTATAATATGAGGGCGCGGTCAGTCTCGTGGTGAAGTCAGGATGTGGTTGTCGTGGCGTCTTCTGGTGTTGAAAAGCTCTAGAACATGAAAATAATCTGAATAAGTTACTGCATTTCTTTTACCCTAAATTCTTCAACCGACCCCTTAAACTGCACAACTGGTCACTTACTTCTCTCTGACCCCCAATCCCTCAGACCATCACGATATGCTGAAAAGAGAAATATATATACAACAACTTGCAAACAGGTATCACAATTCGTAGAACATTACGTTTCACTGAACAATATTAATGTCCTTGTGTTTTCTTTAGATTCTTCCAAGTTCCTTCACTCAGAAAAATGTCCCGACAGTGTCCTTTAAATGTTGCTAATGGGTTTTCTCCAGCTCTGTACTGTCTTGCGGTGGGCGCCTTAAATAGAAATATTCACTTAGCTTTTTGTCTTCTCCTTCCACAGGTAACCGCTGTAGAACTGCGCTGCAATCCAGGAAGGAGCAGGAACCAAGACGGCCTCTTCAGGAATCCTCGCTGAGAAGCAGGTAAGCAAATAGTTGTCTCCGTACAACTACCGGAAGGCTAAGCACCTTCCAGAAGTCGGGTGTGGCATTTTATAGCCATGCCACACCCAACTTGGCCGTTACGTCGTGCGCGACGCGACATGCAGCATTCTCCCGTTCAGTGCAGTGAAACGGGTCTATTTCAAAAGCGCTGAAAGCAGCGCGAGTTCTGTTTCCCCTGACGTCTGTCTGTAAACGTGTTTCTGTTACCAATTGTCAAATCAAGGGCCACAAGCCACCGAGAAGTCATAGCAATACACCCTCATATTGACATAGGAAGTAAACAAGCATCGGCACATTGAAGTTACAGTAGGAGTGCAGTAGAAAGTAAACAAGCATCGGCACATTGAAGTTACTACAGTAGGAGTACAGATACATATACACGAATGTCCCCAAGTTTTTAGCTATGCAATTTCCTTAGCAAAATACTGATTTCGGCCCATAGAGAGGCCCATAGAGAGGCACACTTACATTAGGTATGGAGTGCTGGTTGGCACGGGACAGGGGAGGGTTTTAACCGGGGAATG
Organism: Calotriton arnoldi; assembly: GCA_963921515.1. NCBI lineage: Eukaryota > Metazoa > Chordata > Amphibia > Caudata > Salamandridae > Calotriton > Calotriton arnoldi. Next base: position 202,138 of record CAWUFW010003376.1, read on the forward strand.
GCATGCTTACAGAGACGCATTCTGCACATAGGTGTCGTTTGCATCCTGTATGACTGTGCAGGGACGTGAATCATGACAGTACCCCCCCCATAAAAGCCCCCCTAAAACCATGGGAACAGGTTTTGGTTTGCCAGGATGCTTGCTGTGAAACAGTTTGACAAGCTGTGGTGCATGTTGGAGGTTAGCATGACCTTTCCTCGGGACCATAGCCCTTCCAGTCCACCAGATAATGCAATTTACCTCTTACTCTCTTTGAATCCAATATAGCTAATGCAATTTACCTCTTACTCTCTTTGAATCCAATATAGCTCGCACTTCAAATTCGGGTTCACCGTCAATGTCAATAGCTGGCGGAGGTGTGTTTACACGAGTTTGTGGGTGGAACAGTTATACTAGTGAAACGTGGAACACAGGATGGAAGCGGTATTTGGATGGAAGTGTCAATCTTATACTGACTGAATTTAAGACTTTTTCTATGGGAAATGGTCCAATAAAGTGAGGACAAAACTTCCTATTGCTTAGGATTTTTAAATTCTTTGTGGATAACCACACTTTATCTCCTACCGCATATGGAGGCTGCAAAGTACGGTGTGCATCTGTCACGCGTTTTTGAGATTCTTTGGCAGCAGCCAGATGATGTTGGGATAATTGTTGAACGGACACTAAATTTCGTACATAATCACAAACTGAAGGGTTTGCTACAGGTTGCACAGACTGACCTGGAATGCTTGTTGGATGAAAACCATGAGCACAAAAAAATGGGGACATACCAATGGATGTATGATCTGAATTATTGTACGCAAATTCTAATGCCCACAATATTTCCGACCATTCTTGTTCACAAACAGTTAGCATGCAGCGTAGATATTGCCCTATGGTTTGGTTTGTGCGTTCTGTCAATCCATCTGTCTGTGGATGGTAACTAGATGAGGTGCGGACTTCCATGTGTAAAGCCTTCCCCACTTGCTGCCAAAAGTGAGAGATAAATTGGGAGCCTCTGTCTGAAATTACTACTGAGGGAATGCCATGCAACCTGACAATTTCTTTCATGAACACCTGAGTTAGTTCTTTTGCTGTTGGTATTTTTTTTAAAGGAACGAAATGTGTCATACGTGTAAAATGATCTACAACAGTTAAAATGGTGGTATATCCAGCTGAAGTACGAGGTAGCTCCACAATAAAATCAAGGGATACTGTATGCCATGGTTGCGGAGGTATGGGTAATGGATGCAATAGTCCACTTGGGGCACGGTGCGCTGTTTTATTTTGTGTACATACTGCACAAGTGTCCACAAAAGCTTGCATGTCATTAAACATGGAAGGCCACCAATACCTTCTTTTGATTAATTGGTAAGTTTTTGTGATTCCTGGATGTGCAGACAAAGGTGTATCATGATGTAATTGCACAATTAGAGTTCGTAATGAAGGAGATGGTACCAATACTTGATTATTCATATAAAGAAGTTCATCTCTCCATTGCAATAAAGGGTACTCTTTTTGCCAGTCCTGAGCTTCTTTTGTTTTTAATTCTGTCTTGATGTCTTGTATGATGTTGCCATCAATCACACCTACTTGGAAGCATTGTGCGGGTAATATAGGTTGTGGGTTCTCTTGTCTTGTACTTAATTCATCACTTATCCCTATTCGTGACAAAGCATCTGCTTTATTATTTTCTTTTCCTGGTCGATAAGTGATGACAAAATTGTAATCATTAAAGAATAAAGTCCATCTTAATTGGCGAGCAGAAAGAGCTTTGACAGATCGTAATGATTGTAAATTACGATGGTCAGTATAAATTGTTACAGGGTGACGAGCACCCAGCAAGTAATGTCGCCATTCCTCCAACACAGCTTTTATCGCCAATAATTCTCTATCAGCTATAGCATAATTTTGCTCAGTAGGTGACAATTTTCTTGAATAGTATGCAATGGGATGCATCTGACCAGTGTTTTTATGTCTCTGGGATAACATCCCCCCTATGGCAAATTGAGAGGCATCGGCTTCGACTATGAAGGGCTGAGAAGGGTCTGGGTGCATTAAGATAGGAGCTGTGGTGAATTGTTTTTTCAAGTTTTGAAAAGCTTCTTCAGCTGCATGATCCCATTCGAATTTGGTATTCTTTCTTAACAGTTTAGTGATTGGGGTTATGAGTTTAGAAAAATCATGAATAAACCGTCTATAGAAATTGGCGAACCCTAAGAAACTTTGGATTTGTTTTACTGACGTAGGGCTCGGCCATGTGAGTATAGCATGTATTTTCTTTGGGTCCATTTCAATTCCTGATGGGGTGATAATATATCCTAAGAACTCAACTTTGGTAGCATGAAACATGCTTTTCTCCAATTTCACAAATAAAATGTTTTGTAAAAGCTGTTGAAGAATGGCTCTTACTTGTTTTACATGTTCTGCCTTAGTTTTAGAATAAATTAATATGTCGTCAATATACACAACACAGCAGATGTCTAAATAGTCCCTTAGAACCTCATTTATGAAAAACTGGAATGCTGCGGGGGCATTGCAGAGTCCGAAGGGCATGACTTGATACTCGTAAAGGCCAAATTTTGTACGGAATGCTGTCTTCCATTCATCGCCCTCACGGACCCGTACCAGATGGTATGCCCCGCGCAAATCCAGTTTTGTGTAAATGGTGGCATCTTTTATTTGGTCTAACAATGTTGGTATTAATGGTAACGGGTTTCTATTTTTAATGGTCACGTTGTTCAGTGCGCGGTAATCTATACACGTGCGCAGTTCCCCCCCCTTCTTCGGTATAAAAAAGAGAGACGAGGAGACCGGGGACTTTGAATGCCTAATAAAGCCATTAGCCAGGTATTCATCTAAATAATTGCTTAAATGTTCGTTTTCAGTCTCAGTGAGAGCATAAATACGACTGCATGGCAATGTTGCTCCAGGTACTAGGTCGATACGGCAGTCATAGTCTCTATGGGGTGGCAACGTGTTAGCCTTTTGTTTATCAAACACGTCGGTAAGATCAGCATATTCTACCGGGTCCCCCTGTAAAACTAGCACATTTTTGGAATCCTTGGGGAAGTCGTAACCCTGTATTTGAGGTTTAGAACAGTGATGTTGTAGACAGTCAGACTGACAATGTTCAGAGTTGAACAGTAGTGTCTTTTGTATCCAGTCTATTTGAGGGTTGTGTTGAACTAACCATGGGATCCCTAATATGAGGCGGAATTGGGGTGCGTCAATAACGTCGAAAGAAATGTCCTCAAAATGTTTTCCTGAACAGGTCATGCGAAGAGTTTCTGTGTGGCGTTGTATGGGGCCAGAAGTTAACTCCTTACCGTCCACTGCTCTTACAATTTCTGGATTGCTCTTTTGTAACTGCGTGAACCCCATCCCAAGTACGCATTGAGTGTCAATAACATTTCCGGTGGCTCCGGAATCAATTAAAGCATCCACGGACCATGTCAAGGCTTTATTTTCTAGAGACTGTAATGTTACCTTAATACTAAGGTGGTTATTTGAAACTGCGGGGGCTGTGGAGGCCAGACTTGATTGTTTACTCGACAAATGGTCCTCTGCTTTTGCTGAGCTATTTAGTTTTCCGACTGTTCCAGGATAGCAACTTCGTTGACCTTCTTGTTGAACTGATTCGGACGTGTGGGACACTCTTTTACAAAGTGACCGGTCTCTTTTGTAAGAGGGCCTCTAGTGGTTCCAATCTGCATAGGCTCTCCCATATCCACCTTAGGGACGGAATCGCTCTTTGGGTTCGATCTTTCTTTAAACAGAAACATCTTATGTTCGGTTTTCCCTTTCTCTCCCTTTCTTTCTGACAAGCAGTGATTTAATTTCACCACTAAATCAATGAACTCCCCACAATCATCCTGTGGATCCAAAATCTGAGTCGCCATATCCTTTAATTGGTCCCTTAGGCCTCTATAAAACAGAGAGACTCGCTTTTCTTCAGGCCACTCTGCCTCAATTACTAACCGATTAAACAAAGAAATATAATGTATTAAATCTGATGACCCTTGTTTCAAATTAAGCAATTCTTGGTCAGCGGACTGAACAAACACATGTTTAGCGAATCATTTTTTCATGGTGTTCTTGAATCGCCTAAAATCGTATAAAAGAGGGTCATCACGTTCTACAAAAGGCACTGACCATAAGGCTGCATCGCCTCCTAAGTAAGACAAGACGAAGGCTACCTTAGAGGAATCATCAGGAAAAGCGGTGGGTTTTGCTATGAAATGAAGATGGCATTGATTAAAAAAGATAGTGAATTTAGCACTATCCCCATAAAACCTCTCTGGGGGAGCCAAGGGAACAGTAACGGGAGTTACTACTTGTATTTGCGTTGGGGTAGAAGTAGTAGTACTATGTAAAGTTTACATGTTTGGTTTGAAACTGGATGGTTTCAGAATTGGTTTCTCTGAGGGAGAAAATCCCCAAGTAGTAGGACCGGGATCATTTGTTGCTTGCATGTTTGTCTGCAAAGCTGAAATATCTCTGCGCAATGCTGCATTCTCTGCTTTTATGTCAGTTAAAATTGCAGCAATATCCTGCAACGAAATCTGTGGATCTTGAGTCATAGCGTCTGGGCGAAACTGTATTCGTGGGCTTAGCCTTCTGTCAGGTTACCACACACTCTTACCTGTAAGGTGCTTGGCTGTGTTTCGCAGAGCCGCTATGAGCCAACTTCCAAGAACCCTATTAGATAACCTGTTAGTTAGTGATACACTTAAGGCTACGCAATAGAACTCAGGGAGGAGGGCCGGATACTGGGCGCTGGCGGTGTCCTGTTATCGACCTGCGAAGCAACAATATATGTCTCAGAACATGATTCTATGTTGTCAGTTGTAAACGTTAGCAGCGAAGTTCCCACCCCTGAGCTAACCAAGGAAACCTTCCTACCTGCGATCTTTAGGAGTAATGAGTAGCGTCCAGTAGTCTTGTGATGGTGTTGGAGTATAATATGAGGGCGCGGTCAGTCTCGTGGTGAAGTCAGGATGTAGTTGTCGTGGCGTCTTCTGGTGTTGAAAAGCTCTAGAACATGAAAATAATATGAATAAGTTACTGCATTTCTTTTACCCTAAATTCTTCAATCGACCCCTTTAACTGCACAACTGGTCACTTACTTCTCTCTGACCCCCAATCCCTCAGACCATCACGATATGCTGAAAAGAGAAATATATATACAACAACTTGCAAACAGGTATCACAATTCGTAGAACATTACGTTTCACTGAACAATATTAATGTCCTTGTGTTTTCTTTAGATTCTTCCAAGTTCCTTCACTCAGAAAAATGTCCCGACAGTGTCCTTTAAATGTTGCTAATGGGTTTTCTCCAGCTCTGTACTGTCTTGCGGTGGGCGCCTTAAATAGAAATATTCACTTAGCTTTTTGTCTTCTCCTTCCACAGGTAATCGATGTAGAACTGCGCTGCAATCCAGGAAGGAGCAGGAACCAAGACGACCTCTTCAGGAATCCTCGCTGAGAAGCAGGTAAGCAAATAGTTGTCTCCGTACAACTACCGGAAGGCTAAGCACCTTCCAGAAGTCGGGTGTGGCATTTTATAGCCATGCCACACCCAACTTGGCCGTTACGTCGTGCGCGACGTGCGGCATTCTCCCGTTCAGTGCAGTGAAACGGGTCTATTTCAAAAGCGCTGAAAGCAGCGCGAGTTCTGTTTCCCCTGACGTCTGTCTGTAAATGTGTTTCTGTTACCAATTGTCAAATCAAGGGCCTCAAGCCACCGAGAAGTCATAGCAATACACCCTCATATTGACATAGGAAGTAAACAAGCATCGGCACATTGAAGTTACAGTAGGAGTGCAGTAGAAAGTAAACAAGCATCGGCACATTGAAGTTACTACAGTAGGAGTACAGATACATATACACGAATGTCCCCAAGTTTTTAGCTATGCAATTTCCTTAGCAAAATACTGATTTCGGCCCATAGAGAGGCCCATAGAGAGGCACACTTACATTAGCTACGGAGTGCTGGTTGGCACGGGACAGGGGAGGGTTTTAACCGGGGAATGGCATGCTTACAGAGACGCATTCTGCACATAGGTGTCGTTTGCGTCCTGTATGACTGTGCAGGGTCGTGAATCATGACACTCCTCTCCAATGTCATAGCCAACTACCCAGGCAGTGTGCATGATCCCTTCATCTTCCGACAGTCCAACATCAACCAGCGCTTCCAGGATGGCACCCATGGGAATGCACTGCTCGTTGGCAAGTACCAAATGAACACACCACACACCTCAACCCCACAATCATGCAACTCACAACTCTGGCACTGCACACGTAACAAAATCACATACAACATGCCAAACAACATGCCTCCCCACCAGACACGACAGCACAACTTACTGTGGCAACCTGGGTTAGCCATGTACATGAGCCATAAACGGCATGGCACCTCAGCCACACAATACCGGAATGTGGGGAGAGGTGGGAACCAGGCATGTGCGAAGGAGGCAAGTGACCCATGAATGAGAATGTACACAATGCCAAGTGTGGTGGAGATGTGCTGGACAGACTGCAGTATGCAGACCACAGACATAGCCATGTCTACATGCACTGCTGGTGTTTGGAGTGTAGTGGACAGTGGACGCAACCATGTCACCCCAGCCAGTGGGGAAGATCGCGGAAATGTAGCTTGTGACGTCCCCCCCTGTAAGCGTGTGCGGAGTGGGCTGGCCCGGAGGATGCCAGGCCAGTGTAGGGGTGTGAATAGAAAGCACGTAGCTCTGGGCGTGGTTCTCTTCCGGAATGCCCAACGTATCTGCCAGGGCGGCGCATCCCACCCCGCCATGAGGCCGACGCCGTCGCCGTGAGCGGTGTGGCCTGCGATCCTGTGCGCCTGCTGCACCCCGGGCCGCTGGTCCCCGAACCCGTCATGCCCGCCCCTGCGCAGCCAGGCCTCATTGCTCACCTGCCGACACCGGCGTGTGTCGAAGAGGGCCCACCACGTGCCGGCGCAAGCTCCAAGCCCGAAGCCCGCGACCTTGGCAGCCTCCTCAGACCATCACGGCCTCCGCGACACTGGCCCGCTTTACTCCTTTTTCGTTTACGTACTCCACCGCTGCCTCTGGCCTACACTATGGTCAAGTAGGTCACACATTTGGAACTGAGTCCTGATTATGCAATGGCAGAGTACACACCTTATGGCTGAGTTTATATCACTGTACTCCCTTCGATGTGGTGCCACCAACTCTGTGCATAGCATTCGAACTACACCTGTCTGTGGTCCCTTGCTGACTACTGCCTTCGCCCTACACTGCGGTCGAGTAGGACACAGAATTGGAACTGAGTCTTGATTTGTTAATTTCAGAGTTTATATCATTGTACAGGCCTCATCGCTGACTGCATCCCCTTCCGGCTCTGGTGCCACTGACTCTGTGCCACGGGAGTCATGGACACTCTCTGGTTGAACGTTGGTGGCATCTGAGTCTATGGCCTGGGGGTTGTCTTCATCATCATGTAGCTGGTACTGACATTGTGGGAAAGTGGAGACTGTAGCATTCAACTCCTCCATATTGCCTGTCTCTGCTTGCTCCTGCCCTCTGTGTCATGCCCTGGATGGACACCCTCCACTGTCCCCCGTAACAATCCGCGACATTCTCCTTGGACATCAACGAGGACCCGCTCAGATCCCATGGCCCTACCTCAGTGCATCGCCAGGCACAGTCCCGTGGCGGTGTGCCTGTGCCGGCCGCTGAGCATCCGGGGCCACCGACTCTGTGCAGCTCAAGTCATGGACCCTTGCTGTTTGTACTTTGAATTCCTGATTGTCTGATCACAGTTGTAGTTGTTGCCAGCACCATCCAACCCCTGAGGGGTGGCTTACACTACCCAACACCCATCCAGCACAGGCGTCACTGGACGTGTGACCCTGGCAATAAAAGGGGCCGGGCGCACGTGCCCGTAGCCAGTTCCACTGATTATCTCAGTGTGTCCGTGTGGTCATTCTGTATGCATGTAGGCCCCAGGCCATACCCCATTACATTGTGCTGTGTTCAGCGTGCGCGACCTTGTCACCTCAGGCAGTGGGGTGGACCTGGGACATGTATCTGTGTCAGACCCCCCTGTGGGCATGAGGGAGTGGACTGGCGTACGGCAGTATGGCGTAGGGGTGTGGTCATTCAACATGTGGCTCTGGGCGTGGTTAAGTGTAGGCCTTGCCAAGGCGGTTACTAATGCGTGTGTCTCAGGTGTAGTGTCGGCACCACCCGTCACGCAATACACAATGTTGCTATGTAGCATGCCCCCGGAGTACGGCCTCGGCCGAGGGGTAAATGAGGGTGCGCAAGCCCGCTCGGGCTCAGGGATCAGACATGCCAACTGTTGTGTGTGTCGCTATTTCCGCAGCATAAGCCAAAGGTCTACCCTCAACCGCATGGCAAGTTCAGCCAGGCATGACCTCTACATATGTGTCCGCCCTGTCCTTACCATGGGCCTACACACACGTGTCCGTCCACCTTCAGCGCACAACATCACTGTGTCGGCAGGCTTGTGGACATGCACAGGCAGGCATGACAATAGTGTGTCGTAGGGGTGCAAATGATGCAACCGCGCTGCGCACACTAGTAAATAGGCTCGTGGGGAGGGAGGAGCAGCAGTGAGGCTACGTAATACACATTGATGCCGCTCACTTGCAACATGCAGTACATGTCATGCAGGAATCACGAGGTCACACATATCACACACCAATGAGCCACTGAGCCGGCCATCACATCTTGCAGGGCCAACTAATGGCTCATGTCTCTCTGCACAGTCACAGGTGACCAAGGATATGCACTCTGCGCTTGGATGATGACACCCCTCCGAGCCCCGACACACAGGCCCAGAGGCTGTACAATGCGGCCCACAAATGCACCAGGGGCATCATGGAACTCACATTTGACGTGTTGAAGTCACGTTTTAGGTGCCTGGACGTCACAGGTGGGAGGCTCCTGCACAGCCCAGGCATTGTGTGCAAGATGATCGTTGCATGTTGTGTGTTGCACAACATATGTGTACGCAGCAAGGCCCCATGGATACAAGTGCCAGATGCACCAGACGATGATGATGAGGATGAGGCAGGTGGCCCACACCCCACTGCGGCCGCAGCAGGAGTTGCCCGTGGGAACACCATCATTGACAATTTCTTCACATGAGCACATCACATTGTGACAGTCCTTGGCAATCATGGGACAGTACAATATGGCCACAGGCACAGCATGTGCCACTAAATGCTTTCAAAATACATATTCCCTGAGTGCATGTCACTCATCTGTACAGGCACATCACTCAGACAAGTGTGAGTGCGACATGTATTGCTGTCAATTTTATGATTTGTTCAGGGATGGTGGGTGTGTCACCTATGTGCAAACGGGCTGTTTAGGGTGTCACGTATTCGGACTGCCAGTTCTGTGTGTCGCAGTTAGTAGGGAATCCCACTCTTCGGCGTTTCACTTGTGTCCAAATTCATTTCATTTTGGCTGCCATTTGTGTCCTACAGGTGACAACAGGGCTCCTTTTGGGGTCAGATATGTACCACCATGATGCAGGGATGCCCACTGTGGCTCGAGTCCCACAACATGGGCAACATGTACGTAAGCGGGAGTCACTGCCCCTACATTCGTCTGCGATTTCATGGTGGATTGCTCATGGTCATGAAACGTCTGTGTGCAGGAGGGGTTGCTTGTCCCTCTGCAATGTGAAGGGGAGATGCGGTTTCAATGTGTGTTCTATGCATGTTTCTGCATTGGCGCAGTTTACATGCAGACTGCATGTCAATGTACATTGTGACTGTGAGGAGATGCCTATTTGATGCGGGACAATGGTCATCTGTTCTACATCAGGGAAGTGTGGTTGTGCTCGTACATTTTCATCTCACCGTATTTTTAATCTGCTTTTATGATGCATTTTCCCGCATGACGAGTGGGGATTGCAGGCCTATGGCTGGTTATCGCTGAGTTTTGTATCGCGATTGGCATCATCGCTACTATTTTCTCGTTCGTGTTTCGCGTTTTTTCAGCGTCGCGTTGGTTTTAACACGTTCTTTTGACGCGTTATCGCGGGACTATCGCATGGGGCCGCCGTGTTGTGAATACCACGTTGACACGGAGTTGTTTTCCCGCAAAGGACTGCGATGTGAAGAGTTGCGTTAAACTAATTTTGCGGTAGTTATCACACATTCTTGAGAATATGCCCCACTGTGTGCTACTAAATGCTCATCATCGTTCGTTCGCACGGAGCTGTCCCCACAGAACAGCGGCGCGCAGGAAACTTGAAAGTCCCAGCGAGTATTTCAAATGCAGATTACTCTATATGTCATCATCAGCCGATTAATTAGGCATGTAACAGAGATAATTACCTTTATAGTGCTGTTTTCCCACTCTCTGGTATAAGGAGCCACACGTGCCCCTACATAACTTCAGCCTCTCCTCAGAGGCGACTTATGATCCCCTCACCTACCCCCACACCTCGGTCCTGATGAAGACCCCGGCGTAAGGATTGTAATAGCCTACTGATCTATTGGGGTCGAAACGTCGACATTTCTCCATCAAGCCAGCTTGAACAACAGAGATTTAGTACTGTGTTAACTAAGACCATGGCTATACAAGCTTTTTGGTGTAAATTGTGATTAATAGGCTCGACCAATGAGCCACATGTCTTCTAAGAAACATATTGTTTTGTTTTGATGCACACTACACTTTTGTAGTCACTACCCCAACCTCACCTGAATCACAATCACCCCACCTGCTCCCCCTCCCCTTTTCCCACCTAGGGCCATCACTGTATATAATAATATGTGAACCATGTCAATAACAGACCAATGCTCAGTGTGAATTAAACACTAGGAGCAACAAACACCTTTTGTCTCAGTCTTGATTTTGTATTTATGTTGTGATTTTGTATTTATGTTGTGAATTTTAAATTGTATGGTCGTTTTCTGGGACCACTGTTCCTATGTACTAAATACTCATCTTCATCCGGGGTGTAAAGTAAGTTTGAGTTGAAATCACCTGTGATTATTATTTCCCAAGCTGGATTCTCAAATCGAATATCGGTTATTATAGAGAGTAACTTATCATATTGTAAACACTTTTTTCCTCACATTCGGATGTATGTAGACATTTATTAGTATTATTGTTATTGTTGGGAAATTAGACCACTGATCCAATTTGATTACTTGTAGATCTGGTGTAGAACTGCAAAGCTGTTCTGACCTGATATTCAGTGACGTAGATATATACACTGCAAGGCCACCTTTTGGTCTACCGTACTGATTCGTTCTTATAGCTTTTATGTGATGGAGTGTGTAACCGGCCCCTTCCTTTGGCTCAATTAGCCAAGTGTCCTGGAGCGCAATGATCTCATAGTTGTTCAAGTTTGTGTGGAGGACATTGTCCTGTATTTCTCTATTTGCCCCTGCAATGTTCCAAGATAAAAGCTTTAAAGTATCATTAAAAACGCTTTTCCTATATGTAGGAGGTAATTTGCTTCTTGGGGCATTGAGAGTTGAGGCTATCCATTCCCATTTGTTTGAATCCTGCTCCTGTATTTGTCTGCTCATAATTTTTTTGATATCACCCATTTTTCCTCTAGCATTTTCTGGGTCAAAGCTATACCTCCTAGGTGAGCAGAAACGTGGTCTTAAAGGTCTTGAAAGTATAATGCCCCATGCTTCAAATTGTCTGATTTCATAATAGATGTCGCGATTACCTCGTTTCTCCTAATCGAGAGGGTGTTTTTCATCTGATTCTTCTCTTTTTGAGGAATGAATTTGATTGATAATAGGTCTATTGAAGTAAGATGTTTTAGTGCAGGAATTTCAGCAATTAATCTCATTATGTTTCCTCTATTGAGGAGATCTTGTTTTCCCTTTGCGATGTAGTGGGGTGTCAGCATGACCTGCTTGCTCAGACTGCCGTCTTGGTTTGTATCTGCTATTGTTGAAATAGATAGAGATTGTTGCACCACCTCTTGAGGCTTTTTTCCAGTTTGATTGTCCTTCTGTAAGTTTACTTTTTTTAGGATCTGTTCGTTCTGAACATCTTCTGTTTGTGAGCGTGTTGGCTGTACCTCTCCAGGCCCATATTTGTTCTGATTATTTTTGTTTATTGTAGTTGTTGTTTGTTTGGCAACTGAGAAATTCGAAATGTATTTATTGTGTTTGGATCTTCCCTTCTCTTTTACTTGAATGTTGAATGAGGTTGTATTTAGATCTTCCCGCATTGTCTGCTTCGTATGTTTGCTGGCGTATGAATCTTCCAGCCTTATATGTGCATGTGGTGCATTCCTTTTAGTTCCAAATTCTCAAGTAGGTTGCAAAGCAGAATTTCTTATTTTTATTTCGGATGACTTATTTTCTGTTAATCTTCTTTGCATCAGTACTTTCTATTGATTGGTCCGTATTGAATCAGCTGATTCTTCAGTTGGTGGGCTAAGAATTAATGAGTTCCAGAGTGAGAGTTATTCTTCAATTACCTCGTTCTCATCATTCAGCTCTTGTTTTGTATGAATGTTTGGCTTTTCTGAAGCTTGTTGGTGTTTTGTTATATCGAAAATTTGGAACAATCTCTTACCACATTGAGTATCTATCTTTGTACACTGGTTATTCTTTCTGGCTTTGCTAGCTCGTTTCTTCTGTCTCTTAGTTTGCATGCACATTTTTGAGTTGTCATGTTCAACTAACAGATCGGGTTGTTGTTTTAGTTGCTCACTGTTGTTGGGGTCATCATCTAACTGTTATAACCCCTCCCTTTGATTGCTCAATGGGAGGTAATTGTTGATTGAGCTTCCGCTTTACATCGGAGTGGCTTGTGGTTATTATCTGATTATTATAGTTAATTTGTCTTTCATTTAGAATGCTTTTTAGAATGCTGGCACTGTACTCAACTTGTCCATTATTAGACCATATGCACACTCCCTGATTGCTACTGTATTTATTTGACATTCCTTTGTTATTAGGTCAATCAGTTTTTTCAATGTTGTGTTTATTCTGGCTATATATGAAGTTATTATGTTCATCAGATCTATCTGTATGTTGAGTTTATCCTACTGCATGTTGAGTGCAGTTATTGATGTTTCTAAGACGTTTAGCAGCAAGGTATGCACCGTTGTATAGTTCTCAACTTTTGTTTCTTATATATGACCCCTCTCGGTGTGATCTTTTGTATTTTGCTCCTTTGTTTCCTCTGTTATTGTTGTTTTCCCTGCAGCCCTTATTTCGGTAGGATTTGTAGCTGATGGCATCTATGTTATAAAATTTGGTTAATTTCCCTCTTGTTTGTGCCTTTTCCAAATCTAGGTTTGAGTAATCTGTTCCAGTGTACTTGATTCTCGATTTTTGGCTGAGAGTGCCCTTGTGTAAAATCACTGATTACATTATTCGTCAGATTATCCGAATGATTGATGGTTTAGACCTGTAATGCCTGTAGGGGATCTGTATTGCTTGTTAATGATATTGAGTGAAGCCAAGAATTTATATTTGATCCTTTGAGCCCTGGTAGTGGCCTATGTTCACTCGTTGTGAAACTACCTCTTCTGCAGTTATTTTGAGTACTCCCTCTTTTGGCACAGATTTCAGTGTAGAATGTGGACAGTCTGAAACATGTACTTGTGCCTGGATCACTAGCTGACGGCTTATTGGATGATCATCTCCGGCAATGTTTTCTATGTTATGACTTTTATTTTGATTATTTTTAATCTTAGAATCATGAGTTATGGCTGTGATCATCTCTTGAGGTGTCAGTGGGTTTGGAAGACCCTCTGTTTTCCCTGTTTCTGAATAAATAACTGTAGGTGGATCCTTTAGAAACGTGAATTTTTCACTAGGGATCTTTTTCCCAAATAGCAAGTGTATTGGTGATATTAACGGGCTTGTTGTTACTTGGCATGATTTTGCTGGTGTTTCCAGAGCCTACTTGGGTTTCCTGCTGGTTTTTTTTTGTGTTTTTTGTTCCACTTGTTTCCTGAGTTTTCCCGATCTCCTTTTCTCTTTTTTTTTCACTTTTAGTTGTGATAAATTTATTTCCATTTCTTTTCTCATATTCTTTGAGCGCGGGTTCCAATTTGGGTTGTTTTGTCTGAGATCTATTCTGTTATTATATTTGAGTATGTTCGGCTTTAACTTTTGTTTATTTGTTATTTGGATGAAAGACTTTGTCTGACATTATTTCGTAATTGTTTAGTTTTATTATTTGGACTGAACATAGTCCTTGAGAAACTGTCTCCGACTCACACTCAGTCGACACAACTCCCCCCTTTCCTCACCCCTCGTTTTGTACTAAAATCGTCTCACTTCTATTTTAGGGGGGCACGTGGTCATTTTCCTGTTATCAATTAAAATTCATGTGTGGCGAGGTGCAGTCTTGATTATGAAAAGAACACAAGCCCCACCACTAACCTACTTCGAAAGAGCGTTGGCTGCCAAATACCAGTGCTTGTGCTTGTGTGCAGGTCTAAAAGCAGCACACCCAAGCTGCAGACAAAAAGACAAAAAGAGCACTGGAAAAACCCTCTAGGGTCAAAGTTGGAAGGTTGAGGAGAGGCCCAGAAAGAGCTGAAAGAGCAAGAGGGACCCAAGCGGGAGCACACCAGGCCAACAGTAAGCTACACCCAGACCTAGCTGAGTGGCTTCTGTGGGAGGCCTGGGCTCGCACTCAGTGTGCAGTAGCTACTACTGCCATGCTCGGGCCCTACTGCGCCTCCTGCCTGACTCTGCTTGGTCTTAGTCTCTTGATAGCCGACTAGCCACCCGCAAGGCTACTGCAACCTTAACCAATCCTGAGGCAGCTCCAGCTACTTGTTCTGGTTGTCACAGTGGTGAGCAGGTAGTGTGAGTGATGCACGAGCAATAACTGGGCGACAGGGGGTGGTAAGCGGGTATGCAGGTGAGCGGATGGGTAGTCCTGCTTCAGTGCACCAGTGAGTATCGGCCACAGTATCGACCGATCGTGGTGCTCCTCCAGTTGCTCCGCATTCCCTTCCCTTCACCACGCCCCTCTACACTCTGCTTTTCCTGATTGATCTTCGTCATTCAATCAGTCACTCACCATTTCACTTCACCAAACAGTCTGAATCGTCAAACCCAGCCATTAGTGGATTTTGCTAATGAAGCAGAAGGATTAGTACAATAGACTTCAATGTCATCGGTGTAGGCAGTTACATTTAGCTCTGTTCCATTTAATTTCACTGGCACAATACTTTATTCAGCAATAAGTACCTTAGATAAGGTTCTATGTTCAGAGCGAATAGAAGGGGAGAGAGTGGGCCTTTATGTATTTCAAAAAGAGGAGAGGAGTTTCCCCCATTAAAGTCTTGGCCTTAGGGATTTTATATAAAGTCTGGACCATTGATATGTACCGACTCCCTAGCCCAAAAGCACAAATGGTTGCCCATAGTGAATCCCAAACAACACGGTCGAAGGCCTTCTTGGAGTCTAACATGATCCTGCCGATCTGGTGTTTGGTTTTCCCTGCTACATCAAATACAGCTTTTGCGGTGTTAGTATGACTGGTGGTAACCCTGCTGAGGATGATCCCATGCTGTTGATTTGAAACTAGGATATGGAGAAAGGGAGTCAAACGCATACCGTGAATTTTAGGGTAAACCTTAGTTTCTGAGTTTATCAGTGAGATAGGTCTGTAAGAGCCGCTTTCCTCAGGTGGTTTGCCTTTTTTCAGAAAGACAATAATGATTTTTAGTCCCCAAAAGGCAGGAGCCTCACCTCCCTTGCCCATGTAGCCGAACAAGACAAGAAATTCAGGTAATAAGATGTAAATGAATATATCCTCCCCGCAACTTTCCCGGATGGCAGAGCCTTGATGGACAACTCGATTTCCCCTATATCAATGTCCCAATTCAATGCAAGTTCTTGCTGGGGATCGATCTGAGGTAATTGACATCACTGTGAGTAATCCAGAATATTAATGTAATCAGAACTATCCGACTTACTATAGATTCTGTGCTAAAAAGATATAAACTGCTCCACTATATTCTGAGGTTGTGTATGAAGTACCCCATCATCACCCTTGATATGACTAATATCAACTCTAGACCTCTAATCAGTAACTTTCTCACTATACTCATCTTCTGATAGTTAGCGGCCAAACTACTAAACTAGTAAGAAGATGGCGAGGAAAAGTGAATGGGCGCCGACTTAGCCTGCATGCTTGTGAAACCTGTATTGTAAGAATTTAAAGAGTTATGATCAGATGTGGCCTTAGGGCATGCCTCGATGCATGCTCCATCAAGTATCTGTTCGGTAGTAAAGATCATGTTGATGTGTGAATACTGCTTATGAGGAGAAGAGTAGTAAGTATAGCCAGGTAGTAGAGGAAAAAGTGTTCTCTACCCATCTACTAGGCCATGCAATCGTATTAGTTCCAGGATTTACACATAGGCCTTAGACATCCGTGTATGTGCTCTACGATTAGTGAAGTCTTTACCGTATTCAATCACATCTTTTTTTTAAAATGAATTTTATATAGCATGAACTCGACCTGAAGGTATAAGAGAGCTTTACATGAGCACCAGTTCAGAATCACAGGATGTTGAGTGTCCCTGCCGAGACTCAAACCCGGTTCCCCACCTTCGAGGTTGATCGCTCTAGCTATTAGGCCACATCCTCTCTTGAATTCTCCCATGACTATTAAATTGCCTGTCCAGTCCAACAGCTCCAAACATAGCAAGCCAAATATTTCTGGCTCATCAGAGTACAGGGCATACCTAGGATAGCTTGATTCCAGTGGCATGGAGAGCACGGGACCCACGTCTGGGCGGGAAGACATGGCTTGGCAGTTCGGGCTGGACTGTTCCCATGAGGCACAGGGTCAGACTGATTTGCATATGGCCATGTCTGAACTGGGGTGGCGGAGTGAGCTAAAGAATGATGATGGATTAAACCCAGATCAGTTGACTGGGGGTGAGTGCTTGCAATGTTCAACACTCCGTCCATCATCCCCTTTGGTTTTGCTTTGTTCGCCCTAAGTTGGCAGGGTATGCCCAGACGTGGGTCCCTTGCTCACTTTGCCACTGGATTTAAGCTAGCCTGGCTGATGACGGCTGTTAGCCAGAAACCGGTCCCAGGATGCTTGTTTCCGGTCCAGGGAAGACATGGCTTGGCAGTTCGGGCTGGACTGTTCCCATGAGGCACAGGGTCAGACTGATTTGCATATGGCCATGTCTGAACTGGGGTGGCGGAGTGAGCTAAAGAATGATGATGGATTAAACCCAGATCAGTTGACTGGGGGTGAGTGCTTGCAATGTTCAACACTCCGTCCATCATCCCCTTTGGTTTTGCTTTGTTCGCCCTAAGTTGGCAGGGTATGCCCAGACGTGGGTCCCTTGCTCACTTTGCCACTGGATTCAAGCTAGCCTGGCTGATGACGGCTGTTAGCCAGAAACCGGTCCCAGGATGCTTGTTTACGGTCCAGGGAAGACATGGCTTGGCAGTTCGGGCTGGACTGTTCCCATGAGGCACAGGGTCAGACTGATTTGCATATGGCCATGTCTGAACTGGGGTGGCGGAGTGAGCTAAAGAATGATGATGGATTAAACCCAGATCAGTTGACTGGGGGTGAGTGCTTGCAATGTTCAACACTCCGTCCATCATCCCCTTTGGTTTTGCTTTGTTCGCCCTAAGTTGGCAGGGTATGCCCAGACGTGGGTCCCTTGCTCACTTTGCCACTGGATTCCAGCTAGCCTGGCTGATGACGGCTGTTAGCCAGAAACCGGTCCCAGGATGCTTGTTTCCGGTCCAGGGAAGACATGGCTTGGCAGTTCGGGCTGGACTGTTCCCATGAGGCACAGGGTCAGACTGATTTGCATATGGCCATGTCTGAACTGGGGTGGCGGAGTGAGCTAAAGAATGATGATGGATTAAACCCAGATCAGTTGACTGGGGGTGAGTGCTTGCAATGTTCAACACTCCGTCCATCATCCCCTTTGGTTTTGCTTCATCAGAGTACAGCCCATAGACTCCATAGATAGTATACTTCTGCCCTTGAATTGCTAACTGAATTATAGCCCATCTCCCCCTAGAGTCCACTAATGTGCTAAGAACATTAGTCTCTAAGAGCTACATGCATCAAAATTGTAAATTGTGAATACCTAATCACAATTTACAATCTATGAAACTCAAAGAGTTTCAGATTGGGATTCCTAGGGGTTCGCAAATCGCTCGACCTCATTAAGATAAATGAGGTAGATCGCAATTTTAAAAAAAGCAATCCTTAAAGGCAAATGAGATGCTTTACAAAAAGTGAAATGAAAAGTTTTCTTTTCATTTTTTAAGAGTAGGCAGTGGTCCGTGGGACCCCTGCCTGGTCCGTGGGACCCCTGCCTGGTCCGTGGGACCACTGCCTGCTCTTAAACAACGCTGTCACAAACATTCACAAAGGGGAAGGAGTCCCAAATGGGGCCCCTTCCTATTTGCAAATGGGTTACCACCTACTTAAAGTAGGTGGTAAAATGCAAATGTTTTGAGACTGCATTTCGGTCACAGAACATTCCTACATACCAATGCGATTCGGTATTAGGAAGGGACACCCTAAATACTCTCCTTCCTAATAGCGAATCAGAAAACCATTTTGCGATTCAGTAACAGGTTACCGAAATGCAAAATAGGGTTTGCTGCATCTTAAAAGCATTTTTTGCGTTCGCAAACGGACCGATTCAGCGAAGCAGCCCGTTTGCGACGGCAAATATGCTTGATGCATGTGCCCCTAATTCCTAAGTTTTCATCATGGCTATGCCCGGTATTGAGATGCTCAGGGATGTGCAAGTAAGGGTGTTATACTCAAGCTGCCTAAGCAGCGGCGATCTGTATAATCAAGATGTGTTTCATTTATTCCTACTATATGTGGTTTATAAACCATTAGTTCTTCCTGAATTAATTGCCACTTTCTGGGTCAGTTTAGTCCAGCTACATTCCAGCTCATAAATCTCGGCTTAGACATTGCACTAGTCTGAATTCTGTGAGTCCCAACCTAATTCTAGTTCCATCCTACCTCCCCCTCTGGATTGCTACCATGAGTAAAAACAAACAACATTCTGACTCTGGTGATTCCCCCACACCCACCATCTGAAAAAAACAATCAAAGTTGTTACAGAAACCCCCCTCAGCAACCCCTCTATACCTCCAGTCATCAACCCTTCCCACCCCGTCTGCGGTAAAAGGAATCATCAACCCCCTTGGCTGTTGCTGGGAGGACAGCCCTGTGAACCATACACCCCTGGTGTCCCTCCCACCCAACACCCACCTACCTGTCTAGGCACAGGATGTTGCCCTCTTCCTTTTCCTACACCTCTTCCCCGAGAAATTGGTGTCTGTAAAAAAGAAGATAGAGTAAGAAAAAGAGAAATCAGGGCAGAGGAGATATATTGCCTTTAGCATTCAGTTGCAGGGAAGATTAGAATAGCCGTCTGCATTAGCCCAACTCAAGAGTGCAGAGAGTCTCCTTGCCATTGGCTGAGGGCTTGTGATGCCTCAAGTTGTGAATGAAAAAACTGTAAACGTCCTTTCTCGATAACCTTGAGGCAGGCCAGTTCCTGCAGGAAGACCTGGGCGCACACTGCCTTCATGGGATCCATTAATTGACGCAGCTTCCAGCACATATCCTTGTGGCCTTACATAAGTCCAATCGGACAAATATAGACATAGGGCCCAATTCACAAAGGTAAAGTTAGACGAAAGTCTAACTTTACGACTTTTGGTATTCATAAAGGGTATTTATTACTCGTAAATGCCCTTTGTAAATACCGAAAGTAGAAGTTTATGACTTTCAGTTTTCCAAAAAAGCTGTGAAAAGTAAAACACCCCCAAAAACTTAAATATTTATTTATTAACCCAAACAATAAAAAACCCACCCTTTCACCCACCACAACAACTGGCCCACCCCTCTCCCCAAACAAATGAAATCCCCCATCCCCAACTATTGCCCATCCAAAATCAAAATGTCCATTGTCTGGGAAAAAGAAACAAAAGTAGTCTAAAGTCCAAACTACAAAAGCCCTGATTCACAACTCCCACATCCCCACCGTCCACACCAACAACAACAATTAAGTCCCACCCACCAAAATAAAAGTTAAAAAAGGGGCAGATGGTACTAGGCATGGATGGCCAGGCTCAGGAGCTCATTGAGGTGCCTCTCCATTTGTCTCTGCTGGGCTTTCATCCGCGCCAGCCTTTCAAAGGATGCAGCATAGTAAAGTGTGCTCTGAGTGAGGGCAGCAGTAAATGAGGATGATTGCTGGCAGGCAGCTGCCAGCGGACTGTAGCGCCAATGAGATTGCGAAGGAGCCAGAGGTGCTGCTGGTGTTAGGGCCTGTCTGGGGGCCTGAGTAGCTGCCTCCTCCTCTTCCTCCAGGGCCACTAGCTCCTGGTTCTCAACCCTGATCACTTCCAAATTTTGCTGCCGCAGATGGGCTACTACATCCTGGTGAGATGGATGATGTAGGTGACCAGGAGTAGCTGGAAATTTAAAAGACAAATTGTAAACAATTTTCTGCAAAAAACGTGTTTAAAATTGTGTAGGGGTGGCAGTACATAGATGGTCCCCTAGGGCCATTCGATTTGATGTGATTAGAGTCACTAACTGCCTGAAAGGAATCGGGGCAGAATAAACACAGCAGCACATCAGTTTAAGAAAACTGCAGGGTTTTTTTCTTTGAAAAATTTGCTAGTAAAAATCAAAAAGTAACTAAACAGACACTTTGTGTGGATAAATAAAAATAAATTACTTTTACATTAATGAAAAAAGGCATTATGCACTATGGAGTACAAGTAGTCTCACTATTGTGCTAAAATAATGTATAGAGTTATGCCTCATCTGGCTCCCTAGCTGTACTCGTCATTAGTCGTACTTTGCTAGTCTCTGCAGTCTGCGGCTGGGGCAGCTGTAATAGACAATGATCTTATTCCAATAGCCCTGCTCTTCTCCAAAATGCCTTTCAATTTTACCCTGACTACAAGTCAGAAAAATAATATGAATGATACACGTCAGGTATAAAGTAAATCAATCATGAGGACATCCTATCTACCGTAAGTTGGTGGTAGGAAAAGCAATGTACTGCTGTATAGGGAAAGGATTAAGGAATGAGATATAGCTTTGGCACATTCATAACAGACTATCCCATCCACAAAAGTCAAGCAATTATGCATTCACCATTGCATTGTTCTTCTAGTTTTCTTAATCTTCACCCTTGGCTTTGATATACACCATTTAAGCTTTACATTCTCTCATCCACTCTTTCACCGTAAAAAACCATCCATCCATATATATATATATCCAATCAATCCATCCATCCAAACATAGCTCTGGACGAACCTTTCACAAGCAACCATTTACCCACCCATGCATCCTTTCACCCATTCACTCATCCTGCTTTGCATTTAACTCACCCAAGCATTCCTTTCACCCACCCAGTCAGTCATCCTTTCACCCATATACATATATGCCCTTTCATCCATCCTTTTCCCAGCGATGCAGATTCCTATCATCAATACCAACTTATATGCATGCATCCTTTCACCCATGCATCCTTTCACTCATATATTACAAACATTTCACCCTTCACCTTTCTCCTTCAATCCTGTTTTCCCTTTCGCATCAACCCATCATTGTTACAGTTCATTTATGAACCTTTGTCTGCTGAGTTGCAGATAGAAGAGGACATAACTACTCAACTCCCCCTGAATCTACTAATGCGGGGTGTTCAAGAGTCAACGCCCTTGCAGAATGTGCATTACTCTTGGTTAAAAAGGAAGCAATGTGACTTACCACTGCCCGCCCCTGCTGCCACTTGTACTCCCCCCTCAGTGAATGCTGCCGCATCCCCTCCACTAGGGCTCTCGGATCCGCCCCAGCACCAGTGGTCTGTGCTGATAGAAAAAACATTACACATTTTATATGCCAGATACTCCTCCCTCTATTTTTTTAAGCAAAATACAACCACAAAACATCACTACAGATTGGTTACAGTATCTTAATATTCCATCAAAAGATCACATTGAGCATTTTCTTGCTAGGCAATGTTTGAAAGGCTAGGTAGTGAAGCCAACCAAAAACATTTTGTACTGGAGGGGAAGGACTATGATGAATCCAAATCAATGAAGGGCAATGGAGGGGTGTAATAATTGGTCAATGAAGGACATTTAGGGGGAGATTTACAAAAAGTCGCGCAACGCAGCGCAGCCCCCGTGAGGATGCGCTGCGTTGCGCGACAGGGAGGGAGCAGGAGAGCGCCATATCTTCAAAGATATGGCTATCTCCTCCCCTTTACCTTGCACTGGCGCTGATTACAGCTGCCGTGCGCCATGCACACACCTTAGCGCCGCAGCGCTAGGGTGTATGCATGAGTCCAGCATAGGTTTTGTACAGGAAGGGTACCCTTCCTGTACAAAATACTATGCTCGACACAAGGGAACTTTTTTCCCACTTTGTATGCGTGCTGCACAATGCAGCACACATGCAAAGTCAGAAAAGGAAGGAGAAATGAAATCATTTCTCCTTCCTTGCGCCTAGTTGAAAAGGGCGCGGTTTTCTCACGCTAAACCCAATATACTATTTTTAGTAAATTGGGTTTAGCGTGAAAAACCTTGGGTGGTTACATGGGAACGCCCATGCACCACCCTTGGTACATCCCCATGGCCCAAAGTAACGCAAAGCAGCGCAATAGGCTGCTTCGCATTACTTTTACGCTATTTCCAGCGCTAAACAAGTTCAGCGCTGGAAAGTAAATTACAAAAAAAAGATTTTGCGTCATTTTGCGTCACTTTTGTGACGCAAACATGGCGCAAAGGCTTAGTAAATATTCCCCATAGTCTTAGTTGGCAAATGCAATGGGGTCATCATCCTCATACTTCAAGCCAGGCTGCACGGTCATTAACTGCTGGTATATTATAATAATAATACATACACAACATTAGGGAGTCCACCATGACCATGGACATTGGCCATTCTCTAGTTTTACTGTTTGAGCATGAGCAAGAAAAAGAAAGCCTTCTCAGCAAATATGCGTAGAATACCTTAATTGGGCATTCAATCTTCACAGTGAAGTACCTGACCTAAAATGGGTTCTCTGAGTCTCACTGTATGACCAGTCTATAATGGGAGAGGGAAAGCTTACTGAAAAAGCAGAAGATAAAGGAAGCTACAGACAGACTAGTACAGATAGTTTGAAGTCAAGAACAAAAAAATTGAAATATAGAAAATATGTAAATAGGATAATGCAAGGATAAGAAGATTTAAAAAAACATATAGATTGAAGAGAATTTGGAAAAATTAGGAGACAGGCACAGTAAAAAGGAAAAAAAACAATTCTAAATGTGGAGTGGTAAAAGATAGGGAAATAATAATAATAATATTAACAAGAGGACTTACTGGGGCTAGCAGAGCCATCAGCACTTGTGGAGGTACCTCCTGCTCCCCCACTCACTGGTACCTTGGTGGTGGTGGTATCCCTCGTGCACCATGCAACGAAACATCCTTGCACACCAGAGACCTGCTTATAGTATTCTCACAGTCCAAACCGCTGAGAAAAACTTCAGTGTCCTTATTCCTACACCGGAATGTGAAAGGAAGTTCGCATTGTTCATGTATGAACCCTTCACCTAACTCTTCATATCTGCCCACTTGATGGTATTGTAGACAGTGCTGAAAGTGGAAACTTGAGATTGGTAGTGTAATGTACCCATGGATTATCCAATCCGAGGATGCTATCTCAGCAACAGTAAAGAGTAATTTCTCAAGTTTTTCAACGTGTAGCATAGTGTTTTTTGCATCTTTTTGTGCCATAGCTATCTGTTGATCAGAAAGATGGTAAGTGCAAAGCAGATTTGTGGTGTTAATGTATCACCACGGCACATGGCCTGAATGTAATGTTTGCAGTGTCCAGCTTTACAACAGAACTTCCCTAAGTTTGGACTGCCCTTGTTGTAATGTGGAAAAATCTTGCTGAAGTACGTCTATTGTTGATGAGACAATGTTACGTAGAGAATAAATTCTAGATGATAAAGTAGTTATACTGTTGTCCACTACTGAGAGAGGCTGTTCTAAACTGGCCCTATCAATCTCAAGCAGTCTTTCAGCAGCTTCTTGTTGAGATATTTTCCAGATCTCTGTATAGACAGCATAGAGAAAGTGCTTTTGATGTGGCTTTCGAGTACCTCACAGGAAGTCTTGTAAGTCCAAGTCAGCTGATAAAAGGGACAAGTGCCATTGTACCTGGGACAGTGTTGAGGTTTTTGGCCAATCAAGGCATAACTTCCCAACACTGTAAGTTGTTACGACCCCCGCATGCTCATTCTGTACATATCACATGTCAGGCCTATGTGCTGAAAATTCCTCGATCTTACCCAGGAATCATTCCTGAAGCCTGTCAGTGTCCAGGTGCCATATTAACCATCCCTTCCAATTGGGGTCTGATAAGTTACCTCTACTCTTATGCAGCATAGAGTCAAAAGTTGTTTCATCATATTGTGTTAAATGCTGCCAGTTGTCAAATTGTGAAGAGCTGCAATCCGTGGCATGTTTAAATCTTTACTCTTTGATAAGCCAAGACACGCTGTCTGTTGCACAGTTTTGTTCAGGAAAATCATCTGTAGTAAAGCCTCAGTTCCCTGAACCTGACAATCTTTTGTCCCCCAAATAGATTTTTCATCTATTGTGTCCCTCCAAAAGTAGAAACCCTGTACAGAGGTCTGGGAAAAGAAAGAAGCAGAGTATATCAGCTTAGTGTCAGTTAACATATTTTTCTGTGCAGGTGATGGTGCAAGCCTATAATAAAAATGAAGCTGGGCCAGATGTGCCATAACCAGAAAAATAGTAAAACTTTTGTCTAAACGCTTTAGAACTACCCTTCAGTGGTGTAGGGCAATGTTCCCATTGAGTAAAGTTAAACACCTCACGTGGTGTACTAGTCTTGTGTAAAAAATGATGACCAAAATTTTGATAACAAAACATCTCATTAAAATTGGCTGTACCATCATATAACTCATCAGAGGAAAACACAGTTGATTCATCATCACTTTATTTTGATCATAAAAGATCATAAATGTACACAGCACATACATTATACAATAAAAAAGGGTCGAATAAGTAAACATAAATAAGATCATTTCATATAAAAATATGTATAAAAACACATAAAATAATAGAAAGTTTCATCATAAGGTGCGCTTGATCTACAGTGCATATCGATTTTTAGACAGGTCATGGCCCATCATAAAGTACATTTTGTTCGTTTTATCCACAGTGCATGCCAATATCTGTACAAACCAAAAACCACAGCTCTACATGTATCCGTACTCAAGATTCTTAGCACCTCTAAATAGTGGTATTAACCATTTTTCCCTGAGAGATTTGTAGTTAGGGCAGAAAAATAGCAGATGCACAATGGATTCAGGGCTTGCGTTACAAGCAGGACAGAGATCATCAATGTAAACATCCTTACACCATTTTTTACATGAAAGTTTCGTTGGTATGGTCTTATACCGAAACTGAAAAAATAGTTTTCGGGCCAGAGGGGGGATAATTTCATCCAGTGTGTCCTCGAAGCAGGGGACACATTTAAAATTAAGAAATTCAGGAGTCAAACGGCCCTCTGCTTTTGTCAATACTTGCAGTAATATTGCTTCCCAAAACCTTTCATTCAACTTCAATCTGGATACAGTTGCCAGGTTATCTGGGTCAGACCAGAACCCCTCCATCCCAAGCCTCCCCAGTAGCTCTTTTAGTACTCTAAACCAGGAAATTGAGGTGATAGACGGAGACTTTAATAGCTCAGTGAGGGGCTTCCGGTATTGCAAGAGTTCATCCACAGTCCACAACCTGTACCAAAACATCAGGAGTTTATAGCTTACTTTATGTGCCAGCTGACTTTGTGCAAGATCCAAGTATAGAGGCACCAGCGGGGTGCTAGCAGGTAGATCTACCAGGGATCTAAGGAAGCAATTTTTGCTTGTGGAGAGACAATTTGTCAAACCTGTGCCCCACAGTTCGGCACCACCTAATACTTTTGTGCTATAAATTTACAGAGCGGGTGCAAGCTGTCTTGATAGTGTTTTCCTGTGCATTTTGGTAATATTAGCGGTCTGGTGTATGAGTTGCATCTTCACCTTCTCAATATGTGCCGCCCAGTTTATTGTTGGAGTCAGGCGGATGCTCAAGTAATCAAAGGCATCGACACGCTCCAGATTACTGTTACCAACTAACACAGGTCTTTTGTTGGGCTTAGCCACTCCTCTTCTAAAAATCATATATTTAGTTTTTGATTAATTTAACACCAGCCCTCGCTCATTACAGAAGTTGATAAAATCATTTAAAAGCTGCAGTAGTCCCTGCGGCGATTTTGAGATTAAAAGTGTATCATCGACAAAAAGGAGGGCAGGCACTCTTTTTCTGCCGATTTTAGGGGCATCGCACCCATCTCTATCTAAAACGTTAACAACATCGTTGATAAAAAGAATAAAAAGTGTCGGGGCAAGAACACAGCCCTGCCTCACTCCACACTGGACCAGGAAGGGATCTGTAACTTGGTTACTCTCCCCCCACCTGACCTGTGCTCTGTATGATGAATGTAGTCTAATTAAAACATCTAAAAGGTTCATTGGTATGCCCTGCTTCTTTAGGACCCTCCAGAGGTTTGCAAGCAGGACTAGGTCAAAGGCAGACCATAAGTCTACGAAAGCCACGCAGAGCTTTCCTCCCTTAACTTACACTTCCTTCCAACAGCAAATGGAAGGTTTGGTCCAGGGTGCTAGTTTTGACTCGAAAATCTGCTTGAAGGTCACTCAGGATATTGGACTCTGTGATCCAGTCCTGTATCCGGCCTAAGATTTGCTTGCAAAAGATCTTCTGCAGGGAGTCGATAAGACTAATTGGCCTATAGCTGTATGGCCTCGCTCTGTCCCCCTTTTTATAAATTGGGACGACCTCAGCATTTTTCCATGAGGGAGGGATAGGGGTGCCTCTGAGGATTGAGTTAGTTAGTAGGTTTATATAGGATCCCCAGAGTGCTACATCCTCCTTGTAGAGATCATTGGGGATTCTATCTGGTCCGGGGGCACGGGCAAAAATGCAAGAGCGAATTGCTACTTGCGTTTCTTCTATTGAAAAAGAGAGGCCTTCACCCTCATTTCGATCCTTACTGAGATCTTCACCTGACCCCTGGGGTTCTTCCTCGACTGTAGCATCCCTTGACTCATAAAGAGAGCCAAATTATGCTTCCCACTCCTCTGGCTGTACTGTGAATTCTTGGGCTCTCCCATTCCCATTAAGCCAGTATGCTGCTTTACTCCAGAAGCTCTTTGAATCTTTGACTAACAGTGCATTCCGTAAAGCAGACCAGAGGGAGCCCTCCCACTCCGTCTTCGCAGATTCAATTGCCCGCTTATACTTCACTCTGCAGGTCACTATCTCAATGCGTGATTTTTGCTTTACTGCCCTTAGGAGTGCCTCTTTACTGAGCCTACGATCCTTATTGTACCATGCACCCTGCTGAACTGGTCTCTGGTGTATGCTGTTGCTTTCCTTCTTTTGAGGATTTCCCGGGTGACCTAGCAATTCCCTTATCTCTTTATATAAGAGCTCATGACTGGAGGCTAATGTCTCCACGACATTTTGAGTGGTAAAGCTAGCAGATTCCTCCAGTAGCAGGCGAACCTTCCTCTTGACTGCACCTAGTGCCCCCGGGTGAGCCTCCACCCAGTCCCATCTGATTGCCCTCTGGTTATTGGTAATTGTTAGAGCACCTAAATCTGGGCAGCCCATTTTAGCAGGCCCAGCAGAGCCCTGCTTGGTAAAAGTAAGAGCTAGGGCGTTGTGGTCACTATCAACCCTTTTGACCACTGCCATATCTGTAACTGAGTGCCAATGATTTAGGGATACTAGGCAGTAGTCAATCCTACTTTCATGGCCTGGCCTGTTGAAGGTGGGATCCCCATTTGGGTCAGAAGTTGTCCTTCCATTCGTGGCTCTCAGGTCATGCTGCATTGTGAGTGCCATCATCTGGGCTCCTCTCTTGGTCCACCTTACTAGGGGAAGATCTAACTGAGGGATTTGCCACTCTCTGTCCCATTCATCAGTCAAATCTGGGGGAATCGGGGCAAGCGGTTCAAAAGTACAATTAAAATCACCCGGCAGTAGTACAGGGATGTTATCTGTATAGTGTGACAGGGCAAGATCTAGGATGCGCAATGTGTTCGTTTCCTCCTGGGCCCTCTGCACTCTGTTGTAAACATTAAACATCCTAATTTTGGATCCATTATAAAAAGTAAGCTCTAGTGCAAGTATATCCTGAGAGTCCACATACAGGAGTTTGACTTTAGACCCTAGGCCAATTTTCACCCATACTGCTAGCCCTCCCGAGGGTCTACCCAGCTCTTTTCTTGTAGCATTATTAGCATAGGTGGAAAAAGCACTTCTGTGCGGACATTGGAGGCTGCAGGTTTCTTGAAAAAAATTTACATCAAAGGGATTGTTGTATTCCTCTTAGGGTATCAATAAACGGGCTTTCCAGTATCATGTCCTTATATAGGCACAATTCGCCCTGCCCTTATATAGGCATAAAATCCCAGCCCTTATTTAGGCATTAAACCATGCATTCCAAATACAGGCATGGTCTCTGACATCCGTCCACCCTAACGTCACAACGAGTTCATGAAGAACAGACCCTTAGGCTGCGGGAGTTTCCCTAGTCCAGGACTATTGATTTCTTCAAGGACTCATACATTATGCATGAACCATTATTCCTTAGGGGGTTCATTCATGACGTCTTTCGCTGTCCAACTCACGTCAATGCTAACATTCTTAGGTGCTCTCAGGTATAAATATACCTTCCCTAGCCCCTGTAAATCTGAGGAGACCTCGACTTCAGAGGAGCCCGTTTCCCGGCCTGACGCACTGAGAAGACGCTGTCATCCCTGCACGCAGAGAGCCCAGCTTCCAGTGATCTGACTTCCCTTGCGGGGTGTTGGAGTTCGAGTCTGGCACAGAGATTCCTACCTCTCTCATTCTTCAGGTATGGAGTTGACTAGAACCTAGAGGGACTCTTGGCATACTAGGCATACTAGGCATACTAGGCATACTAGGCATACTAGACTTAACATACTCTTAGTATACCGTAGTAAGGAATACTTCACCTACTTCTTCCCTCTTCCTACACCTAGGTCAGGTTAGGTACATTGGGGGAGAACTAGCTTAGCAACGCATCGTATGAGTACTCGCATTTTTAGTCTGTGTTATTTATGTAAATGCATATGTACTAAAAGTTAATGCTATCGCAGTATTATTTATTTCTACTGCTCACCCTGTACATTATTTATCTCGCATACTGTCTTGTGATCGTAACAGCACATTTTACTTACACCAGAAACAAGACTGTTCAATAAATCCTTTATTGAAACGCCCGTCTATTTCTTTCTGTGTAACTTGGAGAAAACTAAGCATGCACGACTGAGCTGAGTGAAATAGTTATCTATTGTTTCCACGACTCTGGGACACGTTCTGATTCTAAAGGGAAACACAGTGGTCATGTTTTGCGGCTGCCAGAAACTACTCCCTTCTTGTTGTCAAGGAGTTTCTAGTGGCCTCTGAGCTAGCTGGCACAAGTAATTAAGTTTAATATACTCGATAGGGACATACTGACCTTAGTCCTATGTCAGACCTATAGGATATATTATTCCAATGCGCAGAGCCTATTAGGGAAATAGGAGCTACACTACAGGATCTACAAAGGAACACCACTCTGGGTCCACCATTAGCTTGGAGATCCCAGCCACGTTCCATACCAGTATCCTTAGAGAGTGGTTTTCCAAATCTCCCCCATCTATGTCTTCTACACCCCCCAGAGATGAAACAGCCACAACCCCGTTTCCCACAAAAGGAACAATCTCACTGTTCACCTCAGGCTCGGTAACTACAACACATAATGGAGGGATTATTATTGGGGGGAGTAGTGTGTGGCGTCACCGGGGGACTTAAGCATCCTCGCCTGTTTGCAGGTGTCATCTGCGCCTCATACAGAGGTCCGCTATACCCTCTCAACCCTGTCGGCACTAGCCCATTTGATGGAAGAAACAATCTAGTACAAGTTTCAGCAGTAGATTTCAATAGGGATCTGGGGGGGCTCCAGCAGGGGGTCTATATCTGATAGAGATGCAGGAATTTTCTTGGGGGACTGTACGAGAATTAATCGACAATAGTCCAGTAATAATACCAGCATCATGGAAGCTAACCTCAATCATATCCCACATTGACCTCTGCATAGGGAGTCTTCTTACCGATTTTATATCATCCCTAATGATTGAGTAACATTGTCGGGTAGACCTCAACCAATGGAGGACCTTGTTCTTAAGCGACTCCTGATTTTCAAAGCTCCTGGAAGGGAGTTTAGGAACTTCCATGAGGTAGATCTCCGCAGAGCTTTCCCATGCCCTAGGTCTCACATAGACACCATCCCATACAGTCCCCCTAACTGGGACCTTCCCGTGGTCTCGCATATATGTGTTTCTCTCATCCAGAACCACCTCTCCTCTATCTATGTTCCCACCTTGTGTGGGGCTCGGGGGGTTTCTCTGGGTTTGCTTTATAGTGTCTTGAGGGTTGCAATCCCCAGTGATGTATGGCAAAGACTGGGTATGTCCTGTTCGCATAGGGTCTCGGGTACTATTTGTATTTGGATTGACCATACTACATACTTCTACTCCATTAGCAACCCTGTTCATTGATGATGGCTTAGTTTCTAAGGCCACCCAAAGCCCACCGTCGGCCCTTTCCAACAAAGTGGCAACCTTCTCTTTGAGGGAGGATACCTCATTTCTCAAAGATTCAATCAGATCTTTTAATGACTGGATTACGCCGACAGTGATTTTACTTGCCTCTAGAGGATTTATAAGATCCACACCACCCTCCTCCTCTCCCACCCCTTCTTCCTCTACTTCGAGGGCATTGAATCAATTTTGGCACTCAATATTAACAGTCGATGTTATACTGTGCACTCTATGTAGATCAACTCCAGGTTGAGTGGCTGTTTCACTTGACCCCACTCCAGGCAAATCAGTATCTAACGCCTTACTGCGCCTTGTATTATGCTTTTCGAATATCAGTGGGATCTGTTAAGCTAGTTTTTCCACTGGGGGAGGTTCAGGTGAGGTAGCAGTCATTGATCCAGGGGGTCCAACATCTAGGGCCTTGCTACGCCTTTTGTTATGCTTTTTAAACATCAACGGGATCTGCGTTAATATTTTTTTCGCAGGGGGCGGTTCAGGTGAGGTACCAAGGGTGTTTGCAGCGCCAATGGGGCTACCACAGAAGGAAGCAGGGCTTCGTGGGTCAGAACTGACTATATCCTGGCATTCTGCTAGGATGGTCTCAATCCTATCCATTGTCTCATAACAAACCACACTAGATGGCCTATTAATACCCAGTGGCTGTCCCTTGGCCTTCCTTTTACCCATTTCTTGTTCTCGGCTTAACAGCTTTCTAAGGCACAGGATACAACCAGAAAGGTAGATCTAAAAAAAGAGTAAAGGACCCACCACCCCCACAGAACCATGGAGCAAAAAACTATAAACAATATAAAATATATGGCGTACTTTTTATAAACGGAAGGTTCACTGCTAGAGCAGTTCAGTACAAAGTGCAGAGTGCAAGGTGCTAGGGGCCAGTAATTAGATTCAAAGTGCCTAGTGCAGGGTAAAAATGAACGGAGTTCAATAGACTACAATACGAGTATAAAATTAACAAAATAGAAATATATTAAGAACAAGTTAAAAAAACACCAATTGTCATTAAATATTCGCCATAGCATCAGTGGGAGCTTTTAAAACAAATCAAACACAATTTAGCTAAACCGTAGAAATCCTAAAAACTCCTGAAAACAGAACAAGAAAAGTTTATAAGATATAAGTAAGGGACACCAGTTCCGGTGTTTTACAGTTCACAGCTGCCACTTACAGATCCTCCTTGCAGCCAGAGCAATAGGGAAAGCACACCAGTGTTTAAATGGGCAGTCACAAAATAATTAATTATTCTTAAAGTCTCACCGCCTGCTCCGTACTGTTCGTTGTTTAAAGTTCTCGCCCCACTCAAAATCCGCTCAAAATCTGCTGTGGCCTCCTTTAACGGCATCCAGATATTCAAACCAAGGGGGGAGGCCCTGCCACGGGCAGGCGCAGATGGGCCCACCCTTGGCCCGGGCATTGCCCTGTCGTGGCCGGGGCACACCCGCGCGTGTCCCGCGCTGCGGGAGTCTGTTGTTGGTTAAATGCGCCTCCGGGCGCTGTGGGAGTGACGAGGCGGTGAAAATGGAGCGAGGGAGCCTGGTAGGTGGAGTCCTGAGGACCCACTGCATGTGGCTCTCTCCCTGGTGTGGCAGATTGAAGCGTCCCGGGCTGCGGGAGTCTGCCGTTGGTTAAATGCACCTCCGGGCGCTGTGAGAGTGAAGAGGCGGTGAAAATGGAGTGAGGGAGATTGGTAGGTGGAGTCCTGTGGACCCGCTGCGTGTGGCTCTCACCCCGGTGCGGCAGATTGAAGCGTAAAACACAGTTGAATGTTCTAGATCTTCTAACATTTCATATACTGTATCAATATCCCAATCATCAGAAACAGTACTAGGGGTAATAATGTCATTCAATGAAATTTTAAACAAATGGGGAATTTGTAAAGGTTCAGTGGGACAATACACATCAAATGATACCATACAATCCCATCTGGAACTTGAGCACCTGAAATGTTCACCAGGGACAAGTCTCTTTGCTCACAGTGTAATTATGCATATGGTTTCAGGACCAAGTTCACAGTGTCTACTGCAGAGCGTTCCAGGACAAAATGTTCATTTAAGAGGAGGAAGAACACAGTCATAAAAACAATGCAAAGGATGAGGAAAAGTAATACCATTCAAATCCAAAGGTGTAGCCATGGAGTAACGAAATATGTTCTTTTCAGCTAACGATATTAAACATGCACCTTCAATTCGAACAGCAAGAGTGGTGGGGTGGTGGAGCCTTTGATGCATCTGAGGAGAAGTCATCAAAATCGATGAAGTATCTAGACGCTGTCCCGTCTATCTTTGGCAGCTCAGGAGGTTGTGCTGAACTTGGCGCTGGTTCAATTTGTTGTACATTCACATAGACCTCATTTATTTCTGGATTCTGAATATAAATCTGTGTTTCTGTACTTGTAGATTGCACAGTTGTAGTTTTCTTTAAACAATGAAGCTGTAGTTTATTGTTGTTTACCACAGTCTCATGTTGCAGAGTGCAGGATTCATTTGACAATTAAAGCTTCCATCTGAATCTCCTGTAGGGCATCAAGAAGAGATTGATAGCTCCCCAGGAGTTCACACAGCCTACTGTTGAGAATCAGCCACATAGTGTGGTTTGATCAGATCAATAGAAACAAATCTTATCCGGCAAGTGGCAGAAGAAGTACAGTCCATGTAGCTTCAACAGCCAGGACAGGCACTTTTTTGTCCACAATTTTTCCTCCAACCAGATCCCTGATCTTTGAGATCCAGCCGGTTATTGCAGGAAAAACCTTCACTTCTCCAGTGGTGGTGCATTTTACTTGGGCGTTGCTTTGTTGTCCGAGAAATCATTCAGCTCCTGTAAAACAGCCAAACGGTCATTGATGTAAAATGGTGTTTCAGCTGCCACTGTGCTGGGACTATTGAGGTCTGGGACCCATATCTTAACCCCAAACAGGATTTCATAGGAAGTACGATTACCAAGGGGCTTTCTTAGCTTTTTATTCAAGGCCCTCTGGGCCCTATATAAGTGATAGACCCAACTGCGACCAGAGCCTAGTACCCTTGCTGTTAAAAGACTGCTTTGAGTCCCAGTTTTTCTG
This sequence comes from Calotriton arnoldi, assembly GCA_963921515.1. NCBI lineage: Eukaryota > Metazoa > Chordata > Amphibia > Caudata > Salamandridae > Calotriton > Calotriton arnoldi. Next base: position 235,964 of record CAWUFW010003376.1, read on the forward strand.
CTCTATGGCAGTGTTTACCTCCGGATGGTATGAAGATGAGAAACGTAGGGTCACACCCAAACTTTCCATGGACTCTTTGTAAGCCTGAGAGCAAAATGCTGGGCCTCGGTCCAAATGTAATGTGCCAACTGCATATGTCCTGATAAAGACTCACAGATTCTTTATAACAGCTCAGGCATCACCGGTCGCTATACCCACAGGAATCGAGAGCAGGAATCCATTGCCACCAAGATATACTTGTAAGCCCCATCAGATGACAAGGGGCTTCAATGGTCCAAATATACACAATACAATGGCTTATCAGAGATCAAGAGAGGTGTCAGGGGTGTTTGTGCCACAGTAGATCCCTTCAACTGCTGACAGATGCCACAACTCAGGACATAATCCTTCGTTTATTTGTAAAAACCAGGACACGAGTAGCGTTGCTGCAATAAGCAAATTGTAGCAGCCTCCACTGCATGTGCAGAAGCCAGGCCCTCATGTGCAGCCAGTATTAGTCCTAGTCTGCGATTACTGTTCGGCATTACTCTACCCCCCACTTCTGGAATCTGAGCAAACGGTATGTCTTGTGCATCTAGCTTGTAGGAGTACTTGAGTGGAAAGCCCTTCAGCAGGTGTGTATCATTGCGAGCGGTGTTGACTGCCACCATGATGTCTCTGTCTATCCTCGTACTTATACATGTTATCACAGCAACTGCAGCAGTTTGAACTGTTGCCTTTGCAGCTTCATCAGCCAATGAATTCCCTGAAACGTGCACAGCAACACGTTGATGACTCATTGTGTGTATAACATGAGGCTGTGGCAAGCATTGTTTCTGATTTGTCACTTGTTCTCAAAGCATCTTGTGCTTCATTGTGCAGCCTACCAAATCCCCATATCCATTCTGACTTCAATAATGAAGATACTCATTATAAGACTGCACACAGTAATATGAATCACACATGATGAGTGTGGGGAATCCAGCATCCATATTCTGTAGGGCCAGAGCCTTAAGTTCTGCCAACTGTTCCTTGCACTCACCAAGTGACTGCGTGTGCGTTTTTTCAGGATGGAAGGTCCCATCATGCATACAGCCTTTTGCCACTGTGCATGTGGCAGAATATTGCTGTTTTGCCCGTACGGTATGTTGCACAGAACCATCAGTGTAAATGACATGGTCATAGCAATCTAGAGGCATAATTTAATTTGGTAGAGGATATTCTTGCTCATTCTGGAGGAATGTTTGTGCTTGTAATGCAGAGTCAAATCTATAATCTACATCTGTTGCAGTGCGGGACTCTGCCTATTGTATCCATCTTGGATGTAAAGCGTTTGTGTTTGGTACATTAGCTCTTATAACCACCTCTACAGTCAGTACAGGGGTCATGACAATAATTTATTTCCCTTGCGCTAGGGCAAGTTCTCTCACTACAGCAGTCTGCACAGCAGTCAGTATTTTTTTAGTTAGTGCAAAACACATTTCAGTATTTGTATAGAGGTGTGATTTATATTCAATTGGTACTGTGTCACCTTCATTGAATGTGACATTGGTGTAGCCTGATGTCCCCGCGATCACACAGATCACCAGGCTTGTTATGTTCACATGTGTGTGTAAGCGTTTGGAAGATAACATGTCAGCTTGGATGGCACAAAAGATTTCTGCATGTTCCTGTGTCCAGTGTGTCCATGAAAAGTTTGGACATATGAGATCGTAGAATGGTTTTACCCATTCTGTGTAATCAGGTATGCATGTTCTGCCAAAACTTAGAAATCCTAATATGAGTTGTAATCTTTTCATAGTCGTTGCAGGTTAGAGCAAAGCACACTTTTCTAAAAAATTAGTCACCAGGCTTTTGCCTTCACTTGGCACTGTGTGCATTATGTACTGCAAATGTGTGGGTAGCTGTATTCACATGTCTATAGTCTAATACTAGAGGGTATGATTGATCTGGTTGCATTACATGAAATTGAGATTTATTCATGGAAGAAGTGCATGTTTCAATTACACCTCGTTATTCAGGTTGTTTTTAATATTTCTCTAACTTGTTGCTTGGACTCAGTTTTTATTGGGTATTGTTTCAAAATTTGTGGGGTTATCCTTAATGGTATGTCATAAAAAGGTGAACCGTCATCCTAACCCACATGGTTACGGGATGCTGTAGGAGCTAGGGCTAACGCCCACTCCCTGGCGTATGAGTGTTTAATTAATTCTGGAACAAGGTTAGAGAAATCCGGTCAAGTTACAGTTTCTCCTTTTGGGCAATCCGTTACGAAGTTAGGTGGCCAATATTTGTTGGCCAATGGGATGTCATGATTCTGAGCGAGTTCCTCCCAAAAGAGGACATTGTTAAATCTGGGCATGTCCTCATCCAACCATAGTTTGACCTCGTAACAGGTGTTTCCACTGCAATATACTCACTTAGCGCTACTCCCACCAGACAATTCATCAGATTCTGGCGAACTATTTCAACTTTTGCTGCACTGTCTAGCATTGTCAGTGCCCACTCCCCATTCAGAAGCAGAGTCCTAAAAATCCGTGGTATGCCTGACTTTTAGTTCAGCTACCTTTTTCTTTTTAAATTCAGGTTTTGATATTTTAGGTTTGTCTTCCTGTTTAATTATGTAGTCAGACGGGCATTATGATTCCTTCCTTGGTTTCACATGTTCCTCTGATTTCTGCTCTGACCATCCTCCTTTCTCCAAACGTCTATCTGATGTATCCTGAAAGGAACGAGAGGAATGTGTATAAGTAACCTGATACCTATCATGCAGTTTAACATTATCACGGTTGCATAGATTGTAACTTTTTTTGGTAGATTCCTGTGCAGAAGACCCACCCTGTGATTTTGTTTGTTCCTTTTTTTTCTTATTATCCCACTTCTTCTTTGTTGAAGAATCAGGTGCGAGTTATCCTTTTCAGAATTACTCTTCACCTGTGCTTTTCATGGTCTGGCTCCCAAATTATCTCTTCTTAGTGTAGCATACATTTCTTCAATAATTGTAGGCAATCCGCATTCCTTCTGGGCAGGATTCAAATCTCTTAGGTATTGCTGCATAGCTAACACTGCTGCTTTCCCTTTAATATTACTCAACATTATGGCAGAAACTGCAGCAAAGTTACCCATTAGTTTCATCCCTAAGTCCAGGGCAGGTGCTGCCCTGTACTTATTCTGCACTTGTTTCAGGAATTCAGGTATAACTACCAGTGAAGGGTTACCATGCGTTCTGGTATATACTGCAGCAAATACTCTACCCCAAGTGGCACAATCTTCTATCGGGGGAGCCATCCCCATTGGCCAGCAATTTGTCAGTATTCTATGTTTTTCCTATGGGCCCATATAGGGAGATGCTGCTTCAAGCTGGTTTGTTTTTTGTGCAATTCAAAATTGAATGTATTCCCTTTTGGTGGGGATTTTACCCATTACTACATTCAAAGTATGTAGGCTAATGCCTGGTATAGCTAACTGAGGAGCTACCACTTGAACAGTCCTTGCAAGAGCAAGTGTAAGTGTTCACATCATGTATTATGTAAGATGTCTGTATGTTGTTACCAGATCACTGTATAATCCTCGTATCTGACCTGCAGTGAGATGATCAACATGTAACATGCTAGGAATGGCTATGTCGCCCCCTCATTGCTGAGTGTGCCCAGTCGTATTTTTTGTAGACTATGGTATATATGCTCTTGGTGTGTTAATGGTATTTCTATCTCCTTGTAAGGAGTGTATTCTTCTGGCATTTCACTCATGTGATATTCATGAAATACCCGTGTAGCATACTCTGAAGCAGGGAATTCAACCCAAGAGTAAAATACCTCAGTCCTGAATGCTTCATGTACCTCTACCACAAAGGTAACCTCTCCACCATCTAAGGTGAGACAGTGTTGTAGTAGTTTTTGAGAAACCACAAGTCTGCAATTCTCAGTTATATTTTGTGCCGTGTTGTGAGAACGAAGTATTACAGAATTTGGCTAGCACAGTGGGAACAAAATGCTTTCAAGCCTTAATTTACCAACAGCCAATACATAGGATATACCTACTCAGCAAAGGAGGATGTTTTCCTACCACCAGGGACGTCTTGTATTAAAAGGGGTATAGGTATCTCTGAGGAAGCACAATTGAGCTACTCAGTTGATCTATACATAATAAGAAACCAACGGACGTTAGCAGCGCCATGTTGTGTAATTTACACCCATCAGTAGGCAAAATAAACTTAGGATGGTGCCAAACTGATTCCATGCACCCCCGCAGGATATGTTGTCCCTTGGATCAGATAGCTTGCAGTGACACTGTTATCCCCCAAACCTAAACAGGAGGCGAACAGTTCTGGCAACCACTGAACATGACAACTCTGTTTCCTCAAGAACTGTGGTGACAGACTTCAAACATTCCACTCAGTTGTTCGTGCTCTCTTTCGCTCAGAGGAATATACAAAGAATACACAGAGGGGCATTTTCAATCATTATTGAATCATAGTGATTCTTGCATAGAAAATGTGGGCTGCGATGATTAATAGTCAGAAGCAGACAACAGTTATACAGAATGTCAGAATTGTGAACAAAATGAATAGCTCGACCCTTTTTGTTGACACAACTTTATGTGCATACATTTACAATAGTACAACTAGGTAGCACACTTGGTAAGTGGACATAATATCGACTTTTTAATATCGACATACATTAATATCGAGTTTAGTATATCGATAGTATTAAATATCGATGTTATGTATATCGATGTTAAAAATATCGATTTTTAGCGTTGTAAAAAATATTTAATTTTTAAATGTCGACTGTAATAATATCGTTATGTCAAAATATCGTTATTGTACTTTTTAATATGTTTTTTAGGTATAATATTATTTATTTAATTTTATAAAAAATACATTTTTATTTTATTTTTTAGGAGTGGGATGTTGGGTTTATAGGGGATAAGGGTGGGGAGTGTTTTAAAATAATTGATTTAAAATGTTAATAATTTTGAATTTTTAATATTTAAATTAGAAATTTTAGTTTTACGAGCTGTATGTTGGGTTTATAGGGGATAAGGGTGGGGAGTGTTTTAAAATAATTGATTTAAAATTTTAATAATTTCTACATTTTTAATATTTAAATTAGAAATTTTTGTTTTAGGAGCTGGATGTTGGGTTTATAGGGGATAAGGGTGGGGAGTGTTTTAAAATAATTTTTTATAAATTTTAATACATTTAAAAAATTTTAATTTAAATTAGAAATTTTTGTTTTAGGAGTGGGATGTTGGGTTTATAGGGGATAAGGGTGGGGAGTGTTCTGAAATAATTGATTTAAACATTTAATAAAATCGAAATTTTTTAATTCAAATTAGAAATTTTAGTTTTAGGAGCGGGATGTTGGGTTTTAGTGTATAAGGGTGGTGATTGTTTTTAAAAACTTTTTAAAAAATTGAAAAAATTAAATATATTTTAAATTATGGAATAATATTTTGTTTTAATTCTTTTTTAAAAATATTTTAGATTAAATGTTTGCATTTTTTTATAATTAATGTAAAATTGGAAATAATAATTTAATTTAATTATTTGTTTATGAAAATAACATTTAAAATAAAAATATAATATAATGTGTTAATATTGGAAAAATGTAATGAAAGTATTATAAAAAAAGATGTTATTATTTATTGATATTTATATTTAAATGTGTTATTTAATAATTAAAAGATATTATTTTTTGTTTTGTATTAATATGTTATAAATATTAAATATTATTTAATATTTATTAAGAGTTTAAAAAATGACAATTATTAATTAGTTTGTTGAAAGATTGAATATAAAATTAAGTAATATGTATAGTAATTAGAAAAAATATAATTTATATGTGATATATCGTATTTTGGAATATTTAAGATTATATTTAATAATATTTAGAATATTATTTTATTAATGTTATATGTTTAAAAAATATTTGAGTAATGAAATTATATAGTTTAATAAATTGTTATAGTGAATATTAAAGAAAATAGGTTATATGTATTGTATAGTTTGTGTTATTATATTAATTGGATTGGGAAAAGTAATTTATATATGTTTGGTGTCCAGCATCTTCTGTGACTTAATAATAATTGGAGTGGGAATAGTACATTTATTAAATTTAGTGTCCAGCACTATCCATGACTTAATACTAACTGGAGTGGGAATAATTAATTAATTAAGTTTAGGGGTCGATTCCGATTCGGGCCGGAAAACGTACCGACCGACTCGGAGCCGGAATAAATTCCGACCGACACGTACCGGTGCAGCCCGACCCGCAAAGTACGATGAGAAGCGTGCAAAACCCGACCGACTCGTACGGAACACAAGCCGAACGACCGAGCCGCGCGGAAAACAGCAATCCGGCCGGAAAAACACGCGAATCGAACCGACCGACACGCACCCGGAACAATCCCGAACTAAACGTACCCGCGAACTCCTACCCGCCAAGTACGATGCAACGCGTGGAAAACACGACCGAGTCGCACGGAGGACAAGCCGTACGACCGACACGCATACAAAACTGCGAGCCGAAGCAACCCAAAACACCGCGACCGACGCGTACGCAGCATAGAAAACAGCACAAACACAGCGTGAACGAATCGGAGAAGCCTGTACGAGACAACTGTAGGGTCCGACTCGGTCACAAGAACGTCTCCTACATGCACAAAAAGGACAAAGGGAAAATACTCAAAAAAAAGGACAAACAAGCAATTACAAAGCCAATAAATACTGGGGGGGCGCAGGGAACAAAGACACACCCACAACTCCACCCATATAAAGGACACAAATCCCTACCATGATCCTTTGCAAATTCAAATTACCTGCCAGCACTGAACAGACAGCAACCACACACCCACAGCTCATCCATCACACAAGCCACACACCATCAGCACCCCAACAAATAGCAACCTCACATACACCCAGCAAAACACACACTCACACACCTTCACCTGCACACCAACACACACATCACTCACCATCACCACCCATCACCATTCCCCCAAAGAAGAATCATAAGTTCCTAGATAGTGAATTGGAAGTCCTGGTAGATGAGATCCTCAGGGTAGAGCCACAGCTGTTTGGTACACTGTTCCAACAGACACCCATGGCGCAGAAAACCAAGATGTGGGAGAGGATCGTCGACAGGGTGAACGCACAATCACCATGTTTGCGCACAAAGATAGACATCCAGAACAGGTGGTATGACGTGCGCAGGAGGGTCAGGGAGCTGTTGAAGAAGGACTACCTCTTGAGCCAACACACCGGCAGTGGCCCTCCTGCCAAGCCAGTATACCTCAGGCCCTGGGAGGAGAAGGTGCGGGCCATCCTACCACCAGTGAGCGTATATGGACTAGAAAACATCCCAGAGCCTGGTGAGTACACAACAAATGTACACAATATTGTGCCACAATACACACACATCACTGTCAAGGGGAGAGTCAAACCATGCACCCTTAGCAAATACACAGCAACCAGAACAGAATCATCCCAAAATGTGTATGTCAGTCAGATAAACACAACACATGCCATCTCATAGTGACATGTAACTGTGTCATCACATGTACAAACACAACTACAACTACAGCTGGGCAGTGGCACAAATATAACTAACAAACACATCCAGACATGTAGCCACCACTACAACACCACCACACAGTGAAGCCCACTGAAAGGAAGGAATACTGTGTATGCTGGGCAAGTCAGTGTAGCCAATAGCATCATGGGAGTCGTAGTCACAGATATTGCCCACCCTCACAATGCGCACATCAACACCACCATGAACCATGCTCACATCACAGGGAGTGGAAAACAACTGACAAGATGGCTGACACTGGCTACTGCTGTGGGGAGCACAAGGTCCTGCTGACAACTGTGCACCAACCAACAACAGGACACCACTGACTGACATCTTGCCATTGCTCTCACACTCACACACAGTGAAGTCCACCCAAAAGCAAGTAAGTATGGGCATGCTGGGAAGTGGGGTGGAGGCAATAGCATGATGGGAGTGGTAGTCACAGATATTGGTCACCCCCACAACTGTCCCATCAACACCACCCTGAACCATGCGCACATCACAGGGAGTGGAAAACAACTGACAAGATGGCTGACGCTGGCTACTGCTGTGGGGAGCACAAGGCCCTGCTGGCAACTGTGCACCAACCAACAGCAGGACACCACTGACTGACATTCTGAAAGACAACTTGCACTCCCTGCAATGGAAGCACGTTCCATGGTGGGATATCTGGCTGGGTGGGAAGGAGAACTCACAGCCCTGACCATAGTTACCAGCAGCGTTTCTCACACACACCCCTAACACAAACTCCACATAACTCACCTGGGAGAATGCATTGCCACACACTCCAATCAAATATCCCACAAAGAACCACAACCCTGGGTCATGCTGAGTGAAGCACAGGGACACACATGGGACTTGTAGAAAAACTAACCCCAGGATAACACTGTCAGCCATCTTGTCAGCACAGGCACACAACCCCACAGGGAAGCAGAGTCAAAGGGAAGGAAGCATGGGCATGCTGGGAAGGGGGGGTGGAGGCAATAGCATGATGGGAGTGGTAGTCACAGCTCAACATCCCCCACCCACATGGCCCAGCAAGCTCACACTCAAGCATGCACACCCCACAGAGAGTGGAAAGCCCCATCAAAGATGTCTGACACTGGTGCTCTGTTGTGGGGAGCACAAGGCCATGCTGGGAACTGGCCACCAACTACCAGCAGGACACCACTGTCAGCCATCTTGCCATTGCCCTCACACTCACACACAGTGAAGTCCACCCAAAAGCAAGTAAGTATGGGCATGCTGGGAAGTGGGGTGGAGGCAATAGCATGATGGGAGTGGTAGTCACAGCTCAACATCCCCCACCCACATGGCCCAGCAAGCTCACACTCAAGCATGCACACCCCACAGAGAGTGGAAAGCCCCATCAAAGATGTCTGACACTGGTGCTCTGTTGTGGGGAGCACAAGGCCATGCTGGGAACTGGCCACCAACTAACAGCAGGACACCACTGTCAGCCATCTTGCCATTGCACTCACACTCACACACAGTGAAGTCCACCCAAAAGCAAGTAAGTATGGGCATGCTGGGAAGTGGGGTGGAGGCAATAGCATGATGGGAGTGGTAGTCACAGCTCAACATCTCCCACCCGCATGGCCCAGCAAGCTCACACCCAAGCATGCACACCCCACAGAGAGTGGAAAGCCCCATCAAAGATGTCTTACACTGGTGCTCTGTTGTGGGGAGCACAAGGCCATGCTGGGAACTGGACACCAACTAACAGCAGGACACCACTGTCAGCCATCTTGCCATTGCTCTCACACTCACACACAGTGAAGTCCACCCAAAAGCAAGTAAGTATGGGCATGCTGGGAAGTGGGGTGGAGGCGATAGCATGATGGGAGTGGTAGTCACAGATATTGGTCACCCCCACAACTGTCCCATCAACATCACCCTGAACCATGCACACATCACAGGGAGTGGAAAACAACTCACAAGATGGCTGACACTGGCTACTGCTGTGGGGAGCACAAGGCCCTGCTGGCAACTGTGCACCAACCAACAGCAGGACACCACTGACTGACATCCTGAAAGACAACTTGCACTCCCTGCAATGGAAGCACGTTCCATGGTGGAATATCTGGCTGGGTGGGAAGGAGGGCCGGATGTCAACCAAATACAACCAATGCAGACCATGTACACACCCCAACATTCACATAGAAAAGCCCAAATAATGCAGTACAATGTGCTACACCAATATCAACCCCTGACTGTGACAACTTAGGACAATGCAATGTACAGGCCCGCATCCAGAGGCACAGTCACAACTGTCAGGTGTGTCAACCATTGATGCCTGCAGAAACATAACATACATTGTGTGTGTCTCCCAAAAACAGGTGATGATGGGGACACAGCAGCAGACGCTGAGGAGTCCCCGTCCCAGGCTCAAGAGGATACGGAGCTCACTGGTGTGGAACAGCCTCTGCCCTCCTCGGATGAAGAAGACCCACCTGGCACCTCCGGAGCAAGTCATCATGCAGCACCAGCAGGACCACCAGCTGCACCCCTGCACCCACCCCTCCAACGACTGTCAACACACATACCACCCCTGCTGACATGGACAGACCAAGGAGCACCACCACCACCAGCACAGGGACCCTGGACCAACGTGGGGCCATTGACACCAACACCACCAACAACCCCCAAGGGGGCCCAGGGTCACCTGTGCGTGCCACCTCAGGTACTGCACGTGTCGCCAGGGGTGGTGGGAGGGGTGGGAGACATAGGTCGCTGCTCGCAGAGGGGTCTGGACTGCATGATGACCCACAACTGGCACGCATAGCCGATGCGTACCAGTCCAGCACCGGAGAGCTCAGCCAGATAGTGGGGCTCCTCAGGGACATTAAACAGCAGCAGCCTGCCCATCATGCCCGCTTGGACTCACACATGTCCCGCGTGGAGTCCAAGTGGGACACACTGCAAGAGATGACGGCGGTGCATAGGGACATATTACAATGCCTCCGCCAGATGAGCAGCAACCAGTCAACACCTCCCTGTGTGCCCACAACATCTGGTGCTGAAACAACTGCAACTGCCACAGGGAGGGAGGATGACTCTGGTGGAGAGTCCCCTGCACCGCAGCAGCCTGCACTTGAGGGTCCCCCCAAAGAAGAGGGGTCGTCCGAGGAAGGACAACTGAGAGGCTGATGGCCATGCACAACCCCCAGGAAGCCAACACCTGTTCTGGATAATCACCTTTGTGCGCAAACTGTTCACCCTGTTGACTGCAACACAACTCCCCCACATGACATGGGGAGTACAAGTTGGACCAATGTCTCAGATGACTGTGGACTTGATACAGGACATTTCTGCTACCAGGACTTCCAATTCATCTAGGAACTTTGGATTGCAATCAAAATGTACAGCACTCACCATCCTGTGCACTATTCACACACATGTATGACAATAAACACACTAATACACCATACCTGCCTCTGTCGTGATTCCAACGTGGTTTCTGTCATGGAGATGATGACCAGCGAAATTACACTGTGCATGCTAACTGCTACAGCAAGTACAACACAGGCATGTGAGTCATGGCAACGTGACACATATGAGGGAGACACACCACCAGGGCTACACAACAAATACACACCTAGGCCATCTGACTCATTGCCTACACTGATGTTGCCAGGAAATACGGTGCAATGCACAGACACAAAACCTATTCACAGTCTTAGTCAACTAGCCCACTGGTGCAGTAAGCAAATGTCAGTCAAATGTGTGACCACAGACAACGCACATCACAAAGTGAAGCACAGGTTTATTACACATTTGCAACATGTTGTAACCACTACAGATGCAAGGTAATCCCACCTGGCAGCGGGCACACAGTCAACAAGAGTAGAAGGAAGGAATTCCATGGGTGTGGCGCACATCACCTGTAGGGACACGACAGCTACCACCCTGGAAGTCGAATCACGGTGTCGGGGATCACAGTTGACCAAACGACTCTGAAAGTACCCTGTGAAGGACAGAAATGACACACAGTCAAAAGCACTGAAGAACAGGACAGAACTGCAATACTCATGCCCAATACATGTCACAAGATACCCACCCAGGACCAAGTTAGCATGTCAACACTGTTGGGGAGTACAGACTACCTGTAAGGACACATCGCTACACGCATACAGTCATGTAGCCCATGGACACACTCAAACAGCACCAGAGCACCACCAACACATATCATGCAAACTCACATCTTTGACATGACATCTCTGGATACTCACATTCAGCTGAAGAAGTTGGTGATGAGCTCTGTGCGGACATCACCATCATCATCATCATCATCATCATCACTGGCATCGTGGTCCAGGCCAGGATCCTCCACAGGTGGCGGACGTTGGTCATCGTCATCCAGGATGAGAGGCAACTCCTTCCGCACTGCCAGGTTGTGTAGCATGCAGCAGACGATGACAATCTTGCACACCTTTGCTGGGGCATATGGGAGGGACCCTCCTGTCTTGTCCAGGCAGCGAAAGCGGCTCTTCAGGAGACCAAATGTCCGCTCAATCACTCTCCTGGTCCGACCATGTGCCTCATTGTAGCGCATCTGGGCTGGTGTCACAGGGTTCCTGAGGGGCGTCAGCAACCACAGCATGTTGGGGTATCCGGAGTCACCTACATACATACAATTGCACATTAGCTGAGTTGGAAAAGAGGGTGGAACACTACATTGCAGAACACACACAATGGTACAAAGTCAGTACACACCAACAAGCCAGGCACGCTGGTTCCGCATCTGTGACATCATCCTTGGGATGCGACTACTCCTCATCACGTAGGCATCATGTGCAGAACCGGGGAAACGGGCACACACATGTGAGATGCTCATATCAGCAAGACAGACCACCAGTGCATTGACCGAGTGGTAGTGTTTGCGGTTCCTGTATGCCTGCTCTTGGGCCTGTGGTGGTACCAAAGCCACATGTGTCCCATCAATCAATGGAGCCAATGACATGCGGCATCCTCCCCAGGGCATAGAAGTCACTCTTCACGTCAGTGAGTTGTTGGAGTCTAGGGAAATAGATGTACTGGTTCAGGTATATCAACATAGCCTCCAAAACATCGCGGAGCACACGGCTGAACATGGTCTGTGACATCCCACCAGCAGTCGCCACAGTGTGTTGAAAGGTACCGGTGGCAAAGAAGTGTAGGGCTGCCATCACCTTCACCTTGGGGGTCAGCGCTGTAGGGTACGGCCGGCCAGGTTGCAAATGTGGTGCCAAGCGCACTGCCAAATCCTCAATCAGCTGCCTGGTGAAGCGGTACCGTCGGATGCTGTCACGTTCCACCATCGTTGCCAGGTCAGGGAATGGTCTATGGACAGATGGTGCCCTGCAGTGCATAGGTGAAGAAATAAAGATTGTCAGTCACCCCACATATGTGGCATTGAACACACTCAATATCACATGATACATCATTATGAGGCACAAGTACATGATATGTGCAGTTCCGTAAGGACATGTATGGCACATACATGGCCAACATCTAACATCACAGTTCAACAAGTGGCATCAATAAGTCCCAGGTTGTGCCATTGGATATTATGAGGCCGTGTCACAGTTCCCATCTCCTGCTGCCACGTTACAAACACACCCCACAGTGACATGTGAGGACAGATGTGCCCCAGGCATCACAGCTCAATGACAGGTAGATTCCCAGGGACCCTGTATTGCCACATGGACACTGGCATGACATGGTGTATCATGTATACACCACAGCAAAACAACCATGACCCCCACAGGTAGTGGTCCCTGTTGCCTCGGCAGGACAGACATGGACATCTGTGACACACACACGCACAACATCAAAGTCCATGCACAAACAACGTGGATGTGGAGACTGTCTCCCATTGTGCACATGAAATCAGAGACATTGTAAACACAACATGCACACAGACTGTGGAGGACCATCACTATTGTGCCAATGGGTCACCCTGGGTTTAACATACCGTCCCACATGGGACTCAGGGGGTATGTGACATGACATACACATACACCACCGTGAAATGTGACCATGCCACATGCTCAGATATGAACAGTTGCACATCACAGTGGTCATGTACACGAAACACCAAGGATCCTGTCCCCATGAACACGTGCACAGCCTGGGGGTGGCTGCACCCAAGTGACACCCACAGAACAACATGTTCGCCCCCATACACGGAATAGGTAATGCAGCCTTACATGCCTTAGGATACAGTTTGGACAGGCTGTGGTGTTGTAGGTGTGCCCCTCACTCCCTGGGAAGTATATGTGGCTGGCATATGTTCACCTGTGACAGGCATGGTGACATAAGCCAGTGACTTGTACAGGGACACGTTGGACAGCAATGGACCGATCGGTGCGCACACATTGGCCATTGCATTCAATGTGTGCTGGTACGCGTTGTATTCGCAATACGCGTTGGACAGCAATGGACTGATCGGTGCGCACACATTGGCCATTGCATTCAATGTGTGCTGGTACGCGTTGTATTCGCAATACGCGTTGGACAGCAATGGACTGATCGGTGCGCACACATTGGCCATTGCATTCAATGTGTGCTGGTATGCGTTGTATTCGCAATACGCGTTGGACAGCAATGGACTGATCGGTGCGCACACATTGGCCATTGCATTCAATGTGTGCTGGTACACGTTGTATTCGCAATACGCGTTGGACAGCAATGGACTGATCGGTGCGCACACATTGGCCATTGCATTCAATGTGTGCTGGTACGCGTTGTATTCGCAATACGTGTTGGACAGCAATGGCCTGATCGGTGCGCACACATTGGCCATTGCATTCAATGTGTGCGGGTACGCGTTGTAACCTGGGTACGCGTTGAACAGCAATGGACCGATCGGTGTGCCCGGCCGGCCCATTGCATTCAATGTGTGCGGGTACGCGTTGTATCCTGGGTACGCGTTGAACAGCAATGGACCGATCGGTGTGCCCGGCCGGCCCATTGCATTCAATGTGTGCGGGTACGCGTTGTAACCTGGGTACGCGTTGAACAGCAATGGACCGATCGGTGTGCCCGGCCGGCCCATTGCATTCAATGTGTGCGGGTACGCGTTGTAACCTGGGTACGCGTTGAACAGCAATGGAACGATCGGTGTGCCCGGCCGGCCCATTGCATTCAATGTGTGCGGGTACGCGTTGTATCCTGGGTACGCGTTGAACAGCAATGGACCGATCGGTGTGCCCGGCCGGCCCATTGCATTCAATGTGTGCGGGTACGCGTTGTATCCTGGGTACGCGTTGAACAGCAATGGACCGATCGGTGTGCCCGGCCGGCCCATTGCATTCAATGTGTGCGGGTACGCGTTGTATCCTAGGTACGCGTTGAACAGCAATGGACCGATCGGTGCGCATCCATTGGCTATGGCCTGGCCTGGCAACGGACGCGTTTTCAAATTTTGAACGAGTCTGATGCTGTAAATTCAGTTGGTCACCCACAACAATGTTGCAAATTCATGGGTGTCATGAAGTTGAACTTTTGAAGGATGCTGTGGGCGTGTGTAAGTGGTGCAATTCCATGGATTGGCCAGATTCAGAAGATGCAAACGACTTGGACCTATCACTTTGGACACATGGGACAGTATCTGCCTCTGCAGCACACATATAATGCTGGCTGTTCCCCTGAGAGCTCACTTGCCTGCACTACATGCTCCAGGACGACATCTGCCACCACCACTGCTGCTGTATCTGCACCCTCTGGACCCTGCAATGGTACGTACTGTGGAGAGAGCCCCAGCCTTCAGCACTGAGGAGAACCAGGCCCTGCTGGACAGCCTCCTTCCACAGTACAGCAAGCTGTATGGGAAAGCAGGGGAGCAGGTGAGTGTTCTGTCCACTGCCTTCCTAAATGTGCATGTTGTCTGACTAGCAAGGCTAACAGTCTGCACGCCACTGGCTAGCAGGCTCACTGAGTAGTTGTCACCCCCCATAGTGTGTAGTCACATGCACTGGACAGGTATAGTGCAGTGACAGTGCATTTAAACAAGGTTTTACTTCCCAGGCAATGATACCATGTAGTAACTGCCGGCATACTGTCCATGGCCATCGTTGCACTGCCTGTGTACATCATGTGCCCCTGTGATTGAGACATGTATATACAACTGTGTAATGCACGGATATGTTGCATGTGTAGTAATGGCATTCTCACTTTGTCATCCTCACAGGTTGATGCCCACCAGAAGCAGCAGATTTGGCTGACCATCGTCTGGGCAGTGAGAACCGTGGGGGTCTACAAGCGCCGGATCCGCAACTGCCAGAAGAGGTGGCAGGACCTTCGGGGCTGGACCCGGAGGATCGCACGGGTCCAGCTGAAGCTGTCGCCTCCTCGCAGGAGGGGCGGACACCGGACCCTGACCCCCACATGCTCAGGATCCTGGCGGTGGTCTTCCCTGATCTGGATGGGCAGCTGAAGGCCAGAGAGCAGCAAGGAGGGGGTGAGTCCATAACTGCATTGTGAACTATGTCTGCCATGCTATGTGCCCTCCTCTGGCCTGGTTAAACTTCCACAGTACATCAGTCATGTGGTCCAGGACCCATGTCCCTCTATTGTGCACTGCCCACTCCTCATCTGATAC
Organism: Calotriton arnoldi; assembly: GCA_963921515.1. Lineage (NCBI taxonomy): Eukaryota > Metazoa > Chordata > Amphibia > Caudata > Salamandridae > Calotriton > Calotriton arnoldi. Next base: position 252,104 of record CAWUFW010003376.1, read on the forward strand.
CCAGGTGTGGACCTTACAGTCAGGGAATTGTGTCACTTGGGTACTGTGTCCTTGCAGTTTGCTTGACTCAAGGTGGGGGACAGCATCTGTTTCCCTAACTCTGTGGTGGGCATCATGGGTGGGTCCATTGCTTACACAATGCCTGTGTTCTGACATGTAATCTGCGTGTTACTTTGATATGTGGTCCAATTGCTGAGCTGATCCACCACATGTGCCTGGGGTATCTGGCACACACCCATGCTGCGGGTGGGAACAATGTTTGGGCCCCAGGAGTGTGTATATTACGTGTGTCACACATACTTAGCCAGCTGCCTACTGTCCAGGGCTCATCCCTCATTCATGTGGGGCAGGACAGTCATGCCTACTCCAGGCCATACAATACACTCTGTACTCCCACTCCCGTGTATCAGCTGACACGTTGTGCTCAGTGATTTGTCCCCTCAGGTGTCTGCCTCTGTGTCAGTGTGCTGTGGCTTCGTTGTCAGGACTGCTGGGGTGTTTCTCGGTTGGGGCTCAGCATGCCACCGGAGATGTGACCATAGGAGACGATACTTGTGTGACACATAGGTGTTTGATCACCTGACCGTGCAGACTGGGGTATGTGAATGTGAAGTTCAGGCAGATGTTTCCCATTCACAGCAGATTGTGAGGTGCTCAGGTTCAGAGGGTTGTGTTACAGGTCTCCCATATGTCCAATCGGTATGACCTGGACAGATAAGGGTTCAGATGATGTGGTGTGTGGGGGATGTACATGTGCACTTGTTCAGCTCCAGGACTTGCATTCCCCATGACCTACTATTGTGACACAGTGCAGAGTGTTGTTGTCTGGCTGCCCTGCCCATGTGACTGGAGACAGTGATGTATGACTTAGCAGGCATGCCTGTGCCATGGCATGTGACTTCCTATTAGTGATCCTGCAGGGGAGTGACATGTGCTACATGCACACCATTGTGGCAATGGCTATCAGGACATGGGTGCATCATGGTGTCTGTCGCTGGTATGCATCACATGCATTCCCTATTTGACTCTGGGCATCCCTTTCATCCGGACACCTGTACTGACTCAGTGGCAAGAGTTGTGATGTGTGCATGTTCACATGCTTAACCGGGTTCTCTGCACTGTCGAACTACTGTGTAGGTGGTGCATGTGTCCACACTGGGGTATTGCCATCCAACAGACACCAGACAGATGGGTGCAAGGCCAGGTGGGATGTGAGTGCCATGGTTGACCATCAGACTGACATTTGGCTTCTCCTGTTCTGTTTGGGCACTTTTAGCAATGTTCAACTAAGGATGCCAGGGCTTGCTCTGTAATGTGCTGTACTTACTGTGGTGTGTGCGTTCGGTGCAGGTGACTGATGTCTGTCTGTTTCCCTATTGATTGCAGATACATCCACGGTCACAGGAGGGGACAGCTCCACGGACCAGGAGGAGCCGCAGAGCCAGACTGGGTCAGCAGCCGAGGAGTGGTCGGAGGGACCCAGTGGCACAGAGGGCGAGGGGAGCCACACCGAAGAGTCCTCAGCACCATCCACCTCAGCTGAGGACCACAGCAGCTCGGAGGATGACTCCCTTATGGAGGCGGGTGTCAGCAGCCACCACACCCCAGCTAGTGTTGCTGTCCCCGCCACCACCACCACCACCACCACCCTCCCATCGGCTCCCATTCCCGAGGTCCGTGGAGGCTCCCATGTTCAGGAGCGTGTCTCCTTCGGGGCAGGCACCGCACCCCCTGCCCCTGTGTCCCCTGCTGCCCTGAGTGAGGAGTCTGTGTGCCTCCTTTGCCAGCTCCATGTAGGGCAGACAGCGATGCTGAGTGTCCTCCATGCCCACACCACTCTGTTGACTGAGCTGGTGTTGTTCATGGAGGGCATCTCATCGGGCATGTCTGCCCTACAGAGGGGCAATAGGTCCATGGACTCCTCCCTGACGGCAGCAGTGTCCCTCCTCCGACAGTCCCTCACCCCTCCTGCCTCTGCCCCATCCACACTCCCCAGCACCTTACCTGTCCCAAGCACACACACACCGGCACAGGCACACACCAGCACAGACACGAGCAGCACACAGACACACACGCCACAAACAAGACCCACACGCACGCACAGTCAGGGGACTGAAACCACACTCACAGGGGATGGGGCCCAGGCACACACACACGCATCCACGAGCACTGCGCAGTCCTCAGTTGCCTCTCCCTCCAAAGCCCCCTCCCTTGCCTCACCTGCAACACCAAAGACACAGCGGCTCTTCCTCAGTGACCTCGGCCTCTTCCCCTCCGATCCAGCTGATACAGCATTCAGGGGGAAGAGGAAGCCCACCCACACGGAGCGGAGTGCCCCTCGCCCCCAGACACCCTCCCCCAGGCGCAGACCGACTGACGCCCCCACCCGCAAGTCCCCCCGGACCCGGAAGAGCAAGACTCCGCCGCCACCCTGCAGCTCAGGCACCAAGTCTCCTTCCTCCATCCCTCAGGCCCCCACTCCACAGGTGCCCCCACCACACCCTGCCCCAGGTTCCCCCACCCACAGATACACCATCCCCAAAAGGATCAGGCCTTCTCCCCCTGCCACTTGCTCTTCCGGCCCCACACCCCCCGCTGCGCTTGTCTGTGCCACTGGTGTGGTGAGGGTGTCCTCCCCCTCTGTCCTGCCCACCTTACCTGATCCCCATTCTCCTCCCCTGGAGGTAGGCACTGCAGTGGAGTCCACTACCACCCTGTCTGACTTGGGCACTGCAGTGGCGAACCTGTCCACTCCATCTGCACGGTCCACTGCAGTCGTGCCGGCTCCCACACCATCTGAGTCATGCCCCCCAGTTGTGCCGGCACACACCATGTCAGACACCTCCACTGCAGTTGTCAGTGGCTCTCCAGCACCCACCACCCCTTCCCTGCCTCCTTCTGGTGAGCCCTGATCCTGTCCCTGCGGTGCCTGGCCTGCCCCCCGTATGCCCCTCCGAGGGGATTGTCCCTGGTTTTCATCAGTGCAGGCATGCGTAGGGTGACATCTGCCACTGTCACCCTGTTTTGACTTTCATGATGGACTGGCCATTGGCCGTTGTTTATTTTTAACATGACTTCAAGTTTTGAACCCACATATGCTGAATAAAGCAACTTTCTGTTCTCTAGTGCTTTTGCTTCTGATGTACATGATGTTGATGATGCTAACCATGCCCTTGCTGCAGTGATGGTGATATTTGGTCTCATGAATATGTAGTGTTACTGTGCAGGAACCCATGTGGTCCAGGGGGACTGTGTCCTATCCTGTGGTGTATCCATGTCATCCTTAGCAGCATCTGAGGGTGTCATGTTTTCAATATTTGGCAATGGGATTTCCTACTTACATTAGCAATGTCACATCTGTGGCTTCCACCCCTGCACATCTGTTGTGCTTGCCATTGTTCAATTAGTCTACTTCCCTGACCGTGTGGCCATCTCCACTGGACATGCAGGTTTGGGCATCAATGGGGAAGGACTCATCTGTGTTGTCAGTGCAACTTGCTATACATGTGTGTTGGATCTGTGCTGATGATTTCGTTGACACTCCCATGACCAGGCTGATGTGACAGGAGCCTTCATTTGGTGCTAATTGTTGACTGTGTGACCAAGTGTTCTGCTGACATGATGGAGCCCTACTGAGGCGACATATGGCACAGCTTTCCTCACACAGGAGTGGAGTCCCCTCATGGCAGTGTGTACTCCTGTGACATTGCCTGCACCCAAGGTGTGTGTTGTATGAGCTTGTCTGTGTGTTCACTTCCATTTTGCTGTGCATGCTGGGATCCCTAGTGATGTTCCTGTTTGTGATGCTTGCTGAGTTGACCTATGTTCCCCCAAAGTCTTCTCCCTGGGTTCTCTGTGATGTGGGTGCATGGCACATTACTGGTCATCAGGGTGTCACCCATAGGTGTGTTTGCTGTCAGGGCTGAGTTTGTGGGCAGACGCTGATGGGTCACAGTCAGGATTCCCCTTGGCACTTGTTGTTTACACCTGTCATGTGATTTCCGGTTTGTGTTAGCTTTCATTGGTTGTGACACGTTGTGTGTGTGACTGCTGGCACTCCTCAGGGTCAGGGCTGCAATGTTGGTAGTTGTCTATGTGTGTTCTTTGTGGGTGACCTTGGCTTCTTCATTGGTGTGTGACTGTGGCTGGGATCCCATTGGTGTGTGTGGTATTGCCATCATGTCCATGAACAGCATAGTGTGCAGTGTGTCAGACATTCAGGAGTCTTGTTGAGTGGCCATGTGTGATGTGTTTCAGCACCTTGGTTCCCGCCAGCCCCCCTGGGATTGTCATGGGTGCATGTGCAATGTCACCAGTGCATGTGAGCTTCACTGCTGCACATTGTTGGAGGTCGAGGTGTGTGGTGTTGAGTGTGTGCAGATGAGAGTTGTTGCCCGGCTAGACCCCTGCCTCCATGTTGGCCTTGGCTTACTGGCCGTGCTGATTGATTTGTGCTTGTGTAGGTGTGATGGTAGTTTGTTGCTCAGGACACATGACTGTGGTTCACAGTGTGAACGACATCTAGCTTTGTCATCACAGTGGGATTGCTGTTCCTACATGCTTGTGTGACATGTGTGATTTGTGCTCCCTCTCATCTGACAATGCCTGATTGCCCACATAGGGGATTTGGATCCATGAGTTACCTTTGTGTGGCACTGTATGCACATCTGTGTAATTGGTATTCAGGCCTCCTCGTGTGTTGTGTGGTTGCCTGGGGACACTGGTACCCCCCCCTCACCTGTTGTGTTTGATGTGCAGTGTGGGTCTGCCTGTTTGTGTTTGTGCATCTGCACCACTGCATTGGCATATCTTTAGTGTGCCATTGGCTGTATGTTGTTTGGTGTGTTTCCCCTGCTGTCCCTGGGACTCCTAGGTCATTAGTCAGCACAATGATCATTGTTTGTGTGTGCCATTGCTGCCATGGTATGGTATCTGTTCACCTCACATCTACAGTCTCCACAGGGTATCTGCATTTGTGTGCCCATTGGTGCAAATATGTGGGTCTGCATTCTGATGGTCACTTCTGTCATTGTGTCATTGATGAATGTTGACAGTGTCAGCCCCCATGGGTGATGTTTGTCTGCACATGGCCAAAGGTATGTCTTATTTGCACTGCACTGTTTGCCTCCCCCAATCTATGTTGCTATGGGACACAAGCACTACTTTGCCACTGATGTGTTTGTTGTGCTGTGACCAGGAATCATCCATGCAGTTTGGCAGTTGCAGCTTTTTCTTTGTCAACACTTACATATTGGTCACTGTGATGATGGGGGTTTGGACCCCATTGCCCCAATGTTCAAAATGTGCTTCAGCTATGGACCCCACACTTACATTTTGGTCACTGTGATGATGGGGGTTTGGACCCCATTGCCACAATGTTCTAAATGTGCTTCAGCTATGGACCCCACACTTACATTTTGGTCACTGTGATGATGGGGGTTTGGACCCCATTGCCACAATGTTCTAAATGTGCTTCAGCTATGGACCCCACACTTACATTTTGGTCACTGTGATGATGGGGGTTTGGACCCCATTGCCACAATGTTCTAAATGTGCTTCAGCTATGGACCCCACACTTACATTTTGGTCACTGTGATGATGGGGGTATGGGCCCTATTGCCACAATGTTCAAAATGTGCTTCAGCTATGGACCCCACACTTACATTTTGGTCACTGTGATGATGGGGGTATGGACCCCATTGCCACAATGTTCAAAATGTGCTTCAGCTATGGACCCCACACTTACATTTTGGTCACTGTGATGATGGGGGTATGGACCCCATTGCCACAATGTTCAAAATGTGCTTCAGCTATGGACCCCACAGTTACATTTTGGTCACTGTGATGATGGGGGTTTGGACCCCATTGCCACAATGGTCATGGCCTGCTTGAATTGTGGGGGCCACACACATTTATGTGTGGCACATGTGATAGGGGGTCACATTGTATGTTCAAAGTCATGTTCAGTGTTGTAGGCATTTGACACAGTCTACACACGCTTGTCATGGTGTTGGGGGGGATATCTTTATGTTGCATTGTTTATGTTGGTGTGTGCTTGTTGTGTCATGTATTAGCCATCCTGTGAGTGGGGGTGTTGTTGGTGGTAGGCATCCAGCCCCCCATGGGTAGAGGTGGTAGTAGTGGTAGGCATCTGTCACCCCCTGGGTAAGGGTGGTAGTAGTGACAGGCATCTGGCACCCCCTGGGTAAGGGTGGTAGTAGTGACAGGCATCCAGCCCCCCATGGGTAGAGGTGGTAGTAGTGGTAGGCATCTGGCACCCCCTGGGTAGAGGTGGTAGTAGTGGTAGGCATCTGGCACCCCCTGGGTAGAGGTGGTAGTAGTGGTAGGCATCTGGCACCCCCTGGGTAAGGGTGGTAGTAGTGACAGGCATCTGGCACCCCCTGGGTAAGGGTGGTAGTAGTGACAGGCATCCAGCCCCCCATGGGTAGAGGTGGTAGTGGTGGTAGGCATCTGGCACCCCCTGGGTAAGGGTGGTAGTAGTGACAGGCATCCAGCCCCCCATGGGTAGAGGTGGTAGTGGTGGTAGGCATCTGGCACCCCCTGGGTAGAGGTGGTAGTAGTGGTAGGCATCTGGCACCCCCTGGGTAGAGGTGGTAGTAGTGGTAGGCATCTGGCACCCCCTGGGTAGAGGTGGTAGTAGTGACAGGCATCCAGCCCCCCATGGGTAGAGGTGGTAGTAGTGGTAGGCATCTGGCACCCCCTGGGTAGAGGTGGTAGTAGTGGTAGGCATCTGGCACCCCCTGGGTAGAGGTGGTAGTAGTGGTAGGCATCCGGCACCCCCTGGGTAAGGGTGGTAGTAGTGGTAGGCATCCAGCCCCCCATGGGTAAGGGTAGTAGTAGTGGTAGGCATCTGGCACCCCCTGGGTAAGGGTGGTAGTAGTGACAGGCATCCAGCCCCCCATGGGTAGAGGTGGTAGTAGTGGTAGGCATCTGGCACCCCTGGGTAGAGGTGGTAGTAGTGGTAGGCATCTGGCACCCCTGGGTAGGGGTGGTAGTAGTGGTAGGCATCCGGCACCCCTGGGTAAGGGTGGTAGTAGTGGTAGGCATCCAGCCCCCATGGGTAAGGGTGGTAGTAGTGGTAGGCATCTGGCACCCCTGGGTAGGGGTGGTAGTAGTGACAGGCATCTGGCACCCCCTGGGTAAGGGTGGTAGTAGTGGTAGGCATCCAGCCCCCCATGGGTAGAGGTGGTAGTAGTGGTAGGCATCTGGCACCCCCTGGGTAGAGGTGGTAGTAGTGGTAGGGATCCGGGCCCCTATGTGTATATGTGGCATTGGTGATGGCCATCCCGCCCCTATGGTGCTGCTGTTGCTGGTGTAAGTAATTTCTGCATCCCTCTGTGTGTGTGTGATGTGTCGGGTATGTGTAGTTTGTTTTTGTGGTTGGTGTCTGACTTACCTTCTGCGCCGTAAGCGTCCGTGCCTGTTCCGGTAGTAGATGTAGAATATTGATAGGATCGGCACGATGGGATTCATGGTTGGTTCGTCTCGTTCGTCTTTCTCGTTGCTTCGCCTCGTCCTCGTCGCTGGCGTGTTCGTCTCGTAGCCGTGGATCGTGTTGTGGCGCGAATCGGAGCTTATGTGCGCCTCTCCCGGATGCTTTGACGTGCCGTGCGTAGCGACGGGTTCGGCGCGTACGGGAAGCGCATCGTACTTGTCCGGCCGGACGGGGCTGCATTTTGGCTTCCGTGCGACTCGATTCTGCGTTTACGGATCCGGCTCGGTCGGGGAACAGGACCTGGATTGGGTGAGTACGACTGGGTCGGAATCTATGCTGTTATGCGCATCGTACTTGCTCGTTCGGAATACTGTGCGGTTCGGTCGGGAAACAGGCATTCGCATGGCTTTTTTCCCGACCGAATGATGTTAGGTGCGCCTCCGACCGAGATCGGAATCGGCCCCTTAGTGTCCAGCACCTACCCTGATGTAATACTAACTGGAGTGGGAATAGTACATTAATTATGTTTAGTGTCCAGCACCTACCCTGATTTAATACTATTTGCAGTGGGAATAGTAAATTAATTAAGTTTAGTGTCCAGCACCTACCCTGACCTAATACTAATTGGAGTGGGAATAGTAAATTAATTAAGTTTAGTGTCCAGCACATTCTCTGACTTAATACTAACTGGAGTGGGAATAGTAAATTAATTAAGTTAAGTGTCCAGCACCTATCCTGACTTAATACTAACTGGAGTGCGAATAGTAAATTAATTACGTTTAGTTGTTCAGCACCTTCCCTGACTTAATATTAGCTGGAGTGGGAATAATAAATTAATTAAGTTTAGTGTCCAGCACCTACCCTGAATTAATAGTAACTGGAGTGGGAATAGTAAATTAATTAAGTTTAATGTCCAGCACCTACCCTGATTTAATACTAATTGGAGTGGGAATAGTAAATTAATTAAGTTTAGTGTCAAGCACCTACCCTGACTTAATACTAACTGGAGTGGGAATAGTAAATTATTTAAGTTTAGTGTCTAGCACCTACCATGACTTAATACTACTGGAGTGGGAATAGTAAATTAATTAAGTTTAGTGTCCAGCACCTATCCTGATTTAATAGTAACTGTAGTGGGAATAGTAGATTAATTAAGTTTAATGTCCAGCACCTATCCTGATTTAATACTAACTGGAGTGGGAATAGTAAATTAATTAAGTTTAGTGTCCAGCACCTATCCTGACTTAATACTAATTGGAGTGGGAATAGTAAATTAATTAAGTTTAGTGTCCAGCACCTACCATGATTTAATACTAACTGGAGTGGGAATAGTAAATTATATATATGTGTAGTTTTGTAATCTTAAAAAATTAATATAGTTTGTAGTAGCAATGTGTATTAATTATAACATAGTTATAAATGAAAATTAATAAAATTATATATATATTTAATTAAAACATATCATTTTATACAGTGCATTTAATTAAAACATTTCTTTTATATTAAATACAACATTAATAAAATGATACACAAAAAACCTCACATATTATTTTTTAATTGATTTTTATTTTGTGTCAATGATATAGTAATGGTCAAAAAAAATATATTTTATTAAGTGCATATAATATAAATTAATACACATAGAGAAAAAACAATATTATTTATTTTACAGGAAGAAATATTTGGTACATATGTATACTTTTACATATAATAATTATGTAAACAAATGTTTTTAACATTGGTAAACTTTTACATACAGTTATGTGTAATTTGTAACATGAAATAATGTAGTTTTTATTGTTTTGCACACAAATATTTGTACAATATATATATTTTAATAACAGTTGTACAGTTTAATCTTGTATTATGAACATTTATAATTTAGTTACATACATTGTAAATTATTAATAATATTACTGTTTTCACATTTTTTCAATGCATTTTAAGTTTAACATCTTGTAACATTTTTTTACAAATAATAATACTTTTTAATTAATATTATTAATATATAAAATATCAATTATATTAATTATTACATTGTTCAATTTTTATACATATTTTTTTAATAGGTATACATTTTTTAAACATTGAGGGGCCGATTCCGATTCGGGCCGGAAATCTCTCCGACCGAGCCGGACCCGGAGAGATTTCCGACCGAATCGGACCCGTGCAGCCCGACCGAACGAGTACGATGCGCACGTATGCCATCGGACTCGAGTCGGTCGGACTCCCATTGAAGTCAATGGGAGCCGGTCGTACAACGCGTACGCGGGCTCCCATTGACTCAATGGGTGCGAGGTGGACAAGGGCGCCCCCTACAGCGTGTACACGGCGAGCGACTCGCGCCGTACACGCACAGGTAGGGGGACCCATGGGTCCCCCCTGTGTGCGACTCGCGCGGCTACGCATACAGGGGGGTCCGAAACGGACCCCCAAAGTACGGCTCCGACTGCTCTTTCGAGCCGGAGTGCGCGGATCGGTCGGACTGCTCGCGGCGCGCATCGTACTTACCCGGCCGGGGAACGTCTCCATTGCGCGGTGCGAGTCGAGTCCGAGCGAGTCGGTCGGTGCGGTTAGACCCGGGAACGAGTCGGTCGGAGCGGTCGGGACACCCGGACGAGTCGGTCGGCGATTTCGCATCGTACTCGCTCGCCCAGACGCGCGTACGAATCGGTCGGGCAATAGGGCTCCAAATCGGATCCGGTTAAGCCGAATCCGATTCGGAGCCTTACCGGCCGAGATCGGAATCGGCCCCTTAATAAATTTAATATATGTTTTTAATCAACATTGTATATAACTTGTATACATATGGAATTATAATAATTATTATATGTTTAATAATATTTATTATTATAATTTTACAATGCAGAAAAAATGTTAAATAATTTTTAACATATAAGTTCTAAATTGTTAGACTTTTATAAAATATTTTAGCCATGTTATAATTATGTAATAACATGTTTTTAAAGAAAAAGATATTAATTTATAATCTTTAAAGCTGCCATATTTGTTTGCTGCTTGTATTTTGTAACCGCTCACGTTTGTATTGGGTTATTTCGGAGGGGACAAGCTCGCGGTTGGAAGCTGCATCGCGTTCACAAAGGTAAGTTTAATTTTCTTTATTTAAACTATAGTTTTACTTTAATTTGAAGGTAGTTAGGTTGTAGTTAGTGTGTGTACTGTTACGTTTTTGGAGTTGTGGTGTTTTTTATGTGTTACTTAGGTTTTAGCTTTTTATCGATCGTTATGTTTTTGAGGCCTAGGTTAGAAAACTTTAAATATCTGAGAATATGTGTGAATATGGTGTGAATAATGTCTGTAATAGTATTATGTTGTAGACTATGGGCCCCATTAGGATGGCGGGCGGACTTCAGTCCCGCACCACCAATTAACCACATCTTTAACATTGCGGCGGGTGCACCACCAATTAACCACATCTTTAACATTGCGGCGGGTGCAGCACCCGCCGCAATGCCAAAGAGGCATGTTGTGCATTGCCATGCACAACGTGACAGGCACCGCACGGTGCCTGCCACCTTGAGCACGCAATGTAGGGGGGTACCATAGGTACCCCCCAAGTGCAGCCTCCCACCCCCCGGGAGCCTGCAAAGGGCCCCCAAAGCAATTCCCGCCAGCCCTTCCATGGCGGCATTGCCGCCATGGAAAGGCCTGAACCACCAGGCATCATAATATGGATGGCGGTGCCTTCCAGGCACCGCCACCATATTATGTCCGAGTTCCGCCCGGCCGGCAATCATGACTATTGCCATCCACCGCGGTACCCCCTGCCATGGTAATATGGTGGGGGGTAAATGTGGTTGTGATGGCGGGCGGATCGCCACCGCCGGCCGGGCGGTGGTGATCCGCCCGCCAACATAATCAACCCCTATGTGTATATTTGTGTGGGTGCGATTGTTTGTATCTTTTTTTACAGGTTTTGGTCGTGAGAAGTGGCGGTTACGAGAAGATATCGGTTTTTTTTGTATTGAGGAAGTGTGTATTAGTTTAAGTAACTAATAATTATTTTACACTTCCTTAAATTTTCGGGTTTTCATGGAGCGTTTCTTTTTTTAAAACACTTTTTCGGCTTTTTTATGGTTTATGGTTTATGGATTTATAGACGGAGGATTAATTTTTAAACAGTTGGATTTTTCCATTTTTTGGGGGGTAATTTTTCGTTCACTTGGGATTATGAGATACTTGGATTGCTTTACAAGAGTTGGGATTTCCTTTCTTCAGCTACAGAAACAGTAAGTTATTTTAGTTATTTATTGTGGGAGGGAAATGTTAAGAAAATTACTGTTATTGTGTTTTATATTTTCATGTATATAATTAATATGTCTATATATATTTATGGTTTTAATAAAAATATATTAGACAAAATAATTATTTATGTGGAAATATAAAAATTATATGTATATATTTAAATTGATTTTAGAGAAAAGTAATATATTTTTTAGTGGTTTTATAAGTTAAAGTAGGCTTCTGGCAATTGTTTCTAGATATTCTAGGCCTTTTGTTGTTGGATATAGTCTGACTTGTTGTTGTAGGTATTCAAACATTTGTTTAGTTTGTTTGGATAGTTTGGGGCCTATTTGTGTTACAGATTGCTCCATTCTTAGCTGTTGGTAGCTCTGTTCTTTTTGGAGGGATAGTAGGAGTTTGTGTAGAGTAGGTGGACCTCTGCCTGTTGTTGCTCGGAAGGCATTATGCCAACCTTCAACAGCATTGTTTGTTTTTGCCTCTTTATTTAGTGTGCTGAGGTATACATTCCACCATGGGATGTGGTATTTAGGTTGCCTTCTATGTCCTGATCTGTGGAGTCTTCCCACCCAGGTATCTTCAAAATAGTCTAGAAGGGGACTTAATTTTGTTCGTTTTGTTGGTAGTATGGACTTTCTATCAATAAGTTGTAGTGTTCGGCCACGTCAGTAACTGGGACGTAGGCCAGTGCTATAAGTTTTTTTATTTGATATGCGAAGGAGCTATTTGTCGCATATTCAACACTTTGGGGCCGATTCCGATTCGGGCAGGAAATCTCTCCGACCGAGCCGGACCGGGAGAGATTTCCGACCGAATCGGACCCTAGCAGCCCGACCGAACGAGTACGATGCGTACGTATGCTATCGGACTCCCATTGGGTCGTACAACGCGTACGCGGGCGCGCTTTGACTCAATGGGTGCGAGGCGAACAAGGGCGCCCCCTAAAGCGGGTACGCATCGAAGCGACTCACGCCGTACATGCACAGGTAGGGGGGACCCATGGGTCCCCCTGTGTGCGACTCGCGCGACTACGCGTACAGGGGGTCCGACACGGACCCCCAAAGTGCGGCTCCGACTGCTCTTTGGAGCCGGACTGCGCGAGTCGGTCGGACTGCTCGAGGCGCGCATCGTACTTGCCCGGCTAGGGAACGTCTCCATTGCGCGGTGCGAGGCGCATCCGTGCAAGTCGGTCGGAGCGGTTGGGACCCGCAAACGAGTCGGTCGGCGAATTCGCACGCGCTCGCATCGTACTCGCTCGCCCGGACGCACGTACGAATCGGTCGGGAAAAAGGGCTCCGAATCGGATCCGGTTCAGCCGAATCCGATTCGGTGCCCTACCGGCCGAGATCGGAATCGACCCCTTAGGGCCCGATTCTGATCTCGCTAGGAAAGCCCTCCGTACGACTCAGATCCGGAGGGTTTTCCGAGCGAGACTTGCTCCTGGAGTCCGACCGAACGAGTACGATGCAGCCATATGCTGACGGACTCGGTTCGCTCGGACTCCCATTGAACTCTATGGGAGCCTTTGTACAGATGCGTACACAGGCTCCCATGGCAGAAAAGGGGTGGGTGGGGAGAAGCGTACACCCTGTGGCGAGCACCCCATGTTGCCCATCACACTGTGCATGCCTGGATCAGGGGGACTCATGGGCACACCCCCGTGACAGATTTGGAGGACCCTGGGTGCAGGGAAGCCTGCTACGGCCCCCCGACGTATGCTTCCGACAGCCGTTTTGTCTCGCTGAGACCAAGGCGAAGCGGCTGTCCGAATCGTGCATCGTACTCGCTCAGTCGGCATTCGGCTCCATTGCGCTGTATGATCCGGCTGCGAATGAGTCGTACGGAGCGGTTCGGGTCCGGAAACGATTCAGTCAGCGCTTACGCAATCTTCGCATCGTACTTGGTCGTTCGGACCTGTGTACAATTCGTTCGTAAACAAGGGCTACGAATCGGATCGGCAAAGCCAAATCCAAATCGAAGGCCTTCCGAGCGAGATCGGAATCGGGCCCTTAGTGTTGATTTCTGAAGGTGTCTCCATATACACTGATTAAAATGATAGTAGCAACCCTGAATTGCTGTGTGTGGGTAGGATTTTAGGGTTGCATTTATCATTGCCTGCTCAAAATCAATAATTATTTTTGGGGGGAAATAATTATTGGTTTCTTGTTTAATTTTAGATAGTACTTCTATATAGGTGGAGTTTTGTTTATTTGGTAGTAAGGCGTAGATATAAGGGATGTTAGTGTTTTGATATAGTGCATGGACAGTATATAATTGATAGAATGGTTTGGGTCATATTTTAAAAGTCCCGTCCATCATCCACGTTTCTGATTGTTGGAGTTTTACTAAATTATTAGTGGTTGCAAACATAATGATTCTTTTATCTTTAGATTTGTTGTCGTAAAGAAGAAATGGTTCTTTGTTATGTGTAATTGATAGTTCTTCAAATGTTTTTGGGGCAGGTGTGGTGGTGGTTGTGGCTTTTTTCCTTCGAGCTATAGTTCTTTTTAAGGAAGCAATAGAGGGTATTTGGCCAGTAGCATGTTGGGGTACTCTGGACAGCATTTCTTTAAGTATTTGAGTGGTAGATTTCTGTGAGCTAGTGCTAGCTTCTCTAGGGAATTTCTAACCTCTATTTCAGTAACATTTGGGGGTGGTTATGCTCCCTAACATACAGAACAGTTGTTTCTCTAGTTGTAGCCCTCCCATAACATTTATTAGAATAGTATTTGGTACATTTCCAGTTTACTTTCAGTCCACTTTGCTCTTCTTGGGTATAGACATACCCCATGTAACATAGCAAAAACGTTCCTTTCTGGGAAGTGATAAATTGGGCACCTTCAGTCATTGTGATGTTTTAAATGCTAAGACAAATGTATATAAAAATTAATAAAACGCATATTGTACATGTTTTTTAATTAATACATACAAATTGTTATTAATATACTTACAATGTCGATTTTGGGGTCGTTTTTAATGCTGATGCTTTTTCTTTGTTGTTTGATTTCAGTTTTGTTCCTGATGTTTCTGTTTGAAGAATAAAAGATATTTTTAATACTTTTGTTCAATTGTGCATGAGGTGGGGTGGGGGTTTGGGATAAAGTTGGGGTTTGGTTGGGTGTTTTAGGTAATTTTTAAATTGAATTTACCTTAATACTTACTTTATTTGTTAGTCGATTTTTCAAACTGTTCTGTAATTGTTTGGATGGTTTGAGAGTTATCTGTAGAGGAGACATAAATAGGAACAATATATATATTAATTATTTATGCATGATAAATAGTAGTTTTTGAAGACTAAATGGCATTTTACTTACTTTTGTGAAGTAGGAAATAGATTTTTTTTAATGAAGTCCTGTGTTCTGGCAGCAATCCGGCAGAGTTACGTCTTCTTGTTTGTTTTTGGTTTGAGGTGTAAAATACTGAATAATTTGTCGTTCTTTATATAGAGTTTAATTAATTGTTTGTTTAATGTGATTGGTTTATTTTAATATTGTGTATTTCATTGGTTGATATTTATTGTTTTTTAATTGTTTTGGTCATTGTTTTCCATATATGGAAAACACTAATTAAGAGTCAGTTAGTGGTTTTTATTTTTTAACAGATTTAGGGGGCATTATGATGGTGATCCGCCCGCCATCACAACATAATTTCCCCCCCCGCCATAATACTATGGCGGGGGTACCACAGCGGACGGAAAGTCCGCCCGCCGCTTTTCCGCCAGTCGGCAATCGTCACGATTGCCGGCCGGGCGGAACTCGGGCATAATGTGGTGGCGGTGCCATAATGATGCCTGCCGGTTCCGGCCTTTTATGGTGGTGATGCCGCCATGAAAGGGCTGGCGGGAATTGCTTTGGGGGCCCGTTGCGGGCCCCCGTGGGGGTGGGAGGTGGGAGGCTGCACTTGGGGGGTACCTATGGGACCCCCCTCCATTGCCTTGCTCAAGGTGGCAGGCACCGTGCGGTTCCTGTCACGTTGTGCATGGCAATGCACAACATGCCTCTCTGGCATTGCAGCTGGTGCTGCTTACAGCAGCACCCGCCGCAATGTTAGAGATGCGGGATGCGACCGCCAGGGTGGCGGTCGCATCCTAATTGGTGGTGCGGGACCGCCGCACTGCTGGTGGCTGGTCCCAGCACCGCTAGGGCGGCAGGCGGACTGAAGTCCGCCCTCCATCCTAATAGGCCCCTTAGTGCTTTAAATGTTTATTAGATTGCATTTGATGTAAAATAATGTGTGAATAATATTTATATATCATATTTAAATAGTTATTAATAGTGTATTTATATTATGTATTAATATATGTTTTAGTATTTTTAAAATAGGTTGTATTTGATATATTTAGCATGCAGTGTATGTTTTTGATTGAAATATATTTTTGGTGTGAAGTTTTGTTAGTTTTATCTGTTTTGAAGGTGTCGATATTTTTTTAAGAACGATATTATTGCTGTCTATATTATTGTGATCGATATTTTTGACAAGTTGTATATTTTTAGACTATCTTTGATATTTTAGATAACGATATTTTGATGTTCGATAATACTGATATCGATATTAATGTTTGACGATATTTAGGTGTCGATATTAGTGTATATTTTTAATTAAGTATAGTTTGTCGATATTAGTGTAATCGATATTTTTGTGTCGATAAAAATGTAGGTCGATATTGTGTCTGTCGATATTATGTCAGTGATTCAGCACACTTCAACAATACGAAACCTTAACCTATGTTTCTAAGAAGCATATGTATGTTCTGCCAAAAAGCCCTTCTGGATGATATAACCATTACCTGATGGGTAAGAGTGTAAGACCCGGTCTTGGTCATGAACTGGACACCCCTCAATGAGATGTCGGTCATTTACTAGGCGAAAGCCGCACCATGTACGGACCCTTCTTTTTTTAAATATTTTTTATTATTATTTCATATCCAGAACCATCATATTACACACAAAAAATAGCTATTAGTTAATCATAGTACATATTCCACAGGTCATTTAATAGATATATATACATTAACCGGGGATAAAATTCCTTTCTTTTTTAAACTTAGCAGGTAGAACAAAATAAGGGCCCAAAGCGAAATCAACCTTTAGTGCCAGATCAATATTAATCTTATTATACAGTCTAATGATTAAAACCAAGGTCTAAGCGGTTCATAAAGTGCATAGCATATGATACATATCGAATAAAAGCTATGACCCTCCCCAACCGATTAGCCAATATCTTGGAATATATTTTTGTATCTACATTAATCAGAGAAATCGGTCGGTACGATGACGGATTGTCAGCTGGTTTCCCTTTCTTAAGAAAAATTATAATATCGGTCTCTTTCCACGATTCAGGGGGTTCCCCACTATATTGAACACCCCTAAACAAATCCAATAAAAGAAAAACTATTGCTTCTCCCAGTATCTTATAGAGCTCAAGCGGAATCTTATCAGGACCGGCAGCTTTGCCTAATGCCATTCCTTGCAATGCTACCTGGACTTCCTCTAATGAAATTTCCTTTTCTAGATCTTCCTTAGTTAAAATATCCAACCTTTCACCTAGTTCAGAGTTACCCACTAAATGAACTATATCCTGTAATACTTCAGCTGTATCCTTTTCATTATACTTATCCTCTTGATATAAAGTTTGGTAATAATCCTTAAATACCCCGATAATATCATCTGGATCTGTATATGTATGCCCACTCATTTTAATAGAGGATATTGCATTCATTGAATTCTTCTGTCTAGTGCGAAGAGCTAACCTCCTCCCAACTAGCTCACCATTTTCATAGGAGCTATTCCGCTGGGATTGGTATTCCTCTGCTGATTTTTGTGTTAACCAGCTATTAATTTCTGCTTTCAGAATTATTATTTGATACTGAATTTGAGCCCCTTCCAGCCCCTGTTCTATTAATGAGATGTGCTTCTCTTCCGCCTCCGCTAGCTCCCGCATTAGTTGTTGATTCCTAATCCTCCGCAAGGTCCTTGCCCTTGCAACAAAGCTGATAGTTTCCCCTCTGAGACCGGCTTTAAAGGAATCCCACACAATCCCCCTACCAGCACTATATCTATTCATATCAAAGAATTCCTGTGACCACTTCTTAATATGTTCGATATAATCATTATTTACGAGGAGTTTCCTATCAAACGTCCATTTCCTCTGAGATCTCCTAAAATTTACATTTTCCAACTCCAAGATTAGAGGGTTGTGGTCTGAAATCACCTTCGGGAGTTTCTTAATATTTGCTACAATTAATACATCTTTTGTGCAGAAAAAATAATCAATCCGAACATACTTCCTGTGCGGACAAGAATAATATGTATAACCAGCGTTGTTTGGATTATTCACTGCCCAGACATCCACTAAACCATGACTGTTTATGAGGGAGGCTAGTGCTCTATAAACTCTGGGCTTTCGACCGTGATACCCCCCTTGATGCTGTCCTTGTTTTGAAGCTAGTGAAATATTAAAATCTCCACACATGATTAATGGGCTGGGCCATGATGCAAGTTCCAACTCCAAATCTTCAAATATCTGAGGATCGTCCTGGTTTGACCCATAAATTGAACATAAGGTAAATCCTGCCTCTAATTCCACTATAACCCACCTCCCCAATATATCCGCTGCCTTTCGTTTAACCAGTCCCAAATTAATCTTAGCTAATATAGCCACTCCCCGCGTGTTCGAAGTTTGGGAAGTGCATGCTAGTAGATTATATCCTCTAACACCCAACAGCTCTTTTTTCCCCCAAGGGATATGGGTTTCTTGTAAGCACACTACATCTATATCGTTTGTTCTCACTAATTCCGATAAGCTCGCCCTTTTCGCTCTATCGTTCAGCCCTGCTACATTCAAAGAGCATATATTTATCCTCCCCATCTAAGTTCAGTTTTCAGAGCTCCACATAATCCCCTACCTCTCTTTCTTTGCTTTAACATCTTTAAGAAAGTGACCTGCATACTTTTTCCTATTTTTAATAAATAGTTTATCTCATCAATTCTGGATATGTTTTTCTCCCCAGGTCCCCCCAACCTCCAACCAACCCCTCCCCCTCTCCACCACCCCTTCCTCCCCTCCCCTACCCGTCCCCTCCCCTAGCACCCCCCACGAGAGGCGCTCAGACCTAGGTCTGTGCATAATGGGTGCGTCGTGCAACCTCAAGAGCCCTACATTAACCCTTACATTTTGAACAAGTGCGATTTCCCATCCAAACACCGTGACCCCCAAATCCTACCTCCAAATCACCCCCTTCTGCGACACCCCGATAATATTCCTTAAACAGTTCCAATATTTACCCGCCATTAATATTCCTTGAACCAATCCGATTTAACCATAAATCAGTATCTTTATCCTAACCCTTCAAACTATCAAGGTATTCTTTTGCTTTAATTTCTGAAAAAAAGAATCGTGTTGCCCCCCCCCAGATTACTTTGAGTCTTGCTGGATTGTTCAAGTAGGCTTGTGCATTTCTATCTTGAAATGGCTTTATCAATTGCCGCAACCTCCACCGCCTTTCGACAGTGGAGTGGCAAAAATCAGGTCGAACAAAATAGGAAACCTCATTCCAGGTTCTTTTGGCTTATGGCCGAGCCCTCTCAAAGATAGCTTGACGTAACAAAAAATTACCCAAATAAACCAAAATGACTCGTGGCAATGTTCCTGCCTTCACAGGCTGCTTCTGCACAAAAGGAACGCAATGGGCACGTTGCACCTCTCGATCCCAATTCCAGTCCGTAAGTTCTGGGAGTGTATCTCTAAATAATTTCACAACAAATGAGCGGATATCAGCCCCTTCAATCTCCTCCGGAACCCCAAGCACCCTCAGATTGTTCCTCCTCTGGTAATTCTCCTGCGCTTCTAGTTTCCATTGCACATCTATTAATTGGGCCTCATGAGACTTTATAAGTGTCTGGTTTGTAGTAAGATCCGCTTCAGTTGCCACAACCCTTGATTCCAAATCAGTCAGTCTTTCCCCAAATACACTGCAGGTTTTAGTCATTTTACGAATCACTCCCTGCACTTTTCGCATTGCTGCTTGGGCCTTACGTCCGTCCAGTCTCGTCTCATCACGATGCAATGATATGGCTTGAAAAATTGCTTCAAGCGTCGGAGGAGTGGGTCCCCCCTGGTCCGAAACAAGTTGTCCGCTAGACAGTTGGCCCGCAAGTTGATTTGTAGGGGTGTAGTCCCATGTAAGATCCTTAGCTCCCGACTTTCTTTTTTTTCCCCCCTTTTCAAGGCAGTCTTTACTTTGCTACCATCAGCCTCATCCAAGTCGCTGTTGGTCAGGTCTGTGGAGATATCTGAAAGATCCTCCGACCAATCACCCCCATCTGACAGTGAAAAAAAGTAATCACTAGGCTCTTGCTCTTTTCCATCCCCAAGGTCCTTCTCCACATTCCGATTATTTATACAGCCTGCCCCTAGTAGCTCATCCGCCTGGGAAATAGACATAGCCCGAGAGTCCTGGGGGGAGGTTATTACTGTATTGACCTGAGAGGAATCCTGCCCTCCAACACCCGCAATAGCTTCACCTGGATTCTCTTCAATAATTATTACCTTAGAGCCAACGTCCAAAATATGCCCAATGTTTTCCCCCCCTCATTCACAGTCACAGTCCCTTGAGGGTTATCTCCAGGCCTACCTTTAAACTCTTCCGACTCAGTTCCCTGTAGAACCCTACTCAATTCGGGAGATCCTTCTTCATTTCTTCCCCTTCTCCAAGCTGCGCTCCTGGCTCTGCCCGGCCACATCCTTCTGACACAGCTCGCCGTGACCCGGAGCTGTTTTCCCCGAGGGGCCTCGCATCAGATCAACCACTGATGGGCCGGCCGGTCGAGTCTTCACTGCTGCCCCGCCTCTTCCTCTTCTTTCCGGGCATGAGTCAGCTGGCTGTCCGCGACACCCCTTCGGCGAGATCAGCGCTAGTGCTACCGCTTCTTCGCTGGCTTCTCCCGTTTCGGACTGGCCCCACAAATTTAGTCGTGCCGCCCTTGTCTTGGCGGTAGTTCCTGCTGTTTTGGGCCCCATCGCCTCCACCTCGGTTTCAATTTCGGCAAACGTGGAATCCCGGTAAGGGTCACTGTCACTGACATAAACTTTGGCACTCGCTGTAGAGAAGCGCCTCAATACCGCCAGTCCAATCAGTGTCCCTATTAAGCGCAGATACTGTCCACAACTTTTGGGGGTGATTAATACCTCCTTACAACAACTTTCTAGGGTCATCACTGCATCCCATCTTTATTCCTGCATAAAAAATCAGGCTCTCCGTTGGGGCTGCACGCACTACGGTCTCAAACGACCACCATCTTGCCTCCCACCGATGGTCTGCCCATCCAGTATCTAATGTGGAGACTCTGGTATGAGACTTCTTTCCGCAAGGACCCTTCAAAGTCAGCAGAAGTGTCGCCTCTGATTTTGTTAGTAAACAAAAGGTTATATATAGAAAATGGTATCCTTGCCTCTGGTCGAGGTTGTAATCAGCATGCCATTGTTTGTATTTTACAGATGGCTGCTTCACTATATGAATGTAATAATAAACACATTTGTGTCACGCATGTAAGGGCAATGTCCCTAATGTCAAGGCATCGTGATAGTGTGCTCATGAATTGTTCTGTGTCAGCAAGACCAGTGTTTCCAAAAAACTAGTCCAAGAGCCACAAATACAAATGTGGACCAAAGTGTAATGTGGCAAATAGAAGGCAACTTTAGGGAAAGATCATGTGCATCTAAAATGGTACTTATCCCTACAGGGCCTAACTCTGGCACATGAAAAGACCTATCTGCCAGTCCCCTGATATGAGATCAAAGGTAGTCAGATATTTGGCTGCCCCCAACCTTTCAATCAGTTCATCAGCCCTAGGAATTGTATGTGCATTGGTTTTTATGACTGCATTGAGGCCTCTATAGTCCACACAAATCCTCATTTCATTCTTTCCATCCTGGGAATGAGGCTTGGGGACTAAAACAACTGGGCTGGCCCAGGGACTCTCAGGCGGTTCAATGACACCCAATTCCAGCATCTTTCCTGCGTCTGCTTTGATGCTTCCTTTGACATGATCAGACTACCTGTAGATTTTTTTTTGACAGGTAGGCTGTCACCAGTTTCCACATCATGGTTATACCAGGTAGTCTGACCTGAGGGAGGACTTGCCTGCAATCAGTCTGCTGTTGGCCAGTGAGGGCTTCTGAAAGGACCACTCCCTTTACTGAGCCATTATTTAGGTTGTGGGAGAGGAGGTCAGGAAGCGGTACACTCTCTGCTTCCCGATCCTCATCAGTGACCATGAGCATGGTCATGTCAGCTCTGTCATTATAGGGTTTCAAGTGATTTACATGTATTACCCTCTTCCTACAAGTGCCAAGGTCCACCAGATAGGTGACCGCCCCTTGTCTTTCAAGGATAAGGTAGGGTCCAGTACATTTGTCCTGGAGAGCCCCAGGTGCCACATGCTCCAAAACCCATACCTTTAGCCCTGATTGGAACTCCATCATGACAGCCTTTTATTCATTGAAGTGCTTCTGGAGCTCTTGGCTGGCCTCAAGAATTTTGTTGACTTTTTTCATGTACTCAGTGTTAGACCTGCCAGCCCTAGGGTTGTCTTGCCCTGTTTTTTTTCCCTTTTGCGCCTCATTTTTGCCACCATATTTTTACTGGACCTAGGTCTCCGGGCGCCTTGCCACTGCTAGCCAGTGCTGAGGTGCAGGTGCTCTCTCACTCAAGATGGCTGCCACAGGCCCCTGCTACTGCAGAGGGGCCTTACACGCATACACACTAGTAGCCAGGGTCAGGCTGGGACATAGGGATACAGTATCCATTCCGTCCCCGCCTCTGGGCCACATAGCCAGACATGTGGAAGGTTCCAGAACCTTCCGGGCTGTGGGAGGAGTTATGTTTTGCCGCCTTTGGGAGGGTCACCTGACCTAGGGGTATAAAAGGCTTGGAGGGAAAACTTTTAGTCAGTTGAGTTGGGGCACCACTGATCGTGGGAGAACCTCTGCTGGAGTACAGGCTTTAGGGCCTAGGGGGGAGACCTACACTACTGCTGCTGACAGGGCTTAGGCCCTGCTGTAGTAAGTTAGCTGAGGAACGCCCACCACCCACTGACCTTGCCCAGCGTGAGGGGACCCAGGGAACCACCTTCAGCGTGCTGGGAAGAACATCAAGCACTCCCAGAACCACCAACTCATTCCCCCCTCATAAGAAGAAACTTCTGACAAGAAACTTTTGACAAGAAACTTATAATAAGAAACTTCTGACAAGAAACTCCTGACAAGAAACTCCTAAGAAGCAACCAATCTGAAACAACTGCAAGAAACCTTAATTTGAGGAGGCCTGACCGTCCAGCAAGGCCTGAAACCTAAACTGTCAAACTGGGGATCACCAGGTAAAGCGCCGTACCCTGAAGCGCTAGACCTTCACCCCCCTATCTATTCCTGCCTGCTGCTGGGCTGCCCCCCAAGTACTTTTCCAGTCAGCCCTGCCCACAGGCTGCTGGTGCGCCCCGCGCTCTGTCCTCCACGAGGGAGAAACTGCCCCCCCCTCAGGTCACTGACCTCATGAGGGAATCACCGCCGCAGCCGCCGCCGCGTGAGGAGAAGTGCTGCTGTGAGGAAAAGCCCTCCTCGAGGCCGTGTGGTGAGGTGCGCCGTCCGCGCCCTCACCGAAGGAAGCGCTGTGTTGAGGGAGGCCCCTCGAGTGGATGTGGTGAGGTGCGCCGTCTGCGCCCTCACCGAAGCCTCTAAATATCCCCAAAGACATTGCCGCCGGGCCCGGGGCCCCACCGCCGCCGTCGCGGCCGAAGAAATCACCGCTGCAGCCCAAGGTGGCCGCGTGAAGCAGCCGCGGCCTAGCGCGATCCGCGAGGCCTCCAGGCCCCGCCGACGCCGTTGCTGGGCAACCGGGGATGCCGGCCGCGCCCCCGGGAAGGCCGCGCAGCGATTGGGCGCCGGCTCCCGCCACGCCCCCAGCGCCGACGGAGGCTGAGGAAGAGCTCCGGCCGTGCAGAGGGAGACGGGGAGCCGGCCGGAGAGGACTGCCGGCTCCCGCTCCCCTTCCCGAAGTCCCTGAAGCCCGCAAAGTCACTCACCTGATCCCGGGGGCCGGAGGAGGGTGATACCGGCCCCCGCAACATGCCGTAAAGTCCCTTCCTTGATCCCGGGGGCCGGAGGAGGGTGATACCGACCCCCGCAACGACCCGTAATTCCGACCAAAAGGGCCGAGGTACCCCGACCGGGCCCCGCCCTCCAGAACACGGGCCGGGCCTGGAGATCGCCAGTTGCTAGGAAGCGCGACCAACGACCACGCACCAGGTGAGCCCAGGAGGCCCCTAGGGCCCACAGAAGCGCCACTGGGGGCCGGGGGCCACATTAACCCTTGAAGTAAATCTGTGTCACTTTCCCCATGAGGCGAGGCCCCGGAGAGGAGTGGGCCTAGCCTGGAATTAACCCCTAAGGGACATAGAAGACCCAGAATACAGGACATGTTGAGGGTTCCCCGCAGTGTTTATTAATTTAATGCTGATGCCTATTGTAATTACTGCCTAGGCCTATGCTGATAACTGCAAAGTCTTTACCTAAGGGGAAAGTGATTAATTGAATTGAGCTGAAGTGTACACCGCCAAGAGTTGAAGTGTTTTATGTTACAGGTGTACTGGAGTTGCGACGCCCACTGTACTGAATGTGGGTGCGCCTAGATTAATGCAGGCCTATTGAAATGTAACGTGAAAAGCCTTCTTTTAAGTAAGTGAATATGCTTGAAGTGAACTGCATGTTTAGGCCCATGTTTTATTAATGCACCTTGTGATCCTTATTGGTGCTACGTTTAGGAGATAATTCCTGCGGCCTCTTAGTGGCCTACAATGTTGATGAGCTATGATGCTTTATTAAGAATGTGCACCAGTTGAGTAATGCAATGAATTTAAATGTAGATCTGAATTAATCTGCCTCATCTGATGCTACCTTGATTTATATATAAAAGATCTTGATTTTAAATACACAAGCCTGGTGTGGTGTCACGTTATTGCGTTCGCATTCCTGAGTCAAAGTAATAGTGTGCTGCACAACTGCCTTACACATTGCCTTCGCGTGCTTTCCCGCCTCGCGCCATGCTACTGTGACGGACTCGGTAACCCCGGTTCCAACATTTGGTGTTCAGCGGTGGGATAAGGACTGGTGTTTGTGCAGCACCCTACAGTGACTCAGTGTGCGCCGCAATTGGACACCTATTGTAATGCAAGTGCTAGGAATTCTTTTGTAATTGCCGATTGTGTACATTCCTGCGTTAGACCTGCTACCTACAGTCTAGAACCCTTTCCCTAAATTGTCTGGGGCCCCACCTAGGAGGATGGAGTTTGAGTTAGCCAACCTAGAAAGGTATACGGTGACACAGCTCAAGGAGTTCTGCCTAGAGAGGGGGGTGGCCGTCAAGCGAGGAGCCAGAAAGGAGGTGCTTCAGAAAGCTTTGAGTGCATGGGTAATGGCCCACCCGGAGGGAAGAGGGGACGAGGAGCAGGGGGAGGCAGACAACCCAGGAGAACTGGACCTACTGCACATTGATGTTAGCGAGAATGTGTTGCCAGGAAGACGTTCCAGGGCAGGCAGTAGTGCGTCAGGGGGAGTTTGTCGGCAGAGGAATTTGAGGACAGGAGGGAGGAGAGGCGATTAACATTAGAACTTGCTAGGATGGAAAGAGAAGGAGAACAGGCAAGGCTAGCCATGGAGGAAAGGAAGCTTGCGCATGAGCTTAGCCTGAAGGAACTAGAGCTCCGAGCCTTGCAGATGGAGATGCAGGGCAAAGTGAATGGTGGCAGCGTACCTGCTGGGGTTCCACAGGAGCCCAAATTTTATCTACCAAGAGAGGTGATAGCCAGTTTTAGTGTAGGAGATGACATCGATAAGTGGTTGGCGGCGTACGAGGTGGCTTTGGTGGCCCATAGAGTTCCTGAGAGCTACTGGGGGGAGGTCTTTACAGGTACATACCTCCACCAGTAAGGGACACACTTTTACCTTGGATAAGGGGGATCAGACTAACTACCTTATCATGAATGAGGCCCTGCTCAAGATGTTTGGCCTCACCCGAGAGAAGTACCGCCAAAAGTTCCGCAACAGCCACAAGCTTCACACACAAAACTGGGTGGATTTTTTTGATTATGCCCGGAAGGCATTGGAGGGTTGAGTGCGTGGCAGCAACGTTGATAATTACAAAGGGCTGTTTGACCTGTTCTTGAGAGAGCACCTCCTAGAGAAATGTTTTCCGGAGCTGCGCCAGTACTTGGTGGACCGCAAGCTGACCAATCCTAGGGAGCTTGCAGAGGAGGCAGACACGTGGGTCAGCACTCGGGTGTCCCACAAGGGAGCCGGGCGGACCCCCCGAAAGGTGGACAGGGGCTCCCCAGAAGAAAGAGGGGGAGATAAAAAGAGGGAGTTCTTTAAAGGCCCCCAAAATAGACCGCCTGGGAGAGGGGTAGGTTCCCCATCCCAATCTGGATTCCAGAAACCCACTTATCCTGACAGGAGTCAGCAGCCCAGAACTGTCCGGTGCTACGAGTGCGGGGAGGTTGGACACTACAAGGGGGATCCCCAGTGTCGCAAGAGAACCCCAGCCCCCACAGGAGGTAAGAGCCCCGGGGTGGCCAGTGTAGCGCTTGGGGAGGAGTTGTCCCTAGGTAGGGGAGGGGAGTGGACAGGCTTGACCTTAGTTTCCCTGGGGGATAGGGAGATCATCCCACGGGTTCAGGTACCCGCGAACACTGCCAAGTATCGGCAGAGGGTCCTGGTGAACGGGGAGGAGGTGGAGGCTCTGAGGGACACAGGTGCCAGCATGACGATGGTGAGACGTCAGCTGGTGTCCCCAGAGCAGGTGATTCCTGAGGAATTCCACCCGGTTGTTATGGCTGATAATAGCCTGGGTCATTACCCCGTGGCCCAAGTTCCCTTTGAGTGGGGAGGAGTATCAGGTCTGTTGAAGGTTGCGGTGAGCCCTGCCATGCCAGTTGACTGTCTGCTGGGTAACGACTTGGAACATACTGCCTGGAGGGAGGTAGAGTTCAATGCCCATGCTGAGATGTTGGGATTACCAGGATGGACTTGCGTCGTCACGCGGTCCATGGCTGCCCGACAAGGAACTCAGCTCGGGTTGGAGCCTGAAATAATGGCCCAGCCCACTGCTGGACGAGGAGATGTCCAGGAGGAGACACCCGGTGAGATGGATGGGGAGCCCGCGGAGGTGACCCCGGAGTCCGCTGAGGTGGTTGGTGTTCACGTGGGGGACCTGCCAACCCCTGCAGAGTGGCAGGTGGAAGGAGGGCCTACCCGGGAGGAATTTTGCCGGGCGCAGAAGGAGTGCCCTACGCTTGAAGGCATGCGGCAACAGGCCGAAGCCCAAGCAACTGGAACAGAGACTGGTAACTACCATGTCTACTGGGAGGATGGTCTCCTCTACAGTGAGCCTAAGGCTCCGGTGCATGGGTCATCAAGGGCCGTGGTGGTCCCCCAATGCTACCGAGCCTTTCTGCTAGAGTTGGCACACGAAATACCACTAGCAGGACACCTGGGCCAAGACAAGACGTTTGCGCGTCTGGTCCCACATTTTTACTGGCCCAGGATGCGCGTCACTTCTGACACTTTTTGCAAGACTTGCACCACTTGCCAAGCGAGCGGCAAGACAGGGACGAAAGTGAAGGTCCCTCTAGAACCTCTCCCAGTTGTCGATACCCCTTTTGAGCGGGTAGGGATTGACATTGTCGGGCCATTGGACCCGCCGACTTCTGCAGGACATAGGTTCATTTTGGTGCTGGTAGACCACGCACCCGGTACCCGGAGGCAATCCCTCTGAGGACCATCACTGCACCGGTGGTGGCGCGGGCCCTGATGGGGATTTTTACCCGAGTGGGATTCCCCAAGGTCGTGGTGTCAGATAGGGGCACGAATTTCATGTCGGCCTACATGCAGGCCATGTGGAAGGAGTGTGGAGTGACCTACCGGTTCTCCACTCCTTACCACCCCCAGACGAACGGGCTCATGGAGCACTTTAACAAAACCTTGAAGGGGATGATCAGGAGCCTACCTGAGGACTTGAGAAGGAAGTGGGACGTCCTCTTACCCTGTCTGCTCTTCTCCTACCGAGAGGTGCCGCAGAAGGGGGTCGGTTTCAGCCCCTTTGAGCTGCTCTATGGCCACCCCGTTCGGGGGCCCCTCAGTCTTGTCAAGGAGGGGTGGGAGAAGTCTTCCTCGTGATGTGGTCAGCTATATGCTGGCATTCCGCAGCCAAGTGGCCAAGCTGTGGTAGGAGGCCTCGGACAACCTAGAGGCTAGTCAGGCCGTCATGAAGAAATGGTATGACCGGAACGCTCGGACGGTAGAGTTAGATGCTGGACAGAAGGTGTGGGTCATGGAGCCAGGAGAGCTTAGCGCCCTCCAGGACCGGTGGACTGGGCCGTTTGAGATCTTGGAAAGGAGAGGCCAGACCACGTATGTCGTCAATGTGAAGACCCCCCGTCAACCCCACAGGGTGTTCCACGTCAACCGCCTGAAGCCACACCAGGAGCGTTCAGAGCTCACTCTCCTGATGATAACAGATGGAAGTGAGGAGGAGGAGAGTGAGCCTCTTCCAGACCTTCTGGCGGCCCATGAGAAGGATGGTGCGGTGGAGGGAGTGGTCCTCGCCCCCTCCTTAACCCCAGAGTAACAGAGGGACTGCCGCCAGGTCTTGGGGCAGTACGCCTCGTTGTTCTCCCTCACGCCTGGGATCACGCACCTGTGTACCCATGATGTGGACACAGGGGACAGTCCGCCAGTAAAAACCAAGTCTTACCGGCTGTCCGATAAAGTCAAGGCTAGTATCCAGGGTGAGGTTACCAAGATGCTAGAACTGGGAGTGATTGAGCCTTCCAGTAGCCCTTGGGCTAGTCCGTGGTGTTGGTGCCGAAAGCGGCCCCACCGGGCACCACACCAGAACTTCGGTTCTGTGTGGATTACCGCAGACTCAACTCAGTCACAAAGACCGACGCTCACCCGATCCTCGGGCGGATGAGCTCATTGACCGGCTGGGAGCAGCCCGGTATTTGAGTACCATTGATTTGACGTCAGGCTATTGGCAGATCACCATGGCGGAAGGAGCAAGGGAGAAGACTGCGTTCTCCACCCCCGAGGGCCACTTTCAATTTCGGGTGATGCCCTTCGGGTTGAAAAATGCTCCAGCCACTTTCCAGCGGTTGGTGAACCAGGTGCTGTCTGGCCTAGAGGCCTTCTCTGCTGCCTACCTGGATGACATAGCTGTCTTCAGTAGCAGCTGGGAGGACCATCTGGAGCATCTCCAGGAGGTGCTACAGGCTCTGCAATGGGCTGGTCTAACCATCAAGGCCAGCAAGTGCCAGATTGGACAGGGATCTGTCGTGTACCTGGGACATCTGGTGGGCGGAGGTAAGGTGCAACCCCTCCAAACCAAGATCGAGACCATCTTGGCCTGGGAGCCCCCCAAGACCCAAACCGAGGTCCGAGCTTTTCTCGGCCTCACGGGGTACTACCGCCGGTTCGTCAAGGGATATGGAACCATCGTGGGCCCATTGACGGAATTGACTTCAAAGAAGCAGCCACGCAGAGTCATCTGGACGGCTGCCTGCCAGGAAGCCTTTGAGACCCTCAAACGTGCAATGTGCACCGCACCGGTGCTCAGGACTCCAGACTTTGGACGGGAATTTATCGTGCAGACAGACGCTTCTGAGCATGGCATAGGAGCTGTGCTCTCGCAGCTGAATGACGATGGCCAAGACCAGCCAGTGGCCTTCATTTCCCGAAGACTACTCCCCGGGAACAGCGGTGGAGTACCATCGAACGAGAAGCCTTTGCCGTGGTTTGGGCTGTAAAGAAGTTGAGGCCATACCTTTTTGGTTGTCACTTCCTGATCCAGACCGACCACAGACCCCTTCGCTGGCTCATGCAGATGAGAGGCGAAATCCCCAAATTGTTGAGGTGGTCCATTTCCCTCCAGGGGATGGACTTTCGGGTGGAACATCGACCCGGTATAGACCACGCCAATGCTGACGGTCTCTCCCGGTTTTTCCGCCTTAGCGACGAGAACTCCCTAGAGGTTGGGAAGCTCTCCCCTCTTTCGGCTGGGGGGGACGCGTGTTAGACCTGTCAGCCCTAGGGTGGTCTTGCCCTGGTTTTTTTCCCTTTTGCGCCTCATTTTTGCCACCATATTTTTACTGGACCTAGGTCTCCGGGCGCCTTGCCACTGCTAGCCAGTGCTGAGGTGCAGGTGCTCTCTCACTCAAGATGGCTGCCACAGGCCCCTGCTACTGCAGAGGGGCCTTACACGCATACACACTAGTAGCCAGGGTCAGGCTGGGACATAGGGATACAGTATCCATTCCGTCCCCGCCTCTGGGCCACATAGCCAGACATGTGGAAGGTTCCAGAACCTTCCGGGCTGTGGGAGGAGTTATGTTTTGCCGCCTTTGGGAGGGTCACCTGACCTAGGGGTATAAAAGGCTTGGAGGGAAAACTTTTAGTCAGTTGAGTTGGGGCACCACTGATCCTGGGAGAACCTCTGCCGGAGTACAGGCTTTAGGGCCTAGGGGGGAGACCTACACTACTGCTGCTGACAGGGCTTAGGCCCTGCTGTAGTAAGTTAGCTGAGGAACGCCCACCACCCACTGACCTTGCCCAGCGTGAGGGGACCCAGGGAACCACCTTCAGCGTGCTGGGAAGAACATCAAGCACTCCCAGAACCACCAACTCATTCCCCCCCCCTCATAAGAAGAAACTTCTGACAAGAAACTTTTGACAAGAAACTTATAATAAGAAACTTCTGACAAGAAACTCCTGACAAGAAACTCCTAAGAAGCAACCAATCTGAAACAACCGCAAGAAACCTTAATTTGAGGAGGCCTGACCATCCAGCAAGGCCTGAAACCTAAACTGCCAAACTGGGGATCACCAGGTAAAGCGCCGTACCCTGAAGCGCTAGACCTTCACCCCCCTATCTATTCCTGCCTGCTGCTGGGCTGCCCCCAAGTAGTTTTCCAGTCAGCCCTGCCCACAGGCTGCTGGTGCGCCCCGCGCTCTGTCCTCCACGAGGGAGAAACTGCCCCCCCTCAGGTCACTGACCTCGTGAGGGAATCACCGCCGCGGCCGCCGCCGCGTGAGGAGAAGTGCTGCTGTGAGGAAAAGCCCTCCTCGAGGCCGTGTGGTGAGGTGCGCCGTCCGCGCCCTCACCGAAGGAAGCGCTGTGTTGAGGGAGGCCCCTCGAGTGGATGTGGTGAGGTGCGCCGTCCGCGCCCTCACCGAAGCCTCTAAATATCCCCAAAGACATCGCCGCCGGGCCCGGGGCCCCACCGCCGCCGCCGAAGAAATCACCGCCGCAGCCCAAGGTGGCCGCGTGAAGCAGCCGCGGCCTAGCGCGATCCGCGAGGCCTCCAGGCCCCGCCGACGCCGTTGCTGGGCAACCGTGG
The DNA here is from genome assembly GCA_963921515.1 of Calotriton arnoldi. Taxonomy (NCBI): domain Eukaryota; kingdom Metazoa; phylum Chordata; class Amphibia; order Caudata; family Salamandridae; genus Calotriton; species Calotriton arnoldi. The sequence goes on from CAWUFW010003376.1 coordinate 283,265, forward strand.
ACGCCGGCCGCGCCCCCGGGAAGGCCGCGCAGCGATTGGGCGTTGGCTCCCGCCACGCCTCCAGCACCGACGGAGGCCGAGGAAGAGCTCTGGCCGTGCAGAGGGAGACGGGGAGCCGGCCGGAGAGGACTGCCGGCTCCCGCTCCCCTTCCCGAAGTCCCTGAAGCCCGCAAAGTCACTCACCTGATCCCGGGGACTGGAGGAGGGTGATACCGACCCCCGCAACGTGCCGCAAAGTCCCTTCCTTGATCTCGGGGGCCAGAGGAGGGTGATACCGGCCCCCGCAACGACCCGTAATTCCGGCCAAAAGGGCCGAGGTACCCCGACCGGGCCCCGACCTCCAGAACACGGGCCGGGCCTGGAGATCGCCAGTCGCTAGGAAGCGCGACCAACGACCACGCACCAGGTGAGCCCAGGAGGCCCCTAGGGCCCACAGAAGCGCCACTGGGGGCCGGGTACCACATTAACCCTTGAAGTAAATCTGTGTCACTTTCCCCATGAGGCGAGGCCCCGGAGAGGAGTGGGCCTAGCCTGGAATTAACCCCTAAGGGACATAGAAGCCCCAGAATACAGGACATGTTGAGGGGTTCCCCACAGTGTTTATTAATTTAATGCTGATGCCTTTTGTAATTACTGCCTAGGCCTATGCTGATAACTGCAAAGTCTTTACCTAAGGGGGAAAGTGATTAATTGAATTGAGCTGAAGTGTACACCGCCAAGAGTTGAAGTGTTTTATGTTACAGGTGTACTGGAGTTGCGACGCCCACTGTACTGAATGTGGGTGCGCCTAGATTAATGCAGGCCTATTGAAATGTAACGTGAAAAGCCTTCTTTTAAGTAAGTGAATATGCTTGAAGTGAACTGCATGTTTAGGCCCATGTTTTATTAATGCACATTGTGATCCTTATTGGTGCTACGTTTAGGAGATAATTCCTGCGGCCTCTTAGTGGCCTACAATGTTGATGAGCTATGATGCTTTATTAAGAATGTGCACCAGTTGAGTAATGCAATGAATTTAAATGTAGATCTGAATTAATCTGCCTCATCTGATGCTACCTTGATTTATATATAAAAGATCTTGATTTTAAATACACAAGCCTGGTGTGGTGTCATGTTATTGCGTTTGCATTCCTGAGTCAAAGTAAGAGTGTGCTGCACAACTGCCTTACACATTGCCTTCGCGTGCTTTCCCGCCTCGCGCCATGCTACCGTGACGGACTCGGTAACCCCGGTTCCAACACTCAGCCATCCTGGAGAGAAGGCCGAGCATATAATCCACAATATCCTATTTAGACTCTTTGAGAGGTATCTCCCATACTTCTTTTATAAGACAAAGCGGTCCCCTTACGGGGTGTCCGACCAAAAGTTCAAAAGGGGAACACCCTACTTCCTTTTTGGCACCTCTCTGTAAGCAAAAAGCAGTCATGGTAGTAAGACATCCCATTTCCTTCTGAGTTGTTCAGGGAGTCCACCAATCATACCTTTTAGGGTCTTGTTAAACCTCTCAACAATTCCATATGATGTAGTAAACCTATAGGTCACCCCATCAGCCCAAATATGTTTCAAGTATGCAGACATGAAGTTTGTATCTCTATCTGATATTGCCTCCTTAGGAAACCCAACCCTAGTAAAAATGCCAAGGAGTGCTTTGGCCACTGCAGGGGCAGTGGTTGTCCTTAGGGGAATAGCCTCAGGAAACATAGTGGCATGATCCACTACCACTAGTACAAATTGGTTTTCTGATGCTGTTTGAGGTTCAAGGGGACCAAAATGTCCTGCCCAACCCTCTCAAAGGGACCCCAACCACTGGTAGTGGAATTAAGGGGGCCTTTAGGCCGCTGCCTGTCTTGCCACTGGCTTGACAGGTGTCATAGGTTTTGCAAAACTCCTTGGCATTCTGAGACATCCCTGGCCAGTAGAAGTGGTTGACTAACTTACTCCAGGTTTATGTCTGGCCGAGATGCCTAGCTAGGGGAATGTCATGGGTTAATGTTAGGAGAAATTCTCTAAACTGCTGATGCACTGCCAGCCTCCCAGTGGCATCATGTTTGGGGTCTCTGGCCTCAGTGTATAGGAGTTCCTCCTCCCAATAGGTCTTATGGGAACCACTGACACTTCCCTTTTCCTGATTGCAGCTTGCTGCCTCAGGCTTCCTAGAGTGGGCAGGTTTTCTACCTCTGGCACAGGTCTTCCCTAGTGGGTACCCCTGGGCCCAAGAGCTCTGCTGTGTAAGGCCCAAGCTTCTGGGGCTCAGTTTCCTCTGGGGCTGAGAAGTCTTCTCCCTCAGGAGAGGGGGTTTGATCTGGGGTCTGTATAGAAGCTGGCTGCACAGGGTTCTTGCCCTTTCTTTTGGAAGGTTGGCACATAATTTCAGGCTCCAACTCTTCTGTTTCAACCTGGATTCTACTTTGGTTTTCAAACACACCCATTCAGGTATTCCCAGAATTGCTGCATGGGTTTTCTTTTCTACCTCAGCCCATGCTGAGTACTTCAAATCATTGCGAAGCAGACACTGTACTGAGATAGCAGAAGACTCCACTTACTTTTTGAGGCCACTAACCCCTCCCCATTCTAAGGTCGCCAAGGCCATTGGTTTCACCTTAGCCTAATTGTCAGTTTTGAGGACTGTATAGGTCTCTCCAAGCAGATATTGACCTGAGGACCCCAGTTGCTCAGTCACCATGGTGATACTGGCACCAGTGTCTCTCAGGGCTTCCACCCTAATCCCATTTATATTTGGCTATGTCTGTTTCTCTCGAGGTCACTGTGCCAGGCAGCCAAGGTAGCTACATCCACCCCTCCCTCTGTGACTTGAGTTGCCTCAGTGAGTACCTTAACATGGTCAGGACTCACCTGTGACCCATCTGGAGGCTCACTACTAAATTTACTGTAAGCCTGTGTGGAGCTCACGAAGTTTCATGCCGCATAATTCCACGGAGTTGCCAAAAAACTCCACCAAATTCTGCAGAGTTCCACAAGAGAGCACATTTTTGCTCAGTCACCCTCATTAATCAATGATTAAAGAGGGCCTCCCCTCTCCTTAATTATGGCCGGTCTCACTGCTTCGCACTCACGCTGATAGAGTGCTGAATCAGCTCACTCCTCTTCCACCTCCGCGGAAGGGAAAACTTTACCATCCCATAATCTTTCCCCTAAAGGGGCTGCTTCCTCGGCATGCCCGGCGCACCTTCCCATGAGTGCCAGTCAGTTCCCTTGCTGGGGAGAGCGCCCCTGCACCAACTCCATTACATCACTGCGTGCTGCACACAGTGCGCAGGAGAGTAGACGTGCAGCAATGGAAAAGGTTCCCTTGCACAGGCTTGTTAACTGCTCGTGCTCACCCCTCATCAGTCATTAACGTAACTGTTGTCTGACTCTGGAATAAACTGCTGAGCGCTTTTTGCAGACTCTTCGCACAAAGCAAGAAAAATGTTGTCTTTTTAATGCCTGAGCATTAGGTCTTACTGGGTTGCTGCTTCCAAGAATCTTAAAAATTAGGTAGATTGCAAGATGGTAAAAGAAAGCAATAACGTTGCCTGTCAGGCAACATGCAGTTTGTGAAAAATTCACAGTGTGAAAGTTGACCACACTGTAGCTCCATAAAGACAGTGTTGCAGTTCAGGAACACAATATTTTATAGATAGGTTCTTACTTTGTGGCCAGGAGACTGCCGTGGGTTATTAAAATGCCTGCAAGGTGGGTTTCTGAAATGCAACAGATCTTTTAAGTGGGTTGTGGAAGCAGTGCCTTCATGCTGCTCACCGCCACAGTGGCTCTCGCCTGGTTCTGCTAGTGGATGATCTGTGCCCTCCAGCATGCCAAGTGTCTCAGCTGTCCAGTGAGTGTAACTTCAGACACAACCATCCACACTAGCGTTATACCATGTGTCACAGACTGCAGTGCAGCCTTGTCTCAATCACTCCAAAAAAAAAGGATCCTGCCTACTCCTGTCCATCAACACCTAACATGTTCCATAGGTAGTGCTTCCAAGTGTCCCCAGGCCCCAAAAACATAGAGCAGACATTGTGTCTCGCAGACACTTCCATGCTGTGCACAAGTGCAAACAATGTGCAGTTTCCATCTCACCTCCCTCCAGAGCCCCAGCCCCCTACTCAGTCTCAGCTTCCCCAGCAGCACCCCTTGCACCCAGGTTCCACACCACATTGCTGCATTTCCTCCTCGCCTTTCAATGTAGCCTCCTCTTTCAGTAACTCCTGCCCCCGCGGGGTGGCAGATAATCCTACAGGGCTTAGGCTGGCTGTGCTGAGGAGTCGCCCGTGGCTCAGGCGCAGGCAGAGGAACCAGTCAGTATAGCACCGGGTGCCGCAACAGGTAACATGCAAGTCCCCTGGTAAAGGACAGGTCACAGTGAGGATGCACAGAAGAGATGGGACAAACTGCGAGTGACACAAAGTTACTACCACTCCTGACACCAAAAGGCTACACAGGATTTTAAAAGTAATTACACCAGAGAGTCTGTTAGGGGCAGACAGCCCCTGTGCACAACAACAGAAAGTAAAACTTGAAACTTCCCCTGCTCTGGCTGATGAGAGCTGAGCGAGCATTCGATGTAATCATGTGAGGAGGAAGTCAGTAACGCCGAGGGATCATCATTTAGAGGACCGTTTCTTTTCCTTTGAACTTTTTTATTGCTGCCTAAGGGTGAGTGACTGTCAAAAGTGAGCACGCTGGTAAAACTGTGCTCCGCCAGTGGTAGGGGGAGTTTTTGGCTGAACTCCACTCTCCAAGCAGAGCATAGGAGAGGCAAAACTCTGCAAACTACACTAGCAGAGTGAAGTATACCACCCATGCTTAATTTACTGCTGGTGTGCTAGAGGCATTCTTTTATATTTTTACAGCTAGGATCTCCAGTTCAGTGTCCGGTTGTCTTGCAATCAAAACACCAAGCCTTCTTGGGATCCCAGTGTTTACCCTGGTGCCCACCCTTGAAATGTGAAGAGATTCCAGGCCCACCCTTCTGAGCAGGTTTTTAGTGGCCTGACGTAGACTCATTTTTATTTTTATCTTTGTGGTCAACATCTTTCGCTTGGGGGGTCTTTTGGTCACCCCCACCAGGTTTAGTTTTGGTCACCCTTGTTTTGACCCAGTTGTCTGGATTTCATCCCCAACTCTAGAGGAGAAAGTGAACCTAGGTCTACCAGATGCTGATGTACCTTCTTATTGTAACAATTACCTAAAAGATGCGCTTTCACAATTAAATTGTACAGCCCTTTATAGTCATGCACATTCTTACCTGTTAACCAACCACCTAGAGTTTTCAGTGAAAAGTCAATGAATTCCACCCAGGACTGACTCTTGTTTTTTCGAGTCTCCCTGAATCTTATTCTATCTTCTTCAGTCGTGAGTCCAAAGTCCTTAAGCATGGTACTCTTTATGAGGTCATAAGTCTCAGCATCTTTCTCATTCAATGCCAGGAGTCTGTCCCTGCATTTTCCTGAGAATAGTTCCCATAAGAGAAGGGCCCAATTATTTCTGGCTACTCTTGTAGCTAGGCAGGCCCTCTCAAAAGCAATGAACCATTTGGGGATGTCATCACCCTCTGAGTATTAAGGAAATCCCTTTGTAAAGTTTTGAATGAAATGAATCTTCTCTCTCCCTAATTATAAAATTGCTTCCACCAGAGATAGGTCCTAGGCCAATCTCTTTTCTTTGTCTTTCTATGTCCAGGAATTGAGCTTCTATGTTCAATTTCCTGGGCAATCATTCCAGATTGAGGTCCTCCCTTAAGGAACTCTCATCTGGTTTTGAGTGGATGGACTCAACACCTCCTCAAAATGATCTTCAGAGTCATCCCCAGAAGCCTCATCATCATCAGATTGATCCATTAGTTCTGGTTGATCTATTTCAAGCTCAAAGTTTTCTAAGCTTGTCTTTTTTAGCATGTTTGCCAGTATTGATACCATAACCCTTACAGAAGACTCTAAGCCTGCATGAGGACAGGAGACTTGTTATTGGTATCAGACATTATTTTACTAAAGTTGGGAACTTTTTAGGAAGTTAAAAAAACTCTAGCACTAAATACTTTTCTTAATTATAGCAATAGATTTTAAAATTTCTAACCACTTAGTTTCAGGGACTTAGCCAAGGCCCTAGCAGTTATTTTTTAAGAAATGTAGAAAAAGTTAAACCAACTGAAAAATACTAGATTAAAGACCATTTTTGGATTTACTCATGTGGTCACTCATTGGCAAAGTGGTTCAGGCAAAGGAAATGTAGAAAAAGTGAGACCAGCTGAAAAATACAACTAGCCTAAAGACAATTTTTGGATTTACTCATGTGGTCACTCATTGTCAAAGTGGTTCAGGCAAATGCAATGTCTTCTATCATACCGCTGAACAACTAATATGAGAAGCAAGCTCTCTATATAATGTACTTAAATGAAGTACACTGTGCAGAGAGTCCAGTGGATCCCTTACTAGTACACAGATGTTAATGTAGATAATACTAGTGCTCTTTTTGTTGTAGCGTGGAGAGCAGTTAGGCTTATCAGCGGGATTTGCAAAGTATTTGCTGTACTCATAGAGGCAATAAATGAGACACACACTCAAGAATAAATCCAAGACTAATTTGTAAAAATAATATTGATTTTTATGTATTTTTTATGACTAAGAACTTCGATCTACAATAAGTATTTTAGGAGTTATGATTTTTTGAGATATCGGAAAAAATCACTTTTGGGTGTAGTTATCCACCATTGAAGTTCAATGGGGAAGAGCAGAAAAATGCATATGCAACAGGCAATGCTTTCATGAAGTTCACCTTCTCGTTTTAGGTCGGTAACAGGACAAGGTCAAAAGTTCCAGCAGTAGAAGATCAGGAGCAACCTGGATCTCGCCGGGAGCTGGGTGCTGAAGATGTTGGCAGCTGGTGCGCTATTAAGAAGGGGGGCACTGGGAAAGGCACTGCACAGGAGGACTTAGAGATAAGTCCGGTGGGTCCCACTGGAGGGAGGAGGTCACAAGGTTTGCAGGACCATGGGAGCACAGCTGGTTTGTGTCAACAACAAAGAGAGACCAAAAGGGCAATAAAGGTCCAGCATACGGGCCCTAGCATCAATAGCAATAAAGAGGGTATGCAGTTCCTGAAGTGAAAGGCGGGAAAATAGCGATGGAAGTATCAATAACTGGCTAACAAAAAGGAAGGATGGGGAATCCTTCCTTTCGGAAATAGTGCCCTCACACACCCAGCCCGCTGGGTGTCATGCTTCATCATTGGGCATGCTCCTCGTCGGGTCGGCGCTGCAATACCCGACGGGCACCCTCAGTGGGGGCTCTTTGGCGGAGATCTTTTATTCCTGCCGTTTGGTGAGGTGCGTGTGAGGGGCCCTATAGTGTAGAAGTGCAGTGAAGTGTATAGTGCTCAATGGAGACAAAGTGAATTAAAACAGGTCTGGGAGAAACCAGGGCAACTAATTTAATATTCCTGACTCCCCACCTGATTAAAACTAGAAATGTGGCAACTGTCTCAAGTAATGTGAAAGGCAGTTGCACTTTAAATCATACGGTCAACATGTTTCTTGCCCTAGTAGTCCCTAATGGATCAAGCGGCAATTCATCAGGACCTAAATCTGGGTTGGAAATCTACACTAAACCATTGGTAATGGGGTATGTTAACCTAGATATTACCAGTCTTGTCACATCGGTGACGTGCAATGTTCATGGGTGCTGTAGCCAGTCTAAAAGATGGGATAAATAAAAACAAACCATCTGTTTACAACATATCGATTCCACCAAAGCCATATAGTAGCATGCTGTAAGCACATACTCGTATCGTCATCGCTAAATAATAAAAGCGTCCCATCTAATATAGGGCATCAGTTTAACCTTTGTGCGCACAAGGTACCGCACTCGTGATAAGTCATAAATCATGTGAGGTCACAATGCAGCAGAGGTACAACGTGAGAAATGAAAGAAAACTAAAAATGCATATACAATATAAAATCACGGTGAATTAGCAACAACATCCCAGTGTATTGCAGATGTAAAAACTCACCGAAAATTAGTTAAAAGCCAGCCCCATCAGATACCGGCAAGGAATGGACACGTTGATTCAACATGTGTCCTGCATGATGGGGAAATTGAGATAAGTAAAACCAGTGGATATGCCAAGGAAATTTTTGGGGAAAGTATCAAAGGGTGCACACCCCGTCTGTTTAGAAACATAAAGCGGAAAACCACCTCTAGGGTCGGTGATAAACAAGCAATCCAAAGCCTGAGGGTCGTTATCCCCAGGTCATGATAATGACAACACAAAACCAGGAAACCAGACCGAGCATCGCTAGATCCCCTATTGTGGGACCCCGCAATAAACCACGGATCACAGTCCCCCTGCCGTGAAGAAATGTGGGACCTTAGGAGCCCGAATCCAAGTGGTAGCTTGTTACCGGTCCCCATCAAACATGGGGAACAGATCAACAGACCCAGCGGTATCAACCACTAAAGGTCCCAAACCAACGTCGCGTCTTACCTTGATACTGAAGGATCAGGAAAAAGGAAGGGCAGCAATGCAATACTCACAACAGCTCGCGCCCACTCAGCGGAGGACCTAACCTGCAATGCCGGTTCCGGGAAGGTAACTGCCTGCCCGGTTCTGGCTCCAGTTATCCTGTCAGAAGCGGCGCGCACACCAGGGCCGCCGCGTGGTGAACGGAGGCTGGTGCGGAAATTGGCTAAAGAACAGTGGAAACCAAGGTGGCCATTTTGAAAGGATATTCAGGCGTGCTCTGTAAAGAGTGTCGGTGGTAATGTCAATAGTGACAATTCCTTAAGTTATGGCACGACTCCATCCGGTGAAGGTGGATATTGCTACTGCGACTATGGCAGTTAATAATTGATAATGCCAGTAACGCAGCCCCATAAGTCAAGTGCCCCAAAGGGGTGTGAGATCGCGATATGCAGAGAAGAGGTAGAATTACTGCACTTGGTAAAGCAGCCGTGCTTTTGTATCAGTGTACTCTCTACTAGCCTCTTACTGGTACAGTACTCAAGTGTATACCAGGCTTACGGTCAAATGTGTTAAAAAAGGGGAGGAGAGACAAGGTGAGGTTACTCCAGGCTGGTGCAGAACTAGATAGCAGGTCAAACTTAGATACCCCCAGATAGGTGAATGTGTAAAATGACCACTAGGATGAATGACAGATTAGTGATTATTTAAGGTCACCCAGGGAATGTCCTCATTCAGACCAATTCTGTCTGAGCATAAGCGATGTACCCAACGTTGTTCAATCCTGAACAACGCCTCCGGGGTAATAGAGGCATGCGCCTCCAGGACCACCCACCCTAATGTATCGCAAGTATGTTCGTTCGTTAAGAAGTGGGTATAGAGGCGTGTGGTGGTCTTATGACATCTAATGTTGCTTTTGTGCTCTGTTATGCGGATTTTGACTGGTCTCGTAGTCATACCCACATATACAAGGTTGCATGGACAGGATAGTAAATAAATGCAATTAGTGGTGTTACAGTTAGTGTGTCTTTTCATCTTCCAAGTAAAGTTGTTAGGAAAAGTTATCATCTTGGTGAGTCTAGTTTGAGGGCACACTGCACAGGTTCCGCACGGGTAATGTCCAACCACTGGCGGTAAATCCCATAAACATCTTTGGGTAAGACCTGTTTTAAACTTGGGTCTGGTATGTATCAATAGATCTTTCAGATTACTTGTGCGTTTAAATGCAAATCTAGGGGCTGGCAGTGCCAGGTCACCAGTGTTTAGAATATCCCAATGTTTGAGTATGATGTTTCTGATTTGGCTTGAAGCTGGTGTGTAGGAAGTCACACAAGTGATGGCCTCTGAAGGATTTCTGACTTTCTTTTCCAGTAGTGCCTCTCTATTATTGTTTCTTGCTCTTTTCATGGCCATGCAGACTGTCTGCTGTGGGTATTCTCTTTTTCGTAAATCAGATGCTAATCTGCCTGCTTCTACTTTGTAATTCTCAATAGATGAACAATTCCTCCTGATCCGGAGAAATTGCCCGAATGGTAAGTTAATTTTGAGAGCCCTCGGATGATAACTACTGAAGAGTAGGAGGCTATTGCAATCTGTGGGTTTCCTATACAGTGTCGTATTCAAACAACCTGCTGCCAGATTGATGTTGAGGTCCAGGAAGGGTATCGTGGACTCAGAGATAGTATGAGTGAACTTAAGATATGGATTCAAAGTATTGATCCACAGGCAGAAGTCCCCACACCTACCTCTGTCCCCTTTCCAAAAAATCACACAGCTGGTTTGGCATTACTGAGGCCAGTGGGGCCAGGAGCACAGCAGAGCAGATAGGTCAGCTGGGTGTCGTTCTTTGAGAAGCCCTCGTGAGCAGGGGCAGGCAACTTGAATAGGCAATTTTGGGACAGCTGGGCCAATCAGGACGTGGGCCTCAGGGGTCTCGATGTCCCTCAATAGCTGCTTGCCTTTGGTATCGTTGGAGTCTTCCTCAGACACTTTGTTTTGCTGTTTGCTATATGGGGTCTGTACCCCAGTTATTGGTAGGGTGTGGCTCCGGTAGGTCCTGGTGTCTCAAACTTGGTGGGAGATAGATTGGACCCTTTGGAGATGATGTTCCTCCTTTGGTATGGTGCTGTGTCAAAGTTGTCGGGGAGCAGCATGACGACAAACCAGACTCAGTGGGATCAGTGCTGTGGTGTGCATGGGAATGGTACCTTCACTCCAAGGTAGGATCTGGGTGATTTTCCGAGGGCTGGAGGAGCTCCAGGGTTCTTGGAGTCTTCAAAGGTTCAGGACAACACGGCACACCATCATTGTTGAAGTCTCTAAGGCAACAGACAGGGTTCGGTGCCAATTTTCATCTGCAGCAGGGCTTCAGTTCTCGGACACCAAGTCTTCTTTGTCCTGGTCTACTTCTTGTCCATTGAATCTTGGTTCCAGGTTTTGGGATACCACCTAAATTCTGAATTTAGGGGCATTACAGGGGAGACAGGAAATAGCCAATGGGTTGCCTACTTTGAGGGTGCCAACATCCTCTAAGTGACCATGCCCTATGAGGAAAGGCACTAACCTAGCCCTGATATGTTGTTTGTACACCATCCCAAGATGGTGGATTTTCAGGATAGGGGTTCATATCACCTACACCATGGTAGTGGGTGTGCTAGCTGAGTGTGGACCCTCCTCCTCATCTAACAAATTTTCCCACCTGTCCTCTCACCAAATGTGGAGCAGGACAGGGGGTTGATGCCTCACACTATCTGTGGATGCCTCGACTGAACTTCAAAGGCAGCAACACCTTTGAACCTTCCCACTCTTGAAGGCCATTCCGGCCTGGAGGAGGTGTGAAGCACCTCTGCCTAGAGCTGGCTTTGTCTCTGGACCCATGAGGTCAGAAACATGTCTGGTGGTGGCAAGTTTTCAGGGGGCCCTCTAAAGGGTCCCCAGTGTGTATATATTAATACATATCTCACTGGCATCAGTGAGGATGTATTAAGCCAAGATGTTTGGTACCAAACATCTTAGGGTACAGTAAAGCCATCATGCAGCAAGCTCATTTACTCTTTATGACTTCCCAATGCATTTACAATTTCCAAGAATTGCTCAGATATTGCAGGGTCATATCTGCTCATGCAGATATAACCACCCATGGGATATTGTGCACCCTGCCTTATGGCTGTAAGTCCTGCAGTAGGGGTGGCTTACTTATATCTTATGCAGCGTGTCTTCCAGGTCTGAATGGTGCTGCAAATGGGTGTAACAATGTCTGACTGGGCCAGTGGGTGAGTGCAAGAGTACCTGAGGGGGTCAGTGAGTGGGTGTGAGAGTGTTTGAGTGGAGCTGCAAGTGGGTGTAACAGTGTCTGAGTGGGTCTGTGAGAGGATTTAGGAGTGTCTGAGTGGGTTGGTTTGAGTGTTTGAGTGGGTGAGTGACCCAGTTTCTAAGTGTGTGAGTGAGTCTGTGAGTGGATGTAAGACAGCCTAAGTGAATCCATCAGTGGGTGTGACAGTGTCTGGGGAGCTCTGTAAGTGGGTGTGATACTGTCTGAGTGGGTCTGTGGATGGGTGTAAGAGTATCTGAGTGAGTCTGGGAGTGGGTATATGAGTATCTGAGCGGGTCTGTGAGTGGGTTTGACAGTGTATGAGTGGGTCTGTGAGTGGGTTTGCAAGTGTCTGAGTCGGTTATTTACTGGGTGTGAGAGTGTCAGAGTTGGTCTGTGAGTGGGTAAAGGAATGTCTAAATGGGTCTGTGAGAGGGTGTGACAGTGTCTGAGTGGGTGTGTGATTGTCTGAGTAGGTTTCTGAATGGGTGTGTAAGTATCTGAGTGGGCCAGTAAGTGGGTGTGAGAATATCTGAGTTGGTCTGTGAGTAGGTGTACATGTGTGTGAGTGAATCTGTGAGTGGGTAGAAGAGTGTCCAAGTAGGTCTGTGAGTGTGTGTGAAAAGGTCTAAGTGACTCTACCAGTGGGTATGTGAGTGCCTTAGTGGGTCAGTAAGTAGGTGTAACAGTGTTTCAGTGGTTTGTGAGTGGGTACAAGAGTTTCTGAGTGTATGTGAGTGGGTGTTTGATTGTCTGTGTAGTCTGTGAGTTTGGGTGACAGTGTCTGAGTGGGCCTATGAGTGCACGCATGAGTGTCTGAGTGGGTCACTGAGTGGCTGTGAGAGTATCCCACTGGGTCTGTGAGTGAGTGAATGAGTGTATAATGGGGGTGTATGGGTATCTTTTTTATCAGAATTCATGAATCAACCATGAGGGTATGGGCTGAGTGTTGTAGTGGATTTGTGAACCCTTGTGTGTGGTAAAAAATGTTTTAGGTTATTTTCTAACCCATCAGGGGATCACTCACAAACCCCTATATTGTACCTTCCGGGTCAGGGTACCTCTACCCTGACTCTTTTAACTTTATTACATCTGAATTTTTCCAACCAGGGAATGTTCCCCGATATCAAAAATGGCAGCTGCAACTTTCTACTCAGTTTGCAACCAGCCAATCATGGCATTGCTGGTGGCGCGTGGCTTCGCGAATACCCTACAGTAGATCCACAGAGGGTCTTTCTGGACCAAGATCTAGCTTTCTGCCAAATTTGACATAATTCCATTTAGCAGATTGGGTTGTAGTCATTTCTAAAATCTCTATGGGAGTTCACATGGGAAACTCACTTTTTTAGCCCCATTTCTCTCGGCTCCTGCTTAATGGATCACCCCAAAACTTCCCATGCAACCAACTAGACAAACTGCGGCACTTTGTTTTGATAGTTTTGTGAAGATCTGTCAAACGATGGCAAAGTTCTCAGCAATAAACTTTTAACAACAAAACCCCACTTGGCCATAAATCAATACCTATTATAAACAACACAACATACACATTAATCCAGTCTTTTTTTTTTTAATTCATTGAATTGTTATTTAAAAAAGTTTATTGTAAACATGGCACTCAATTTTTTTTCAACTCATCTTTCCAAAGACAGACACAACATTAAATCATGCATCACAAATAATGTCAACTATCCAGGAAATGTTTTGATACATATGAGCTAACTGCAACACGTCCAAGAGTTTGCTCAAAAAACAATCAATGTGCTCCCCTATTATAAGAAGAGGATAAGTAAACAATTGTATGCAATGTCATTTCTGCTTTTCCGATCAAATAGCCATTTAAATAGTTAATTCAAGGGCTTCCATATTGAATGTCCATCTTAGGACTTTATATGCAGACAATGCTTCCCCTCGTTCCTTAAAATGCTGCCTTATGTCGGTCATGCTCAATAGGGCTATCAAAAAAGGTGTATACTGAATATATTTATTTTGCCCAAAGAACAGGCTAATCTCTCATTTTGATAAAAGTAAGTTGTTTCATACCTGTAACCTACTACGCCATGTTTAGCATTGACAATTGAATGCATTTCTGTCTACGTGGCTCAATAGCGGCCACAAATCCAGATGTATTTCACACAGTGAACTGGGGATGCATTCCTTGATGCATGCAACAAATGTCCCGCGTGACTAGATGACAGCCCCAGATCAAGATGAGCTCTCACAATGAATTGCGGATGCTTCCTCAATGCCAGTGTTCTGGAGAAGATGGCAGATCAAACCCCATTAATTTTTGATGATGCCAGTTATATGCAAGATAAAAAATGATTTTCCCATGGAAACTATGTCCTAACTAAAACTATCCACTGGTGACCGGAGTTATTGGCCCACAAGGACGTCCTTGGAGGCCAACTATCCCTCCTGTTACCTCCAGTACTTCCCACACAGCGGTATTGCTAAGAGGTCTTCAGAGGCCATGCCCCCTTTTACCACTACTCTGCAAACATGGCTCCTGGCACCCTAATGGTTGGGGGAGATGAAGTCCCTTTACTTCTAAGGGACCTTGGGTGGCAATAAGCCCTCCTGGTACCTCCTGTAAGTCCCACATGGATAAATTCCTGAGAGCTGATCGGTGGACCCACACCCTTTCTCCAACGCTCTCCAAAAGTGACTACTACTTAAAAAAATAATGAAATTCACTAAAAAAACAAAGGTTACAATGACATTATAGGTTTCACTCATACAAAACCAGTGAATTTCAGACATTATAGTTAGTGAGCTAACTATAACTTCCGCCCCCACATTGCACTGCTCATGACCTCACATATTATATCACTCATGACATTTTCAGTGACATCACTGATGACATCTGAAATGACATCACTGATGACATCACTGATAGCATCCTCCACAGAATCTCTGGTGCACTCACTCACATCCCCAAATAACCTTTCATACACCCACTCCAACTTCCCTTCCAAACTATCATTCTCAAACTCATTCACACACCCATAGCAGTACTTACATAGCCACTCACTGATTCATAGATCGACACAAACATCTACTCACTTATGCACCCATTAACTCACTAATATGAGGCACTGTGTGGGTGAGTGAGTGAATGTGAGAGTGGCTATATGGGTGAGTGTATGCTTGTGTCATTAACTGTATAGGTGAGTATGTGTTAGTCTCTGTATCGTTATATTCCCAAGTTAAACCCATGTAGCAAAGCAGCTTATTTCTTACATTGTCCTCACAATAACTTTTTCAGCTGTGACCTTTTGCACATATTTAAGTGCACAACAATGTTGATTAGTTTCCCTAAAACTAACCTTGTTTACACATCTAGCTTCACTAAACAATATCACAACGCCCTGAACATCATGTACAATGTCTTGTTTCACACTATGTATAAATGTCATCTCTATCTTCAGCCACGGGGCGACAGGGCTATCTACATATCCATAACATAACTAATCTATACGCACATCTCAAGGCTGCTTTCTAATATAAAAGATGAGCATCCCGATGGATCAGCAGACGAGGCACTTCCGCTGACACCGAGGGTCCTTGAATGCTGAGAACTCACTATGCAGCGGTCTGACATCTTATGAGGGGTGTCCAGTTCATGACCAAGATGGGGTCGTTCATTCTATCCAATCAGGTAATGGAATTGGATTGTCCCTTGGGGGGATTCTTGGCTCTACACCTACACACACTCTAAGTACACTTAGAGTATGGTTTGCATTATAGGAGTATGCGTGATTACTGCCTTGTTTTATAAGCCTGGATGTATACATTGTTTTAGCACCATGGTAGAACTATATATATTTTGGTGCTTGTAATCATGTTTATCTGCTTCTGTCTATTAGTCATTGTGGCCCCCTGCCCCAGGCCGATTTTTGCCCCAGGGACCCCATCCCCTGGGGCCAGGCCTTTATATATATTTTTTTAATGGGGAGGGGGCTCGTGTCTTCCCCTTATTTGGGCTGATATCAGCCCCGGGGACCCATCCTCCGGGACCTGGCCACTTCATTGGGGACCGCGCTAGAGCCTGAAGGCTCCCACAGTCCCTGCTGGCTACCCTCAGCCTGTGGGAGCCGGCATTGCTTTGGGACCCAGGGAGCTGCATACATGGATCTCAAAACAATGTGTCTGTTTCCCTGCTTGCTTGACAGCAGCCAGGGAAACAGATATGCTCTGCTTTCAGCAAGCAAGAGCATTTTCTGTTCTCACTTGCTGAAAGCAGAGCTGAGTTAGCTATGGCTTGGCAGGAGAAGCCATAGCAAACTGCAATGTCCCAGGGGTGGGCACCCTGGGACATTGCTGGACCCGGCCCCTGGGGTTGGTGGTCTCCAGGGCTGTCTACGGCTCCAGATGCCCAGGGAAGGTGGTAGTCCTGGGGCTGCAGGGGCCATGCGGCCCTCTTTGTAATTTTAGACAGTTGTCCCAGGGAGGTAGTGGTACCCGAGGCAGTGGGTGAGCCGCTTGCCCCCCAAATTTGTCTCATTTAGCCCTGGCAGTCCCCGGGGCTGTGAGGGAGACCATAAAGGCCTCCCCCGCATTCATTTAATTAATTAGCCCTGGGGAGGTAGCCATCCCAGGGGATGCGGGGGTCATGCAGGAATATCTTTGCCCCGGGGAGGTAGCAGTCGCCGGGGTATGGAGGTGCCACATGGGTACCCCCTACATTACTATATGAACTTCCCCCGGGGACCTGGCCCACCTGGGAGCCTATATTAAACAAAGCGCAGGAGCCCACAGTTAGTCTTTTTTAAAAAATGGTGGGAGTCAGGGATCCGGCGTGACTCCCACCAAAAATGTAAAACAAAATGTGTTTTGGCCCTGTGAGAGTCCCTCTGGAGCTCACCAAAGAGGCCTAGGGGGTCAGGGCATTCCTCCTCATCCCCATTTTCTTGGGTTCAACCGAGTCACAAGATGGCTGTCAGCACTTCCTGGCTTTAAGTGTTGACAGCCAATCAGATCTCAGCACAAAATCGAGGGGGGGGGTGCAGATCCACCGCATCCCTATATATACAACTGGAAATTTCTTTTGAATACTCAGCAAGTGCTGAACGGATTTACACCTAATCACAAAAAGGCACTTCCTTGAACCAACATCGACCTTCCTGCCAAATTTGGTGTCATTCCGTTAAGCAGTTCGGGCTGTAGCTGTGACTAAAGGTCCTATGGAAATTTACATGGGGAAAATGTGCTTTTAATCATCCCTTGTTTCTCGGCCCCCACTTGACGGATCACCTCGAAACTTTCAAGATAGCAGTTGAAGTGAGTGGCAAATTAGTTTTGAAAGATTCGTCAAAGAGCGCCAAAGTTATTGGCAAACCAAAAAATGTGCTTCCTATGGAAACTAGGTCCTACTATAACTACCATGTCGCGTGATTTTCTTATGGAATATTTTGGTGGTGACGTCGCCTACAAGCCCCGACTCGCTAGGCTGAGGCTCCCTTTCGTCACATTGCTTTTGGAAATATATATATATATATATATATGTATTCACACATCAGGATTGCCCAGATTCAAGACCGCACTCCGTAGCTGGTAAGTAACATACTTTATTTCAAAAAGGCATCCAGCTTAGCATCCCCGCAGAAAACGTCCCTGGCCTTACGCGTTTCGAATCTCTTTTGATTCTCATCAGAGGCCCGTGTCAGCAGCCTCTCTTTTCTCAACTGCATTCTCCCGCTCGAGTTTTATTCAAATTGCTTGGCTTCAGGTGTGCCTCCAAGATGGAAAAAACGTCATTAATTTACAAAGCACTCTGGGAGATGTAGTTCATTAAATTTCTTTCACGACCCTCCAGTGGGTTTGGTTGCTGCACTTTAATATGGGACAATGTTTATAGCCCTCCATTGGGCTTCAGGATGGAACTCTGGATGCCTATATTCAAATCACCAACTGCGCCCGCACAGAAGTGGAATCTTCCACCCCTTCCACTTCTGTGCGGGCGCAGTTGGTGATTTGAATATATAGGAGCTCACGGAATCCCCAGCGGTGCCCTCCAGAGTAATCGACGGAGCCCGGGAGCTGCGGGCAGGCCGGCGCACGCACCAGGCAAGGACATCTGGTTACTCCTGCACGGGAGAGGCGGTCTCATATCAACGAGCGTGCAGGAGGCAGGCCGGCTGGAGGACGTAACGGAGACCCCCGGCGTGCAGGGCCTAGCGGGCTATCACCACTGGCAGCCTGGGAGCAGGGCAAAATTGAACCAACACTGCGGCGGTGAGTACCACTGAGAAGCCCTAAACCCCAGGTACAGTCTCTGAAGAACCTGCGTGCTGTGGGCAG
The DNA here is from genome assembly GCA_963921515.1 of Calotriton arnoldi. Taxonomy (NCBI): domain Eukaryota; kingdom Metazoa; phylum Chordata; class Amphibia; order Caudata; family Salamandridae; genus Calotriton; species Calotriton arnoldi. Next base: position 301,338 of record CAWUFW010003376.1, read on the forward strand.
ATGTAGTACAATTCAGAGCATGAAAAGGGGTGGCAGGCCCAAAACGCAGACGGCGAAGGGGCATCCTCCGGGAGGCCTGAAGGCAGTGCTTTCCAGGGTGGTGACTGCAATCCGAAGAGGGCATGCCTGCTAGACGTATGGGAGCGGTGATATACCCCTGCACAGAAGCAAGCTGACCAGCGCCATAGAGTAACCGGACCTGCGCAGGAAGAAATAAAAAGCAGGGGAAAGGGACACTTACACGGCCACAACCATTTAAAACGGATCTCCAGAGCAGTTTTGAGACCCTCGGTATTGGCTATAACAGCGGAGGGATAGGAGAACACACTACCCTGCAGAGAGTGAGGGTCACCTTTGAGGTCGCGCGGCAGAGAAGGCGGGCTCACCACAAGCCTAATCTCGCTAGACCCTAATCCCTTCCCTTACGAGAGACGACAAAGGGAGTGGGGAGCAGGCCTGAATCGTCATATTGAAGCCATAGGAGTCACTAAGAGAAGGGTATATACACCTGCTTCAGACACTACTTTACCCTCCACCCTCTCTTCTACTACGTGGGGGTCAGAAAACCAGGAAACCCGACAGGCCGCCGGAGGGCAATACCCCCCCTGGGCAGGTGGTGGAGACTACTGGGACTGATCCCTGGAAGCTTGGGCCCCATCCTCACACTGAAGATTGAAAAAGGCGGGCGGGAGAGGGACCAAAACAATGGTGCAAAACAAACTGGCTAAATTTGCCTGGGCAACTGCTGGAGAAGAACAGGACACCGCACACCTAGAGGTCCACGATAAAAAGCAAAACCCCCAAACGCAGCAGGACTTAACGCTCCAAGATATTATGACGGCAATTACGGGAATACGGACATCTCTGGAATTTCGCCTCGATACAGTGAACATTGAGGTCTCCCTCATCAGAGCATACCTCAGAAAGATGGATACAAGAGTAAAAGAAGTGGAAGACGACACAACGGAACTTAATAAAGACACCGCCCTGCTCAAGCAACAAGTGAGCCAACTACAAGAACAACAAACCAAAATGGAAGGGCAGCTTGATGAGTATGAAGGTAGGGCGCGCAGAAACAATGTACGTACCCTGGGGGTTCCAGAGTGCTTACAAGGCCCTGCGGTAGATTTATTTGTTGAGGACTTAATCCTGAAGCATCTGCAACCTAAGAAACTCTCGAGTTACTTCTCTATTGAACGCGCCCTCACCGCCGATCATAGCTCAAGTCTTTAATTTTAGAGATCGGTTATATCATACTCCAGACTGCACGTGCCAACCCACCGATCAAACTGGAAGACAGTGTAGTCACATTTTTCCCAGACTTTACCACAAAAGTCCAAAACCAACATCGCAGCTTTCTGTGTGGTCAAGCGGGGGCTGCGGGAAAAAGAGGTGAAGTACGCCATGCTTTTCCAGCAAAACTCCGAGTAGAATCAGACGGTAAGGCATGGTTCTTCACCTCCCCTGAAGATGCGTGGGAATGGCTGGAAGGCTGGCGCCCAGTGGAGAAATCGCACAAGGATAGGAATGGTGGACCCCGGACTAACAGAACTGAACACAGAGCCGGACAACAAGGCGATCCTGTCATGAAAGAGACAGACTCGACATCATGAAGCTGAAACAACAACGCTCCTGGGTGTAATATGGATGCATTTGCCACAGATAAGTGACTTTGATGTAGGAAAGAGGTACAAATGAAGAACTGTGGGGTACTCCCCCAAAACATATTTTTGTGCATGGGACCTTGATATGTCTGCCCAGGGCAGGGGAACTTGCTAAATGATGTATCAGTGGTTTCAAACACGAGAGGGGGCCGGGGTCTGCCCCCAAAATACTGCTCACATGATGTCATTCTTAGATTTAGGCAGGGGGGTAGGGCTGTAAACCAAGCACCTTTCAAATAAGGGGAGGGGCGACAGCCACTCTGCCTTGTTGGGGAGTGGGTAGTTTGAAATCCACTGGCAGGGGGGCAGGGAGGGGGCAGTTGGGGGAGGGGGGAAGGAGGGGAGTGTTTTATGCGTGTTCTCGAATCACAAATTTTGGAAGGTCAGATTCAGCCACCTTAATTCTCACTACATATGCAGGGAATAAAGTCACGTTGTTTTTTAAGAGCTATATACCCGACCGGCACTTAATGTTTATAATTCTGATGGAAATGTTGAATGATGTTGTTGCTCCGCACGATATGCCCCAGAGCTCCTGGGATACCTACCCACAAGAACCATGGCGGGAAATATGGTAGAAACATCCCTAACCGTTCTGCCCTGGAACGTAAACGGGATGGGGGACAAAATAAAACGAGGCATTGTGCTACAATATCTTAAAAGACAAGCACCCGATCTAGTGTTGTTGCAGGAGAAGCACTTAGTGGGAAATAAGTGTAAGGCCCTCACACGATGGGGATTCAAACTCCTGGTTCATGTGGGATATACTTCAGGGTCTAGGGGCACAGGCATCCTCGTTAAAAAAAGCCTCGCACTCACTCCAACATGTACATGGGCGGACCCCCATGGAAGGTTTGCAGTTCTAGAGGCCAGTTGGGAAGGGAAAGCGCTCAATGTAGTCTCAATGTACCTTCCACCAGCATTAGGCAAGGAAGCGCTTATAGACCTAGGGAGAATTATAGTAGATCTCCCCATAGGCACCTTTGTTTTGGGGGGGAATTTCAATATGACCATGGACGACCAGAGAGACAGACAACCGAGACGCCCCCAGACATGCCCCAAGACACAAATGGACGAGTTCACGAAGGCCATGGGCTTAACAGATGTGTGGCGCTCTTTACAGCCAGACATGACTCATTATACATTCTATTCAAACGCACATAATAGCATGTCGCGCATAGATTATTTTCTGACACATTTGGCGGATATCGGAATTTTTCGAAATCCGCGCGGCCGACCACAAGGCATCTCAGATCATTCCCCGGTGTGGGTCGAGCTCACATACCACAATAAGCGGCAATGTAGCACCATAGTCCTTAACCCCTGGTTGCTTAAGATCCCGGACATAAAAGAGAATTTGCTTACCCAGACCGAAAATTATTTTAACGACAATGTCGGTTCAGTGGACTCAGCACAGATAATCTGGGAGGCCTTCAAGGTGGTGCTGAAGGGGCAGGCACTGGCGCTCAAAGTGGGCTATATTAAAAAAAAACAACAGCAAGTACTAGAGCTAGAGGGTGAGCTCCAGCAGCTGGAGGCGGAAAGTATCAGGTCACCTAGTGAAGCCACCACACACCAACTAACCATTAAGCAGCTAGAATATATGAACCTTGGCCAGAGAGCGGATGCGGGCCAGATTACTGCATGCACAGCACAAGCTATATGAAGTGGGTGACAGGGAGGGGAAAATGCTTGCCTGGCTGGAGAAGAGAGAGCAAGGGGAGCGATGGGTACCCAGACTGACCCTTAAGGATACAAAGCAGATTTCAGATCCGCAAGAAATTGCAGAGGCATTCGCAAACCATCTAGAGAAGGTCTATACCTCCTCGACTGCATATACGGCAGAGGACTCCCAACAATTACTAGCAGATATGCATCTGCCCACCTTATCTGAGGCTGACAGGAACGTAATGGAAGAGGATCTCACAGATGATGAAATCCGAAAGGCAATAAACAGTATTCAGTCAGGGAAAACAATGGGACCCAATGGGGTCCCTATTGAATTTCTTAAAACAATGACTTCACAGGTCGCACCCCACCTAAGGGAAATGTATAATGAAAGCTACGAAAAAGGAGTCCTGCTGGAAGACCAGCGTCTGGCTTCTATTGTAGTCATTTGGAAGCCGGGGAAGCCCGCCGATAGTTGCTGTTCTTATAGACCGATTTCTTTAATCAACGTAGAAGCAAAAATCCTTGCAAAACTTCTGGCCTCCCGGTTGGTCTCCATAATCCCATCCTTGGTCCATCCTGACCAATCTGGCTTTGTGCCGGGTAGTAGGAACACAGCACTGAATAACCACCGCTTTCACAATATCCTGGGGCGGCAAAAATTAATTGAGGAAGATGTAGTGGTGTTATCCCTAGATGCCTCAATGGCATTCGATTCGATAGAATGGCCATATCTTTTTGAAATGCTAAGACACCTGGGGTTCGGCCCGAAATTTTTGGGCTGGGTTAAGCTGCTCTATACAGAACTGTGAAGCCAGGTCAGGGTTAACAACCGCACGTCCAGAACATTTACGCTAGGAAGAGGCACCAGACAAGGTTGCCCCCTATCCCCCCTGATTTTCTCCTTAATATTGGAGCCACTGGCATCCTGGGTGAGAGGTGATGTACTGCTCAGAGGGTTGAAATGGGCAGAGGGGCATGAAGACAGGATATTGTTATATGCGGACAATATCCTGTTCTACCTAGCGTCCCCTCGTACATCAGTGCATAGAATTTTAAATATTTTTACGAATTTCTGCAAATATTCTGGTTATTCAATTAATTGGACCAAATCAATACTCTTCGTCCTTCAGGGACCAGTTCCTAAACTCCCCCCGGGCTGCGAGGTGGAGATAGCCTTTGACAAATTCCACTACCTAGGGATCTTTATAACCCCTGATTCTCAACTCTTCCATGACAAAAATTTAGCCGTCCCCTTGGAGAGATTGCGTACTGACGTTAAACATTGGAGATCCCTGTCCCTCTCTTTGCTGGGTCGGGCTGCCCTATTTAAAATGCTGGCTCTCCCACGTTTCCTATACATCCTTCAAAACTGCCCCTGCAAGGTTCCCGAAACCTACTTCAAGAGTTTGGAAAGTGAGGTTAGAACGTTACTGTGGAATGGAGGAGTGCCTTGTATAGCGCTACATAAACTGACTAAGGGGTGGTACGACGGGGGGGATTGCACTCCCTGATATACAACTCTTCTATTGGGCCTCACACCTAGTGGTAGTGAATCACTGGATATATCGCTCCCCGTTAGACCCTGCATACATGCTAGACAGATATCAGATGGGTAGAGAGGGGTGCCTAGGAGCTTTATATACGAAGGTCCGGAAAGGGCAGTACCTAGGCCCAACAGCTCAAATGGTGGAAATTTGGCAACAGGCGACTAGACGTCTTGGCTGGACAGATGTACTGACCCAGGCCACGCCATTATGGTCCACTCAAAAACTAGGACTTTTGTGTCATCAGCCAGGGTTTGATAAATGGGACACAATTGGAATCTCCACTATAGGCCATCTAGTGAAAAAGGGCAAAATCCTTACATTTGTGGAGTTAAGGGAGACATATGAATTAGCCCAAGGGGAGGCCTTTCACTATTTGCAGATCCACCATGTCCTCACAGCAGCACTCCCGGACATAGGAAACTTACCGGAATCGTCCCCACTGGAGGATCGGTTGCTTTCTGAACCGATCTTTCACAAAGCTATATCACTAACGTACCGAAAATTATGTAATAATTTGCCAGATCCGTTTCAAACTCTCCGAGACAGGTGGCAAGCTGACATGGGGCACCTTGAAGACGAAGACTGGCAAATAGCACTGATGTCCCCAAGGGAGGCAGCCATCACTCTTCTTCTCCATCTTATCCAATTAAAAATCCTAAATAGAACGTATCTCACTGGGGTCACACTAGCGAAAATGGGAACTAGACAGGATACACTATGTCTGCGTGGATGTCACCAAGAGGCAACCTTTTACCATACTATATGGGACTGTCCACTAATAAGACCCATATGGGAAAAGGCAACAAAACACATGCAGGACGCACTGGGGAAAAAGATAACTCTTACACCATCACTGGGGCTCCTTAACATCTGGGAGGCGACTGACCTTACAGAGGTGGAACAAGAACTGGCTACTCTAGGGTATACCTTAGTGAAACCTGCAATAGCAATGAAGTGGGGAGTGGCGGAAGGACCATCGACAAAGATTTGGGCAAACGAACTAGACAAATGTATGATTGCAGAAAAAGAGGTGTGTAAATCTAGAGGATGTCACAAGAAATGGGATAAAAAATGGAGCAAATGGAAAGCACACCGAGGGGACTTGTGTGTCTCCCCAACTAAAGAAATGGAAATGTTAATGCATAGTGGATATTTTCTTGAAACGAGTGACTGAATAGATACACAATGTCATGTATTCTGTACCTGATGTAACGAGGCTGCAATGTATGAATACCAATGTTTGTGATTATTCGCAGTTTTGAAACTAATAAAAAAATCTTTAAAATAAAAAAATAAAAATGAAGATGCCTATGGAACTTTGATTAAAAAAAAAGAGTATCACAGTCATATGAAAAAATATATGAGATGAACTGTAACTGGCAATAGGTGCAAATTTACATATTTTGAGATCAGTGACATATATATTGTGTGGTATTTGTAGAGTATGTCTTTAAGATGTTAGTACCAAATGTTTTTGCAAGTGAAAGGAAAATAAATTTAGGCCCTTTTATTCCATTGTGTACTTTATAGAAAAACAACAGTATAATACTGTTGAAAGTTACAATGAGCAATGTCTTTAAAAATGACAATGTTTTAAATGACTAAGCATCATGTGGAGAACAGACAGTTGTATGTTATTTGCATTCTGGGAGTTGTAGTACTTTTGGGCACATTGTCAAAGAGGAGTAGTGTAGTCACAAATAAAAGATAAGAAGATTGTGCTGTACCTGTATATCAATTACAAAGTACTAATACTTGTTAGTTATGTATTAGGAAGTGTTTGCTAATGTGGTTTGTAACTTATATGACCGGTTTGCATATGCTTAGATGGTGAGCTATGGTTTTTGTGGTTCCAGATAGTTATATGTACAATTAAAAACTTTTGAATTTACTTAAAAATGCAGAGAACCATATATTTTCAGAAAGATGGCCTGAAGGCGTATATCTATTATGAAATTGCACATATGCTTATATGATGATCTGTGTATGGTGAGGGTGGTGCATTACTTTAAATATGTTCTGTTTAAAACTGAGGAGGATTAGTAGTGCAGAGCATCTTGAAAGAGTTCTTGTGCTAGTTTCACTTGGCCTGTAACATTTCTTTGAGAAATGCTGAATACATGTTTAAAACACACAACAAATATTTGAGAAATGATGTAGGTTTTGAAAAAGTGATAATTGTTTTCAGTTTTAGAAACGTACTGATGCATGTGCACATTGAGTAACAGATCAATGTACACTCCTACAGAGTCATGTATCCAATTATATATCAAGTGTCATACCTACACTTCACTCACACATAGATCAGTAGAAAAGGAAAAATACATTAAAACAGGTAGTTTGATACGGACAGGAGGACTTTAAGAATCACTCACATATATAGTGACAACTGTTATATATCTAACAGCAATGGAGGTACTTTCATAGTCATTCAGGCAGTGATCACATACTCATCCAATCACCCGGTCACTACTCAAGCAGTCATCCATGCACTCTTCCAACCACGCAGGCACTACCTATGTACTCATTGAATCATGCAGCCCCTACCCATGCATTCATCTAATCATCTTTACAATCACCAAGGCTGTACCTATGGATTCATTCAAACACCTAGGCACAACCCATGTACTTATCCAAACACCCACTCACAACCCATGCACTCATCCTGTAACACACCAAGTACGCAAACTATACATTTCATTTCATTCTCTTTTAGAGAGCCAGAGAAGTGAAAAACAGAGGCAGTGAATTATCTACAAACTTACATGCAGATGCAATCGCAGCTCAAAATATTGACTGAGATACGCATTTAGATATGGGTAAAGAACTTCTTTATCATGTTTCAGGCCTGCTAAAGTTAAGCCAGCGCATGTTGTTTTACAGCTAGCCAAACTGTCTGATTTAAAACTTCTATAGAAGGCATAAAGTAGTTTTCAACCATGCATAGGTTATCACTGAGGTACTCTGCAGCTATACTACACTAGAGGTTGGTATGTGTTTAAAAGGTAACACATGTAGTCTGAAGATTCACTGAGCTATATGCTCTGATACAAACTAAATGTTTAAATAGTGGAAAAATGTAATCTCTTTCTATGAAATTAACTGGTACATGTACTTCTCATCAATATTGATTTAAGTACAGAGGGTTACAATGCCAATAAAAACTCAAAGAAGAAAGAAGCAGCAGCAAACTCACCATCTCCTGAGAACTGGGAAACAAAAAGGGCAAAATTCAAAAAAGGTGGTAAAAGAGAAAAGAACTGCTGGTAAGAGGACAAAGACTTTTTGTAAAACTGTATGTGCACAAGTGGAAACAATGGAAAAACAAGTAAACAAAAAAGAAAACAGTATACCAACTATCAAAGGAAAAATGTAATTGTTGAAAAAAGGAAAGGCTTTAAACAGAAGGCAGAGGCAGTTCAAGGATATGAGAGTTAGAAGCCATTTCTTGGGTTTGGTTCTCCATCACATCGGGAATCTTCCGTCCAGGTGTTGATGTTGCCTCAAGTGATGGAGATGGCCCTCTAAGCTCTTTTTCATGTATTACTCTTTTTAGCTGATTTTGAGGTAGGTCCTCAAATGATAATTCATAGAAGTTGCCCACAGCTGTTCTTTTTGCTGGTACCTCTTGACAAACCTCTATCACAAAGAGAGCACTTATCAAGCTTTGCTACTGTTTTGGACTCTTCAGATGGAATTATAAAAAACTGTCAATCAATGATTATTTTCCTTGGAGGAGGGTTATGTCCTTCTGAATCTTTTCCATGCATTACCTTAACATTTTCCTCCGTGTCCTGAAGGACCTGGTTCTCTTCTCCTTCTTCTGAAGCCCCCAAAGTGCACTGGGAAACAAATCTCTCTCTTTGTGGAAATCACAACCACCTTCTCTGAATGCTGCTGGAAAGTGAAAAACCTTTAACAAAAAGATTATGGATGGGTCTTCCTGTGAAGATACTAGAAAACTGTATTATTCAATCACATCACTGTTTGTCCTGGTCACATGATGTTCACGGCAACTGAGGTCTTCGCGATTATCGGTATTGGTAATAAAAAGTAATTTCCAATGAAACATAAACAAATATATAAATTTTGAGAATGTGTAAATTATTACAAAGTTTGTATTACACCACAATATAACTGTATATTTCATTTTTGGACTTGTTGAAAAGGACGCAGCCTACACGGTTAAGAGAAGTACACAATATGGGTTGTCTTGGACAAGAACAGTGTCCCCACTTTGCAAAGTGGGGATGTTGTTTTTGTCCAAGACAACGCATATTGTGTATTTCACAAATTTCACGCCCCTGGTCAGAGGGTGGTACCCACCTGCACCCTACATAAGATCTACACAGAAGAAAAAGGATTAAAACGTGTTAACTACAGAGTGCCAACATTTAAGCTCTATGCTTTGCATACACGGGTAACAGAGACATCGCAAATGCCGACAGCACCATGGAAATAGAAATTTTTGAAAAACATATTATTTACAAAACAATGAAGCTTTAAAAAAATCTAAATATGATGCTACTTTATTCCTTACTTTAAACATTGTTTACATTACTTTATTTTTACTATGAAACTATTTTTATATATGCTAATAAAATTTACAAAATAAAAGACACATTGTTCCTTCGTAGTTCTATTTTTCAGTAGCAAACCTTTACAGATCAGCCTCAAACTTGGAATGCACACCATTTTTAAAGTAACAAATTGTTCTTGCATATAACTAACTATGGGTCAACTCTTTGCTGTGTTAAAAAACCTTAGAAAATTACTTTAAAAACCAAAGGTTACAGGGCGGATATAGTTAGGAAATTGAATTTATAAAAAACCTTAGAAATTCACTGAAAAAAAACAAAGGTTTTAGGGACGTTTTAGTTCAGAAATAAAATTTTAAAAACCTTAGAAATTCACTGAAAAACTCAAAGGTTACAGGGACATTATAGTTATGCGCAGGTTTCACTCATACAAAACCAGTGAAATTCAGCTGATATAAATGAGTGAGATAACTATAACTTGCGCCCCGCAATGCACTACTTATGGCCTCACATATTACATTACTCATGACATGGTCAGTGACATCACTGATGACATCACTGATTACATCTCAAATGACATCACTGATGACATCATTGATGACATCATCCACAGAATCTCTGACTCATACTATCACCCAGGCACTGCATTTTCACTCAGCCCCTCTCCCGGGCACTACACTTGCACTCATTCAATCACCCAAGCACTACGTATGTAGTCATCCAATCACCCAGGTACTGCACTTGCACTCATCCAATCTCCAAGACACTACTCAGGCACTCATCCAGTCACCCAGGTGGTAGACATGCAGTCATCCATTCACTCAGGTACTACCCATGCAGTCATGCAGTCACCCTGGCACTGCACCTGCACTCATACATTCACCCAGGTACTGCATGTGCACTTATCCATTCAACCAGCCACTGTACTTGCACTCATCCAATCATCCAAGCACTACACTTGCACTCATACAATCACCCAGGCACTGCACTTATAGTCATTCATTCACCTAGGCAGTACACTTGCACTCATTAAGTCACCCAGGCATAACGGAGGCAATCATCCTGGTAGAACCCATACACTCATCCAATCACCCAGGCACTACACCTGCAGTCATGCATTCTCACAGGCACTACACTTGCACTCATCCACTCACCCAGGCAGTACCCATGGAGTCATCCATTCACTCAGGCACTACTCATGCAGTCATGCAATCACCCAGACACTGCACTTGTACTCTTTCATTCACCCAGGTACTGCACTTGCAGTCATGCAATCACCCCAGCACTACCCATATATTCATCCAATCACCTAGGTACTACTCATGCACTCATTCAATCACCCAGGCAGTACCATTCACTCACACTATCACCCAGACACTACCAATGAAATCATCCAATCACCTAGCCACTACCCATGTAATCATGCAATCACCCAGGCACTACCCATACATTCATCCAATCACCAAAGCACTACTCATGCACTCATCCAATCACCCAGGCACTACCATGCACTCATCCAATCACACTGGTAGTACTCATGCACTCATTCAATCACCCAGGTACTACGCATGCACTCATCCAATCATGCATGCATTCCCCATGCACTCATCCAATCACCCAGGCACTACACATGCACTCATCCAATCATGTATGCATTACCCATGCACTTATCAATCACCTCAGGCACTACGCATTTACTGACCCAATCACCCAGACACTAAACATGCACTCATCTAATTATCAAGGCACACCACATGCAGTTCTCTAATCACTCAGACACTACCCATGCAGCCTTCCAATCACTCAGGCACTACCCATGCAGTCATACAATTACTGAGGCACTACTCATGCTCACATGCAAATAACCCACACACTGTTCATGCACTCATCCAGTCACCCAGGCACTACCCGTGCACTCATCCAATAACCCAGGCACTACACATTCACTCTTGCAATTGCCCAAGCACTACCCATGCATTCATCCAATAACCGTGGCAGTACCCATACACTCATCCAATCACCCAGGCAGTACTCATGCATTTATCCAATCACCCATGCAGTCATTCAATCACCCAGGCACTACCCATGCACTCATATAATCAGCCAGGGACTGCCCATGCACTAGTGCAATCACCCATACAATTCAGTTAGATTCATCCAATCATCCATTTAGTAGTAATATATTGTTTTGGGGGGGTTGGGTGTTTTGTTTGTGGTTTTTATGATTTTTGTTTTTTAAACTTTTTTTGTCTTTCTGATGCACAGGCAACAACAGGTTGTAAAAATAGAGTATGCACTTAGTAAAAGGTACAGAAAAGAAAGTTTAAAACAAAATTAACGTGTGGCTTTTGGCTGCAGCACACATCGCTGAAATAACCTGCAATCCCGCAGATAGTCCATTCTATACTGTACATGATTACATGTTGAAATTCTGAAGCCATTTCTTGGGTTTAATATCCATCACATCGGAAATCTCTCCGGATGAAATTGCAAAAATCAATGCTTGTTTTCTTTGAAGGAGGGTTATCTTCTTATAAATCTCACTATGCATTACCTCCACATTTTCCTCTGCCTACTGAAGGACCCGGTTCTCTTCTGAAGCCATTGGAAAAAAAGAAATCTCTCCCCTTCCAGAAACTACAACCACCTTGTCTGAATTCTGCTGAAAATTAAAGAACCCTCAAGATAAAAGATATGGGTGGGTTTTCCTGTGAAGATACTAGAAACGTGTATAATCCAATCACATTATTGTTTGTTCGTGTCACATGATCTTCACAACTACTGACATCTTGGAGATTATCAGTAAAAGTAATTTCCAATCCCACATAAACAAATATATTAAGTTTGAGAACGTGTAAATTAGTACAAAGTTTGTATTACACCACTATATAACTGTATATTTCATTTTTAAACTTATTAAAAACAGCACGCTCTTAGAGGGTGGCGACAGCGCCGTGACTTCGGGTGGTGCAGCAAACAAAGAAAATACATCAAAAACGTACATTTTATGAAAACCAGATAGAAAAATACTAGGCAAAGCAGCCCACTAGCAAACCCCTAAAGGCAAACATCACGTATACTATCCAAATATTTGCATTTTACCCCATGTTGAAAACCACACACTCTTAGCAGATGGTGACTTTGCTGTGCCACGATCAAAGAAAATACATTAAAGCGTACATTTTACAAAAGCCAGATATAAAAACACGAATCAATGCAGCCCACTACCAAACATAGCCTATACTTTCCAAATATTTGTCTATTAGAACATGTTTCAAATTCACGCAGCTACAAGGTTAACAAAGACATCATAAATGCTGGCGGAACCATGGAAACAGAAAATTTAGTAAAAATATTATTTACAAAACAATAAACCTTTTTGAAAAAATCGAAATACGATGCTACTTTAATCCTAACTTTAAACAGTGTTTACATTTCTTTCGTTCCACTATGAAACTATATTTATATATGCTAATGAAATTTACAAAGTAAAACACACCTTCTTTCTCCCCAAATCTATTTTTCACTACCAACCTTACTATACTGTTAAGTGCAAAAATTGTTCAGTATTGTCAAACAGTGATATAGGATAGTATAGTCAAACACAATTTTTAAAATATCACAGTGTTCGTGCATATAACTAACTCTGGGTCAACTCTTTGCTATGTTAGAAAAACATAAGAAATGATTTTAAAAAGTAAAGGATACATGGACGTTATACTTATGAAATAGAATTGAAAAAAACGTACAAATTAACTGAAAAAAACAAAAGTTACAGGGACGTTATAGTTAGGCGCAGGTTTCACTCATACAAAACAACAAAAATTCAGCAGTTATAGTTAGCTGATTTAACTATACCGTACGCCCCCACAATGTATTGCTTATGACCTCACATATTACATCACTCAATACATGGCCAGTGACATCACTGATGATATCACTCATGACTAGAGGCTGCCCTGGGGAGGTGGTGGTCCCCGGGGCCAAGAACGGCCCCGGAGGGGGGCCATGTGGCCCCCTCCTATTTTAGAGTTTGGAGGTGGTGGTCCCAAGGGTACCGGATCCATGAGGCCACCAACCGAATCAGGTCCCCGGGGCAGGGGGGTTCCGTGAGATCCCCGAGATTATTTTAATTAGCCCCAGGGAGGTGGCGGTCCCCAGGGTAGGGGGGTTTGCGAGGCCCCCCATATTTTTCAAATTAGCCCCAGGGAGGTGGCGGTCACTGGGGCAGGGGGGTATGAGAGGCATACCCATGTTACATGCAGGCAGCATCTATGTCATGAGTGATGTAATATGTGAGGTCATAAGCAGTGCATTATGGGGATGTGAGTTATAATTAGCTCAGCTAACTATAACTGCTGAATTTCTCTGGTTTTGTATGATTGAAATGTCAGCCTAACTATAACTTCCCTGTAACCTATTTTTTTTCAGTGAATTTCTGAGGCTTTTTAATTGTATTTCCTAACTATAATGTCCCAGTAACCTTTGTTTTTTTCAGTGAATTTCTAAGGTTTTTTAAATAGCAGCTGCGTTTGCAGAGTGGTGGAGAAAGGGGCTAGGCCCCCGGCTAATTCTCAGGAATCCCACTTTGTAGGACTTCAAGGAGGTACCAGAAGGGCTTCTTGGCCCCCAAGGTCCCTCAGGAGTAAAGTGGACTTCATGCCCAAACAAGAAGTATACCATGAGCCGCATTTGCAGAGTGATGGAGAAAGGGGGCGTGGTATCTGAAGATTTCATACCAATCCTGCTGTGTGGGACTTACTGAAGGTAACAGGAGGAGTAATTGGAGGCCAACCACCCCTCCTGTGACCTCCAGTAAGCCTCACTCAGCATGATAGCTCATGTCCCTTTTCTCCACCACTCTGCAAAGGGGCCTCCTTGTGCACTACTAGTAGGGGGATGAAGTCCCCTTGACTATTGAGGGTCTTTGGTGGCCAACTATTCCAGCTGCTACCGCCAGCAAGACCCACATAGCTGCAGAGACTTATATGGACTAGGAATAAGGTTAATACATCTTGAACATGTTTTAAACGTCACTTTTTTCTACCAGTTTCCTTAGAGAGGTCAAGCTCACAATGCCTCAATGAGTGTGTCAGTGTCTTTTAGAGGACAAGATGACACATGTAAAGAAGCCTATAGGTAGGAGACAACATCTGTTTCACACTACATTCTCTCCAAATGTGCATAGTAGAAACTGCATGCATCACTTGCTGTTCACTATACCGGGCAACCACATATAGAGCTGTGTGATCAAGTTCTTCCATGACTCCTGCCTAAATAAGAGATCTGTGGTTATGGGACTGAAGGCTGAAGTAACTCTGACAAATGTTGTGCAGTGGTATATTAGACTGTATAGTTTTTAAGTTAGGGTCATCAGCTGCACCACACATGGCAGACTACATGTAGAAGTGCAGACATATCTGAGGAATGGTAGCAGTCAGATATTCAAACTTGACAAAGTATGCTTTCAGTTTAAAGCACACTTTCACCAAGTATGGCCCACTTGCAGTGTACCATTGCAGAGACTTATATGGATTAGGATAAAGATTAATACATCTTGAACATGTTTTAAAGATCACTTTTCTCTACCAGTTTCATTAGAGAGGCAGAGCTCACAATTCCAGGCCTACCCCAAAATCAAAGACCAACTCCTGTCATGCCACTCTTCGGAGTATCAGCATCTTTCTAGAGACCTAAATGAGGATGTAAGTGCTTTTTTAGGGGCAGGATGTCACATGTAAAGAAGCCTATAGGTACTAGTGTTGCAGGGATTCTGCACATACACAGAACTATGTGCAGGATTGTGGGGCCTCAGTGTATAGGGACTAAGCCTTCCCACCACCATAGTGCCCATGAGCCCAGGACCTACTAGCTATAGTGTCTTACTCGCTCTCCTACACACTCTTGAAGAAGCAAATGATTAGACACCCCAGAACTCCCGGATCTTTCAGGAATCGCTGTAACAAGACACACCTTTTCGCTCACACTCTCGTACTTGTCCACAATAAGATCTGACCGAGACACAAATATAGTTCAAAATGTTTATTTTAACTATCGTGCTCTAACATGCAGTGTACAAGCCACAACAAGCAGAAAAATGTATAACACAAATATAGTTAGCATTGCAGCTAGGCCATATATCATAAAGGGATATGTCATCAAACAAAGACAATGGAGAAAGGACTGTAGTGCCTAACCTCCCTCCCCTTGGTAAGGAGTAGTATTATTATATAATAGAAGATCTCTGGGCTTTGTCAGCAGACCCCATACCTTAGACTATAGATGGTATTTCTACATCGTAGCTGCGTGTTGCTCTTCTCTCTGGAAAGGTCCCTCTTCAAGTGTGTGTTACCTAAACATGTATCCCTGTAATACCAAAGTATAAGTCTCCAGCAGCAGCTGCATTAGTATGTTTTGTCTAGGTGCTAGGGGCCTACCAGAACAGAATAACAAGGGGCATTGTTAATTTACCTTGCTCACAATGTTCAGACTAAACTCCAGGAACAAGCAGAGAATGAGCACAGCAGATGATTCTCATGTGAAAGGCATAAACAGAGACTCACAAAAATAAAGCCATGTAGTAAGTAACCCTGGGCGAAGTTCGCGTAGCCGTGCTATGCGAGGCTACGCGAAGATGTACAAAGACTCCGCGAAGCTATGCGTAGCTACGCGAGCATGCGGAGTTGCTTATTTCCGCATGCTCGCGTTGTCTCGCGTATGCTCGCATTGTGCTCGCGTATGCTCGCGAGATGTTTTTGACGTTCGGCAACGTGGATGACGTGTTTGGGGGAAATATCGCGCAAACTTCACCACGCGGTCGCCAATGGGCGTGGCCATCTTGTTTTCCTATCTTTTGCATGGTTCTGGGGCCTGTTTTCCAATCTTTCTCCAATCTTTTCAAGCCTTTGTATTTTACCCTGTTTTTCTGATCTTTTTTATTTATTATTTATCCCTCTCTGTCCCTAAGTCTATATTTTGCGTTTTATTTCTACTTTTACTTCCTTCTTTACTCTCCTACTTCTTCCCCTAACTTTATTTTTTCCTGCTAAATTTTCTTTCCCCCCCCCCACCCACCCCAGAACCATGCCTAAGGGAAAGGGTACCGGCTCCAAGGGCAAGGCGCCTGCGCCAAAGAGCCGCCTGCCTTGCAGCAGACTGCGCCCAGCAGGGGTGCAGGCCCGGTCCCTTTTCAGCGAGGTGAGGTGGCCGCCCTTGTTTTTTTTGTGCAGCACCACCTCCCCTTGACCTTGGCAGCAGGCGGCAGGCCTGGCTCCGGGTACGCTACACAGGAGCGTCACCGCCAGTGGGCGAGGGTGCGCCAGGCAGTGTTTCGCTGCTCTGGGGTCCGGTGCACCCATAACCAGCTGACCCACCGGTGGTCAGACCTGCTAGGTGTTGAGGTCGTGGGGCTTGGTGAGTAGCTAATACTAGTAGTATTGTGTGTTCTCTAGACTGTGTTACTGTTTGTGAGAAGTTGGCCTGGTATATGCTGTTCACTAGTTAAAGTGGACACCTTGCACCAGTACAATTCGACTCTTATGGTAGGTAGGTTTAAGACAACCTTTATAGAAAGCTATCCTAGTGGTAGCTGTGGAGAGCAGCCTTCAGGCTAAGTCTTGGAGGAATGTAAAGCAGCTTGTTTTACCACACAATCTCTTGAATCACCAAATGAAAAGACACCACACAGGTATATATATCAAATATATATGTATTTATTACTAAACAAATCTCTACTAATCTCTTTATGAGATTAGAAGTCAGGAACATATGTACAAGTCAATGTTTTATCAAAATAAGTTAGCACAAGTAAATATCACAATCTTATCTTGGCTAGACCGTGGTCTAGAGCACATAGAATCGAGGGACCCCAAAGAACCACCCCAGGTAGTTGTAGGAGACCCACAGGGGACGGACGCGGTGTTCAGACACTGGTGCG
The DNA here is from genome assembly GCA_963921515.1 of Calotriton arnoldi. NCBI lineage: Eukaryota > Metazoa > Chordata > Amphibia > Caudata > Salamandridae > Calotriton > Calotriton arnoldi. Next base: position 318,694 of record CAWUFW010003376.1, read on the forward strand.
AGTCCTGTATGAGTCTATGCGAGAGAACGCAATTGAGTTATCAATGTTACAGGTCCCTGGCGTATTCGAGGCGAACACACCGATCGGTCAGTACGAGTCGAAGGACGCGGATACTGAGAGAGTTACAAGGGAGTTGGACGCGATGTGTCTAACACAGACGCGAGCCCTGTACGAGCCAGTGCGAGAATCGCACGGGGAAAATAGGAGTTTTAGGGCACTTCTAGGGTAGCTACAAGCAAGCCACTTACAGGGTAAGTAGTTCTAGGGCCAACACCCACAGGAGCACCGTAGTGCTGAAGTTACCTCACCCAGGGGTGCCGGGTGCATAGGTGTCCTTTGGTGTCGGGTTGCAGCGTCGTTCTCAATGGGAACCAATGAAGACTTGCTGCTTGCGACGACAGGAGAAGTGTCCGGTGGAATCCAAGCCTGGATTTGGAAGAAGGAAGACCTGAAAGCAGAGGGGACAGTGTTCAAAGTCACTTGGCAGTGACCCGGGGCAAGGAAGATGAATGCCCACCGTCGTCGACAGATTCAGGTCGTTCATGGGTGTCTTGACTCTTCAACTACATGGTCCAGGCAGTGTCGATGATGACCAGGAGCTGGATTCGGTGTGTCCCACGACGTCTGCAGCTTACTGAGGTGTCGGCGACTCGATTGGAGCCAACAAGCCTTGGTAGCAGCAAGTCTTGTGGAAAGCGTAAAAAGTCAATCGTGCAAACCAGCAAGGTCTGGGGAACTCACCCAGCGAAGGTAAGTCAGGGAAGGCCTGGAGCAACCAGGGGAGCCCTTTGGTTCTGTAGGAAAGTCTTCAGGGGACCCACAAGCTGGCTGGCAAGGGATTGCAAAGATGCCTCGGGAGGATTCCTTCAACAAAGGCCCACGGTCACTCGAGACGGGGTAGGCCTCTGATCTTCGGAGGGATTCCTGCTAGAGGCTGGGACCATACGTGGTCCAAAGCACAAGTTCGTAGAACGTCGTGAAGGGGTTGCACTCAACAATAGTGCACAGTACCCAGGGGATGTGGTTCCTCATCGCTCGTAGGGTCCACTTGCCTCAGCTTCGCTGGGGACTCACGATGGCCTTGGAGAAGTCAGGAAATTCTCTTCCTGGGCTGCAGGGACTTCGGGCTCTGGCAGGAGCGGCATAGTTTGCGACCGTCGTTGTAGTTTTTGGTGCCTGCCAAGCAGGGAGTCACTCCTTGACTCCAAGGGAGATTCTTCAATCTTCCAGAGGTAGTGGAACGTCGAAGGTCCAGGATTCTTCTTAAGAGCGTCGTCCAGGGAGATCTGGGTTGCAATGCACAGGTTCCCCCTCTTATACTAAAAGAAGGGAGGGACTAGCTCTATGACCCCACCTATGGGAGGGTCAGGGAGGGGTGGCTACACCCACTTCCCTTTGTCCAGTTTCACGCCAGAGCAGGGACAGGTAGCCCCTGAGCTGGTTTGAACTGGCATATGCACAGAGGAGCCTTCTGCTCCCCCAGTGCAGGACTTCAAAGCACTCTAGGAGTGCACCCACCCAGCCCCAATACACTAAACCCTGTCTGGGAGGTGGTCACACCCCCTTTGGGACAGGATACCTATTGTTGGGCCTCCTCCACTGCGAGTGTCGGTCATCAGCAGGAGGGCAGCCCAGTGTCTGTGACTGGTGGCATCCATTTTGTGATGCCAGGGCTCCACAGGATTCTACCGCGTTTCCACAGTAGGTACATGTCTATCCCTCTAGAAGGGTGGAATGCTACCCCCGCCGCCAGAACTGGCGGGGGGGTAGTATTCCAAGATGTTTGACACCAAACACGACATGTTTCCGTGCAGCCATCCCAAAGTTAGCATTTAACGCGAGGTTATAATGCGCTTAAGAGTATATGGTCAGGCTGCACTACAAACAGCCTCAGAGAAGGGTCTCCGAATGCTGCAGAGCTCTGCTCATGCAGGGGCACCCTCTCACATGGGAACCAAGCACTCTGCCTTCAGGATTGATAAGGCCTGCCATAGGAGTGACTTATAGGTTTATATGTGTGTATCTATGTAGTGATATAGGTAGCCTATATCACAGTAAGGGGTGCATGCACCACCTTACCCAGGCTGCAGTAGCAGACCTGTGGTGTCAGATTTAGTCTGCTTCCCAGGGGTGGCACAATACATGCTTCAGCCCCTGGTAGGCCTGTGAAGTACCTATGCCCTTGGTACCTAAGGTACCATATACTAGGCACTCATAAGGTACCACAGTATCCAATCACTAGTCGTTTAGAGAGAACAGAGAGGCTGGGGCCCTGATTGGCAGGGTCCCAGCCTGACTATAGCCAGAAACCAGTGTAAACATCAGAAAACAAGTGGGGGCAATGTAGGAAGGTGGAATCTGACTATATGGTTGCCCCCACTTTTTTTATGGTGTTTTGCTGGTTTATGACTTAGTTGGACTGGGATCCTGCTATTCAGGGCCCCAGTCTATCTGCTTTCTCTGTAAAAGGTTTCCATGTGCCTTAGGCACATCTCTGATTGGAATCTGGAGTGCCCTTATAAGTCCCTAGTATATGGTATACTATGTACCAAGGGCATAGGTACCTCAGAGGCCTACCAGGGGCTGCAGCATGTATTGTGCCACCCCTGGAAGGCCATCCAAACTGACACCACAGGTCTGCTACTGCAGCCTGGGTAAGGTGGTGCATGCACCCTTACTGTGATATAGGTTACCTATATCACTACATACATACACACATATAAACCTATAATTCACTCCTATGGCAGGCCTTATCAATCCTGAAGGCAGAGTGCGTGGTTCCTATGTGAGGGGTGCCCCTGCATGAGCAGGGCCCTCTGCAGCGTTCGGAGACCCTTCTCTGATGCTGTTTGTAGTGCAGCCTGACCATATACTCTAAGCGCATTATAACCTCGCGTTAAATGCTAACTTTGGAATGGCTGCACCTAAACATGTTGTGTTTGGTGTCAAACATCTTGGAATACTACCCCCGCCAATTCTGGCGGCGGGTAGCATTCCACCCTTCTAGAGGGAGAGACATGTTAACCCTGGCCTGGCCGGTAACTTCTTTCTAAAGCCTGGCATCACAAAATGGATGCTACTGCCACAGACACAAGTCTGGCCTCCTGCTGCTGGACGAAACTCCGGCAGGGGAGGCCTGGACAATAGGTTTCCTGTCCCAGGGAGGTGTGACCACCTCCCCAGACAGGATAATGTGTATTGGGGCTGGGCGGGAGCACTTTCTGGTGCTTTGAAGTCCTGCACTGGGAGCACACTTGGTGTCCCTGTGCATACCCCAGTTCAAACCGGATCAGGGGCTTGCAGCCCCTGCTTTGGCGCGAACTGGACAAAGGGAAAGGGTGTAGCCACCCTCTGCCCTGACCCACCCATAGGTGGGGCCGCAGAGTAGTCCAACCCCTATCCTTAGTATAAGTATAGGAACCCAGTCCTTAGGACTTTAGATTATCCCTGGACGAAACTCTGAAACTGAATCCTGGACCTTCGACGCTCTACTCACGATTAGAGGACAGAAGAATCTCCCTTGGGGTCAAGGAGTGACTCCCCTGCTTGGCAGGCACCAAAGAAGCATCTGTCCAGTTCGCATTTCTGAAGCTCCCGTCAGACGCCAAAGTCATCGCATCACCAGATGTGGATTCTCAGACTTCGCCGAGGCTACCCTGAGTCCCCAGCAAAGCTGAGGCCCGTGGCTATCATGGGTGACTTGAGACCGTGACCCCTGGACACCGAGCACATTTGCAAGTGCATCCTCTTCTGGGTCTCCCAAGAAGTCGTGCATTGGGCTCCGAGTAGCCCTAGCCTCCAGCACCAACTGCACCGAAGATCACTGGCCCCCACTCCACGAGTGTCCTGTAAGCCAGATCCACGTGCGGCGTCACGAGGCTCCTTCGCGGTTGCTAGCCCGTTGGCTAGTAGCCCTTAACGAAGACCAATCCTTTTCTAACTTGGCATCCTGGTTGCTCCAGGCCTGCCCTCACTTACCGTCGCTGGGTGAGTTCCCCAGACCTTGCTGCTCTGCACCATCGACGATCTACATCTTCATCAAGACTTGCCGTTGCCAAGGCTTGTTGGGTCCAATCCGGTCGCCGACACCTCAGCACTCGACAGACATCGTGTATCAGCCTGAATCCTGCTCCTGGTCACCGACAACGCCTCCTGAACCTCGTGGCTGAAGAGTCAAGACGACCGTCAACGCACCTGAAGCACTCGACATCGGTGGGCATCTGTCCATCGCCATCCTGGTCACTGGCTAGTGACCCAGACTCTGTCCCCTCTGCTTTCAGGTTCTTCAGAACTCCGATCCACTCTTGGATCCACCCGGACACTTTTCTCTTGGTCGCCAGCAGCACTTTGCAGCAGATCGCCATTCAAATCGACGACGAAACCCGACCCCGAAAGGCACCTATGCACCCGGCTTCCCTGGGTGAGGTAACACTAGTACTCCGGTGCTCCCGTGGGTAGAGACTCTTCAAAGTCCTAGATCTCAAAGGGTTTGGTCCAAGTCCTCTTTTAAGTGTCCTTTTCTCTAATTTCCCGATCACGACTTTCTCCATAGAAGTCAACGGCGTATCGCGGTTGTGTATTTACACTGCACGCGTCTCCCGTGGGTCCCCTGTGTCACTACCTTGGGTGGTTCCTTGTGGTCCAAGCACTTCTAGAGGCTCTAGGCCTAGTGTCTAGTTCAGTCGTGGTTCGCATACCACTTTATTGGTATATGGTTTGAGTACGCCCCTAGGGCCCAAACGTGTATTTGTGCTATTACTGTGTTTAAATAACTTCTAACTTATGTACTTCGAACTCTAGCCTCATAAAGAGACTAGAGGGGTGTGGTGCTCTTTCATTTGGTCACTCAAGAGATTATAGACTGGTAAAACAAGCTGCTTTACATTCCTTCAAGACTTAGCCTGAAGGCTGCTCTCCATAGCTACCACTAGGATAGCTTTCAATAAGGTTGTCTTTAACCTATCTCCAATAAGGGGTTGTTTGGACTGGTGCAAGGTGCCCACTATAATTAGTGGACAGCATATGCCAGGCCAACTTCTCACAGGCAACATAAGAGGCAGATCCTACTCTCCTACACACCCCCCCCCCAAACGCAGGGACACTAAACTAACCTTGACAAGTTGAGTCTTCGTGTTCTAAGTGGAAATACCTTGAGAGTCCATCTGCATTGGCATGTTGGGTCTCAGGTCTATGTTCCACTGTATAGTCCATCCCCTGTAGGGAAATGGACCACCTCAAAAGTTTTGGGTTTTCACCTTTCATCTGTTTAAGCCATAGGAGGGGCTTGTGGTCAGTCTGAACTATGAAGTGAGTGCCAAACAAGTATGGCCTCAGCTTCTTCAGGGCCCACACCACAGCAAAGGCCTCCCTCTCTATAGCTGACCAATGTTTCTCTCTAGGGGTCAGCCTTCTGCTAATAAAAGCTACTGGCTGGTCTTGACCTTCATCATTCAGTTGAGACAGTACAGCTCCCACACCCAGCTCAGAAGCATCTGTTTGGACAATGAACTTTTTGGTGTAGTCTGGACTCTGTAAGATGGGGGCAGTGCACATGGCCTGCTTTAGGTCTTCAAATGCCTTTTGACAGCTAGCTGTCCACTGAACCTTTTTGGGCATTTTCTTTGAGGTTAGATCATTCAAGGGGGTCACTATAGATCCATATCCCTTCACAAACCTCCTATAGTACCCAGTCAGGCCTAAGAAGGCTCTCACCTGTGTCTGGGTGGTGGGAGCAACCCATTCCATTATGGTTTGGATTTTGCTCTGTAAAGGCTGAACCTGGCCTCCACCCACAAGGTGGCCCAAGTACACAACCTGACTCTGCCCTATCTGGCACTTAGTGGCCTTGATAGTGAGGCCTGCTTTCTGCAGAGCCTCCAAAACATTTCTGAGGTGGACCAGGTGATCCTGCCAGGAGGAACTAAAGACAGCAATATCATCTAGATAAGCTGAGCAATAAGTTTCCATCCCTGCCAGAACTTTGTTCACCAACCTCTGAAAAGTGGCAGGTGCATTTTTCAATCCAAAGGGCATCACCACAAAGTGGTAGTGCCCACCAGGGGTCGAAAATGCTGTTTTGGCTTTTGCATCATCAGCTAATCTGATCTGCCAGTAGCCAGCTGTTAGGTCAAATGTACTTACATACTTGGCTGAGGCCAAAGTATCAATCAGCTCATATGCCCTTGGTATGGGATAGGCATCAGTCCTAGTGACTGCATTGAGGCCTCTGTAGTCTACACAAAACCTCATTTCTTTCTTACCACCCTGGGTATGAGGCTTGGGTACTAGGACTACTGTGCTAGCCCAAGGGCAATCTGAAGGCTCAATCACACCTAACTCCAACATTTTCTGGACTTCAGTCCTGATACAGTCCCTGACACGGTCAGGTTGCCTGTAGATTTTACTCTTGACAGGCAGACTGTCTCCAGTGTCCACCTCATGGGTGCACCAGGTAGTCTGACTAGGGGTCAGGCTAAACATATGTCTGTACTGCTGCAGAACTTGTCTGCACTCAGTTTGCTGATGGTCAGTGAGGCTGCTTGCCAAAGCAACACCATCTACTGACCCATCATCAGGGTTCTGTGAGAGCAGGTCAGGGAGAGGGTCACTCTCCTCCTCCTGTTCCTCATCAGTTGCCATGAGCAAGCCCATGTCAGCCCTGTCAACATATGGTTTCAATCTGTTGACATGGAGCACCCTCAGGGGCTCCTGGGAGTTCCAAGATTCACCAGATAGGTGACTTCTCCCTTTGCTCAACTATTGTATGGGGGCCACTCCATTTGTCTTGGAGGGCTGCTGGGGCCACAGGCTCCAACACCCACACTTTCTGTCCTGGCTGGTACACAGTCAGCACAGCCTTTGGTCATGCCAAGATTTTTGTAATTCTTGGCTGGCCTCCAGGTTTTTGGTTGCCTTTTTCATGTATTTAGCCATCCTGGAGCGGAGACCAAGTACATAGTCCATCACATCCTGTTTGGGGGGTTTGAGAGGTAACTCCCAGCCCTCTTTTACCAAACATAATGGACATCTTACAGGATGCCCAAACAGAAGCTCAAATGGGCTGTAACCAACCCCCTTCTGTGGAACCTCTCTGTATGCAAACAACAGGCAGGGAAGAAGAAGGTCCCATTTCCGCCTAAGCTTCTCTGGGAGTCCTTTAATCATTCCCTTCAGGGTTTTATTGAAGCGTTCAACCAACCCATTGCATTGTGGGTGATAGGGGGTGGTGAACTTATAAGTTACACCACACTCCTTCCACATTGCCTTCAGATATCCTGACATGAAGTTTGTACCTCTGTCAGAGATGACCTCCTTTGGGAAACCCACTCTGGAGAAAACTCCAATGAGGGCTCTTGCCACCACAGGGGCTGTGGTGGTCCTCAGAGGAATTGCCTCTGGGTACCTGGTGGCATGATCCACTACCACCAGGATAAATCTGTGCCCAGATGCAGTTTGAGGGTCAAGGGGACCAACAATGTCAATCCCTACCCTTTCAAAGGGTACCCCCACCACAGGTAGTGGTATCAGGGGGCCTTTGTTGTGCCACCTGCCTTGCCACTGGCTTGGCAGGTGACACAGGAGCGACAAAACTCCTTTGTGTCCTCTGACATATGTGGCCAATGAAAATGTGGAACAAGCCTGTCCCAGGTCTTGTTTTAGCCCAAGTGACCTGCCAAAGGGATATCATGTGCTAGGGTCAAGAGGAACCCCTAAACTTCTGAGGTATTACCAACCTCCTGGTGGCTCCAGGGGCTGGATCTCTACCTTCAGAATATAGGAGTCCCTCATCCCAATAAACTTTATGGGACCCACTAGCACTCCCAGCAGCCTCAGCAGCAGCCTGCTGTCTGAGGGGTTCAAGAGAGGGGCAGCACTGTTGCTCCTTACTCAGATCTTCCCTAGAAGGGCCCCCTGCCCCCAAGAACTCAACCTGATCAGGCTCAAGTTCCTCTGGGGCAGTTCCTTCTTCAGGATCTGCTCCTCCTCCCTTAAGAGGGGAATCAGTGATCTGTGACAGAGGGGAAGGTACTGCCTTAACCCTACTGCTCCTCTTCTTGGGAAGCATCTGGTCCATGGTTTCAGGATCCAGAGCTGGTTCAGTGTCATGCATTTTGGCCTGTGACCTGGTCACAGCAAATACCTTTGCAGGGATGCCCAGCATCTCAGCATGAGTCCATAACTCTACTTCAGACCAGGCTGAAGTTTCTAGATCATTGCCCAATAGACATTCTACAGGGAGGTCTGCACTGACTACAACCTTCTTGAGGCCAGTTATCCCTCCCCAGGAGAAATTCACAACTGCCAGACTATGGTTGGTCCTGGCATTGCTTGCATTGGTCACCTGGTACATTTCACCCAGGATGATCTGTCCAGGGTCCACAAGATCCTCTGCCACCATGGTGACACTAGCACCTGTGTCCCTAAATGCCAAAGCCTGTTTGCCATTTATTACAGGCTGCTGTTTGTATTTGCCCAGATTACTGGGGCTTACTAGGAAGGACATGTCAATGTCTCCAGCACAAATCAGCATTGCCTGAGTGGGTACTCTGACTAGGCCAGAGTCCACTTCAGAACCCAGGGTCAACCCTACTACACCCTTATTCTGAGTACCACCTCCACCAGTAGCTGAACTAGGGGGAACAGTTGCCTTAGGGGCAGGAGTGGTGGTGGTTTGGTCTTTGGACTTGTTACAATCAGACGTCCAGTGCCCTTTCTGTTTACAGAATTTGCACCAGGGCTTCTTTTGGCCTTTTCCCTTGTTGGATTGTGACTCCCCACCAGATGCAGATTTTTGGGGCCCTTGTGAAGACTTCTGGTCTTTTGACTTATCCCCACTTTTCTCAGAGCCCTTAGGATCTTGCTTCTTGGTGTCACCCCCTTGGTTCTGGGGTTTCTGCCTCACCCTAGTTCTGACCCACTTGTCTGCCTTCTTTCCCAAATCTTGGGGAGAGGTCAGATCCGAGTCCACCAGGTACTGATGTAACAACTGGTTCTGGCAATTATTAAGGATCTGTTCTCTCATCATTAGATTATACAATCCCTTGAAATCAGTAACCCTACTGCCAACCAGCCAACCCTCCAGAGCCTTGGTTGCACAATCTACAAAGTCAGTCCAGTCCTGAGTCTGTGCCTTCTGGATGTCTCTGAACTTCAACCTGTACTGCTCAGTGGTTAAGCCAAACCCATCTATCAGTGCACTCTTCAGGACTTCATAGTCATCAGCATCCTCTTCTCTAACAGTGAGGAGCTTGTCTCTACCTTTATCTGAAAAGGAGAGCCACAAGATTGCTGCCCACTGCTTTTGGGGGACCTGTTGTACTCTACAGGCCCTTTCCATAGCAGTTATCCACTTATGGATATCATCCCCACTCTGGTAGGGAGGAACAACCTTGCTCAGGTTCCTATGGTCTGGAATATATTCTCTGCCTCTAGGGACACTGCTGCTGCCACCAGGGGTTCTAACCCCTCTTTTCTAGAAGCTCTCTGGAGCTCAAAGGCTTCTCTATCTAATGCCAACTGCTTGGTTTTGAGGGCAAATCTTGCTTCCTCATACTGCAGCAGTTTGCACAGTCTTTCAGAGGAGGTCTCTCTTCTTGGGAAGTAGGAGTTCCTCTGCTGGACAAATTCTCTGCCAGAGTGATAGGAGCGGTCAGAGTCCCTAGAAAGGGACCTATGCCTCTCCTCCACTGTGTCAGTTCTCTTAGGGAGAATTCCTCTGTCCTTTTCAGACCCCTTGGGGCCTGGCCCTACAATCACAGAGTCTTGGTCAACTTGATGTTCATCATCTGACCCAGACACTGTAATTGACCCACCCCCTGATTCAGACCCATTAGCTCTTAGAGCTAATCTAAGATCATCTGCTGTCAGCAGATCTATCAGGTGTAGTGTGGAGGGACTCTGTCCTATCTTCAGGTGCCTCTCAGCACACATGGCTTTCAAGTCAAAGAAAGTCATGTCCTTATACTGAGGCTGAGTGGATCCACTGGGTCCACCCCTTAAGGACATTCTAGAGTTGTGCAGTGTTGTACTACCTACACTAGTTTGTGGCCTACTGATCCTAGCTTGAGCTGTAGAAAGGGTGTGCTATCCCTTGGCACACAGCTCTAAGTTCAGTAGAACTTATTGATACTAAGCTTGACTTTATATGTACCTTGAGTACCTATAGTGGTTTTCAGTTAGTAATTCAAATAGAGATTTTCTGGTAAAACAATAGCAAGCTGGAATCCCACACGCTGCCACCAATGTGAGAAGTTGGCCTGGTATATGCTGTTCACTAGTTAAAGTGGACACCTTGCACCAGTACAATTCGACTCTTATGGTAGGTAGGTTTAAGACAACCTTTATAGAAAGCTATCCTAGTGGTAGCTGTGGAGAGCAGCCTTCAGGCTAAGTCTTGAAGGAATGTAAAGCAGCTTGTTCTACCACACAATCTCTTGAATCACCAAATGAAAAGACACCACACAGGTATATATATCAAATATATATGTATTTATTACTAAACAACTCTCTACTAATCTCTTTATGAGATTAGAAGTCAGGAACATATGTACAAGTCAATGTTTTATCAAAATAAGTTAGCACAAGTAAATATCACAATCTTATCTTGGCTAGACCGTGGTCTAGAGCACATAGAATCAAGGGACCCCAAAGAACCACCCCAGGTAGTTGTAGGAGACCCACAGGGGACGGACGCGGTGTTCAGACACTGGTGCGAGTCCTGTACGAGTCTATGCGAGAGAACGCGATTGAGTTATCAATGTTACAGGTCCCTGGTGTGTTCAAGGCGAACACACCGATCGGTCAGTACGAGTCGAAGGACGCGGATACTGAGAGAGTTACAAGGGAGTTGGACGCGATGTGTCTAACACAGACGCGAGCCCTGTACGAGCCAGTGCGAGAATCGCACGGGGAAAATAGGAGTTTTAGGGCACTTCTAGGGTAGCTACAAGCAAGCCACTTACAGGGTAAGTAGTTCTAGGGCCAACACCCACAGGAGCACCGTAGTGCTGAAGTTACCACACCCAGGGGAGCCGGGTGCATAGGTGTCCTTTGGTGTTGGGTCAAGGCGTCGTTCTCAATGGGAACCAATGAAGACTTGCTGCTTGCGACGACAGGAGAAGTGTCCGGTGGAATCCAAGCCTGGATTCGGAAGAAGGAAGACCTGAAAGCAGAGGGGACAGTGTTCAAAGTCACTTGGCAGTGACCCGGGGCAAGGAAGATGAATGCCCACCGTTGTCGACAGATTCAGGTCATTCATGGGTGTCTTGACTCTTCATCCACGTGGTCCAGGCGGCGTCGATGATGACCAGGAGCTGGATTCGGTGTGCCATACAACGTCTGCAGCTTACTGAGGTGTCGGCGACTCGATTGGAGCCAACAAGCCTTGGTAGCAGCAAGTCTCGTGGAAAGCGTAAAAAGTCAATCGTGCAGACCAGCAAAGTCTGGGGAACTCACCCAGCGAGGGTAAGTCAGGGCAGGCCTGGAGCAACCAGGGGAGCCCTTTGGTTCTGTAGGAAAGTCTTCAGGGAACCCACAAGCCGGCTGGCAAGTGATTGCAAAGACGCCTCGGGAGGATTCCTTCAACAGGGGCCCACGGTCACTCGGGACGGGGTAGGCCTCTGATCTTCAGAGGGATTCCTGCTAGAGGCTGGGACCACACGTGGTCCAAAGCACAAGTTCGTAGAACATCGTGAAGGGGTTGCACTCGACAATAGTGCACAGTACCCAGGGGCTGCGGTTCCTCATCACACAGTGATCGCTACATGTTTTGCGTGCATTTATAAAACCACAGGGTGACCCGGTCACATGACCGCAAGTTTCACAATAGATATTAAAGACAGACTTTCATGTGGGTACTTTAGTGAAAATACACTCATTTTTCCCTCTAATCATTTGATAAAGGGTTTGTCACTGCAATTATACTACATTCATGAAACAGAATAACAATTCAAATTTCATTGTTACCTATTTACAAAATTGAGTTTTAAAGTGCATGCGCATCATAATTTCGCCTTTCCTAATTTCAATGTAATAAAATGATACAACTCATTCTATCTAGTAGTAATAAATAATGTCATCACACTTTCATTAAAATCCATGAAGTGCTATTCATTTTTCTAATTGCCATTGAAACCAGGTTGGACGGGAAAGAAATCATCCTATAACCCATACATATTCTATCAAAGGAGTGGCTAGTGGGAAACATTATCATGATATATTGTTTATAGCCTATAACCAACACGATACATTAAAGTGCCAATGTCGACTTTCTGCTGGTTTTAAACCTTCGATTACATCCTAAGTGCAGTTTTGATTTTCTCTCAATTTTAGTGTTCTGGAATCTGGGGGAAAAGTTGAAATTTAATAATTACTAATGTCTAAAACGTGGTTTAAAATTTTAAATTTAGTATAAAAATGTTATCAATCTTTTAGTGCAAAATTACGCAATAAAGTGCAAGTGCAAGAGGGTACTGCAGTGACAGTCACATTTCGACCAGTATTCCAATATTTTGGTGCAAGTGCATCACCTAACATATTATACTGGTTTTCATGAATAGTACAATTGATATTTCATAATAAAGTGCAAATGCAATACAGTACTTAAACTATTAACTAAAAGACCATTATTTCCTTTTTATCTTTTTTTATCTTTTTTAAAACCACAAATCATACTTTCAAGACTTAGTTTGCTTATTATACTCCCAGAACAACCCACAACATTCTCTCTTTATAATACAAGCATATATCCTAAAATGTATGTGATACGGGGTTCAATTGATGACTTATCATGATAAGGCTAAACAATACCAGTGTTCTTATTCATTCTCCTATCTATGTCACTTTTCCCCTACTACGGGGCCGATTCCGATCTCGGTCGGAGGCGCACCCAATACCATTCGGTCGGGAAAAAAGCCATGCGAAAGCCTGTTTCCCGACCGAACCGTACGCGGGTCCGTCCGCGCGAGTACGATGCGAAGTCGCCGACCGACTCGTCCGGGCGTCCCGACAGCTCCGACCGACTCGCTCGGACTCGAACCGCTCCGACCGACTCGCTCGGACCCGATTCGCACCGCGCAATGGAGACGTTTCCCGGCCGGGTAAGTACGATGCGCGCCGCGGGCAGTCCGACCGAGCCGCGCACTCCGGCTCGTAAGAGCTGTCGGAGCCGTACTTTGGGGGTCCGTGTCGGACCCCCTGTACGCGTACCCGTGCGAGGCGCACACAGGGGGACCCAAGGGTCCCCCCTACCTGTGCGTGTACGCCGCGAGCGCTTCGCGGCGTACTCGCTGTAGGGGCGCCCTTGTCCGCCTCGCACCCATTGAGGCAATGGGAGCCCGCGTACGCGTTGTACGACCGGCTCCCATTGAGTTCAATGGGAGTCCGACCGACTCGTGTCCGATAACATACGGCCGCATCGTACTCGTTCGGTCGGACTGCACGGGTCCGATTCGGTCGGAAATCTCTCCGGGTCCGGCTCGGTCGGAGAAATTTCCGGCCCGAATCGGAATCGACCCCTACATGTCTGTCTTAACCCATCAAGATCTGGTCACTCTGCTTTTTAAAAAATATAGCTAAAAATCTGAAATTTGGATAACTGATTCAACATCCATGTGGAGTCTTTGTGTTAAATAACATGATGTATTTAGACTCCAATTGGTGAAGTTTGCCCTCTCTGTCACCTCCTCTTCTCAGTTTGGGGACCTGATCAATTGCAAAATAGGACAACTCATTTAAATTGTCTTTATGGACCTCGTTTAGATGACGCGCTACCACATAGTTTTTGTCATTATTTTTGACAGCCCTTAAATGTTGTAAAATGCGAATATGTACCATATGAATAGTACTGCCCACATACATTTTTGGGCATGTACATTGTAGGATGTAAACAACATATTCGCTCCTACAGTTGAGGAAGCACCTGATTTTCCATGGGATGTACATCAATGGTGACATCACCTGTTTTTCATTGCGTCCAATTTTGCAGGCTTTGCGTTTAGAACATCTATGAAATCCTGGGACACTCCTCAACCAACCCTCTCCTTTACTGACTTCAGGGCTGTTGACTACCAAATCACTTCTCATAGATTTCGCTCTATTAAAAGTGATCATGGGTTTTCGTGATACCATTCCATTCAGTACCGGGTCTCTTTGTACTAGGTGCCAGTGCCTACACAGACTATCTCTCACATTAGACTGGTAGGCACTGTAACCAGTTATCATCCTTATCTGATTCCCTGTGTTCACCTTTTTCGTCTTAACCTTCTCTGCATCTGGTTTCAAGAGCGTATGTCTCTCTATTGAGGTAACTTTTTTCCTTGCTTGATCTAAAATGACAGTGTTGTAGCCTCTCTTAATGAATCTCTCAGTTAAAGAATTCTGTGCTTCCATTAGCGCATCAGTCTCACTACAGTTGCGCTTCATCCTCAGATGTTCTGCATAAGGAATGCTCATTTTGAGCCTCTGAGGATGAAAGCTCCCAGCATGGAGGATCGTATTTCCTGCTTGGCTTTCTGAATGTTCTGGTGTGGATCACCCCCTGCTCAACATATACCTTTACGTCTAAAAACGATACCGCTGTCTTACTGATATATATATATATATATATATGAGTAAATGTATATGTAAATGTATATAATGCAAAATATATATATTTAAGACTAGTTGTTTGTTATAGATATGTATATATAAACATACACACACATGTTTTTATGTGTGTATGTTTACATAAGTATATATTTATTTTTATTCTTAAATGTTACTTTTATGTTATGCACGTTATATTATAGTTATGTATTAAAATGTTTAATTTTTACTATTTTAAACTGTATATTTATGCACAAAACAATATTTTTGTAATTTTGTAAATGATATATGTGTGAACAATATTTGTGATTCAATTCTTTGTTACTCTAAGATAGAAAAACAATAATTATTTTAACAATGTTTTTGACATGATATTTGTGTGTTATGATATTTGTGTACTCAATATTCTGTCACTGATCCGTCTGTATTACGAGAAAAATGGCAACACAAGAGCTGTGGTCAGTCAACATGCCCCCTGAGTGCTCATGGGCCTGGGCACAAAAATCTTTAATTGACTGAGCCACTCAATACGTGGAGTACTTGACTCTTCGATCCCTTTTGAAAACATCCTCATAACGTTTGCTTAAGTCTAATTTTATATAAAAATAATGGTGCCTAACTAGGCCACATAGTAAAAGAATGCATGTTTATTTTGCTGTGCACGAGCCACACATGTGCATGTTTTAGTTCCTATTAAGAAAATAATCGTAATTCAGATGTAAGATTTGTATTCTTTTTCTAAATGAATTAACATTTCTCTAGCTTCCTAACTAAAAGAATGATTTCAGCAGGTTGGTCCACTATTGTAGTTGTGCAGAAGCATTCTTTTATGTAATGTTGTATTCCTTGTTTATTTCCTCTTTTGTAGCTAAATCGTGCAGCTCAATAACCAATTAAAATCATTTAAAAGTAGGTGCAGTTAATGTGTTTTATGAACTAATAGTTTGATTGATTGCTATGGAAATAGCATTTTAGCACAGCCCATTCACAGTATATACTGCTATGAAATTGTGTGTTTTCATTGTCCAGTACATTATAAAAAGGCATACTATTTGGGAGAGAGGTGGCTCTTTGCTAGATGTTGTAGGATTTTCTCTGGAAAGAGAGGCTTCATGTGATACTCCATTCCTTTGCTTGTTGCTTACAAATGTCTAATGTCATGACATGCTACTCACTGCAGTAGGATATAGTAACCTCCTCCTTTTAGAAATAAGTATAAAGAAAGGCTGAGTTCCTGCTAAGACTGCTCCAATGGAATGTTCAGAGATGGAATGGAGTTGATATGTGCTTCTAATTCATCTATTATGTAAATTGCCACTAGTCAAGGCAGGCCTCTGGGACATGGCTACGGTTGGCTGAATGAGGATCTAGATCGTGGCTTTATAATTAAAAACAAAATATTCAAATTCAGGAATTCACAACAAGAAAGCTATATCCAGGTGGTAGGATGACATCACTCTTTATTGACTGGATTTATGCATCAACTACTCACCACTTCTACAGCTACTCACATTTATGCATCAACTACTCGCTATTGCTCCTCAACATTGTATGTTCAGCTTGATGGAAAACATTTTGCCAACATCTGACTATACTTTTTAGAAAGGACCAAAGACATCATGGAAAAAGTGGAACAGAAGGAATTTGATGCTCACTTTTCTACCAGTTTGTGTCCTAGCACTTTTCTCTTTTTATTTGAAGACTACATTTCTCTTTCTTTAAGTGCTTTTATAATGATAATATATTTATAATCTGTTATATCATATAAGCTTTCTGTTTTCCGAAGATTGATGTAATCTTCCTGGATGACATAACCAGCCCCCTTGAGAGCATCCTTTAGAAAACCCTCATCCATGCAGAGAATAGGAAACTTGAAGTCGCCGCACATGAAAAACGTTGCTTCGAGGACAGCACTCATTATTAGATGTCCTCCGGTCTTTAGCAATGAGGAGACATTTTTCAGAGCTTCGCAGTAGGTTTTCTTGTCTGTCACAAAGTGCTCCAAACACTGTGCTAAGAGAAGACAGTCAGCCTGGGGTTGTATGACGGGAGACAGTGGGTTACAGTTCATCACATCATGTTTGAGAACTCTTTTGACTTTTCTTTGTAACATGTGTTCCTTCTCAGTCCATGTGTCACTGAAAGCAAAGAGATACAACATGATTAACATGTTTTTATTTGTTGACTGACACGTTTTGCAAAGGGAAGATGATCATATTTAAGATAGTTTTATAAAAATGTATAGATGTTTTCAAGATGGCCGCCCCCTCAGCCTGTACTCCTCACTTTGTTTCACACCCTTCTCTGCAGCAAATCTCTGGTTTATGAACTCTAAGGCAATACAGGTGTCATTACATTTCTACCATAAACATCCTGACATCTGTTTTGCCTTCTGGAATTAGTTGTTTGCTAGACAAACAAGAGATTTGTGCACGTTTAGGAGTAGGATTTTTCAGAGATACCAAAACCTTGGCAATGCATTTTTTGTGAAATTTGGTCATTGCGAGATACATTTACTATCAGTGCTTCTTTCCCCAACATCACAGATAATTAAAGGCACAGGTCCCGATTCACAAAGGTAAACTTACACTTTTGTGTAAGTTTACTACTTTTCGGCATTCACAAAATAAACTTAGACCAAAAGTGTAACTTTTCTACTTTTCAGTATTCACAAAGGTATGTTACTACTCCGTCAGCTTCCCGGAGGCGCCCGGCGCCGGCCATGCTGCCAGTTGGCCTACTTCACATGGGAATTTACGGCGCTACAGTAGAGCAAGGCTACTAGACATCGGTAAGTGTGTGAGCTGCCGCTCCCACCCTGATCTCAACCCTGATGCTAATACCCTTGCCTGTATGCACTATAACTGGGTGGCCTTCCCCCCCTCAGTATGACTGATGTGGGGAGTAAGGCAAAGCTTAGCCCGGGCACCCATGTAGATCAGCCACATCAGGTGGAAGGTCAGTTAAAAGCTCTGCTCCTGAATACCTGTTCCGTAAAGAAACATGAGTTACTACTTTATGATTTGTCGCTTCACACAAAGCCTGATTTAGTGTTTTTAATGGAAACATGGTTTAATGAAGGCTCCAACCCTACCATTACGAGTGCCATTCCCGCAGGCTACCTGATCTTAAGAAAGGATCGGCCAGTGGGTAGATGGGGTGGCGTCGCCATAATCTTCAAAAATACATTTTCCTGCTCCCTATTACCCATAGAGGAGGTAGATGGAGCCGAAGGTCTCGATTTCCTTTTTGTTGCGTCTGCACATCAATCTGTGGCAGGCGTACTAATCTATAGGCCTCCCGGCCCTGCCGGGAAATTTATCGAGTCTATCAGTCACATTATCTCTCCTATTGCCACCAAATATAAGCATTGTTTGGTGCTAGGAGATTTTAATATCCACATCGACAAATCAGCCGAGCAGGAGCCTACTAGGCTGCGGGAATCTCTAGACATTTTTAACTTGGTGCCCTATGTCCATCGCCCTAGCCATGAGAAGGGACACATCTTGGACCAGATTTTCTCTAATGCCGAGATAGAGATTGGCGCGCCCCTCCCATTAGTGTGGTCAAATCACTTTCTCCTTGGCTTTAGAGTACGCAAGGATCCGTGTTGCCCACAATCACACGCCAAACCCCGCCCCTGCAGTTATAGACCATTTCACCTAATCACTCCTGAGGCTATGAGTGGTGCACTTAGGCAGCACCCAATTCCCCTCAGCGGCATTCTTGAGGGTGATGTGCTCTGTTTGGAGAACTGGCTTCATCGCCGTGCATTGGAGCTCACCCCCCCACCACGTGCGCGGCTACAACTGACCGTGCCTCTGCCCCCTGGTTTACAGAAGCCCTTAGAAATAGCAAAAGTGCTTGCAAACGCTTGGAGAGAGTGTGGCGTTTTAATTTCAAACCCGAGGACAAAACTAGATACATACAGGCCCTCAAAGTCCACTATAACAAAATTTGTGAGGAAAATAAATATTTTTTCTCTTCCAGAATCGAGTCAGCAGGGAACAAAAGTAAAGAAATTTTTTAAATTGTAAAAAATGTCTCTTCCCCTAGTGCGGTGGATATACCCTTCACCCCCACCAGTGAGTGGACTAACTATCTTGCGTGTTTTTTCCATGACAAAATTAAAACTAATCAAAATTCCTTTGAGACTCCGCTCCTGGTGAAGGAAGTAATGACAGGGCCACCACCTCTTGTCAATCCCGTGACTGGCCCCCTCCTCAACCAGTTTCCTCCAATTCCCCTGGAAAAATCTCTGGAAATAAGGTAAACCCTTAAGTCAGGCTCGCGCTCGGATCCATGTCCAGCCAAAGATAGCTGGAAAGTTGCTAAAATCCTCCCTCTACTAAAGAAGCCTTCGGCTGACCCTATGGTGGCCTCCAATTATAGGCCGATATCACTTCTTCCCTTTTTTTCCAAAGTTTTGCAAAGATATGTGAATTTAGTCACCACTGAATATGTGGAAAACAACCATGTATTCCATCAGAGTCAGTCGGGTTTTAGAGCGAATTTTAGCACAGAAACAGCCCTATTGGAAGTCTCCGAAGCTATTAAAGAGACACTAGATAAAGGGGAAAAAGCGGTGTTGATACTGTTGGATCTCTCCGTGGCTTTTGATACCGTGCCCCACGACCGGCTATTACAGAGGCTCCAGGAGTGCGGCATTGGTGGCATGGTATCAAGTAGTTCTCTTCCTTTCTAGGAGATCGACAGCAAACAATTTGGTCCCCTCCCTTTGTGGCTCCCATCCCCTCCATGAAGGTAGGGGTTCCTCAGGGATCCATACTGAGCCCAACACTTTTTAATGGTTATTTGGCTCCCCTTGCTCTGCTTGCCGAGGCTCACAGTGCTAAAATAGTATCATACGCTGATGATACGCAACTGATGTTCACTTGTGACAAGGGCGCCGACCTTAGAGGCGGCGAGATTAACATCTGTCTGTCTGAGGTGTTCTCCTGGTTTAGGCGAAATCAACTCAAGTGCAACCCGGAGAAATATGAGATCATTTTCTTCGGGCACTCACCTTGCGAAGCATAGCGTCAGTGGTGGCCTCAGGATATGTCCCCGCCTGTAGCCCCAGTAAGCACTGTGAAGAACTTAGGAGTCAAGCTAGATGCTAATTTATCTATGAAGGCTCAGATCCAAACAGTTGCCGGTACCTGCTTTGGCCTGCTAAAAATGCTAAAGGACTTCCTTCCCCTGTTACCAGTCAAGTACAGGAAGACTGTAGTCCAAGCCCTTATTGTATCAAGGCTGGACTACGTCAATGTTTTGTATCTGGGCCTACCGGATTATTTATTAAACCGCTTGCAGGTGGTGCAGAATGCGGCGGACAGAGCAATCCTCATGGTAGGTCCCAGAGCACGTATGTCTATCCATCTGAAGTCCCTTCACTGGTTGCCGGTCCGGAAGAGGATTCAGTTTAAAGCTCTAGTTCTGGCTTTCAGGGCCCTACATGATACTGGAGCCGGCTATATCAGGAAAAGGATTCAGCACTATGTGCCGCAAAGAGACCTGAGGTCTTCATCACAGCTTCTGATGACTACCCCAAGGTTCTCCCGCTCCCGACTGGGCGGTCGTTCCTTTCAAGTACTGACCTCCCGGTTATGGAATTGTCTTTCATTTTCCCTCAGGCAGGTGCAAGATCTTCTTACCTTCAGGAAGCAGTTGAAGACCTGGCTTTTCTTACAATAACATGGTCTGCTGCCCTTTATCATGCAAGAGTTCGGTTGTGTGTCTCGTGGTCTTGTAGCGCCAGGACACTCTGTGGAGTAGCTGTGCGCTTTATAAGTATCTATTTACATTACATTACATTACTAGTAAAGTTAAACTTTTGGTCTAAGTTTACCTTTGTGAATACCAAAAAGCAGTAAAGTTAGACTTTTGGTCTAAGTTTACCTTGTGAATACCGAAAAGTAGCAAAGTTAGACTTTTGGTCTAAGTTTACCTTTGCGCATACCAAAAAGTAGTAAAGTTACACAAAAGTGTAAGTTTACCTTTGTTAATCAGGGAACACTTCCCCCCTCACCATCAGTCGTCACTTGATGTGACTTACCTGTGCTCCTCAGCAACTTCTATAAAAACTTGGTCTGATATTCGCCAAGGAAGGAATCCTGAAAGCCGAGTCCCAGATCCCAGTAGATTGGTCAGACAAACATTTAATTCCTTCCTCCTTTCTAAAATGGTGACAATCAAAACAAACAAAATGATGGGGCAGAGCCATCCATAGCCTTGCTTCTCCTGCCTCTCCCAACCACAACAGGACACCAGTGAACTTGAGATAAACATCCACATGGCCGATATAAGAAACAATGCCAGAGATGTTAAAATAATTGAGGAACTCTAAACTAAAGAGACCAAAAAATCAAGAACAAGCAGTTCTCAAATTATCTGAATAAAATAAACCAAAGCCCTTTAAAATGTTAACTTTAAGCATTATAAAGTAGGCAAAATGATTGTGTAGAAAAATATCATTAAAAAGTATTGTCACGGTGTCAAGGAAAACATAACCAAGTCAGGGCCACAAAAATAATCATCAGTTCTAAAAATGGCTTCAGATGCTTTAAGAAAAATAATAACAGGTTTAACTCTCAATTACCCAGTAACAATATGGCACAATTTTGAAATCAGGAGTGACCTGACAATCTTTTATAGAAGTCCCCTATTCTGAACGCATGCACATCACTGTGAAGCTGAAACCCTCTTCCCACTTCTTTTTTTCTGGACTATCCTGATTAATAACTCCCTTGCCCCAGGGGAAGAAACGTACTACCTAAAAATTGGTCAGATCTTACCTCTACAAAAGAATTCAGAAGCAGATTTATCTCTAACCTCCTTTTTAAAGATGGTATTTGGACAAAATAGTGAGTTTTAAATATCGAATTACAGAAATATCTGAAAAAAATATTGAGATACAAAAATACAGTGATGTCAAGAACAGCAATTTTTTAGGTAACTAATATTGTTGACAAGAAAATCATTCTTGTTAATATCGCTTTCAATAAAATATTTGTAAAAACTATCATTCTTCTTATGAAATCTACAAAATATTGTATATTAATTATCTTTATTTTTTATTGTTCATTTAATGCAGTGTTACTATTTGTTATAATTGTTAATTTTTAATAATGTTTTCTAAATATCGTTTGCAATTTTACGTGATTTATAATTTACTTGCTAACAGTAATTTATAGTGTCATAGCAAGTTGCTAGGTTTGTAGAGGTGGTGGCTGCTGGGTTTGTAGGGGTATAGGGTGGGAAGATAATTAAGTAATAATTAATTAAGAATTAATTATTAATGTATTACCAATTGTTTAATTGATTATCAATTATGTAAATTGTGTAATAACTTTGGGTGTGATTAGAATGGCAGGCGGATGTATCGGACAACGAGACCGGTCAACATGCTCTTTGCGGTCCCGTCAACCAAATTACAATGTGACTGCCTCCAAGGATGTTGCACTGTCTATCTTTCGTATTGCGGCAGGTGCTGCGTGCTGCAGCACCCGCCACAATACAAAAAATGGAGAGGAAAAATATCCCTGCAGGGATATGTTGGGGGGCACCAGAGGTGCCCCCAACACCCAAAGTCAAGGGTCAGGGGGTAGTGGGGCCCCCTAATTGCCCCAAAGTCCCTTACCACCGGGTTAACTGCCATGAAAAGGCCAGTGGAAAGGGACATTGTAATCCCTTCGTCGATGCCTGGCAGGCAGCACCAACATGGTAGGGACTACAAGCTCCTCAACTGCACCAGCATGCTCAAGGAGCCCGTTGGATACTTGGCGGTCGGACTTTCCGACCGCAATCACCCTGCCCACCATTGTAATATGGCAGGTGGGTAACATGTCTCAGATGGCAGGGAGACTGCCACAGACAGCCTGTCGGTCCCCCCGCCATCATAGTCAACCCCTTTATTTTGTAGTTGCAGGCTGTTTGTAGGGGGGTATAGTGTGGGAAGTTAATTAAGAAATAATTAGTTATTAATTAATTCTTAATTTATTAATAATTATGTCAATTATGTTATACTTATTTATTTTTGTTATATTTAAGTGTGGGCTTCTAGGTTTGTGGGGGTATGGTGTGAAAAGTAAATGAAGTAATATATAAATATTTTGTTTTTAAATTGATAATTAATTTTTAAATTGTTTCATTGTTTTTAATAATCATGTAAATTGTTTAATTGTTGTTTTATTTATATATATATATATTCTTTGGTTAATTAATAATGTTAATATTAAGATTTTTATATGTGTTGTAATTTAATATGGTTATTCAAATATATTATGTGTTTGAAGTGAAGTACTTTCCCTAGTGTTGCACAGACTGGAGTGGGAATAGTAAATTAATCCCCTCTGAAGTCCAATGCTATTCTTACTGTTGCACAGACTGGAGTGGGAATAGTCAATTTTACCCTTCCGAGGTCCAATGCTTTCCCTACTGATGCACAGACTGGAGTGGGAATAGTAAATCTTACCTCTACGACCTCCAATGCTTTCCAAACTGTTGTACAGACAGGAGTGGGAATAGTAAATGTAACTCCTCCTAAGTCCAATGCTTTACCTACTGTTGCACACACAGGAGGGAGAATAGTAGATTGAATCCCTCCGAAGTTCAATGCTTTCCCTACAGTTGCATAGACTGGGGTGGGAATAGTAAATCTTACCCCTCCGAGGTCCAGGCTTTCCCTACTTTTGGGAATAGTATAACTATTATTTCCAGACTTCAATACTTTTCTTAAGATTGTTTAAATATACCCACTATTATTTGTTCAATTTGTTATTATTTGTGTGTGTGTATATATATATACATATTTAATTGCATTGTAATTGCATTTATATAATGCTTACTAACCCTGCTGAGGCGTCAAATCACTTTTTCGGCGAGTAGCACGCTTGAACCCATAAAGGATTAGTGGTGAATTAGTATAGTGAAATATGAAAGTAATTTGAGTGGTGGATATGTTAGTCAGTTATTTGGATTGAGAAGGATAGTGGATGGATAGAAGAGGGAAAAAGGTTTGCATTTATATAGCGCTTGCTACCCCTGATAAGGTTTTGAAGTGCTTTTCCGGCGAGTAGCACGCTACTCTGGAACCCATAAAAGATTAGTGGTGAATTAGTATAGTAGAATATGAAACTAATTTCAGTGGTGGACATGTTAGTCTGTTATTTGGATTGAAAAGGATAGTGGAGGGATAGAAGAAGGAAGGATTTCAATTTTTTTTAGCTCATAGCAGTAGGAGGGATAACTAAAAGGGAGGTAGAGGTGGAAGAGTCAGAGGGAAGGGTTTAGCAAGGGAGATCCGAATAGTAACGAGGTATGAGATGAAGCAAGGAGGGTGGAGTAGGGAAGAGTTTAGAAAGGGTTATTTTGGGGATCATAGTAGTGGTATGGGGTTTGAGATGAATGAGAGAGTAGAGGTAGAGTATATATTGATAGAGCTATAGGGTGAGAAATAGGGTAGTGCATTGGAAAGAGTAGTAGAATGAGACTTGAGATGAGTCAAAGAGTTGAGTTAGAAGATATATTGAGAGCGGTATAGGGTAAGAAATAAGGTAGTGCATTAGATATGCTGAATTAAAAGAAAAGTAATAAATATATAGATACATAAGTACATGAAAGGTATATAATTATATGCATACAGAAGGTAGCATATGTAGATTAAAAATGCATTAAATAAACTTCAGCTTTCAACTGTTGTACTTTAAACTATTATTTTTTTGTAATTCAATAGTGAAGCAAATGTAGATATATAGCTATGATAAAAGATTGACTTATTTATGCAGTCACTTATACATGTTAAAAACATAGAATAATGTAACTATCAGTAATATGTATATTTGTTAAGCAGAACTGATGAATATCTATATTTTCAAACACTTAATTATTATACATGTTTATACAAAGCAATACACATATATGGGTACATATCTATGGTGCAAATAAATGCTTATATACAGAGGTATATGTTGTATTTTTCTGTTTGCATATGGTGGTTATGTGGGGAAGAGCCAATTCTTGAGTATTTTACTGACAAGAAGGTTGTTACCTGTGGATCTTATGTTGGGGGTATAGAGTTCCGTAGTTTGGCTGCTTGAACAGAGAAGGGTGTGCCACCCATGTTTTTTTCTTGTACATTGGGATTTTGAGGTGAGGTGCCACTCTAGAGCGGAGGTTCCTTTGTTGAATGTGTTTGGTGATTTTATTCCTGATGAAGAGCCATCCCGTTCCATGTATTGCTTTGTGGGTGATACAAAGAAGCTTGAAAGTGGATCGTCTGGCAACCGGTAACCAATGCAGGGCTTTCAAGGCAGGGGAGATGTGGTCTTTATATGTAAGAGTAAACTGACAGGTGAGTTCTGAATCCGTTGTAGTCTTTTCATAGTCGTTAAAGGTGATCTGTTGTAGAGGCTATTGGGGTAATCGAGTTTGGACAGAAAAAGAGAGATGGTAGCCTTGACTTTGTGTGGAAATCCCAAATCGGGGAAGATTAGTTAGAGATTTTATATTAACAAAGCTTGAACTTGCTAGTTTGTCCACTTGGGCATTCATTGATAGCTTGGAGTCCATGGTCAATCCGAGGTTTCTTACTTCCTTTGATTCTTTAGGCAGTGTTCCCAGATCATCAGGCCAGGCGGCGAGCTGGTCATAATTTTGCAACCGCGACACGTGTGTATTTCTGTTTTGGAAGCTTTCAATTTGAGATGGCTCATCGTTAATCTGAGATGGCTCTGAGACAGCAAAAATTGGTGGCTTTTCAATGTCTTTGGGGCTTTGCAGTTGAAGAAGCATTTGTGTGTCATTTGCATAGTTATAGCACATGAGGTGAAATTGATTGATCAGTGCCAGTAATGACTTCATGTAGAAGTTGAAAAGCATGGGCGAGATGATAGAGCCTTGAGGGACCCCAGCTTTTGAGAAGTATGGTTTGGACGAGAAAGGGGGGTATGGATGACATTAGTTCTGTTGTGAAGGTAGGATAAGAACCAGTCCAGAGCAGTCCCCTCTATGCCTGCTTCATAGAGTCTTTGTATCAGAGTGTCATGGTCAATGGTGACAGAGGCAGCCGAGAGGTCCAAGAGAAGTAGCGCAGCAACCCCGTTGCGGTCAACTGTGTTCTTCAGGTCATCCCAGATGGCAACGAGGGCAGATTCTGTGCCTCTCTCTGGACGGAATCACATTTGGTAATCTGAAAGTATGGCATTATCTTCAATGAATTCTGACATCTGGGTGAATGCTGCTCTTTCTATCATTTTGCCTAGGAAAGGTCCATTTGTAATGGGTCTGTAGTTATCAGGGTTCAGCAGGTCCAAGTTTGTTTTCTTCAGTAATGGGCGTATGTATGACTTTTTGAGTTCTTATGGACGTTTTCTGGTAGTTAAGGAATTGTTGATGATTCTTCTTCCTGATGTGGCAGCAGAGGTTGTTAGAAGAATTCTCTTGAAGGTTTGCGGTGGACACAGGTTAGAAGGACTGCCGGCATCCTTGCTTGCATTGACCAGGTCCATAAATTCATTGTGTAAAATGTGTTGGAAGTAAAGGAGAGGCTGGGTTAGAGTATTCTTGTATTGTTATTTAGGAAAAGTGTCAGTGCTGGTGCTTTATCTTTGTTTTAGATATGAGTCTAATGTGTCTGCTTTGGCCGTATAATGATTTGCCAGTTTGTCTGTGAATTCTTGAGTAACGGGATGAGCTCCTTCTTGGCAATTTGGTTTACGAAATTAATTGAGAATTTTATAGAATTCTTTATTTGCACATTTAGCATTTTGAATTCTGTCTGATTAGTACCTTTTCATAGCTTTTTAGATAATTGACTTGTATAATCTGTTAATTTTCTATAGGCGAAGTTTGTCTTGATTGGTGTTTGATTTGAGCCAGGCACATTGCAGCTTTCTAATTTGTTGTTTTATCTCCTTTATCTCTGTATTTCTCCAATGTGCTTGTTTTCTTTTCCTCTGTTGAGTTGTTTTTAGTGGTATTAGGATATCAAAAGCTTCCTGTAGCCACTCATATAGTTTTTTAACAGAATTTATTGTGTCTAGATCTGTACTGGATGTTAGTTGTGCTTCTAAGTGTTTCAAATTGAGTTTGCTCCACGGTCGATAAGTGGATGCACGTAAGGTGGTTTTAGGTGCTTCGCTTAGTATTGTTTTATGTTGGAAAACAAGCAAAGAGTGCTGGACCTTGTGACTGGAGTCATTGTTTGAACGGTAACTAGTTCTTTATTTGTAAAAATGACATCTAGGATGTGTCCAGCAATGTGTGTGGGTTTGTGAATGATCTGATGCAGGTTCAGTGCGTTTAGGCCAGCAATGATTATTTACGGATGGGGCATATTGGGTTTGTCAAACCAAATGTTGAGGTCACCCAGAATGCATAGGTTGGAGTGTAGTGTTATCAGGTCTTAAACCGTGTCTAGAAGTGTGTCTGGGAATGTTGTATTGCTAGGTGGAGGTCTGTAAAGGAGCAGGAAGTTACAGGAGGAAGACAGTGTAGGATTGCATCTTGTGAAAAGTGACTCGCCAGCTTTAGTGATATGTAATGTTTGCTTGAACGCAATAGTGAGACCACCTCCTTTTTCGCCTATACGATTTTGGGTGATAGTTTGATAGCCTAGAGGAATGGCTTCATTCAGGACTGGAGCCATATCATCTCCCAACCATGATTCAGTTAGGAATAGTTTGTTAGGTTTTACATCAGTGAGAAGGTTGTGGATGTGATGTTTGTTTTTAGAGAGCGATCAAGCATTTGTTAGTAGACAGTTTAGGGAACATAGCATACTTTGGCAATAGTATTACTTTGTTTTGCAGAAAAGTCAGCAGTATTTTATGTGCTTGTGGCATGTGTGTCCATAGTGTTGGTATTAGCTGTATAAGGATAGCAATTGTGTAGCTGTTCTGTATCTTGTTCCTCGTCCAGCAAGCTAAGAAGGCATTTTGATGGGTCTGTGTGTGTAGGTGGTGGAGACGATGTTTTAGAGTGAGTTGGTGCGCTGTGTTGTTTTTGTAGTGTAACCTTGTTGTGAAGTAGACATGGAGAAGCGAAGTTGTGAGGTGTGGCATGCTACTTATTTTGTTTGTGTCTGTTTAGGGTGGAAGGTGTATGAGTTAGGGGTGATGGTGCATCATGTGGGAATTAAGGTTCTAAACTGTCTAATAGATGAGAGGCAGTTAAAAGAGAGTTGCTGTGTTGCTGTATATGTGTAATGTGGTGGAGAGAGAAAGCTTGGCATTGGAGTTTGTTCATTTGTGTATTCGGAAGGCGGTGTATGTTTGTAGTTCGTGATGAAAAGTAATATGAGGTGTTTAGCTTGAGAGATTTTGTTGTGCTGGTGTGCGTGTTCTGTTTTGTTTTTGAGGAGTAGTGAAACGAGGTGCCAATGTATGTGTTTTATGAGATGGATTTCTTTGTATAGTATTGCTTGTGAGTAGAAGTTGTAAGAAAAAGGGGGTGATGATGTGTTTGGGAGTAGAGTGTATGTTGTGTGTACAATGGGATCAAGTAGAGTTACAAGTGTTTGTCTTAGACTTCATTGCTGCAAGAGGTAAATTGTGTGGAGTGGAAGTGTTATGTGGTTTTGTGATTGTGGTAGAAAGAAGAGGAGGGTGTGGAAGAAATGATGGAAGCCTGAGAATAGGTTTGTTAGTGATATAAAAAGGGTCTGTTAGGAGTAACTAGAGTAGGGAGTGTGTGTCTGGATGGAATACAGTTAAATATGTTGTGGATTTGGGTTGTGTTAGTGATGATTGGATTGGTTAGTGGTATAGGATAGAGTTGTGTACTGTTTGTAGGTGATGGTGGAAATATGTGGTAGCTGGGATAGAAGGGTGTATTTGTGTGGTTTGTGGGGTTTTGTAGCGGGTGCTGAGATATTGAGATTTGTATAGGGTTAGTTTGTACTAAATTAGTAGAGTACATGTGCTGTGAGTGTGTTACTCTGGTTGTGGATGGGGTCGGGGGTGCTGGTGTATGTAAATTTGGATAGCATTGCTGGCCCTAGTCCCGGTCAGTCTTGAACAGGCTCAAACTTGTCATCTCTGCCCTTAACCTCAACGCCTGGGCTGAGACGCCCTGAACCCTCAGCTTAAATAGCCCTAGTAATCAGGTGATTCCTTCGGCCAATGGGAACTCTTACCAATCACTACACTAGCCCTCAGCCCTAGAACCAATAGGAAAACAGGCTCTTACAGCCAATCACAGCCCTAGTCGCAGCAGCCAATCAGGCAGGAAACACTAAGCCCTACGTCCAATAGAAAGCCCAGCCCCAGGAACTAATCTAAAACCTAAACCTATCCAATCACATCAATAACCCTAAGCCCTACATCAATAGAATCACTGACCTAGGAACCAATCAGCAATCTCAAATACTCACCCAATCAGAACATAAACCCAAATCCAATAGAAACAACAGATACAACTACCAATCAGTGCACACATGTAGCATCCAATAGCAGCCTATATAAAGTCATTGCGATCTCAGGCAATGATTGCTGGCCAGGGGGCTGGAAGCAGCTCCTGAATTCAGAATCTCCTAGGAAACAGACAGGCTTAATCCACTCTTTGGAGTTCTGCAGGTAAGGGCCAAACACAGTTTGCCCTCTAACAATACTGTTTGTAAAAAAACTGTCTCAGAGCAACCTCTGTTAAGTCTTTGATGTATAATATCTCTGTTGCTGAGGGGGAAGGGAGTGGGGTTAATCTGGTTTCACTCAATTGCTAAGAGAAAATGGGGCTGGGGTTGTATTGCTTCATAGTCAGGTCTGAGCACAGATCAAGCGAGAAACTAGGAGAGAAAAATCAGGTAGTCACAGGCAATCTGAAAATGCAATAGGTTTTGGACTTCAAACCCCACAATTCAACAGGTAAAATGAAACAGTCATGGGCAAGTAAAAACCTAAAATTTCGAAACAAACTGTAACAATCACAAGCAAAACAGGTGAAAATGATGCAATCACTGGTAGAGAAAATGTGCTTTTTAAATTTCAGGAAAGAGACAGCATAAGTCTGCCTTCGTACCACCTCCTGGTCTTTGGTTTACTGCAATGTTGAGCACAAAATGGAGGTGAATGTTTTGAGGTTCATCCAATAAGCCCTTAAGGGGCCTGGGCAGGTGTGAGAGGAGGGCATAGGTTTTCTTGGGAGCTAGGGAGCCAATCAGCAAGTATAGGCTGCTGGTCAGGGGGCTGGAAGCTGATCCTCAATTCAGAATCTCCTAGGAGTCAAATAGGCTCAATCTATACTTTGGAGTTCTGCAGGTAAGGGCATAACAAACTTTGCCCTCTAACAATACTGTTTGTACAAACCTTTACTCACTCTGCAAGCCACAAAACGAGTGTACAATTCCAAAAAAAGCAAAGCTTATACAACTAACAGTAGATTACTGTTGTATCAGAGCACCCTCTGTTCAGTCTCTGATGTATAATATCTCTGTTGCTAAGAGGGGCAAGATGGGGTTTATCTGGTTTCACTCACTTTCTAAAACAAAATGGGAGCTGGGACTGGATTACTGAACACAGAGGTCTGAGCACAGATCAAGGGAGAAACTAGGAGGGAAAATCAGGTAGTCATGGGCAACTTGAAAATACAACAGTTTTTGAACTGCAAAGCTCACATTTCAACAGGTAAAATGAAAGAGTCACAAGCAAGTTAAAGCCTCAAATTTCTAAACAAAACAGGTGAAAAATGGGGCAATCACGAGCAGGTAAAAACTTCCATTTTTAATCTGTAACAACCAAATCAAAACAGGTGAAAGTGATGCAATCACGGGTAGAGAAAATTGCTTTTTAAATTTCAGGAAAGAGACAGCACAAGTCTGCCTTCGTACCACCTCCTGGTCCTTGGTTCAATGCAATCTTGGGCAGAGGGAAACTGCAACTCACAAAATGGAGGTGAATGTTTTGGGGTTCACCCAACAAACCCTTACTGGGCCTGGGCAGGTGTGATAGGAGGGCTCAGGTTTTCTTGGGAGCTAGGGAGCCAATCAGCAAGCTTAGGCTGCTGGTCAGGGGGCTGGAAGCTGCTCCTCAATTCAGAATCTCCTAGGAGACAGACAGACTTAATCCACACTCTGGAGTTCGGTAGTTAAGGGCATAAAAAACTTTGCCCTCTAACAATACGGTTTGTACAAAACTTTACTCACTCTCCTAGCCACAAACCAAGTGTATAATCCCTAGAAAATACAGCTTAAACAATTAACAGCAGGTTCCTGCTGTCTCAGATCATGCTCTGTTCAGTCTCTACTGTACAATATCTCTGTTGCTAAGGAGGAAAGGGGTTAATATGGTTTCACTTACTTTTTAAGACCAAATGGGAGATGGGGTGAATTGCATAACACAGAGGTCTGAGCACAGATCAAGGGAGAAACTAGGAGGGAGAATTAGGTAGTCACAGGCAATTTGAAAATACAACAGATGTTGGACTGCAAAGCCCACATTTCAACAGGTAAAATGGAAGAGTCACAGGCAAGTAAAAGCATCAAATTTCTAAACAAAACAGGTGAAAAATGAGGCAATGACAGGCAGGTAAAAACGTCCATTTTTAATCTGTAACAACCACAAGCAAAACAGGCGAAAATAATGCAGACGCAGGCCCCCCTACTCATTTTTATTAAATAAAAAAGAATAAAGCCTGGCCCCAGGGGATGGGGCTCCCGGGACTGAAATTGGCCTCAGGAGGGGGGCCACGCGGCCCCCCTCCAATATAAAAAAATATTGAAAATACAGGGCATGCCCGGGGGATGGGGTCCCTGGGGCCAAAACTGGCCCAGGGTAGGGGGACCAAGCGGCCCCTTCCCTTAAAAAATAAAAAATGGTTGGGCCATGGGGGTGGGGTCCCCGGGGCCGAAATTGGCCTTGGGAGAGAGTCTGTGCGGCCCCCCTCCCATTTTATTATAATAAAAATTAAAAAAAATGGGTCAGGCCCCAGGGTCCAAAAGTGTAAAGGGAAGGGGGCCACACAGCCCCCTTCCTAAAATAAAAAAAAATGGAAGTCGGCAACTTGCCAAGGCGCCACCCCCTTTCTCCACTACTTTGCAAACGTTCATCCTGGTGCGCTCTTGGTTGGGGGATGAAGTCCCCTTTGCTGCTGAGGGTCCATAGGGGCCAACTAGCCCACCTGTTACCTGCAGTAAGCCCCACAGAGTGGAATTGCTGAGAGGTGGTCCGAGGCCATGCCCCATTTTCCACCACTCTGCAAACACACCTCTTGGCGCACTGCTGGTGGGACCATGAGGTCCCCTTGCCTCCTGAGGGCCTCAGGATTAAAATGGACTTCATCCCCCAAGCAGCAGTGCACCAGGAGGTGCGTTTGCAGAGTGGTGGAGAAAGGGGGCATATACCTTGCGCCCCCAGCAATGCACTGCTGATGATGTCACATATTACATCACCCATGACATGGTCAGTGACATCACTGATGACAAAACTGATGACATCTCATATGACATCACTGATGACATCATCCTGTGACTGTGTTTCAAAAAAGTTATATATATACGCCAAGGCGTATTGGAGAATGAATGGGTGTATGGATGTGTGTATGGATGATTTAGTGGGTGCGTGACTGACTGTATTAGTGAGTGATTATATGTGTCTCAGCAAAAGTATGGGTGAGTAATTAATCTGTGTGAATGTCTGTATCAGTCTGTCAGTTGGTGTGTAAGTGGTTGCATGGGATGGTGAGTAGGTACATGAGTGTCTATATGGTTTATTGATTAGTTGGTGTGGGTGGGTGAGGGTGTGTGTGACTCCCTGCATGGATGTGTGAGTGGGTGAATCCCTGGGTGTATGGGTTCATGAGTACATCTGTGAGGGGCTGTATGGGTGAGTGAGTGTGCGTATGGCTGTGTTGGTGAGTGAATGGATATCTCAGTGGTATATGGGTGAGTAACTGCATATGTAAAAGGCACTATATGTGAGTGTTGGAGTATATAAGTGACTGTATGTGCGAGTGAGTGATTGTGAGAGTGGCTGTATGGGTGTGTGTGTGCTTGTGTCAGTGACTGTATAGGAGAGTAAGTATGTGTTAGTATCTGTATGAAAAAGTGAGGTGGTCTGTGCATAACTGTAAAGGGGAGTAAGTGGCAGTGTGATGGATTCTTTGGGTGAGTGACTAGGTGTGTGAGTTGCTCTATGGGTGACTGATGGTGTTTGAGTATCTGTATAGGTGATTGAGTAGATGTGTGTAGATCTATGAATGAGTGAGTTGATATATATGTACTGGTATTGGTGTGTCTCTGGTTTCAATAATGGTAGTCTGAAATTTGGAGTGGGTGTTTGTAAGGTTATAATGGACTGTGAGTAGGTGCATCAGAGATTATGTGATGATGTCATCAGTGGTGTCATCAGTGATGTCATTTGAGATGTAATCAGTGATGTCATCAGTGATGTCACTGACCATGTCATGAGTAATGCAATATGTGACGTCATCAGCAGTGCATTGCGGAGGTGCGAGTTATAGTTAGCTCAGCTAACTAACGGCTACATTTATCTGGTTTTGTACGAGTGAAATGTCAGCCTAACTATAACAACTCTGTAACCTTTGTTTTTTTCTGTGAATATATGTATATGTTTTGCAGTTGATATATATATGCTTTTTTATAGTAATACATTTAAAAAATAACCCATAGAATTTAATATTTTTATAATAGTATTACATTATATATGTATATATTAACATGCACACATATACATATGTGTGTGTGTGTTTCTAAAAGTATATATTTATATATATTTATATATAGTATTAAAATATTAGTTAAATGTATTTACATTACATTAATATTATATATTAAATAATTTAATATTACAATTATAAACTATATATATACATATATATAAAACAACATTTTAGTATTTTTTTAACGATATTAGCGTGAAGTTATACTATAGCCTTAGAGCCTGACCTAGCTGGCTCTACCGGCCATTAAAGGCCCGCTCCAGAGTTAAAGGCCCGAGCTGAAGGCGAGGTCGGGCTCTAAAGCCATTAGAATGGCTCTAAAGCCATTAGAACATTCTGCCCCAGAGGGGCAGAATGTTATAATTGGTAAAAACAAAGGCCTCTCAGAGCCCAATGGGGATTTAAATCCCCTCAGGCCCCGGGAGGCCTTTGTTCACAGCACAATTAGAATGTTGTTCTGCGGGCTTCTACCGGCCCGTAGAAGCGCAGAGCACTCCATTGTCTGCAATGGAGTGCTCAACATTCTAATGTTCTTATTAGAATGATAAGTATAGGGAAACAATATTTTTGTAATCAATGATTTTTACACAATATTCTGTATCTTGACATTGTTGTGTTCAATATTGTGTCAGAGATCCTTTTAACTCAGGCTTTGGATCTGGATGTGGCACAGGGAATGTAATTCTTCAAATAATCAATTAAGAAAATTACTCCTGACTCTTAGGGGCTGATTACGAGTCTGGCATCCCGGGTGCTCAGGAGTGGTGGTCCACTGTTTTGCCGATTACAACTTTGAAAGTCGTAGCGGTGGTGGGCCGCTGGCTGCAGCAGGGAACAGTTGTTCCCTAGTAGTTGTGCAGGAGCGCCACAAAGCATTATGCTGAGCAGGGACTGGCACAGTCCCGCTCAGCATATTGTGAGTTTTTGCAGCGCCAGCCATTTCATGGCAGAACATTGCCATAAAAATGCTGGCGGTGTAGAAACTAAGAGGGCCCTACAGGGCCCCTAAGTGCCGTACCATGGGGATACATTCATGGGGGCACAACATGTGCCCCCCTGTCAGTGTCCCCACAAAGTTCCAGCATGACATGGACGTCACTATCCTTGCCAAGCTGGAACTTTTTTGCCGTTCCCATTGCGGTGCCTGTTTTCCAGGCACCGCCATGGAAAGGGCAAAGAACCGCCCACTGTATTAGAAGTTGAACTTGTGTAACACGAGTTCAACTCATTATATGGCCGACGGTCGATACATGGGTTTTTGTTCAGTGGAGCCTGCATTGCGCTGGCACTTCTGCACCAAACTCGTAATCAGGCCCTTAATTCTTGACTTATCAACAGCGTTTAACATGTCAGTCACTTCTCTCTATTACATGCACTGGAAGAATGTAAGGGAAATAAAGGGGACAATCTTCTTATGGTTCATCATCCACCTAAACAACCGGTTGCAACAATTAAAAATGTATAATTCACTCTCCCATTCCTCCTCCCCCCAGGGAGTTCCCCAAGGCTCAATCTCTCTTTAACATGTACATCTTTCCACTAGGGCCTTTGTTAAATTCCATATCTCCAATTATCTACATGTTGACAACACTCAGCTATTTATGAAAGTCCACTCTTCTGGAGACAAGGCTGATTTTATACGGTGTCAAAAATATTAAAATAACCTTGTGAAGAATAAGTTCTTCCTGATGTCCTATGCACAATGCACTATTCCTTTCAAAACATGGCTCAATAATCGTAAACCAGATTGTTCTGATTCATTGGTATTCATTCTGCACAAAATCTTAAACACTTCACACCCATAGAAATTCCAAGCCAACAGTGCACAATATCAGTTCAGACTCCTTAGTGGAGATCACATGTTGGAATCCTGAGAAGGATTTTAAGCAAGTGTAACATTCTCCAGCTCTCTCTAGAATTGACTATGGGAGCATACTACTTGTAAGCTTCTCCATTGTCCACCTGATCTTTCTTTTGTGTTAACCCCTTCGGTGCGTCGGACGGCCGGGGGCTGTCCGGCGCACCAGTGCTCATGTGCGTAGGACGGCCCCCGGCCATCCGATCACATGGCACTGGGAATCCCTCTGGTGCAGGCACCAGGGGGATTCCCTTTCCCCCCCCAACAGCCTCGGGAGCTGGGGAAGAGCTTCCCCAGCTCCCGAGGCTGTTTCTTTAGTTTCCCTGAAATGACGATCAGCGCGCACGTCGCGCTGACGTAATTTCAGTGAAACCGAAACTGAAATGAGCCTTGAGGCTCATTTCAGTTTCACTTTCTACGTGCTCAGGGGGCTATCTCAGGCCCCCGAGCACGTAGAAAGACGGGTGAGGTATCATTAGAAAGGGGAGAATCTCCCCTTTCCAATGGTACCCATCCCTAGTGGATCCCTGCTTCCTCAAGCAGGGATCCACCCACTAGGCACCAGGGAGGGGGGAGCGGCCCCTTGGGCAAGGGCCTTTGCTCCCCTCATAATTTTTGGGGTAAATTCAGTCTATCTGCCCCCCCGGGGGGGCAGAAAGCCCACTAGAAACCAGGGATTTATTTTACTACGCAAATTAGGGGTGGGGGCTGCCCAATATGGGCATGCCAATGCCCCTACCCCCCTGCACAATTAGAGTCACCCGGGGGGGCAGAAAGCCCACTAGATGCCAGGTTTTTTTATTACATTTAATTTAGGGGTGGGGGCTGCCCAAGATGGGCATGCCAATGCCCCCTCCCCTCCCCTCACAAAATTCCAGTGTTTCTGCCCCCCCTGGGGGGAAGAAAGCCCACTAGAAACCAGGGATGTATTTTATTACAGTCTTTCTGCCCCCCCCTGGGTGCAGATGGGGGCAGTAGCCCCCAATCTGCCCCCCCGGGGGGGCAGAAAGCCCACTAGATGCCAGGGTTTTTTTTACGATTAATTTAGGGGTGGGTGCTGCCCAGGATGGGCATGCCGATGCTCCCACCCCTCCCCCGCTCAAAATTCCAGTCTTTCTGCCCCCCTGGGGGACAGATGGGGGCAGTAGCCCCCAATATGCCCCCCCATGGGGGCAGAAAGCACCCTAGACACCAGGGATTATTTTTTTTATAGGCCTGGGGCGGGAGCTGCTTAGAATGGGCATGCAAATGCTCCCACCCTACCCCCAGAGAAAACAAAAGACTTTCTGCCCCCCCAGGAGGCAGATGGGGGCAATAGCCCCTGATCTGCCCCCCCAGGAGGGGGCAGAAAGCCCACTAAGCACCAGGGATTTTTTTTAAATATATTCGTAGGGGTGGGGGCTGCCCAGAATGGGCATGTCAATGCCCCCTCCCCCCCAAAAAAATGCTAGAGGCTTTCTGCCCCCCCTGGGAGGCAGATGAGGCAATAGCACCTTATCTGCCCCCCCGGGGGGCAGAAAGCCAACTAGCCACCAGGGATTTTCTTTTTCAAAAGTTTGGGGTGGGGGCTGCCCAGAATGAGCATGCCAATGTCCCCACCCACCCTAAAAAAGATGCCACAGTCTTTCTGCCCCTCCCAGGAGGCAGATGGGGGCAGTAGCCCCTGATCTGCTCCCCGTGGGGGTCAGAAAGCCCACGATGCGCCAGCGATTATGCTGGTTTTTTTATACGCAGGGGTGGGGGCTGACCAGAATGGGCATCCCAATGCCCCCGACCCCCCAAAAGAATAGCCACAGTCTTTCTGGCCCCCTCGGGGGCATATCAGGGTAATAGCCCCCGATTTCCCCCCTCCCCAGGGTGGCAGAAGGCCCACTAGGCACTGACTTTTTTTCGGAATGTGCCTACCTATGGATTTTGGGTCCTAGCGCAGCGGGCACCTAGGGAAACATAGCAAACCTATATATTTTTGAAAACTACACACTGAGGGGAATCCAGGATGGGGGACTTGTGTGGCTCTCACTAGGTTCTGTTACCCAGAATCCCTTCCAAACCTCAAACTTAGTTAAAAAAAACAAATTTTCCTCACATTTCTGTGGTGAAAAGGTCTGGGATCTGCATGGATCCACAAAATTCCACCCACCACGCATTCCCCAAAGTCTTCCGAGAAAAATGGTACCTCACTTGTGTGGGTAGGCCTAGTGCCCGCGACAGGAAACGGCCCAAAACACAACGTGGACACACCACATTTTTACAGTGAAAACTGACCCTTTTTTTTGCAAAGTGCCTAGCTGTAGATTTTGAACCCTAGCTCTGCCGGCACCTAAGGAAACCTAGCAAACCTATACATTTTTGAAAACTAGACACCGAGGGGAACCCAGGATGGGGTGACTTGTCTGGATCCCACTAGGTTCTGTTACCTAGAATCCCTTGCAAACCTCAAACTTTGTAAAACAAAAACACATTTTCCTCACATTTCTGTGATGGAAAGTTCTGGAATCTGCGTGGGACCACAAACTTCCACCCACCCCGCATTCTCCAAAGTCTCCCGATAAAATTGGTACCTCACTTGTGTGGGTAGGCCTAGTGCCCGCAACAGGAAACGGCCCAAAACGCAACATGGACACCACATTTTCACATTGAAAACTGACCCTTTTTTTGCAAAGTGCCTAGCTGTAGATTTTGAACCCTAGCTCTGCAGGCACCTAGGGAAACCTAGCAAACCTATACATTTTTAAAAACTAGACAACGTGGGGAATCCAGGATGGGTTAACTTGTCTGGCTCTCACCAGGTTCTGTTACCCAGAATCCCTCGCAAACCTCAAACTTTGTAAAAAAAAACACATTTTCCTCACATTTCTGTGGTGGAAAGTTCTGGAATCTGTGTGGATCCACAAAATTCCACACACCCCGCATTCCCTAAAGTCTTCAGAGAAAAATGGTACCTCACTTGTGTGGGTAGGCCTAGTGCCCGCGACAGGAAACGGCCCAAAACGCAACGTGGACACACCACATTTTCACAGTGAAAACTGACACTTTTTTTGCAAAGTGCCTAGCTGTAGATTTTTAACCCTAGCTCTGCCGGCACCTAGGGAAACCTAGCAAACCTATACATTTTTGAAAAACTAGACACCCAGGGGAATCCAGGATGGGGTGACTTGTCTGGCTCTCACCAGGTTCTGTTACCCAGAATCCCTTGCAAACCTCAAAATTTGTCCCAAAAAAAACACATTTCCCTCACATTTCTGTGGTGGAAAGTTCTGGAATCTGTGTGGATCCACAAAATTCCACCCTCCCCGCATTCCCCAAAGTCTTCCGAGAAAAAAGGTACCTCACTTGTGTGGGTGGGTCAAGTACCCGCGACAGGCAAGGGCCCAAAACCTATTGAGGCGACATCAAAAGTTCCTCTCACTAAACAACCTGGTTTTGCACGAGGGGTCACCTGGGTTTTTGGCCTTGGGCTCGGCGGCCATCTTCAGAAACCTACCAAACCCACACATTTATGAAAACTAGACACCCAGGGGAGTCCAGGGAGGAATGGCTTGCGTGGGTCCCCCAACATTTTCCTACCCAGAATCCCCTGCAAACCTCAAATTTAGCTGAAAAAATCATTTTTTTCTCACATTTCTGTATGGGAAAGTTCTGGAATCTACGTGGATCCACAAATTTCCTACCACCCAGTGTTCCTCCAGGTCTCCCGATAAAAATGATACCTCACTCGCGAGGGTGCGTCAAGTACCCGCGACAGGCAAGGGCCCAAAACGTATTGAGGAGACATCAAAATGACCTATCGCAAAACAACCTGGTTTTGCAAGGGGAGTCACCTGGGTTTTTGGCCCTGGGCTCGGCGGCTGTCTTGGGAAACCTACCAAACCCACACATTTCTGAAAACTAGACACCCGGGGGAGTCCAGCAAGGTATGGCTTGCATGGGTCCCCCATCGTTTTCCTACCCAGAATCCCCTGCAAACCTCAAATTTAGATGAAAAAAATCACTTTTTTCTCAAATTTCTGTGTCGGAAAGTTCTGGAATCTGCGTGGATCCACAAATTTCCTACCATCCAGCGTTCCCCCAGGTCTCCCGATAAAAATGGTACCTCACTTGTGTGGGTGGGTCAAGTACCCGCGACAGGCAAGGGCCCAAAACCTATTGAGGCGACATCAAAATTACCTATCACAAAACAACCTGGTTTTGCAAGGAGGGTCCCATGAGATTTTAGCACCGGGCTCGGCGGCCATATAGGGAAACCTACCAAACCCACACATTTCTGAAAACTAGACACCCGGGGGAGTCCAGCGAGGTATGGCTTGCATGGATACCCCAACATTTTCCTACCCAGAATCCCCTGCAAACCTCAAATTTAGCTGAAAAAATCACTTTTTTCTCAAATTTCTGTGTGGGAAAGTTCTGGAATCTGCGTGGATCCACAAATTTCCTCCCACCCAGCATTCCTCCAGGTCTCCCGATAAAAATGGTACCTCACTCGCATGGGTGGGTCAAGTACCCGCGACAGGCAAGGGCCCAAAACCTATTGAGGCGACATCAAAATTACCTATCGCAAAACAACCTGGTTTTGCAAGGGGGGTCCCATGAGTTTTTGGCCCCTGGCTCGGCGGCCATCTAGGGAAACCTACCAAACCCATACATTTCTGAAAACTAGACACGCGGGGGAGTCCAGCAAGATATGGCTTGCATGGGTCCCCCAACATTTTCCTACCCAGAATCCCCTGCAAACCTCAAATTTAGCTGAAAAAATCACTTTTTTTGCAAATTTCTGTGTGGGAAAGTTCTGGAATTTGCGTGGATCCACAAATTTCCTCCCACCCAGTGTTCCCCCAGGTCTCCCGATAAAAATGGTACCTCACTCGCATGGGTGGGTCAAGTACCCACGACAGGTAAGGGCCCAAAACCTATTGAGGCGACATCAAAATTACCTATCACAAAACAACCTGGTTTTGCAAGGGGGGTCCGATGAGGTTTTGGCCCGGGGCTCGGCTGCCATCTAGGGAAACCTACCAAACCCACACATTTCTGAAAACTAGACACCCGGGGGAGTCCAGCGAGGTATGGCTTGCGTGGATCCCCCAACGTTTCCTTACCCAGAATCCCCTGCAAACCTCAAATTTAGCTGAAAAAATCACTTTTTTTGCAAATTTCTGTGTGGGAAAGTTCTGGAATCTGCGTGGATCCACAAATTTCCTCCCACCCAGCATTCCCCCAGGTCTCCCGATAAAAATGGTACCTCACTCGCATGGGTGGGTCAAGTACCCACGACAGGTAAGGGCCCAAAACCTATTGAGGCGACATCAAAATTACCTATCACAAAACAACCTGGTTTTGCAAGGGGGGTCCGATGAGGTTTTGGCCCTGGGCTCGGTGGCCATCTAGGGAAACCTACAAAACCCACACATTTCTGAAAACTAGACACCCGGGGGAGTCCAGCGAGGTATGGCTTGCATGGGTCCCCCAACATTTTCCTACCCAGAATCCCCTGCAAATTTTGATGTCGCCTCAATAGGTTGTGGCTTAGAAAATCCAGAGTAATGCAAGGTAGGTAAATCGTTGCCATGTGTTGCTTGGCTTTGGGAAGGTATTCCATGGATGAAGCAGGAATGTTCCCATGCATCCACACATGTATTGTGGCACATACTTAGATTTTCAAAAACTTAAATCTGGAAATGTGTCAAAATGGTACGCCTTCCCAACAGAGGCATAACGAGGAGAAATATCTTTATTTCTCCTCGTTATTTCCCCGTTATTTCCTCTTTGTATGTGTGCTGCATTCTGCAGCACACATAGAAAAGGAAAATGTCTTAAAGGAAAATATTTATGCAGGAAGGTTTGCCTTCCTATACAAACACAATCCTGCCTGTAATGTAGACACCCTTGCACCATGGAGGAAGGGTGCCTGTTTTGGCGGTAGGCAGCACTCAGTGTGCCTGCACAGGGAGAGAGCAGGAGTGTGTTATATTTTAGTAGTTATGGAGCATTCTTGCTCTCTCCCTGTCATGCAGCGCAGCAGATCAAGTTGCCTTGCTGCATTAGGTTCCATGTCTTTATGATAAATCTGTCCCTTGGTATCTTACCTGATGGGGTGAATGTTATAGCTTCCTGGATCTCCTATGACATAAGTGGTGATTCAAACTTGCCCTTGCTCTACCACTGACAAAGACTGAATCACCAGATCTTATATGAGAGGGCGCACCTGTTCTATTCCAGGAGGAGAGTGGGCCTGGTACAACTGCTGCTAATAATCTGCAAATGTGGTCATGATCTTGAGGGAACTCAAAATATGATGGCCATCTGTAGCTCCGACATAGGGGATATTTCTGGTTCCATCTTCTCTTTGTGTCAACCAGTAGATCAACTTACCAGCCTTGTTACTATATTC
The DNA here is from genome assembly GCA_963921515.1 of Calotriton arnoldi. Classification (NCBI taxonomy): domain Eukaryota; kingdom Metazoa; phylum Chordata; class Amphibia; order Caudata; family Salamandridae; genus Calotriton; species Calotriton arnoldi. The sequence goes on from CAWUFW010003376.1 coordinate 360,198, forward strand.
ATATCTCTTGTAGTGGGACAAGGTCCACGCTACCTTTGAGCCATCCATCAACTTATGCCTAAGGGTCTCCTGAAGGACCTCCAAATGTGAACAATTATGCCCTACCTGACCAAGATCTGCACAACATTCCAATTCAGCAATCTTAGTCTCCATATCTAAGATTTTGCACTCCTCGGCCCACTCCCTGCCTCGCACATTGGTGAATTATTTACTGTGTACTTCCTTTTTAAGGGTTTCCCACATGGTAGGGGAGGATACCATGGAAGAGTTTAACTCAAAGTATTCACCAACTATATCACAAAGCAGATCATCCAATAAGTCATTTCTGACCCAGCATGTATTTAAACACCAAACACCTTTGGAGCTGGAAAAGGACCTCAGAAAATACACCTCAACCGGAGCGTGGTATGAAAGGCCACAAAGCTTAAAGTGGGCCCCCGACATGAGGGGGATGCAAGGTGCTGGTGCAATTAGGTAATTGTTATGAGAGTCATAGGCATGGGAGTCAGAGGAGTGTGTGTAGCATCATTCACAGGGATGCCAAGCAAGCCACACATCAGTCAAACCTTGTAGGTCTTCCATTTCTATAGCACTCGCAGCTAGGTATTTAGGGAGGGAGACTTTGTGTGCAGGGACCTGTACATGAGTGCATTAAAGTCACCTCTCTAGAACCATAGCTCTCTCTGTAGATGCAGCAGAATAGGTAACGTACTGATGATGGAGTAGGAGAACCTACAGAGGACCCATGGCAAGCCCACCAAGCGAACACTCCCCAGAGCCATGAATCTTTTATGATGAGGCGCTCCCTTGATGGCATCATAAAAAAGGAAGAGAAACTTCCACAACAAAAGGCACAATTTAAAAAGAGGAAAGTGGCAGAAATGTTTGGTAAACATGCCATAAATACTCAAAGTTCTTCTTCGGAACAAGAAGTTGGTGTGTTGTGTAGTTATTAGGAATCCCCAGGACCTGTGTATTTTGGATGACCTAAACAGAGGGATTGGTGTCCCAACCGCTTCGGGACACCCACACAGGATATGTCAGCCATTAGACCAGCTACCTGTACAGTGCCACTACCACCCCCATGTATCTTACAGTGGCAAAGGTAGTTTCTGGCAACCACTGAATATGACAACCCTGATTCCTCAGGGATCGTGGAAAACAGTACAGTACTTTTCGCTCAGTCACTCGTGCTTGCTTTCTCTCAGACACCCCTGCAGCCTATGGTGTCCATTTTCCCGGGTTGCCTGTGAAGCAGCCATATACTAATATCGAGGTGCATTACGTGACAGCACGATGACCATCTCGAAAATGGCTGCAATGAACCCTATCGTGTTTGGTGTCAAACATGTTGGAATCATACCCCCACACTGGTAACTGGTGTGGGAGGTATGATTCCGCCCACCGGAAGAGCCATCCGTTCCCGGGAATACTAGCCTTCTAGTCCCGAACAGCACAAAATGGTTGCTACCAACCAGAGACACATTTCTGCCCTCCTCCTGCTGAGCCAAGCTCGAGCAAGGGAAGGCAGAACAATATGCATCCTGTCACAAGGAGGTGTGACCACCTCCCAGACAGGATTTAGAGTATTAGGGCTGGGTGGGTGCGCTTGCCAGCACCTGAAAACCTACAGGAGGGGCACATTTGGTCCCTGTGCATAGTCCAGTCCAAACCAGTCCTGGGAGCCGTTGGCTCCTGCTCTGGTGCAAAACTGGACAAAGGACATGGGAGTAACCTCCCCCCTGTCCAGACCCTCCCCGGGGGGGTCCCCTGAATCTTCCCAAACCTTTTCTTAGGGTACTTAAGGGCTTACCTGGGTGTAGGTCCCTAGATTTGTCATGGACAAGATTCAGAACTGAAACCACTGCACTTCGACCGTCTGGACACTTTGGACTTCGCTGGACATCGTTTGGGCCTGACTTCATCTCCCTCTCAGTCTGCTGCCTCGTCTGTGCCTGTACACCATACAGGATGCGCATAGGGCTTGTGGAGCATCCAAGACACCTGAAGATAAAGTCATTCCCCTGCATTCGCAGGCACCGCAACACTGCTGACCGGTCTACTGATCCCAAGCTCCTACGGACTTCGAAGTGTTCAACAACACAGGAGGTGGGTTTCTACGTCCCTCGAGGACTGAGTTACCCTCTCACCCAGTTTGAGGTCAGAATCCCTCATGGGGGCTGCAATACCAGAACCCCTGTGCACCACGTACTTTTGCAAGTGCAAATGCTTGTTGGCAACTCTGCAGCAAGTGCATTGGGCTCCAAGTAGTCCCAACCTCTGGCAACCTCTCCTGCAAAGATCTTCAACTACATTGCACCGTGTGCTCCATAGCCTGTTGTTTTGTAAAGCTGCCCGTTGTCCTCCTGCTACTCCAGTGTCTTCAACCTGTGGGTCCTGCAGAGGGTCAACTATGTCTTCTTTTGGCTCCCCTGCTTGCTCTGGGCTTGCCCTTCCTCCCATGTTTGTGGTGAGTCTCCTGGACCTTGCTGGTCCTCTTCCTGCAACTTCTTGACTTCCTGCGTGGGTTGCTTTTGCCAAGGCTTGTGGTCCTCCCGCCGGACACCGACCCCTCAGCACTCACATCCTTTGTGGGACAGCTCATATGCGGCTCCTGGTCATCCTCAGCATTGCCTGGTCCCCACATCTGCAGAGTCAAGGTCATCGACATCTATCCTGAAGCACCCAACATCAGTGGGCATTCGTCTACAGAGCCCCTGGTCACTCACCAGTGACCTAGACTCTGTCACCTTTGCTTTCAGGTACTCTTACCCAAGAATCCATGTTTGGATTCCCACGGACAATTTCTCCTCTTCCAGCAGCGGCACTTTCCTGAAGTCCTCCATTGGGTTCGATGGCGGTTTCCAACGCCACTTCACACCTATTCACCCGGCTTCCCAGGGATAGGTAACTTGGGTACCACAGTATCCACGGGTGGGGTGGCTCTCTAACCTTCTGTCTTCCACAGGGTTTCTTCAGGGTCCACTGGGAAAGGTCCTTAATCTTTAAAAATCCAACTGCAACTTGCACATAGACTTGTACAGAGCACACAGTCGTGTACTCACACTGCACACGCTCTCCGTGGGGTCCCTATCTACTCACCTTAGGTGGTTCCTCGGGGTCCCAGCAATTCTACATCCTCTTGAAAATGTCCTGACTCGAGTTGTGGTTCTTATACCATTTTTTTAGTATATGGTTTGGTCCCCCCCGGGCTCGCTGTGTATTAGTGCTATTTACTGTGATTTCTTTGCTACAGTATTTTGTGTATATCTCTGTGTGGGAGATACTGGAACGTACTAGAGAGTATTATATAATAAATACATATTTTTATAAATACCTTGTGTGGTTATCTTTCATTTAATCTATACTATAAGATTGGATTCTGGTAAAACAAGCTGCTCTACACTTCTTCAAGACTAAGCCTGGAGGCTGCTCTCCACAGCTACCACTTAGAGAGCTTTATAGGGTTGTCTGAGACCTCTTAAATCACCATAAGGGTTGTCTGGACTGGTGCAAGGTGCCCACTTACATTAGTGGACATCATATGCCAGGCTAGCCTAGGCTGCAGAATGGGCTCCTGCAAAGGCCCCATCATTATATCACAATCATGCGGGTTGGGATAAAGACTCACCTTATCATGTTAGAACCATAATGTCCAGCCTGCTGGTGCAAGCACAATACCCCATTAAACATGAAGCTAAATCACCTTGTTAGGGAGATTCTATCACCTTTAGAATATCAAGGTATGATTGAGTCTTGTGTATCCCATATGAATAATATGATATTTACTGTGCTTATACCTGGTCATTCAGATCATATAGTCTTAGACAATAGACAATTTAAACAGTCACACACGTCACACACATACTTTTGCTGTACAGAATTCCCACAGCACAGGCTTAATAAATAATATAGTTCGCAAAAAAATACAAAACTACATTGGACATTTCCAATAGCTTTTTCTGTCACAGTATTGCACCTGAAAGCCGCAATTTGACACTGTTCTCCGCTTTAGGTACACAGCGGTGGTTCTGTTGCCTGCCACAAGGGTATAAGAACAGTCTAAGTCTATTTGCTGCTCGAACTATGTCAATTTTAGAAGAAATTGACTCAGAAACATTGGCCTGTGTTGATGATATTTACATCACAGATGATGATTTTAATGCACTTTTGTCCAAAGTGAATCGTATTATTTTGGGAATCACCAACCATTTCTATAAATTCTATTTTCCAAAATCTAAAATTTGCCTTTCTTAGTGTCCTATTTCTGGAATATGAATGATCAAATTAAGGCAAAGACCTAACACCGCATTGCTTAGAGAAATGTGCTCTTATGCAACTACCATATACCTTTAAAAAGTTTCTATCACTTTTGGGCTTTCTGAATTTTGTTAGAACTTACATACCAGATTATGCACAATGGGTTAAACCTGTGTACAATTTAATTCATCCTGATTTTTCTAATAAACATTGGACTACTGAACATACTAATGTTCTCAGAAGTTTACAGACATGTTTGAGTCTAAACGCTTACATACTCGTCATAATACTACAACTGTAGTCATCAACATATTTGTGTGTGCCAGTGGTTACACATATGTTTTATGCAATGTAGGAGAAGCATTGCCGAATGCCTATAAATCACATTTATATTTCAAAGTGGAAATGTGTTTTGCTTCAACTGAAAACTTTTTGACTGCTGTTCAGACTGCGTGCTGAAGGAACGTCCATTGGCTATGGGGTAATGCATAATTGTGGTGTGTCCTGTTACAGCCTTAGAGTAGGTGTGGGTGGTAAACCTCACTCTGCGGGCAGAGTTAACGGAGCTTTGCAACGATGGCGGAGCGGACTTAACCAGTGTGCTGCGCTTACCACGCTCACCCCTAATAATGTTGCCCTCAGTAATAAAATACTTTTTTCTAAATTATATTAAATTACAAAATGCCATAGGGCCCTCCACTTCCCCCATAGACTCACTGACCTGCAGCAGCCGTGGATAGCAGGCAAAGTTGAGAGAGAGGGTCCGGTAGTCCTGCAGATAGCTGGCGCTGCACTGCTCCATGTGCCGCGAACATTGCAGTCAACTCTGTGGCTGCGCATTCTCAGAGGGAGCCGGAAGGTCTGAAGCTGTTCCGGTGCACTGCAGCTGTTTCCTCTCCTAAAGTTACCCCGGACAGCTCCACCATTCCAGACAGGACTGTTCATTTGCCAAGAGTGCACTGACAGTGACTACACTGATTGGCAGAAAGAGGCCTGCCAAACTCTACTGCTGGAGTGACCCCAGAAGACTGCACCCTACCCTAAGGTTGCCTTGTGGCACAATGGTTAACTTCTGTGCAGACAGTGTGCTTCTCTGCAGCCCACCCAGCCTGTACTGACTTATAGAGACCACCTAATCACTAAGGCACTCCGTGCTTTGCTTTAAGCGCTTGTTTTCATTCCGCACTAGCAATTAAACAGCACCTCAGCGCCTCTGTGGTCTATCTTATGTGCATGATTCCAACAGTCGGTCTAGTCACTCTTTTCTCTCTTGAGTATTGTCGAACCAGAGGCAGCACAGACGAGCCTTGGATGCAGGTAAGGTTGTGCTAGACTGCCTTCAGGGGTAAAAGCAGGAGGTCACAGTGGGCTGCTATTACGGGGAGCAAACTCTGCTTACTGTCTTTCACTGCGTATGTTTTTTTTGGGGCGAGTATCTGTCAATGGAGACCTCATGCATTGTGCTAGGGACAATACCGCATCTTGTTCTCAAACTCCGCCCGTTCACGGAACTCTGTGAAATCACACAGAGTTTCTCAGTAACTCTGCGGAGTGGGACTCCACAAGCTCTGCCCAGGTTGCCTTACAGGCCACCACAATGGCCAGCATTCCTATTGCAAAAGCCTTGCAGCCAAGATTGATCCACTAGGCCACTTCCTTAACAGCTACTGATGTAGATTATGTTTTTGACCCTACTTTGAGAACATAGGAATATCACCAGTGGCAACAGGAATATCCTGTGTCTAGTAAAATAATTTTGCCTCTAGATGAGTGTGCTTTCATAATCTATAATGATAGTTCAGCCCAGCCTGTGTTTGGTACAAAGTACAAGTAGTCAGCTGTGTGTGCTGCAGTTAAGGGTGTCATGAAAGATGGTGCATTTCAGCCACAAAAAAACATATACAGAAACTATGGGTGGCTGTACTGCTCAGCTGGCTGAATTGAAAGCTTTTGTTCTGACTTTGCAGAATTCGGATTCAGAATTCCCCATACTTATAGTGTGTGGTTCCTATTACTGCGTTCAGTCCTTTAATGATAATTTACCTGATTGGATTCAGAGATTCTAAAGGTAACACTATCAAGCATAAGCTTCTTTGGGGAAAAGTTGCGCCCTGAAAGATGCTTTGCTACAGGCTCATGTTATCCACACACTGAAATTCCAACATGTTGCGATACATGTTTCAGGGAATTCGTTGGCTTATGAAGCTGCCATACAGCTGTTCAGACTGCATTAGTAGCTGCAATTATTCTTTCACATAGGAGGATAGATGATGACATCATAGCTGCAGTCACTGCCTCGGATAGTGGTGAGCCCCTAGCTAAAGGCTATGAGTCCTCAAAATATTCCCTTTGCCCGCATTCCTGGGGTGGGTGATTGAGTGATACCCTACCGGGACCACAGGTCAGAATTAATAATAGATGCTCAGGAGAGATTAGCATCTGCCGAGGCGGTGGTGTCGGATACAGTTTCTATATTACAGAAACCCTTCTGGTGGCAGTGTCCTTATGAACAGACTAAAACATTTATCCTTAGCTGCGACATTTGTCAACAAATTTAAAGTTCCACCATTGCATGCCCACTGCAGCCACCACTTTTATTTTCAAATAAGCCATTATAATGTGTCTAATTAAATCATTGAGGACCACTCCATATGGATGTTAACTTGAAATATATCTTAGTGGCTGTTGATTCTTGTTCTTGATTTCTATGCTTGTGGCCACAGTGATCGTCTAATGTCTGAACAGAATTTTGCAAGTCTTTATCGGTACAGATGCAGTGGCAGCATTCCACTCGGACCAAGGGCCAGCTTTTGCCTCTAAGGAATACTGGGATACTATGTGCACCCTGGGTATTGCTGTCCATTATTCCTCACCCTATCTTGCTGAGGGAAATTCAATAGTGGAATGAAAGAGACGTAACATAAAGCAGTTCTTAACAACTAGGGTATTAAGTTATGGCCATAGTTGGATTCATCACCTGTATGGTATTCAGAGAGCCTTAAATAATCTACCTAGGTGGTCAGTGGGTGGTCTGACTCCATATGAGTTACTGTTCAGTGTTTAAATGTTTGTTCCAGATCTTAATAACTCTGGCACAGTAGCTGCAGATGTGCCCTGTGACATCAATAACCATTTCACTGTCTTAAGGGAATCGCAAAACTTCTGAAATGAGCACGCAAATTTTAATTTAAAACGTTCTGCCACTGACAAAGTGAAGGAACAACTAGCAGTTTCTGGCTGGATTCCTAAAGATGGGGATCTCGTCAAAGATAAGATTGCAGGCAAAAAATAATCTGGTCCATCCTACCATGCACTGGTGCCTGTCCTTGCCATCCAAGGTACCCGAATTGTGATTTTGCCACCACATGTTGGTTGTAAATAGAAATTACAAGTTTCCATTGATTTGATCAAGTTAAACAATGTGGGCAGTTCTCCATAGTAGGCCAGAGGGGTTTCTATGTAGTTACTTGTCACCTCTTCCTACCCTGCATGAAATCCCTCTACATGCACTAAGTAGCACTGATTTTAATACTCTCAGGCTGGGGTCTTCAGATGCTGAACTTTCAATCGTAGCAGTTAATGATGAAAGCAGCATGTGTTTTTAATTTGAGTTTGCCTTTTTTGACTGATGCTCATTGCAATGATGTTATATAACTGTCAACCACATTTGGAGGTACCTACCTGCTCTGCTTTACCTGAAGAGGTCTCTATTTATACACAGACTGCCTCTGGTTACTTTGTCAATATTGATGATTTTTCTTCAGACTCTTTGCATACCTTCTTGCATGGTGTGTGTGTGCACTGTTCTTTTGTGGGAAACAAACTTACCTGATTCATCCTTGGTCTTACTATTGGATTTTTCTTTTATTATTTTTTCTCTTCCTCTAGATTGGATTTGTTACAATTTGCTTTTTACTATTGAATGGACACTATCTACCTGATCATACTTCTCCAGAACTAGTAGCTGAGGTGCTTGCGCTCTATTCTTCACCACATAAGGTCAGAAGAGACTTGTCCCTTGTGATAATTTCTTCATTCCCTGAACCTGTTGGTATTGTTTGGAATAAAGTTCTCTATAACACTTTGGTCCTACAGAGACATTGGAAATTCTGCATTTGTTTAAAGTTTCTATGCATGACGTTATTATTACCCCAGGTTCCATTTCTGATGAATGGGATGTTATACTGTTACTAATATGCTATCTTAATTAAAATCATACATAGTTTGTGTGAATGAGAATTTGTATTTGACTTCTGCAAATTATGGTGAAATGTTTTGTTGCCATCATTATGCACATCACTATTCACACAGAGCTAGTACACCATGTGCTGTTTTTAATTATGCACCTGTGGGTGATTTTAAAACATATTTAAAGAAGTTTCGTTATTTTTATGGTTGTGTCCCTACAAACCAGTTTTCATATTTTTATAAGCTTACGCCTTCCCTTCTGAAGAAAAAGATGCTCATACAAATGAAATTGATTTATTCTAATTCATTTATTTAACAACTAGCCCTAAAGAGTTATGAGTATTGGAAGGGCAATATTGAGCTAACAACTGTATGGGAGTCATGACACTGGCAGGTCCAGGGCACTGATGCTGTATTTAGGGCTTCTCTGATCATGCGCCAAATGATCTTTTTGAACAAATCAATGCAACAGACTGCATGTCGTGACATGGGCAATGCTAAACATTTAAATACACCAAGCATTCCCACTGTAGCAAAATTTGATAGCTGGCAACAGTTCATTAATTTCTAAGAAGTTCAGCTTAACGAAATGGTGCAGATTGGAATGTATAATTCTCCACCTTCTGGTTCAGATGGGTGGTTACTATGGCCAGTAGATACCAATGGGTATAATGCTAGTTTTATTTAACTCTTCACAGAGTTTAAGGCAAGCAGGCCAAATATCTGGTATATTCAGTCACAACACTCGGGGGTTGTTACTACCTATATTGTGGGAAAATTATGCCAGTAATGGTTAGAACATTCCACCTTGTCAGAAGTTAAAAACCACTTACCCCTCCTTTCAGATAATATGGATTTACAGGATGTTCTGTTGGGTCCCAGATCTCCTAGTTTTAAATATTTTATATATGCCACCTATGTTGAAATTTAGAAAATGTCATAACCAAAAGCTGCTGAACAGTTGAATTGATAAGGATAACTTGGAAAAGGCTTTGACTGTTCTCAATAATGGCTACTCTATCAACTCATATTTATTCATTGAATAATGTTGTTTCATCTGCATTTGAGATCCTACAAAAATACATGTCTATGCTTCAACATGGCCAAAGTCAGTTAATATTGATATTGCAATTAAGTTGGACAAATCAAATATAGTGTCGTGGAATTATTTGAATGCAACTGAATAATTTTTGTCTTATAATTTGGCATGCATGCTACAAATAATAGCTAAAAGAGAAGCAACCTACACTATGCTTAATATTGAATGTTAAGAAAAGTAGACTTTTACTGTAGTTGAAACTCCATCTGCCATCTGGCTCATTCACGGTTTCATGTCTCTTCCCATTTCAACGTTTCATTTTACATCTTCTCTTAGGCATTCCCAAACAGGCAGATATGAAGAGATAGGTGCACCTTTTTTACACAAGGCTTGGTTTCTTCCTTTTTGGTACAGATGCATGCACAAGAGTGAGTGTGGAACTACTTTGGGTCTGTAAAGAAATAGCACTTCATGGAGCTCCTAATGTGCCCATGGCTAACCTTGAGTATTATTTGATGGGCATTCGTGCACCATCTATAAGTCTGAATTTTTGTTGCTTTATAATGGGAGCTACTTAATTTTAAATGACCAGAGTTGCTGCGGGATAATCAAGAGTCCCTTATGTAGTAATTTTTTCAAAGGTCGTGACTTGCTGCATGAATATCTTATATCCTTCCATACATTCTACAGGGGAAGTTGCTTTGTTGTCGAAGGTCCCTGTTGCTCAAATTAACTTTGACCGATTAAGCAGACTGAAAGTCTTATTGTTTCAAAAAGATGCAGCTCTTACATCTGCCCAAGAACCTTTTGATCTCCAAGTAGCATGTTCTTCATCTGAGGTGCAATGACTTCTATGAACTCCATTGCCACAGCATTTTGATGAGATTGTACATCATATTTTCAATGCGCCTAACACTACTAGAGTGGCACACTTTTTCAAAGTGATTGGGTCTGGATTTGTTTTTATGTTTCAGGATGTGCTTGGAGTTATCCCGTCTTTTATACATTTGCTGTTTTGAAGTTTTTTTGGTGGCATTCTGATTGTGTTATTCCTTCTGGTTGCTATTTTGGTTCTATTTTTGTTGCTCCACAAAGGATGTCCCCCAACAAGGCCTAATGGTAATAGAACTGCCACACATCCTTCTGTGTAGTGAACCCATGATACAGTATTTTGGAGAGTATTTGTTATCGGAACTAAACAAGAACTTGTCTTACCCCTTCCGGCCCATTTGATTTCAGAGAGTGCAGCCTGTATTTCACTGACTGTGTGGCTCTTTTGAATGAGAACTCAGCTGGTGCCTTGCTACACAATTGTAGCAGTCTCCAGACATAAATCTGCTTGTGCGTCCTATGCGGTTGCATTAGCTGTGCTGCCATGTGATGCTGCTCCCTTTGCTTTAAGATGCCTACTATAAGCCACCTTCACCAATGCCAGATGCTCATTTGACTTCTGGACACTCTTCTGCGGCTGCACTCCTGGTGCTGTTGCCTTCGGCTCCTGCTGAATGGGCTGGTGATGACTCTCTTTGTCCCTTGGATCTTGCTTTTCGGGCCTCTTTTGATGTGTTATCTGTGGTTGCGGGTTCCTTCCTGGACCCCGACAACACTCTGGAACTGGATAGGGTGGACATTTAAGAGATGCCGTCCTTTGATGTTTTCTTTTTAATTGTTCTCTTAACTTTTTTGAGTAATTTGCATGTTTTTTAATTTTGCATTTTATATGGCTATTGGCGTGTGCTTATGCTGTTAAAGTGTTGACATGAAACACAAGGATTTTTATGTATATTCATTTGCATATGTTTTTCCCTAATATGAGGAAGTGCTACATAAGCATTTAGTCTAGGCAGACATTGTTGCCCTGTGGTCTGTACAATAAGTTCCAGGATCACACAGATTAGAACGCAATACCCTTGTTGTATTTTTTTGCTCGTAGGAGACAACTCTTTCTCTCTAACTAAAGGCATTGTTCTTCAACTCTGCCAAAGTACAATAAGGCTGGTGTTTTATTATTTAAACAACATCCGTGCTGAATTCGGTGAGAGGCACTTATGCCAGTCTTCTCATGGAAGCTGCTGTGAGCTGTGCCTGAGATGCAGCTCTGCAGGCCACGACCTTCATCCTGAGAAGGAAAATAACCATGCAAGAGAAGTGTGCAGGCCTGCACACTCAGGTGCGGTGCATTCATTAAATTAAAGCACTGAGGCTGGCTTCCTTACACGTTATACAAAGGTATGGGATTAGATCATTTCAACAGGATACTCGCAATATGATCTCGCTAGCATAGAGGTATTAGTGATAGATAGAAGTAACATTTGGAACAATTAACATAATTGAATTGTTTGTGTTTTTTATCATTCTAATAACCCATATAACAGTGATGTGTTTTATTTGTTTAATAATCACATATCAGGTTTTATTTACAAGGATTAAACGTTTTTCAATAAACATTTGAAAATGTATTCTCATGTCTTTTCTTTGTGACATGCAAAAGTGACAAACAAAAATGTTTGATCTGTTTCCACAAATTCCTTGGGAATCTGAGTCGTCATGTTCATGATTACTGACAACATCTATAACTCTGGAAGTTTAGGGGTTTAGATGTGATACTGTGAGCTAGCCTAAACCAATATTTAGTGACGATATGAGTCTCTATATTGTGAAGTTTTGTTGACTTGATTCACAGTCCTACTAAATTCATAGGAACCGTATAACAGAGCTGGATACAGTTGATTTGAAAGCCAGGTTGCTGCAGGCTAAGATACAGGAGATGATTTTGTTGCTATAGGAAGCAACAACTGCCCTGAAGTTGGCACTATGGCAGATACAACATTTGCTGGGGCATTTGAACTTCGCATGCGGAATGGTAAGAGCAGGCAAATCCTTTTCACTGAAATTAGGCTTTTTGACATCAGGAGTTACACTACCTTATCATAGGATCAGGATTTCCGCTGCAGTGAGAGCAGATCTTAAAGCTTGGTTGTTCTTTCTGCGGAATGTCAATTGCGTGATGATGCGGTCGCTGCATTTGGATTTGACTTGGCTAGTCCAAGAAGTTCAGATGTGGGGGTGCAGATAGGTTGGCCTTTTTTGTGAACGACTTTGGTGCTCTAAGAGGTGGCCTCAGAAATAGATGAAAGCGGGCAGGAGCATTGCATTTTTAGAATTTCTTTCCCCTTTTGCTGGCCCTTGCTCTGTGGGGCAAAGGCTTAGTGAACGAGATAGTATATGGTAAATGGTCAGAGACAAGAAGCTTTTGAAGCTGTTGCAACGTTTTATGCTTGGTTGCCTCATCCATAACATTGTATTTACAGCTTAAAAATATGCCAGGTGTTATTAATTAACATCGCAGGTGCATTGTTTTGATCACAGTGGCAGAGATTTTGTGGATTAGCACCTGGATTAGATTCAATGAAGAACATGGTACCAGTAGAAATGTGGGAGTTGGGAGACTAAGGATTCTAGGTCTGGTAGAAAATTAACTTGCACAGAATACCAGGTCAGCTTACAGACAAGCTTGGGATGAGTTTCTATGCTGTGGTGCTGTTAAAAGAAGCTTAGATGACAAGAATGTTGAAGAGAGGATGTTATCCTTGTCACTTTGTCTAACATTGAGAAGGGAAGGTCAGCAGCTGCAATAGGGGACACATTGTCATGTATTGCCTTTTATGGCAAATTTGTTTGGAGTTATGGACCCAATGCAGGAAAAAGGGTAGGAGGATTTTGTAGGGCTGGGCTAACGAGCAGAGGAGAAGGTGTAGGCAAAGAGGAACTAGTTCGATACCCAGGTTACTGTTGGTGGTATGGCGTTTATTAGCAATATGTTTCAGTAGTTCTGAAGTTTTGCTGATGAAATTGTGTATGTTGTGGTTGTTTTCTGGAGCTTTTAGAATTTCTGAGGTTTTTGTGTGTTAGCAGGGAAAATGAGATAGAAACAAGTGAAGTGGAATGGCAAAGAACATCATTGTTTTTAACCTAGTGCAAATCTAAGATGAATCAGATGGGGAGAGGTGCCTGTGTTGTGTTGCATGCAATAGAGGGTAAGTCATGCCCAATGTGGGCCTTGGAGGATTTCAAATTGGCAGGTGGGGAAAATATTGGCTCAAGAGGGTGAAAAGGCTGAATATTTAGTTATGCACTTCATTAAATTAGGGACTGCATCAGAAGCTAACAAATTGAGTTTCTCTCTGAAAGAGGATATGCAATTGGGGAGATGATCTTCAGACTGTTGTCTGCAATATATTAGGCACAAAGAGAGTATTCAGTGAAGCACTAATTGATGCGTTACTCCCTTTTTGTTTCAGGTTGTGTTGCTAGACCAATTATGGCATTCTTCACCATATGGATCGTGGGGCATTCATCTGTTAAATGGGGCCAACCACTCTCATAGCTATCTGAGTTGGTGAGAGTGAGAACCTGTCCACTTGTGTTGATTATTCAACTGGGTTTGATTAAGTTGATGAAAGCAGATCTGGTGATGATTGTACAGTCCTGGTCCTGTTCTTTGTGTTTTGGACACCTCTGGTGGTGGTGGGAAGGGTGTGGGGTGGGGTGGTGAAGTAGATTGCAATTGAGAAACACAGGCACAAGGTTAATGGGGAGATGCGTTGTTTTTGTCAAAATAGATGCATAGGTGTCTTGGAGCATGGAGATATCACAAAAGAGGTTTTTGACTTGTTCCACCATGATGAGGTCATTTTATCCTTTTTAGGGAATTCATTTTATTTACTAGAGATATGCGATCAACTGGCAAAAAAGCTGGTGGTAAAATGGTGGGGAGTGAAGGTTGGCTGCTAGGTGGCAGTCAAACAGCTTATTTTAGAAAGAAAGGAAAGTAATGGCTGTTTGAGCGACATCCAATGTGGCAAAGAATATGGACTTGTGGGAGCAGGGGACAGTAAAAACACCTGTGTAGGGTTTTCCTGTGTGGCAGTCAAGCAGGAGGCTCACACACTAATCTGGAAAGGTTAGGGCCTTGCCAGTGGGTCCTTGGCAGAAGGATGCTAGCAGAGGGATGCTGGGGTCAGGTGTGAAAGGATGGTAAATGGAATGAAAGGGGGAGTGGGTTGAATGCTGGGATCTTTGATTGAGAGTGTGTACACATCAGAGAGGGGTTTTAAGGATGGGAGGAGCTAGATTGACTCATGGTATTAGTGAGGTGGGTTTGTTTGATGTTACAATATTGTTTATAAAGTTCAGCTGCAACCTGCCCTTATAAAGTGGCCTTTTGCTCTTAACTTGGCCTGTCTATTCTGTGCTGCCTAGCCCGATGACAGTAGTAGTCACAATGTGGAACGCATGGATTTGCATTCCACTGTGGTTGCATTAACCACTACAATAACAACAGCGTGATAAGACTGACTAAATGACCATCTAGATCATACGACTTGAAATGGAAAATAGCCACTGGAAAGCTTGTTGACTTGCTCACACAAAATGTTCAATTTGTCAGTCCTCAACATGGAGAGCATCTGAATGGACCTCTGGAGACATCTGAAATCACTGGTGTCCACTTGTTGCCATTAAAAAGATGAAGCCACAGGTCAGGCATCCTTAAGTAGCTTTATTTTAGCTCTTACAGCCAGATTCCATGCCCTGGCAGCAACTGCCAGAACATAGAATTGTGAGTAGCAGAGTCTGGGTATCATGGAAGACCAGGTATTCTTCTTCCTTCTTTCAAACCTCTATCTGAGCAGTGACATCAGCACTTTCCAATTCTTAAGCTATCCCTTGGCATGTTTATTTCACTTTATAATCCTCACATTTTTATGAAGGGTTAGAAGATGAGAGTCTGAAGAGGAAAAGAAACTAGGAAAGGTTTAATTGAAAGTTGCATCCTTACCCACTGCCCTGAAGCTCACAAATCTTCTTTATTATATGACTCCAGTTCAAGGCATCAGGTTCGTTCTTCAGCCATTTCTGTATCTCCTGGATGGAGTTATCATCCGAGCAAGCAAAGGTGATCTCATTGAAATAATCACAGGCAGGGAGAGTGTAATAGATGTAAGGGCCATAGGAAAGTCCAATCAGGGAGTCTCCTTTAACGCCACCTGTTTAGAAAAACATTCATACTTGAACAAATAGAAATTGATAATGTGTTACATGTAAGTTCCTTATCAGCTAGTGAGAATAAATGGACATGTCCATTTTACTCATCATTAATAATAATATGTTACATATTGTGGTCTAAACAGGACACATGAGTTTACCATTCCCCCTCTTCAGCTTTTCTTTGACCCTCATATCTCCTCAGATCTGCCTTAGGGTCAAGGCCCTACAGCCTCTCATTTGAGATGTAGCTGCAGTGTCTGGGTGGTAGGAAAGTATGAAAGGTGTCATTTCCTTGCATACTTTCATCTACGATCTTCGGTGAGGATGGATGGATTTTGGGTCCTGTAGGAAAGTGCGTCTTTTGCATGAGTAGTCCCCACTTTTTGCCTGATGTTGATATGACTTCAAACTGTACGTGCACTGAGGCCCTGGCAACCAGGGCACAACACTGGATCTCTTTCCCCAAAAATGTACCCTGAGTGACACAGCTTCTGTTGCCCCTGTAATTCCCTAGTAAATGATACCCCTGGTACCTAGGGCCTGAGGCCAGAAGAAGGTCACCTAGGAACCCCTCACCCAGACAAGGTGACACTGCCATCGCAGGCTGCGTGTCCAGGTGCAGGACTAACTGAAGGGTCGACATGGCACGCCGCCCTGTGTGCCCTACCTCCCCGCACTGCTTGAGGTATAGGTAAGTCACCCATCTTGAAGGCCTTAATAGCTCAAAGGCAGGGTGCACTATATCCTGAGCACTATATCTTATGCAGGGGCACATCTACAATGTCCAATCCATACTGGAGCATTGTAGTGCACAGGAAAGCCATGACGAGCACCAGGGCTGGATACTGGTGTCTACAAGTTTCCTAGTCTCATGATGGCTCCACTGTAGCAAGGGATGTTTGGTACAAATCTTCTCCTCTTAATAAATCCTACCTGATCCCAGTGATGAATTTATTAATAGATTCACACAAGGGCTCTTCCTAGAGGATGCCCTGAAACCTACTGACCACTGGTCTGGTTCCTGTCAAGTTGAAGCCATTCTGCCATCACCAGACATGTTTCTGGACCTCCGGGTAGAGAGCCAGTGCTCTCTGGATTCAGAGACAATGCCTGCTCTGGGCGGAGGTGGTCACACCTTCCCCCCTGCAGGATCTGCCATAGCAGAAACAGGAGCTTCAAAGGCCCTGCCGCCTTTGAACCCTGTTCCTTAGCCCCTGCTGTTAGAAGCAAATCGTGACCCACCATTCCTGCTGCATCTTTTTGCAGGAGGATTGGTGGGAAAATTAGGTAAATTAAGAGGTGCATCTACCTCCCCCCGTAACACCCCTAAGGTAGGACAGGTGAGGTAGACCCCACTATTGAAGATTGGGATAGTAGTATATTAGGAGTCAGGGTATGCCCGCCCCCCCATGTGGGTGAGTATAAAGAGGGCATAGGCACTCCACCAGTAAGCAGCCCTCTGGCGACTACCTAGCCTCCCCTAAAAATGCCCCTAACTTTAGTATTTAGGTGGCTCCTTGAGAACCTGACCTCAGATTCTACGGACCAAAAGAAGACGATGGAAGAAAACTGCTGACTGACTGGGAACTGATCCCTGCTGCAGCAAGAAACTGGCGAAACCCTGCCAGCTGCAACCAAGACTCGACACCTTGACTGGCTGTCCTTGCAGAGAACTGCAAGACCTCCAAGAAACCCTGGTGCCCTTCCAATTTTCACCAGCTGCCAAAGAACCTCCCTTTGGCCTAGAGGTTCTAGTCCCCAATGACCGCTGGTAAAGAACCATGGTGCTTGAGGACCAGTACTTGTGTCGACATGACTCATCACTGTAAAGGAATTGCAGCATGCCTCCACCACCTCGAGGGATCCTCTCACGACAGCGACAGATGCTGACAACAGCCCTGCTCCTGAGAGCCCACACCCACCTACTGGTGGCTTCGATGGCAAAAGCAGCAACCTTGGCATGGCCGACACTTCTCCGAGATGGTCTGCTTTGCAACCCACCTGTGGCCTGACTGCTGTAAGTGAACTATGACCTCCAACACCCAAGACTTCTGAAACGCCTGCTTCAGGTGCACATCAACTCCAGCTGTACCTAAATCCTGGGCCTCCAAAGAGCTTCATCCTGCTGATGAAGATCTCCAACCACTCCAGGTAGCGTGGTCACCCGAAACTCCTCAGTGGAGTCCTCCTTCCAGCAACCGCAAGGGTAATGTGTCGGCTGTACTCCAACAACCAAGCCTGCACCTTCATCCCAGTAACCGTGACTTCGATCGTCAGGTTGGCTGTGCTCCTAAAGACATACAGTGACCTGCTGCCGGCAACCACAATGGTGGCAATCCACTGAACTCCATACAAAGGACTCCACACCATTACCTTCTGCACTGACCGCAATGGTAAATATTTGACGGTATCGACTGCTGAGTGCATAGGCACTGAAAGTACTGCATACTTTAAACTGCATCTCTTTTATACCGAGGTTCACAGTTTACAAAGTATTTATTTAAGTATCTTAAACCTGCACAAAGTATATCTCCGATTTAATTCTTTGTTCTTAAAAATATATAAAGACTGTGTTATTTTTACAACATTGGTCTCAGATTTATTCTTGATTGTGGGCCTTGCTTCTTGCCTCTGTGTGTGACAACAAATGCTTAGCACAACCCCAGGATAAGCCTAAATACTTTCCCACACTACCACAAATTAGAACTATCTATTGGACAACAATACCATTTATTGGGGATTCTTGGGCTCTCTACATAGTGTACCTCCTTTTAGTACACTGTACAGAGAGCCAGCCTCCTACAGGTCCCCTGTCATTGATCTCTTCAGGTCTCTAGTAGATGGAGTTGGCTCTATTGTCAAGGAGAAACATCAGCAACACTGAATCATCCCAATTCTTAATCATTCGTGCCGTGATTATACAACATATTTATCTACAGAGCGGTGATGCTGTCATAAAAAGTTACTCAGACAACATTATTTCCCTTCGAGATACCTTTCCTTTTTCCTCTTACTCTCTACTCTATCTCATATTAATCTTTCCCTCATTTCTGTCACTTTCATTCCTTTTTCTTTCTCCTTTTTCACTTGTTTTTTTATCTTTCATTTTATGCAATTGTGTTGCTTCACTTTCTACCTCTCTGTATCTCGCATTCACAACCTTTTCCTATGACTGTCTTACATATTGCTTCTTGTTTCTTTCTCACTAATAGACTCAACCCATCCACAAATACTTCAAACTCTGAGTGTAAACAGTCTACAAAAGTGTAATCTATATGTCTCCACGCCCAAAGTAAAGCAATTGCCCTATTCTTGTGACGGTGGGTGTCGTCCCTCCCTAAATCCCTTTCTGATCCTCTTACATCTCACTAATCCCACTACCCTTATTGCTAAGTCTGCCCCTTTTTCCCACCCACTCCTTTTTGACCCACCCACATTTACAACTAAAATCTGTACTCACATGTGCAGAAACTCCTCAATAGGGACAGAGAATTCTGCACATGCAAATGTAGGCAAAATGTACACTTTGTAGTACTTATTATAGTACGTTTTAAAGTGCTACAATACTACAGATGGCAGTTTGTGAATCAGGCCCTCTGAATGTATCTATTTTTATTAACATGCTGCCAACTCTGAGTCCAAGCATTAAAGAATACTGCAGGGTTTTAGGAACATGGGGTAGTTATAGAAATATTGGCTACATTATTGTCGGTATTTATTATTTAACGGCAGCAGCTCATGTGGTAGAGCTACACTACCAGTCAGGTGGCAACCCTACTTCTAAACTATGAGATGCAGAGACAGTTCCATCTAGGACTGTAATTAAGATGGTGTTTTCCAGCGGTTGGGATTAGAAAACAAGATGACTCTTGCATCTAGCTCACATAGTACTTACACCAGCTGCTGGTCACTAACTCTCACCGCGTACATATATAGACAGCAATTCACACGTCCCCATTTCTCCATACTGACACCACAAGACATGGCTGCCTGCCTCTCAAAGGAGACAATAGGCAGCGCTCTTTAGGCTGTCAGTGCTCATCAGGAGAATATTTACTAAGTGTGAAGTCCTTCTGAGATCTCCTCCGGTCAAGATTCCTGCCAGAAGGTTAATCTGGTAGCCCATTTTCCCCAATTCTTGTGCTATCAACCTACATCCAGTCTGTGATGGAAATGGGTCTGAAATCCATGGGTGATCCCAGAAAGCTATAGATTTCTGAAAAGTAAACAATATTTTGAATTCAACAAGGGGTCATTTGTGTACATCCCTCAAGGGTTTCTCAAAGAAACTAAAGGCCTTATTACAATGCCAGACATTTCAGGAGTGGAACTACCCGACTAGTAGTCGGTGGTTCCACTCCCAATATTATGATGTGACCACCATCATGGCAGTCAGAAAAGTGCTGCAGCACAAGCTGCAATGGTAAAGGGTATGTTTCTAAACATCTATGCACCATGTGACAGTCTCTCTTACCACATCGCTCTGACCGCCAGCATTGTAATCCGGTGGTCGGACTAATGCCTTGGATGTCAGACGGATGGCTACCGATGGCCTGTCGGTGGCGGTCCATCCGACAATCTACTAAGGCCATAACTGTTGAAATAAAACAATAGTGAAAATAAGTAGGAAAAAACAACTGTTTGTGGCCATGTTTTCATCTGTAACTTCTTGTCACGATGGCAGATTCACAAAAGCAATAAACCATTACGGCTGCTAGATGCTTCTGGTTGTAAGGATATATAGGGTCTGGAGGTTGTAAAGGAGCCTGGGCCAAAAACTGAACTGCACATTACAATGTTTTTTTCTTGTGTTCAGAGCAATTCATTTGGTAAAATATATAGAGTGAAAAATGGGTACCAAGGAAACCTATGTATTTCTGAAATAGATACCTTTAATAGAGTTTAGGAGCAGTGGGTATTTGTACAGCTCTGAATTTGTGGGTACCCATATTAGCAGATGATCCAGTGGGCATTTTTCAAAATGTTTTCTTTTTTACAAACTGGCTTACATTTGGAAGGCACAAATGCAGAGAAACCCAAATGGTAGTAACAAATGTTCTACTATTGTGTGTTCCCACATGTCTACTGATACAAATGGCACCTCAGTTGTGTGCATTGGCCTAGTGCCTATGGCAGGAAAGGGCCCACAACTCAACATGGGCACATCACATATTTCCACTAAAATTGATTGTTGTTTTGCAAAGTGGATAGCTGTGGATTGTGGGCCCTAGCTCAGCTAGCACCTCGAGAAACTTAGCAAACCTGCACATGTTTGAAAACTAGACACCCAGGGGAACCTAGGGTGGGGTGACGAGAGTGACTTGCACCAGCTATTCTTACCCAGAAGGCCTTACAAAGCTCAAACTTTGAATAAAAGCACAGATTTTCCCCACATTTCTGTAAGAAAAATGTCTGGAATCTACAGGAGCAACATATTTCCTACACTCAGCATTAATCCAAGTCTCCCAATAAAATGGTACCTCACTTGTATGGGTAGGCTCAGTGTCCCCGACAGGAAAGGACCAAAAACACAACATAGACACATCACATTTTTCCACTTAAAGCTAACCCTACTTTTGTACTGCGCGTAGCTGTGGATTTTGGGCCCTAACTCAGCCGGCACCTAGGAAAACATAGCAAACCTGTACATTTTTTTAAATTATACAACTAGGGGAATCCAAGGAGGGGTGACTTGCATTGCTCTCCCCATGTTTTATTACCCAGAAGAGATTACAAACCTCAAACTTTGACTAAAAGCACACATTTTCCTCACATTTCTGTGGGACTCTCTGGAGAGACACGCATTTCCTATCTCCCAGCAATCCACCAAGTCTCCCAGTAAAAATGTTACCTCATTTCTGTTGGTAGGCCAAGTTTCCACCACAGAAAAGGAACCAAAATACAAAATATACACCACATTTTTCCACTGAAAGCCAACCCTTTTTTTTGCACTGTGGGCAGCTGTGGATTTTGGGCCCCAGCTCTGCTGACACCTAAGGAACCCTCCATGTAGAGACTAGTTGGAAGGGTAGTTGTGGTATTTGGAAACCTGCTCAGCCCCCACCAACGGAAACCTACCAACCATATACATTTTTGAAAAGTAAACTTCTAGGGGATTCTCAGGTGGTGTTCCTTGTGTGGCTCCTATGAGGTTTTCCTACCCACAATACCCTGCAAACCACAAAATTAACGTGCAATCACACATCTTCATTACATTTCTGTGATGGAAACCTCCGGAATGTAAAGGAATTCACTTGTGTCAATAAAAATTCTGCCCCACTTTCACAGCTCTGCCTTGTGCCTGCGTCAGGAACGGACTCGGCCTTAGAGGGTGTGTGATATGGACCAGATCCTCAGTGACGTATATGTATTATGTAAAGAAACTGCTTCTTGTTCGATTGATTCAATTATTTTTTGCCATTATTGTAATAAATCTAGAAATTCAATTAAATTGTAAACTGACTACTTTACTTATGAGTTCCAAAATTTCTAATTTAGGGCAGTGACAAATAAGAATGTATTTGCACTTCTACCTAATATGCTTTGGTTTTGTAATGATTTTCATCAACTATGCAAATTAATTTAATCTATATGTCTTTATAGTCAAACTGCTTTAAATTATAACTAGTCCTACTAGAAGCTACCGTAAGAGCTCATTAACATATGAAAATGCAATTCAGGAGAATAGTTTTTTTAGAAGAATTGTCAGATATATGACATTCAAAAATTATGTAGATAACATGCATTTTAAGTCCTTCAGCCATCGGAAAAGGCATCTTTAAACAATCCACATGCATATTTGTGCACAATACACCCGGACTCTTCTTAATAGCAGGTAAGTAGACATCTTACACAGTCCATAATTCAGTATAATGAACACAGGTTAATAAAGACAGAGGAGATGAGGAAGAGGAAGAGCATGTAGGGGCAGTATTTACTGTTCCTTTGTGGCGGTTGCAACATGTAATTGAAATAGAGACACTCTAACAATAATTCAAGATTTTTTCTTATACAATTTCAATCATAGCTTAAGCATCACAATCCATAACAAGTATAACCAGCAAGTGGATGTGACATAGTATCTATGTCAGATAATATTAACACTCCTAAGTTTATTGCATAATCGCAGCAGTCTGTGGATGAGCAGGGACATGAGTAGTACATACCTGATGAGTAGATTTTGATTAAATTAGAAAACAGCTTAATAATTGTATCATCAAAAAAGGCAGATTCTTCTACCAAATATCTCCCCTTCATCTTTCGTGTATCATGAAATCTTTCATGGAGTTCCTTCAGGCTACTATTGGAGGCCATTTTCTCTGGCGTTGCTTCCTCCTGCCTTCATTCTGTGTTACTTGCACTCATGCTATATAGCTCGAAATTTTACTTTTAAATGATCTTCAAACAGAGGGAAATATGTTTACATATGCAACTTATTCAACTTCAATTTCACTGTTAACTTCAGAGTCAATGGTCCTCAAGACTGAAGTAATTTTCTATCCTGGGGCTGCTTTTGAGTTTTTACTGTTCCCAAGTGCAACACTTTAAACCATGACAGAACACCTTACACAGCAGAATTGTTCCACATTTCTGGATGGGTATGACCATGGCATCAAATGTATGCCCTTGACAAACACATGCTCTTTACCTGGTTCTAAGGGAATAATATGAATGCTACAATGGTTCAGGTTCCTAGTTTAAAGGAAAAACATTCATGACTGCAAATAATTCATTTAAAGAGTCAAATAACACAGTACCCTCAAACAGTTATCCAAAAATGTTTTTTCATTGATGAAGAATTCAAATATATACTGTTACAAAAGGTGCTCACAGGGTTACACAAACAAATATCACTCACAAAGGACAAACTATCGTGTAAACACAAATAATAATAATGGCAAAAAAGGAAATATTATATACAACAACAACAGATTTTGTGGGATCACAGAAATGGAATACACTTAGGGGCCGATTCCAATTCGGGCCGGAAAAAGCACCGACCGACTCGGAGCCGGAATTAAATCCGACCGACACGTACCTGTGGCGCCCGACACGCCAAGTACGATGCAAGGCGTGCAAAATCCGACCGACACGTACTGAACCCAAGCCGAACGACCGAGCCGCACGGAAAACAGCAATCCGGCCGGAAAAACACGCGAATCGAACCGACCGACACGCACCCGGAACAAATCCAACCGAAACGTACACGCGAACTCCAAACTGCAAAGTACGATGCAAGGCGCGAAAACCACGCCCGAGTCGTACGGAGGACAAGCCGTACGACTGACACGCATACAAAACCGAGCCGAAGTAACACAAAACACCGCGACCGACGCGTACGCAGCATAGAAAACTGCACAAACACAGCGTGAACGAAACGGAGAAGACCATACGAGACAACTGCAGGGTCCGACTCGGTCACAAGAACGTTTCCAACATGCACAGAAAGTACTAAGGAAAAATACACAAAAAAAGGCCAAACAAGCAATTACAAAGCCAATAAATACTGGGGGGTGGGGACAGAGAACAAAGACACACCCACAACTCCACCCATATAAAGGACACAAATCCCAACCATGATCCTTTGCAAATGCTATTCTACTGCCAGCACTCAACAGACAGCAACCACACACCCACAGCTCATCCCTCACACAAGCCACACACCATCAGCACACCAACAAATAGCTACCTCACATACACCCAGCAAAACACACACTCACACACCCTCACCTGCACACCAACACACACATCACTCACCATCACCACCCATCACCATGCCCCCCAAGAAGAATCACAAGTTCCTAGATTGTGAATTGGAAGTCCTGGTAGACGAGATCCTCAGGGTAGAGCCACAGCTGTTTGGCACACTGGTCCAACAGACACCCATCTCCCAGAAAACCAAGATGTGGGAGAGGATCATCAACAGGGTGAACACACAATCACCATGTCTGCGCACAAAGACTGACATCCAGAACAGGTGGTATGACGTGCGCAGGAGGGTACGGGAGCTGCTCAAGAAGGACTACCTCCTGAGCCAATACACCGGCAGTGGCCCTCCTGCCAAGCCAGTATACCTCAGGCCCTGGGAGGAGAAGGTGCGGGCCATCCTTCCGCCAGTGAGCGTCTATGGACTAGAGAACATCCCAGAGCCTGGTGAGTACACAACAAATGTACACAATATCCTGCCACAATACACACACACATCACTGTCAAGGGGAGAGTCAAACCATGCACTCATAACAATTACACAGCAACCAGAACAGAATCATCCCAAAATGTGTATGTCAGTCAGATAAACACAACACATGCCATCTCAAAGTTACATTTAACCGTGTCATCACATGTACAAACACAACTACAACTACAGCTAGGCAGTGGCACAAATAGAACTAACAAACACATCCAGACATGTAGCCACTACTACAACACCAACACACAGTGAAGACCACTGAAAGAAAGGAATTCTGTGTATGCTGGGCAAGTCAGTGTAGCCAATAGCATCATGGGAGTCGTAGTCACAGATATTGCCCACCCCCACAACTGTCCCATCAACACCACCATGAACCATGCGCACATCACAGCGAGTGGAAAAGGACTCACAAGATGGCTGACACTGGCTACTGCTGTGGGGAGCACAAGGCCCTGCTGGCAACTGTGCAACAACCAACAGCAGGACACCACTGACTGACATCCTGAGAGACAACTTCCACTCCCTGCAATGGAAGCACGTTCCATGGTGGGATATCTGGCTGGGTGGGAAGGAGGACTCGCAGCACTGACCATAGTCACAAGCACCTCCCCTCACACACCCCCTCAACACAAACTCCACAGAACCCACCTGGGAGAATGCAATGCCTCACATCCTAACTCAAGATCCCACAAAGAACCTCCACCCTGGGTTATGTCGTGTGAAGCACAGGGACACTCTTGGGACTTTTAGCCAAACAACTGCCAGGACAACACTCCCAGCCATCCTGTCAGCACAGGCAGCCCACCCCACAGGGAAGCAGAGTCAAAAGGAAGGAAGCATGGGCATGCTGGGAAGGGGGTGGAGGCAATAGCATGATGGGAGTAGTAGGCACAGATATTGCTCAGCCTCACAACTGGCCCATCAACACCACCCTGAACCATGCTCACATCACAGGGAGTGGATAAGGACTGACAAGATGGCTGACACTGGCTACTGCTGTGGGGAGCACAAGGCCCTGCTGGCAACTGTGCAACAGCCAACAGCAGGACACCACTGACTGACATCCTGAGAGACAACTTCCACTCCCTGCAATGGAAGCACGTTCCATGGTGGGATATCTGGCTGGGTGGGAAGGAGGACTCGCAGCACTGACCATAGTCACAAGCACCTCCCCTCACACATCCCCTCAACACAAACTCCACAGAACCCACCTGGGAGAATGCAATGCCTCACATCCTAACTCAAGATCCCACAAAGAACCTCCACCCTGGGTTATGTCGTGTGAAGCACAGGGACACTCTTGGGGCTTTTAGCCAAACAACTGTCAGGACAACACTCCCAGCCATCCTGTCAGCACAGGCAGCCCACCCCACAGGGAAGCAGAGTCAAAAGGAAGGAAGCATGGGCATGCTGGGAAGGGGGGTGGAGGCAATAGCATGATGGGAGTAGTAGTCACAGCTCAACATCCCCCACCACATGGCCCAGCAAGCTCACACTCACGCATGCACATCCCACAGAGAGTGGAAAGGCCCATCAAAGATGTCTGACACTGTTGCTGTGTCGTGGGGAGCACAAGGGCATGCTGGGAACTGCACACCAACCAACAGCAGGACACCACTGTCAGCCATCTTGCCATTGCACTCACACCCACACACACTGAACTCCCCACAAAAGCAAGTAAGTATGGGAATGCTGGGGAGTGGGGTGGAGGCAATAGCATGATGGGAGTCATAGTCACAGACATAGCTCACCCCCACAACTGTCCCATCAACACCACCCTGAACCATGCTCACATCACAGGGAGTGGAAAACAACTGACAAGATGGCTGACACTGGCTACTGCTGTGGGGAGCACAAGGCCCTGCTGGCAACTGTGCACCAACAAACAGCAGGACACCACTGACTGACATCCTGAAAGACAACTTCCACTCCCTGCAATGCAAGCACGTTCCATGGTGGGATATCTGGCTGGGTGGGAAGGAGGACTTGCAGCACTGACCATAGTCACAAGCACCTCCCCTCACACACCCCCTCAACACATACTCCACATAACCCACCTGGGAGAATGCAATGCCTCACATCCTAACTCAAGATCCCACAAAGAACCTCCACCCTGGGTTATGTTGTGTGAAGCACAGGGACACTCTTTGGACTTTTAGCCAAACAACTGCCAGGACAACACTCCCAGCCATCCTGTCAGCACAGGCAGCCCACCCCACAGGGAAGCAGAGTCAAAAGGAAGGAAGGATGGGCATGCTGGGAAGGGGGTGGAGGCAATAGCATGATGGGAGTCGTAGTCACAGCTCTACATCCCCCACCACATGGCCCAGCAAGCTCACACTCACGCATGCACATCCCACAGAGAGTGGAAAGGCCCATCAAAGATGTCTGACACTGTTGCTGTGTCGTGGGGAGCACAAGGGCATGCTGGGAACTGCACACCAACCAACAGCAGGACACCACTGTCAGCCATCTTGCCATTGCTCTCACACCCACACACACTGAACTCCCCACAAAAGCAAGTAAGTATGGGAATGCTGGGAAGTGGGGTGGAGGCAATAGCATGATGGGAGTCATAGTCACAGACATAGCTCACCCCCACAACTGTCCCATCAACACCACCCTGAACCATGCTCACATCACAGGGAGTGGAAAACAACTGACAAGATGGCTGACACTGGCTACTGCTGTGGGGAGCACAAGGCCCTGCTGGCAACTGTGCACCAACAAACAGCAGGACACCACTGACTGACATCCTGATAGACAACTTCCACTCCCTGCAATGCAAGCACGTTCCATGGTGGGATATCTGGCTGGGTGGGAAGGAGGACTTGCAGCACTGACCATAGTCACAAGCACCTCCCCTCACACACCCCCTCAACACATACTCCACATAACCCACCTGGGAGAATGCAATGTCTCACATCCTAACTCAAGATCCCACAAAGAACCTCCACCCTGGGTTATGTTGTGTGAAGCACAGGGACACTCTTTGGACTTTTAGCCAAACAACTGCCAGGACAACACTCCCAGCCATTCTGTCAGCACAGGCAGCCCACCCCACAGGGAAGCAGAGTCAAAAGGAAGGAAGGATGGGCATGCTGGGAAGGGGGTGGAGGCAATAGCATGATGGGAGTCATAGTCACAGCTCTACATCCCCCACCACATGGCCCAGCAAGCTCACACTCACGCATGCACATCCCACAGAGAGTGGAAAGGCACATCAAAGATGTCTGACACTGTTGCTGTGTCGTGGGGAGCACAAGGGCATGCTGGGAACTGCACACCAACCAACAGCAGGACACCACTGTCAGCCATCTTGCCATTGCTCTCACACCCACACACACTGAACTCCCCACAAAAGCAAGTAAGTATGGGAATGCTGGGAAGTGGGGTGGAGGCAATAGCATGATGGGAGTCATAGTCACAGACATAGCTCACCCCCACAACTGTCCCATCAACACCACCCTGAACCATGCTCACATCACAGGGAGTGGAAAACAACTGACAAGATGGCTGACACTGGCTACTGCTGTGGGGAGCACAAGGCCCTGCTGGCAACTGTGCAACAACCAACAGCAGGACACCACTGACTGACATCCTGAAAGACAACTTTCACTCCCTGCAATGCAAGCACAGTCCAGACTGGCTGGGTGGGAAGGAGGGCCAGCTGTCAACCAAATACAACCAATGCAGACCATGTTCACACCCCAACAAATACATAGAAATGCCCAAATAATGCAGGACAATGTGCTACACCAATATCAACCCCTGACTGTGACAACTTAGGACAATGCAAGGTACAGGCCCGCACCCAGAGGCACAGTCACAACTGTCAGGTGTGTCAACCATTGATGCCTGCAGAAACATAACATACATTGTGTGTGTCTCCCAAAAACAGGTGATGATGGGGACACAGCAGCAGACGCTGAGGAGTCCCAGTCCCAGGCTCAAGAGGATACAGAGCTCACTGGTGTCGTACAGCCTCTGCCCTCCTCGGACGAAGAAGACCAACCTGGCACCTCCGGTGCAAGTCAACATGCAGCACCAGCAGGACCACCAGCTGCAGCACCAGCAGGACCACCAGCTGCACCCCCTGCACCCACCCCTCCAACGACTGTCACCACAAATACCATCCCTGCCGACATGGACAGAACAAGGAGCACCACCAGCACAGGGACCCTGGACCAACGTGGGGCCATGGACACCACCACCAACCCCCAAGGGGGACCAGGGTCATCTGTGCGTGCCACTGCACGCACTGCACATGTCGGCGGGGTGGTGGGAGGGGTGGGAGACAGAGGTCGCTGCTTGCAGAGGTGTCTGGTGTGCATGACGACCCACAACTGGTACGCATAGCCGATGCGTACCAGTCCAGCACCGGAGATCTCAGCCAGGTAGTGGGGCTCCTCAGAGACATGAAACAGCAGCAGGCTGCCCATCATGCCCGCTTGGACTCTCACATGTCCCGCGTGGTGTCCAAGTGGGACGCACTGCAAGAGATGACGGCGGTGCACAGGGACATATTACAATGCCTCCGCCAGATGAACAGTAACCAGTCTACACTTCCCTGTGTGCCAACAACATCTGGTGCTGAACAAACTGCAACTGCCACAGGGAGGGAGGATGACTCTGGCGGAGAGTCCCCTGCACCGCAGCAGCCTGTACTTGAGGGGCCCCCCCCAAAGAAGAGGGGTCGTCCGAGGAGGGGCAAGTGAGAGGCCGATGGCCAAGTGCAACCCCCAGGAAGCCTGAACCTGTTCTGGATGTTCACCTTTGTGCACAGACTGTTCACCCTGTTGACGGCAACACAACTCCCACACATGACATGGGGAGTACAAGTTGGAACAATGTCTCAGACAACTGTGGCCCCGATACTGGGGATTTTGTCTACCAGGACTTTCAATTCACCTAGGAACTTCTGATTGCAATATAAATGTACAGCACTAACAATCCTATGCACTATTCACACAAATGTATCACAATAAACACACTAATACACCATACTTGCCTCTGTTGTGATTCCAACGTGGGTGCTGTCATGGGGATGATGAACTGCAAAGTTACACTGTGTATGCGGACTGCAACAGCAAGTACAACACAGGCATGTGAGTAAAGGCAACGTGACACATATGAGGGAGACACACCACCAAGGCTACACAACACATACACACCTAGGCCATCTGACTCATTGCCTACACTGATGTTGCCAGGGAAGACGGTGCAATGCACAGACACCACACCTATTCCCAGTTGCAGTCAAGTAGCCCACAGGTGCAGTAAGCAAATGGCAGTCAAATGTGTGACCACAGACAACGCACATCACAAAGTGAAGCACAGGTTTATTACACAGTTGCAACATGTCGTAACCACTACAGATGCAAGGTAATCCCACCTGGCAGCGGGCACACAGTCAACAACTGTAGAAGGAAGGAAGTCCATGGGTGTGGCGCCCATCACCTGTAGGGACAC
Source organism: Calotriton arnoldi (assembly GCA_963921515.1). Lineage (NCBI taxonomy): Eukaryota > Metazoa > Chordata > Amphibia > Caudata > Salamandridae > Calotriton > Calotriton arnoldi. The sequence continues at coordinate 390,395 of CAWUFW010003376.1, forward strand.
AACAGCTACCACCCTGGAAGTACAATCACGTCGTCGGTGGACACAGTTGACCAAACGAATCTGAAAGTACCCTGTGAAGGACAGAAATGACACACAGTCAAAAGCAATGGAGAACAGGACAGAACAGCAAAACTCATGCACAATACATGTTACAAGATACCCACCCAGAACCAAGTTAGCATGTCAACACTGTTGGGGAGTACAGACCACCTGTAAGCACACATCGCTACACACATCCAGTCAAGTAGCCCATGGACACACTCCAACAGCACCAGAGCACCACCTACACATATCATGCCAACTCACATCATTGACATGACACCTCAGGATACTCACATTCAGCTAAAGAAGTTGGTGATGAGCTGTGTGCGGACATCACCCTCATCATCATCATCATCATCATCACTGGCATCGTGGTCCAGGCCAGGATCCTCCACAGGTGGCGGATGTTGGTCATTGTCATCCTGGATGAGAGGCAACTCCTTCCGCACTGCCAGGTTGTGGAGCATGCAGCAGACGATGATAATCTTGCACACCTTCGCTGGGGCATATGGGAGGGACCCTCCTGTCTTGTCGAGGCAGCGGAAGCGGCTCTTCAGGAGACCAAATGTCCGCTCAATCACTCTCCTGGTCCGACCATGTGCCATTTGTAGCGCATCTGGGCTGGTGTCACAGGGTTCCTGAGGGGTGTCAGCAACCACGGCATGTTGGGGTATCCCGAGTCACCTACGGACAGACAAGTGCACATTAGCTGACTTGGAAAAGTGGGTGGAATACTACAGATCAGATCACACACAATGGCACAAAGTCAGTACACACCGACAAGCCAGGCACCCTGGTTCTGCATCTGTGCCATCATCCTGGGGATGCGACTACTCCTCATCACAAAGGCATCGTGTGCTGAACCAGGGAAACGGGCACACACGTGTGTGATGGTCATTTCTGCAAGACACACCACCAGTGCATTGACCGAGTGGTAGTGCTTGCGGTTACGGTAGGCCTGCTCCTGGGCCTGTGGTGGTACCAAAGCCACATGTGTCCCATCAATGGAGCCAATGACATGCGGCATCCTCCCCAGGGCATAGAAGTCACTCTTCACGTCAGTGAGTCGTTGTAGTCTAGGGAAATAGATGTACCGGTTCAGGTATAGCAACATTGCCTCCAAAACATCGCGGAGCACATGGCTCAACATGGTCTGTGACATCCCACCAGCAGTCGCCACAGTATGTTGGAAGGTACCGGTGGCAAAGAAGTGTAGGGCTGCCATCACCTTCACCTTGGGGGTCAGCGCTGTAGGATACGGCCGGCCAGGCTGCAAATGTGGGGCCAACTGCACTGCCAAATCCTCAATCAGCTGCCTGGTGAAGCGGTACCGTCGGATGCTGTCCCGTTCCACCATCGTTGCCAGGTCTGGGAATGGTCTATGGACAGCAGGAGCCCTGCAGTGCAGAGGAGAAGAAAGCAAGATTGTCAGTCACCCCACATATGCGGCATTGAACACACTCAATATCACATCATACATCATTATGAGGCACAACTACATGAAGTGTGCAGTTCCGTAAGGACATGTATGGTACATACATGGCCAACATCTGTCATCACGGTTCAACAAGTGGCATCAATAAGTCCCAGGTTGGCCCATTGGATATCATGAGGCCATGTCACAGTTCCCATCTCCTGCTGCCATGTCACAATCACCCCCCACAGTGACATGTGAGGACAGATGTGCCCCAGGCATCACAGCTCAACGACAGGTACATTCCCAGGGACCCTGTATTGCCACATGGACACTGGCATTACATGGAGTATCATGTATACACCACAGCAAAACAACCATGACCCCCACAGGTAGTGGTCCCACTTGCCACTGCAGGACAGACATGGACGTCTGTGACACACACACGCACAACATCAAAGTCCATGCACACACAACGTGGATGTGGAGACTGTCTCCCATTGTGCACATGAAATCAGAGACATTGTAAACACTACATGCACACAGACTGTGGAGGACCATCACTATTGTGCCACTGGGACACCCTGGCTCAAACATACCGTCCCACATGGGACTCACGGGGTATGTGACATGACATACACATACACCACCGTGAAATGTGACCATGGCACATGCACAGTGAACAGTTGCACATCACATTGGTCATGTACACGTAACACCCAGGATCCTGTCCCCATGAACACGTGCACAGCCTGGGGGTGGCTGCCCCCAGGTGACACCCACAGGACAACATGTACACCAACATACACACAATAGGAAATGCAGCCTTACATGCCTTATGATACAGTTTGGACAGGCTGTCGTGTTGTAGGTGTGCCCCTCACTCCCTGGGAGCTATCTGTGGCTGGCATATGTTCATCTGAGACAGGCATGGTGACATATGCCAGTCACTTGTACAGGGATGCGTTGAACAGCAATGGACCGATCGGTGCACCCGGCCGGCCCATTGCATTGAATGTGTGTGGGTACGCGTTGTACCCTTGTACGCGTTGAACAGCAATGGACCGATCGGTGCGCCCGGCCGGCCCATTGCATTCAATGTGTGCGGGTACGCGTTGTACCCCTGTACGCGTTGAACAGCAATGGACCGATCGGTGCGCCCAGCCGGCCCATTGCATTCAATGTGTGCGGGTACGCGTTATACCCCTGTAGGCGTTGTACCGCAGTGGACCGATCGGTGCGCCCGGCCGGCCCATTGCATTCAATGTGTGCGGGTACGCGTTGTACCCCTGTACGCGTTGAACAGCAATGGACCGATCGGTGCGCCCGGCCGGCCCATTGCATTCAATGTGTGCGGGTACGCGTTGTACCCCTGTACGCGTTGGACAGCAATGGACCGATCGGTGCGCCCGGCTGGCCCATTGCATTCAATGTGTGCGGGTACGCGTTGTACCCCTGTACGCGTTGTACCGTAATGGACCGATCGGTGCGCCCGGCCGGCCCATTGCATTCAATGTGTGCGGGTATGCGTTGTACCCCTGTACGCGTTGAACAGCAATGGACCGATCAGTGCGCCCGGCCGGCCCATTGCATTCAATGTGTGCGGGTACGCGTTGTACCCCTGTACGCGTTGTACCGCAATGGACCGATCGGTGCGCCCGGCCGGCCCATTGCATTCAATGTGTGCGGGTACGCGTTGTACCCCTGTACGCGTTGAACAGCAATGGACCGATCGGTGCACCCGGCCGGCCCATTGCATTCAATGTGTGCGGGTACGCGTTGTACCCCTGTACGCGTTGAACAGCAATGGACCGATCGGTGCGCACCCATTGACAATGGCCTAGCCTGGCAACGGACGCGTTTTCGAAATTCGAACGAGTCGGTTGCTGGAAATTCAGTTGGTCACCCACAACAATGTTGCAAAATCATGTATGTCATGAAGTTGAAGATTTGAAGGATGCTGTGGGCGTGTATTGGTGCTGCTATTCCATGGATTGGCCAGATTCAGAAGATGCAAACGACTTGGACCTATCACTTTGGACACATGGGACAGTATTTGCCTCTGCAGCACATATATATTGCTGGCTGTTCCCCTGAGAGCTCACTTGCCTGCACTACATGCTCCAGGACGACATCAGCCACTGCACTGCTGCTGTCTCTGCCCCCTCTGGACCCTGCAATGGCACGTACTGTGGAGAGAGCCCCAGCCTTCAGCCTTGAGGAGAACCAGGCCCTGCTGGACAGCCTACTTCTACAGTACAGCAAGCTGTATGGGACACCAGGGGAGCAGGTGAGTGTTCTGTGCACTGCCTTTCTGAACGTGCATTTTGTCTGACTAGCAAGGCTGAAAGTCTGCACGCCACTGGCTAGCAGGCTCACTGAGTAGTTGTCACCCCCATAGTGTGTAGTGACATGCACTGGACAGGTATGGTGCAGTGACAGTGCATTTGAACAAGGTTTTACTTCCCATGCAATGATACCATGTAGTGACTTCTGGCAAACTGTCCATGGGCAGCGTTGCACTGCCTGTGTACATCATGTGCCCCTGTGATTGAGACATGTATATACAACTGTGTCATGCACGGATATGTTGCATGTGTAGTTATGGCCTTTTCACTTTGTCATCCTCACAGGTTAATGCCCATCGGAAGCAGGAGATCTGGAAGGACATCGTCCGGGCTGTCCGGTCCGTGGGGGTCTACAAGCGCCGGATCCGCAACTGCCAGAAGAGGTGGCAGGACCTTCGGGGCTGGACCCGGAGGATTGCACGGGTCCAGCTGAAGCTGTCGCCTCCTCGCAGGAGGGGCGGATCACGGACCCTGACCCCCCACATGCTCCAGATCCTGGCGGTGGTGTTTCCAGACCTGGATGGGCAGCTGAAGGCCAGACAGCAGCAAGGAGGGGGTGAGTCAAAGACTGCACTGTGAACTCTGTATTACATGCTATGTGCCCTCCTCTGGCCTGGTTAAACTGCCACAGTACAGCAGTCATGTTGTCCAGGAGCCATGTCCCTCTATTGTGCACGGCCCACTCCTCATCTGATACCCAGGTGTGGCCCTTACATTCAGGGAATTGTGTCACTTGGGACTGTGTCCTTGCAGTTTGCTTCACTCAAGGTGGGGGACAGCATCTGTTTCCCTAACTCTGTTGTGGGCATCATGGGTGGGTCCATTGTTCACACAATGCCTGTGTTTGGACATGTAATCTGCGTGTTGCTTTCATATGCGGTCCACTTGCTGAGCTGAGCCACCACATGTGCCTGGGGTATCTGGCACACACCCATGCAGCGGGTGGGAACAATGTTTGGGCCCCAGGAGTGTGCAGATTACGTGTGTGACACATACATAGCCAGCTATCCACGGTCCAGGGCTCATCCCACATTCATGTGGGGCAGGACAGTCATGCCTACTCCAGCCCATCCAATACACCTGTACTCCCACTCCCGGGTATCAGCTGACACGTTGTGTGCAGTGATTTGACCCCTCAGGTGTCTGCCTCTGTGTCAGTGTGCTGTGGATTTTTTGCCAGGACTGCTGGGGTGTTTCTCGGTAGGGGCTCAGCATGCCACTGGAGATGTGACCATAGGAGACGATACTTGTGTGTCACATAGGTGTTTGAGCAGCTGCCCGTGCAGACTGGGGTATGCGAATGTGAAGTTCAGGCAGCTGTTTCCCATTCACAGCAGATTGTGAGGGGCTCAGGTTCAGAGGGTAGTGTCACAGGTCTCCCATATGTCCAATCGGTATGACCTGGACAGATGAGGGTTAAGATGATGTGTTGTGTGGGGGATGTACATGTGCACTTGTGCAGCTCCAGGACTTGCATTCCCCATGACCTACTATTGTGACACAGTGCAGAGTGTTGTTGTCTGGCTGCCAAGTCATACATCACTGAGACAGTGATGTATGACTTAGCAGTCATGCCTCCGCCATGGCATGTGTCTACTTATTGGTGATCCTGCAGGGGAGTGACATGTGCTACATGCACACCATTGTGGCGATGGCTATCAGGACATGGGTGCATCATGGTGTCTGTCACTGGTATGCATCACATGCATTTCCTATTTGACTCTGGGCATCCCTTTCATCCGGAAACCTGTACTGACTCAGTGGCAAGAGTTGTGATGTGTGCATGTCCACATGCTACACCGTGTCCTCTGCACTGTCCAACTACTGTGTAGTTGGTGCATGTGTCCACACTGGGGTGTTGCTATCCAACAGACACCAGACAGATGGGTGCAAGGCCATGTGGGATGTGAGTGCCATGGTTGGCATCAGACTGACAATTGGCTTCTCCTGTTCAGTTAGGGCACTTTTAGCAATGTTCAACTAATGATGCCAGGGCTTGCTCTGTAATGTGCTGTGCTCACAGTGGTGTGTGCGTTTGGTGCAGGTGACTGATGTCTGTCTGTTTCCCCATTGTTTGCAGATACATCCACGGCCACGGAAGGGGACAGCTCCACGGACCAGGAGGAGCCAGAGAGCCAGACTGGGTCAACAGCCGAGGAGTGGTCGGAGGGACCCAGTGGCACGGAGGGCGAGGGGAGCCACACCGAGGAGTCCTCAGCAGCATCCACCTCAGCTGAGGACCACAGCGGCTCGGAGGATGACTCCCTTATGGGGGCGGGTGTCAGCAGCCACCACACCCCAGCTAGTGTTGCTGTCCCCGCCACCACCAGCACCACCACCGCCCTCCCATCGGCTCCCATTCCCCAGGTCCGTGGAGGCTCCCATGTTCGGGAGCGTGTCTCCTTTGGGCCAGGCACCACACCCCCTGCCCCTGTGTCCCCTGCTGCCCTGAGTGAGGAGTCTGTGTACCTCCTTCGCCAGCTCCATGTAGGGCAGACAGCCATGCTGAGTGTCCTCCATGCGCACACCGCTCTGTTGACTCAGCTGGTGTCGTTCATGGAGGGCATCTCATCGGGCATGTCTGACCTACAGAGGGGCAATAGGTCCATGGACTCCTCCCTGACGGCAGCAGTGTCCCTCCTCAGACAGTCCCTCACCCCTCCTGCCTCTGCTCCATCCACACTCTCCAGCACCTTACCCGTCCCAAGCACACACACACCGGTACAGGCACACACCAGCACACACACGTCCAGCACACAGACACACATGCCACAAACAAAACGCACATGCACGCACAGTCAGGGGACTGAAACCAGACTCACAGGGATGGGGCCCTGGAACACACACACGCATCCACGAGCACTGCGCAGTCCTCAGTTGCCTCTACCTCCAAAGCACCCTCCCTTGCCTCACCTGCAACCCCAAAGACCCAGCGGCTCTTACTCAGTGACCTCGGCCTCTTCCCCTCCGATCCAGCTGATACAGCATTCAGGGGGAAGAGGAAGCCCACCCACACGGAGCAGAGTGCCCCTCGCCCCCGGACACCCTCCCCCAGGCGCAGACAGACTGAGGCCCCCACCCGCAAGTCCCCCCGGAGTCGTAAGAGCAAGACCCCGCCGCCGCCCTGCAGCTCAGGCACCAGGTCTCCTTCCTCCATCCCTCAGGCCCCCACTCCACAGGTGCCCCCACCACACCCTGCCCCAGGTTCCCCCACCCACAGATATACCATCCCCAAGAGGATCCGGCCTTCTCCCCCTGCCACTTGCTCTCCCGGCACCACACCCCCGCTGTGCTTGTCTGTGCCACTGATGTGGTGAGGGTGTCCTCCCCTCTGTCCAGCCCACCTTGCCTGTTCCCCATTCTCCTCCCCTGGTGGTAGGCACTGCAGTGGAGTCCACTACCACCCTGTCTGACTTGGGCACTGCAGTGGCAGACCTGTTCACTCCATCTGCAGGGTCCACTGCAGTCGTGCCGGCACCCACAACATCTGAGTCATGCCCCCCAGTTGTGCCGGCACACACCATGTCAGACACCTCCACTGCAGTTGTCAGTGGCTCGCCAGCACCCACCACCCCTTCCCTGCTTCCTCCTGGTGAGCCCTGATCCTGTCCCTGCGGTGCCTGGCCTGCCCCCCCTGTTGCCCCTCCTAGTGGATTGTCCCTGGTTTTGTGCAGTGCAGGCATGCGTAGGGTGACATCTGCCACTGTCACCCTGTTTGGACTTTGACAATGGACTGGCCATTGGCCTTTGTGTTTATTCTGGACTTTCACTTTTAAACACACATATGCTGAATAAAGCAACTTTCTGTTCTCTAGTGCTTATGCTTTTGATGTACATGTTGTTGATGATGCTAACCATGCCCTTGCTGCAGTGATGGTGATATTTGGTCTCATGATAATGAAGTGTTACTGTGCAGGAACACATGTGGTCCAGGGGGAATGTGTCCTATCCTGTGGTGTATCCATGTCATCCATAGCAGCATCTGAGGGTGTCATGTGTTCAGTATTTGGCAATGGGATTTCCTACTTACATTAGCAATTTCACATCTGTGGCTTCCACCCCTGCACATCTGTTGTGACTGCCATTGTTCAATTCGTCTACTTCCCTGACCGTGTGGCCATCTCCACTGGACATGCAGGTTTGGGCATCAATGGGGAAGGACTCATCTGTGTTGTCAGTGCAACATTGCTATACAAGTGTGTTGGATCTGTGCTGATGATTTCATTGGCACTTCCATGACCAGGCTGATGTGACGGGAGCCCTCATTTGGTGCTAATTGTTGATTGTGTGACCAAGTGCTCAGCTGACATGATGGGGCCCTACTGAGGCAACATATGGCACAGCTTTCCTCACACAGGAGTGGAGTCCCCTCATGGCAGTGTGTACTCCTGTGACATTGCCTGCGCCCAAGGTGTGTGTTGTATGAGAATGTCTGTGTGTTCACTTCCGTTTTGCTGTGCATGCTGTGATCCCTAGTGTTGTACCTGTTTGTGATGCTTGCTGAGTTGACCTATGTTCCCCCAAAGTCTTCTCCCTAGGTTCTCTGTGATGTGGGTGCATGGCACATTACTGGTCATCAGGGTGTCACCCATAGGTGTGTTTGCTGTCAGGGCTGAGTTTGTGTGCAGACGCAGATGGGTCACAGTCAGGTTTCCCCTTGGCACTTGTTGTTTGCACCTGTCATGTGATTTCCAGTTTGTGTTATCTTTCAGTGATTGTGACACGTTGTGTGTGTGACTGCTGGCACTCCTCAGGGTCCGGGCTGCAATGTTGGTGTTGTCTATGTGTGTTCTTTGTGGGTGACCTTGGCTTCTTCATTGGTGTGTGACTGTGGCTGGGATCCCATTGGTTGGTGTGGTATTGCCGTCATGTCCATGTACAGCGTAGTGTGCAGTGTGTCAGACATTCAGGAGTCTTGTTGAGTGGCCATGTGTGATGTTTTTCTGCACCTTGGTTCCCACCCACCACCCTGGAATTGTCATGGGTGCATGTGCAATGTCACCAGTGCATGTGTGCTTCACTGCTGCACATTGTTGGAGGTCGAGGTGTGTGGTGTTGAGTGTGTGCAGATGAGAGTTGTTGCCCGGCTAGACCCCTGCCTCCATGTTGGCCTTGGCTTACTGGCCGTGCTGATTGATTTGTGCTTGTGTAGGTGTGATGGTAGTTTGTTGCTCAGGACACATGACTGTGGTTCACAGTGTGAACAACATTTAGCTTTGTCATCACAGTGGGATTGTAATGCAGCCCATTGTCACCACATTGTGGGGGCCCTGGGGGTAGTGCTGCGGTATGTCTGTGTCTTGCTGTGTCAGTTGCTGTTCCTACGTGCCTGTGTGACATGTGTGATTTGTGCTCCCTCTCATCTGACAATGCCTGATTGCCCACATAGGGGATTTGGATCCATGAGTTACCTTTGTGTGGCACTGTATGCACATCTGTATGATTGGTATTCAGGCCTCCTCATGTGTTGTGTGGTTGCCTGGGGACACTGGCACCCCCCTCACCTGTTGTGTTTGATGTGCAGTGTGGGTCTGCCTGTTTGTGTTTGTGCATCTGCACCACTGCATTGGCATATCTTAGGTGTGCCATTGGCTGTATGTAGTTTGTTGGGTTTCCCCTGCTGTCCCTGGGACTCCTAGGTCATCAGTCAGCACAATGATCATGGTTTGTGTGTCCCATTGCTGCCTTGCTATGGTATCTGTTCACCTCACATCTACAGTCTCCACAGGGTATCTGCCTTTGTGTGCCCATTGGTGCAAATATGTGGGTCTGCATTCTGATGGTCACTTCTGTCATTGTGTCATTGATGAATGTTGACTGTGTCAGCCCCCATGGGTGTTGTTTGTCTGCACATGGCCAAAGGTATGTCTTATTTGCACTGTAGTATTTGCCTCCCCCAATCTATGTTGCAATGGGACACATGCACTACTTTGCCACTGATGTGTTTTATGTTCTGTGACCAGGAATCATCCATGCAGTTTGGCAGTTGCAGCTTTTTCTTTGTCAACACTTACATTTTGGTCACTGTGATGATGGGGGTTTGGACCCCATTGCCACAATTTTCAAAATGTGCTTCAGCTATGGACCCCACACTTACCTTTTGGTCACTGTGATGATGGGGGTTTGGACCCCATTGCCACAATGTTCAAAATGTGCTTCAGATATGGACCCCACACTTACCTTTTGGTCACTGTGATGATGGGGGTTTGGACCCCATTGCCACAATGTTCAAAATGTGCTTCAGCTATGGACCCCACACTTACCTTTTGGTCACTGTGATGATGGGGGTTTGGACCCCATTGCCACAATGTTCAAAATGTGCTTCAGATATGGACCCCACACTTACCTTTTGGTCACTGTGAGGATGGGGGTTTGGACCCCATTGCCACAATGTTCGAAATGTGCTTCAGCTATGGACCCCACACTTACCTTTTGGTCACTGTGATGATGGGGGTTTGGACCCCATTGCCACAATGTTCAAAATGTGCTTCAGCTATGGACCCCACACTTACATTTTGGTCACTGTGATGATGGGGGTTTGGACCCCATTGCCACAATGTTCAAAATGTGCTTCAGCTATGGACCCCACACTTACCTTTTGGTCACTGTGATGATGGGGGTTTGGACCCCATTGCCACAATGTTCAAAATGTGCTTCAGATATGGACCCCACACTTACCTTTTGGTCACTGTGATGATGGGGGTTTGGACCCCATTGCCACAATGTTCGAAATGTGATTCAGCTATGGACCCCACACTTACCTTTTGGTCACTGTGATGATGGGGGTTTGGACCCCATTGCCACAATGTTCAAAATGTGCTTCAGCTATGGACCCCACACTTACATTTTGGTCACTGTGATGATGGGGGTTTGGACCCCATTGCCACAATGGTCATGGCCTGCTTGCATTGTGGGGGCCACACACATATATGTGTGGCACATGTGATAGGGGGTCACATTGTATGTTCAAAGTCATGTTCAGTGTTGTAGGCATTTGACACAGTCTGCACACGCTTGTCATGGTGTTGGGGGATGTCTTTTTCTTGCATTCCCTAGGTTGTGGTGTGCTGGTTGTGTCATGCATTGTCCATCCTATGAGTGGGGGTGGTGTTGGTGGTAGGCATCCAGCCCCCCATGGGTAGAGGTGATAGTAGTGGTAGGCATCCAGCCCCCCCTGTGTAAGGGTGGTAGTGGTGGTGGGCATCTGGCACCCCCATGGCTAAGGGTGGTAGTAGTGGTAGGCATCCAGCCCCCCTGGGTAAGGGTGGTAGTAGTGGTAGGCATCCAGCCCCCCTGGCTTAGGGTGATAGTAGTGGTAGGCATCCAGCCCCCCCTGGGTAAGGGTGGTAGTGGTGGTGGGCATCTGGCACCCACCTGGCTAAGGGTGGTAGTAGTGGTAGGCATCCAGCCCCCCTGGGTAAGGGTGGTAGTTGTGGTAGGCATCCAGTCCCCCTGGGTAAGGGTGGTAGTAGTGGTGGGCATCCGGCACCCCCCTGGCTAAGGGTGGTAGTTGTGGTAGGCATCCAGCCCCCGTGGCTTAGGGTGATAGTAGTGGTAGGCATCCAGCCCCCCCTAGGTAAGGGTGGTAGTGGTGGTGGGCATCTGGCACCCCCATGGCTAAGGGTGGTAGTATTGGTAGGCATCCAGCCCCCCTGGGTAAGGGTGGTAGTAGTGGTAGGCATCCAGCCCCCCTGGCTTAGGGTGATAGTAGTGGTAGGCATCCAGCCCCCCCTGGGTAAGGGTGGTAGTGGTGGTGGGCATCTGGCACCCCCTGGCTAAGGGTGGTAGTAGTGGTAGGCATCCAGCCCCCCTGGGTAAGGGTGGTAGTTGTGGTAGGCATCCAGCCCCCTGGGTAAGGGTGGTAGTGGTGGTGGGCATCTGGCACCCCCTGGCTAAGGGTGGTAGTAGTGGTAGGCATCCAGCCCCCTGGGTAAGGGTGGTAGTTGTGGTAGGCATCCAGCCCCCTGGGTAAGGGTGGTAGTGGTGGTGGGCATCTGGCACCCCCTGGGTAAGGGTGGTAGTAGTGGTAGGCATCCAGCCCCCTGGCTTAGGGTGATAGTAGTGGTAGGCATCCAGCCCCCTGGGTAAGGGTGGTAGTGGTGGTGGGCATCTGGCACCCCCTGGCTAAGGGTGGTAGTAGTGGTAGGCATCCAGCCCCCCTGGGTAAGGGTGGTAGTAGTGGTGGGCATCTGGCACCCCCCTGGCTAAGGGTGGTAGTAGTGGTAGGCATCTGGCACCGCCCTGGCTTAGGGTGATAGTAGTGGTAGGCATCCAGCCCCCCCTGGGCAAAGGGTGGTAGTAGTGGTGGGCATCTGGCACCCCCTGGCTAAGGGTGGTAGTAGTGGTAGGCATCCAGCCCCCCCTGGGTAAGGGTGGTAGTTGTGGTAGGCATCCAGCCCCCTGGGTAAGGGTGGTAGTGGTGTTGGGCATCTGGCACCCCCTGGGTAAGGGTGGTAGTAGTGGTAGGCATCCAGCCCCCTGGCTTAGGGTGATAGTAGTGGTAGGCATCCAGCCCCCCTGGGTAAGGGTGGTAGTGGTGGTGGGCATCCGGCACCCCCCTGGCTAAGGGTGGTAGTAGTGGTAGGCATCCAGCCCCCCCTGGGTAAGGGTGGTAGTAGTGGTGGGCATTTGGCACCCCCTGGCTAAGGGTGGTAGTAGTGGTAGGCATCTGGCACCCCCTGGCTTAGGGTGATAGTAGTGGTAGGCATCCAGCCCCCTGGGTAAGGGTGGTAGTAGTGGTGGGCATCTGGCACCCCCTGGCTAAGGGTGGTAGTAGTGGTAGGCATCTGGCACCCCCTGGCTTAGGGTGATAGTAGTGGCAGGCATCCAGCCCCCCCTGGGTAAGGGTGGTAGTAGTGGTAGGCATCCAGCCCCCCCTGGGTAAGGGTGGTAGTAGTGGTGGGCATCTGGCACCCCCCTGGCTAAGGGTGGTAGTAGTGGTAGGCATCCAGCCCCCCCGGGTAAGGGTGGTAGTTGTGGTAGGCATCCAGCCCCCCTGGGTAAGGGTGGTAGTGGTGGTGGGTGTAGGAAGGTGGAATCTGACTATATGGTTGCCCCCACTTTTTTATGGTGTTTTGCTGGTTTATGACTTAGTTGGACTGGGATCCTGCTATTCAGGGCCCCAGTCTATCTGCTTTCTCTGTAAAAAGGTTTCCATGTGCCTTAGGCATATCACTGATTGGAATCTGGAGTGCCCTTATAAGTCCCTAGTATATGGTATACTATGTACCAAGGGCATAGGTACCTCAGAGGGCTGCCAGGGGCTGCAGCATGTATTATGCCACCCCTGGAAGGCCATCCAAACTGACACCACAGATCTGCTACTGCAGCCTGGGTAAGGTGGTGCATGCACCCCTTACTGTGATATAGGTTACCTATATCACTAAATACATACACACATATAAACCTATAAGTCACTCCTAAGGCAGGCCTTATCAATCCTAAAGGCAGAGTGCATGGTTCCTATGTGAGAGAGTGCCCCTGCATGAGCAGGGCCCCTCTACAGCGTTCGGAGACCATCTCTGATGCTGTTTGTAGTGCAGCCTGACCATATACTCTTAAGCGCATTATATCCTCGCGGTAAAATGCTAACTTTGGAATGGCTGCACCTAAACATGTCGTGTTTGGTGTCAAACATCTTGGAATACTACCCCCCCCCCGCCAATCCTGGCGGCGGGGGTAGCATTCCACCCTTCTAGAGGGAAAGACATGTTAACTCTGGCTTACCCGGTAACTTCTTTCTGAAGCCCTGGCATCACAAAATGGATGCTGCTGCCACAGACACAAGTCTGGCCTCCTGCTGCTGGACGAAACTCCGGCAGGGGAGGCCTGGACAATAGGTTTCCTGTTGCAGTGAGGGTTGACCACCTCCCCAGACAGGATAATGTGTATTGGGGCTGGGTGGGTGCACTCTTAGAGTGCTTTGAAGTCCTGCACTGGGGGAGCAAAAGGCTCCTCTGTGCATATGCCAGTTCAAACCAGCTCAGGGGCTACCTGCCCCTGCTCTGGCGTGAAACTGGACAAAGGGAAGTGGGTGTAGCCACCCCTCCCTTGACCCTCCCATAGGTGGGGTCATAGAGTTAGTCCCTCCCTGTTTTACTGGTTAAAATGGGGAACCCTTGCCACAGCAAGATTAGATTATACCTGGACGAAACTCTGAAACTGAATCCTGGACCTTCGACGCTCTACGACAAGATTAGAGGACTGAAGAATCTCCCTTGGGGTCAAGGAGTGACTCTCCTGCTTGGCAGGCACCAAAGAAGCATCTGTCCGGTTCGCATTTCTGAAGCTCCCGTCGGACGCCGAAGTCATCACATCACCAGAGGTGGATTCTCAGACTTTCCCAAGGCTACCCTGAGTCCCCAGCAAAGCTGAGGCCCGTGGCTATCGTGGGTGACTTGAGACCGTGACCCCTGGACACCGAGCACATTTGCAAGTGCATCCTCTTCTGGGTCTCCCAAGAAGTCGTGCTTTGGGCTCCGAGTAGCCCTAGCCTCCAGCACCACCTGCACCGAAGATCACTGGCCCCCACTCCACGAGTGTCCTGTAAGCCAGATCCACGTGTGGCGTCACGAGGCTCCTTCGCGGTCGCTAGCCCGTTGGCTAGTAGCCCTTAACGAAGGCCAATCCTTTTCTAACTTGGCATCCTGGTTGCTCCAGGCCTGCCCTCACTTACCCTCGCTGGGTGAGTTCCACAGTCCTTGCTGGTCTGCATCATCGACGATCAACATCTTCACCGAGACTTGCTGTTGCCAAGGCTTGTTGGGTACAATCCGGTCGCCGACACCTCAGCACTCGACAGACATCATGTACCAGCCCGAATCCTGCTCCTGGTCGCCGACAACGCCTCCTGGACCTCGTGGCTGAAGAGTCAAGACGACTGTCAACGCACCTGAAGCACTCGACATCGGTGGGCATCTGTCCATCGCCTTCCTGGTCACTGGCTAGTGACCCAGACTCTGTCCCCTCTGCTTTCAGGTTCTTCAGAACTCCGATCCACTCTTGGATCCACCCGGACACTTTTCTCTTGGCCGCCAGCAGCACTTTGCAGCAGATCGCCATTCGAATCGACGACGAAACCCGACCCCGAAAGGCACCTATGCACCCGGCTTCCCTGAGTGAGGTAACACGAGTACTCCGGTGCTCCCATGGCTAGAGACTCTTCAAAGTCCTAGATCTCAAAGGGTTTTGTCCTAGTCCTCTTTTAAGTGTCCCTTTTCTCTATTTTCCCGATCCCGACTTTCTCCATAGAAGTCAACGGCGTATCGCGGTTGTGTATTTACACTGCACGCGTCTCCCGTAGGTCCCCTGTGTCACTACCTTGGGTGGTTCCTTGTGGTCCAAGCACTTCTAGAGGCTCTAGGCCTAGTGTCTAGTTCAGTCGTGGTTCGCATACCACTTTATTGGTATATGGTTTGGTACGCCCCTAGGGCCCAAACGTGTATTTGTGCTATTACTGTGATTTAATAACTTATAACTTATGTATTTCGAACTCTAGCCTCATAAAGAGACTAGAGGGGTGTGTTTAGCAATAAATACATATATTTTGAATATATACCTGGTGTGGTGCTCTTTCATTTGGTCACTCAAGAGATTATAGACTGGTAAAACAAGCTGCTTTACATTCCTTCAAGACTTAGCCTGAAGGCTGCTCTCCATAGCTACCACTAGGATAGCTTTCAATAAGGTTGTCTTTAACCTATCTCCAATAAGGGGTTGTTTGGACTGGTGCAAGGTGCCCACTATAATTAGTGGACAGCATATGCCAGGCCAACTTCTCACATTGGTGTGCAGCGTGTGGGATTCCAGCTTGCTATTGTTTTACCAGATAATCTCAATTGAATTGATCAACTGAAAACCACTAAAGGTACCTAAGGTACATATAATTTAAGCTTAGAATACAGTAAGTTCTACTGAACTTAGAGTTGTGTGTTAAGGGATAGCACAACCCTTTCTACAACTCAAGAGAGTTTAGTAGGCCACACTAGAGTAGGTAGTGCATACACCACACCACACTAGTAATGTCTTTAAGGGCAGGATCCAAAGAATCCTTGCAGGAAGCCATTGAGCTTCCACCCTCCAAGTATGATACACTCCCATTCTTGGAATTGAGAGCTTTATGTAACTTGAGAAAATAAGGACAGGCCAAAGCCCCACCACCCAACACCTCAAGGAGTTGTTGGTGGCTTATGACCTTAGTAAGCCTGTAGGGACTGAAGGGGTAGGAGCTGAGGGTGGGGCAGGAGAAGAGGAGGAGGCCAGGGGTACCAATACCCCCAGCCCCCTCTGAAACTGGCCAGGAGGGTGACAATGACCCTGACCTGGATAACCCAATCCCTCCTGTGGACGATGATGAGGATGATCAAGATGACACCCTCTTTGTCCCCCAGGAAGGATTAAGAGTGTGCCCAGAAAGTCTAGATCTCCTTCTCAGGAGTCTAACCACTCTGGCACCTCCATAGGGAGCTCTGTCTCCTCTCACAGGAGGGAATCCTCTCATGAGAGGAGAGCCAGACTGGTCCAGTATGAGGAAACTCAGCTGGAAATCAGAAAAAAGCAATTGGCTTTAGATAGGGAATCCCTAGATCTCCTTAGAGAGAGAAGAAAGTTGGGACTAGAGTCCCATGGTGGCAGCAATATCCCTAGAGATAGGGAAAGGTCTTATGACCATAGAAACCTAAACAAGATTGTCCCTCCCTACCAGAGTGGGGATGACATCCACAAATGGATAACTGCACTGGAGAGGGCCTGTAAAGTTCAGAAGGTCCCCCAGAGGCAGTGGGCAGCAATCTTGTGGCTCTCCTTTGCAGACAAAGGTAGAGACAAGCTCCTCACTGTAAGAGAAGAGGATGCTGACAATTACACAGTCTTGAAGAGTGCTCTGATAGATGGGTTTGGCCTAACCACTGAACAGTATAGGTTGAAGTTCAGAGACACCCAAAAAGCTCAGACTCAAGACTGGGTTGATTTTGTAGATTGTGCTACAAAGGCTCTGGAAGGTTGGATACATGGCAACAAAGTGCATGACTTTTTAGGATTGTACAATTTGATTATGAGGGAGCAGATCCTTAATAATTGTCAAAACCAGCTTTTGCACCAGTATCTGGTGGACTCTGATCTGACCTCTCCCCAAGAATTGGGAAAGAAGGCAGACAAATGGGTCAGAACCAGAGTAAAAACTAGAAATCAGGGTGGTGACCAGAAGAAAGATTCTACTAAGTCCCAAGAGAAAGGTGGGGATAAATCTAAGGATAAGTCCCCTACAGGGCCCCAAAATTCCTCTTCTGGGGGTGGGTCCCAAACTCCTTCCTCTCCTGAAAAGAAACCCTATTGCCATGTCTGTAAAAAGCCTGGGCACTGGAAAACTGATCCCAGTTGCCCCAGGATTGGCAATAAAGAAAATGTTCCTCCCACAACTACTACCACCCCTCCTGGTACTACCAGTAGTAATCCTCCAGTTGGGAGTAGTGCACCCAAAAAGTTAGGTGCTTTTGCAAGAGGAACAGAGGTGGGCCCTAGTTTAGACAGGGACCCCTCAACAGACTCCTCTGACTCTGATGGTGGTATAGGATTTGCCACCTTTACCATGGGTCCCATAGCATTGGGCAGGTACAGACTGGAGCCAATGATTAATGGTCAGAAAGCTGTGGCATTTAGGGACACAGGGGCTAGTGTCACCATGGTGGCAGGGAAACTAGTCCCCCTCACCAGCTTTTACCTGAGTTTAAATACCAGGTGACCAACATTGATGGTGTCAGAACAGATCACCCCATGGCCATAGTCAATCTCAGCTGGGAGGGGGTCACAGGCCCAAAGAGAGTGGCAGTGTCCCCCACCTTACCTGTAGATTGCCTGATGGGCAATGATCTGGAAATTTCAGCCTGGGCTGAAGTTGAACACCAAACCCACCTTAGGATGTTGGGCGTCCCTGTAAAGGTTAGTGGGGCTGTAATGGCCACAGCCCCAGCCCAAGATTTTGGAGAGATGGAGCCTGGAAGAATGGCCCACTCTCCCCCAAAAGAGAGCACAAGGGTTGAAGAGAAGTCTTCTTCCCCCAGACAGTAGGTAAGGGTCAGCCTCCTCAGGGAACTGACCCTACCCCTAGTGAAGGAACTGCCACAGAGGTAGTCAGGCCTGGCCTGGCCACACCCCTGATGGCAGAGGACCCTTCCAAGGTGGTACCCAGTCTGGAGCAGGTAACCTGCCCCTCTCTACCCTGCCTCAGTCAGCCCAGGGCTGCAGAGGTCAGGGAGGTCAGTGGACCCCCAGGGCCCCCTGTCCAGAGGAAGCCCCCCATCAGCAGATTAGGGGCACCCAGTCTAGTAGCCCTAGCCAGGTGAAAATTCCTCTACACACTGAGGGATCCCCCATACCTTTATGTAGGGACCTCCCCCAGAAGGACTCTGGTAGGCAAGGGCAAACCTGGGACCAGAAGGTTCCAAACCTGCCATGTCCCTCCAGTAGTCCATCCAAAGGGACCCAACCCCCAGCTGTAGGCAGCCAAAGGTTGACCCTTAGAGCAAAGTGCAACTCAGTCATGGAAAGACAGACATACATGGTGACCAGTGATCTGAGGAAGCTGAGGCCAACATTCCTAGGGCCTCACTTCCCTACTCAGACACCTCACCAGCCTTGTACTTTACCTAAGCACACCACAGGTAGTGATTCCCCATGGTGGAGACCCTCTCATACCCTTAGGGTGAGGGATTGCTTAGTGGACCATAAGACAGGGGGCAACCATGCTAGTGCAGGTGCTTCCTTATATGACCACTTAGTCAATGAAGGCTCAACTGGCCAAGGTTAGCCTTATCTCCTTTCGTTTGGGGGGGGTTATGTAGGAAGGTGGAATCTGACTATATGGTTGCCCCCACTTTTTTATGGTGTTTTGCTGGTTTATGACTTAGTTGGACTGGGATCCTGCTATTCAGGGCCCCAGTCTATCTGCTTTCTCTGTAAAAGGTTTCCATGTGCCTTAGGCACATCACTGATTGGAATCTGGAGTGCCCTTATAAGTCCCTAGTATATGGTATACTATGTACCAAGGGCATAGGTACCTCAGAGGCCTGCCAGGGGCTGCAGCATGTATTATGCCACCCCTGGAAGGCCATCCAAACTGACACCACAGATCTGCTACTGCAGCCTGGGTAAGGTGGTGCATGCACCCCTTACTGTGATATAGGTTACCTATATCACTAAATACATACACACATATAAACCTATAAGTCACTCCTAAGGCAGGCCTTATCAATCCTAAAGGCAGAGTGCATGGTTCCTATGTGAGAGGGTGCCCCTGCATGAGCAGGGCCCCTCTACAGCATTCAGAGACCATCTCTGATGCTGTTTGTAGTGCAGCCTGACCATATACTCTTAAGCGCATTATATCCTCGCGGTAAAATGCTAACTTTGGAATGGCTGCACCTAAACATGTCGTGTTTGGTGTCAAACATCTTGGAATACTACCCCCCGCCAATCCTGGCGGCGGGGGTAGCATTCCACCCTTCTAGAGGGAAAGACATGTTAACTCTGGCTTACCCGGTAACTTCTTTCTGAAGCCCTGGCATCACAAAATGGATGCTGCTGCCACAGACACAAGTCTGGCCTCCTGCTGCTGGACGAAACTCCGGCAGGGGAGGCCTGGACAATAGGTTTCCTGTTGCAGGGAGGTGTGACCACCTCCCCAGACAGGATAATGTGTATTGGGGCTGGGTGGGTGCACTCTTAGAGTGCTTTGAAGTCCTGCACTGGGGGAGCAAAAGGCTCCTCTGTGCATATGCCAGTTCAAACCAGCTCAGGGGCTACCTGCCCCTGCTCTGGCGCGAAACTGGACAAAGGGAAGTGGGTGTAGCCACCCCTCCCTTGACCCTCCCATAGGTGGGGTCATAGAGTTAGTCCCTCCCTGTGTTACTGGTTAAAATGGGGAACCCTTGCCACAGCAAGATTAGATTATACCTGGACGAAACTCTGAAACTGAATCCTGGACCTTCGACGCTCTACGACAAGATTAGAGGACTGAAGAATCTCCCTTGGGGTCAAGGAGTGACTCCCCTGCTTGGCAGGCACCAAAGAAGCATCTGTCCGGTTCGCATTTCTGAAGCTCCCGTCGGACGCCGAAGTCATCGCATCACCAGAGGTGGATTCTCAGACTTCCCGAGGCTACCCTGAGTCCCCAGCAAAGCTGAGGCCCGTGGCTATCGTGGGTGACTTGAGACCGTGACCCCTGGACACCGAGCACATTTGCAAGTGCATCCTCTTCTGGGTCTCCCAAGAAGTCGTGCTTTGGGCTCTGAGTAGCCCTAGCGTCCAGCACCACCTGCACCGAAGATCACTGGCCCCCACTCCACGAGTGTCCTGTAAACCAGATCCACGTGCGGCGTCACGAGGCTCCTTTGCGGTCGCTAGCCCGTTGGCTAGTAGCCCTTAACGAAGGCCAATCCTTTTCTAACTTGGCATCCTGGTTGCTCCAGGCCTGCCCTCACTTACCTTCGCTGGGTGAGTTCCACAGACCTTGCTGGTCTGCATCATCGACGATCTACATCTTCACCGAGACTTGCCGTTGCCAAGGCTTGTTGGGTCCAATCCGGTCGCCGATACCTCAGCACTCGACAGACATCGTGTACCAGCCCGAATCCTGCTCCTGGTCGCCGACAACGCCTCCTGGACCTCGTGGCTGAAGAGTCAAGACGACCATCAACGCACCTGTAGCACTCGACATCGGTGGGCATCTGTCCATCGCCTTCCTGGTCACTGGCTAGTGACCCAGACTCTGTCCCCTCTGCTTTCAGGTTCTTCAGAACTCCGATCCACTCTTGGATCCACCCGAACACTTTTCTCTTGGCCGCCAGCAGCACTTTGCAGCAGATCGCCATTCGAATCGACGACGAAACCCGACCCCGAAAGGCACCTATGCACCCGGCTTCCCTGGGTGAGGTAACACGAGTACTCCGGTGCTCCCGTGGGTAGAGACTCTTCAAAGTCCTAGATCTCAAAGGGTTTTGTCCTAGTCCTCTTTTAAGTGTCCCTTTTCTCTATTTTCCCGATCCCGACTTTCTCCATAGAAGTCAACGGCGTATCGCGGTTGTGTATTTACACTGCACGCGTCTCCCGTAGGTCCCCTGTGTCACTACCTTGGGTGGTTCCTTGTGGTCCAAGCACTTCTAGAGGCTCTAGGCCTAGTGTCTAGTTCAGTCGTGGTTCGCATACCACTTTATTGGTATATGGTTTGGTACGCCCCTAGGGCCCAAACGTGTATTTGTGCTATTACTGTGATTTAATAACTTATAACTT
This sequence comes from Calotriton arnoldi, assembly GCA_963921515.1. NCBI lineage: Eukaryota > Metazoa > Chordata > Amphibia > Caudata > Salamandridae > Calotriton > Calotriton arnoldi. The sequence continues at coordinate 411,482 of CAWUFW010003376.1, forward strand.
ATGTACTTCGAACTCTAGCCTCATAAAGAGACTAGAGGGGTGTGTTTAGCAATAAATACATATATTTTGAATATATACCTGGTGTGGTGCTCTTTCATTTGGTCACTCAAGAGATTATAGACTGGTAAAACAAGCTGCTTTACATTCCTTCAAGACTTAGCCTGAAGGCTGCTCTCCATAGCTACCACTAGGATAGCTTTCAATAAGGTTGTCTTTAACCTATCTCCAATAAGGGGTTGTTTGGACTGGTGCAAGGTGCCCACTATAAATAGTGGACAGCATATGCCAGGCCAACTTCTCACAGTGGGCATCTGGCACCCCCCTGGGTAAGGGTGGTAGTAGTGGTAGGCATCCAGCCCCCCTGGCTTAGGGTGATAGTAGTGGTAGGCATCCAGCCCCCCCTGGGTAAGGGTGGTAGTGGTGGTGGGCATCTGGCACCCCCTGGCTAAGGGTGGTAGTAGTGGTAGGCATCCAGCCCCCATGGGTAAGGGTGGTAGTAGTGGTGGGCATCTGGCACCCCCTGGCTAAGGGTGGTAGTAGTGGTAGGCATCTGGCACCCCCTGGCTTAGGGTGATAGTAGTGGTAGGCATCCAGCCCCCCTGGGTAAGGGTGGTAGTAGTGGTGGGCATCTGGCACCCCCTGGCTAAGGGTGGTAGTAGTGGTAGGCATCTGGCACCCCCCTGGCTTAGGGTGGTAGTAGTGGTAGGCATCTGGCACCCCCCTGGCTTAGGGTGATAGTAGTGGTAGGCATCCAGCCGCCCCTGGGTAAGGGTGGTAGTAGTGGTGGGCATCTGGCACCCCCTTGGCTAAGGGTGGTAGTAGTGGTAGGCATATGGCACCCCCCTGGCTTAGGGTGATAGTAGTGGTAGGCATCCAGCCCCCCCTGGGTAAGGGTGGTAGTAGTGGTAGGCATCCAGCCCCCCCTTGGTAAGGGTGGTAGTGGTGGTGGGCATCTGGCACCCCCCTGGCTAAGGGTGGTAGTAGTGGTAGGCATCCAGCCCCCCTGGGTAGGGGTGGTAGTGGTGGTGCGCATCCAGGCCCCTGTGTGCATATGTGGCATTGGTGATGGGCATCCCGCCCCTATGTTGCTGCTGTTGCTGGTGTAAATAATTTCTGCATCCCTCTGTGTGTGTGTGATGTGTCGTGTACGTGTTGTATGTGTTTTGTGGTTGGTGTCTGACTTACCTTCTGCGCCGTACGCGTCCGTGCCTGTTCCAGTGGTAAATGTAGAATATTGGTAGGATCGGGATGAAGGGATTCATGGTTGGTTCGTGTCGTTCGTCTTTCTCGTTGCTTCGCGTCGTCCTCGTCGCTGGCGTGTTCGCCTCGTAGCCGTGGATTGTGTTGTGGCGCGAATCGGAGCTTATGTGCGCCTCTCCCGGAAGCTTTGACGAGCCGGACGTAGCGACGGGTTCGGCGCGTACGGAAAGCGCATCGTACTTGTTCGGCCGGACGGGGCTGCATTTTCCCTTCCGTGCGACTCGATTCTGCGTTTCCGGATTCGCCTCGGTCGGAGAACAGGACCTGGATTGAGTGAGTACGACTCGGCCAGATTCTGTGCTGTTGTGCGCATCGTACTTACTCGTTCGGTATGACGTACGGTTCGGTCGGGAAACAGGCATTCGCATGGCTTTTTTCCCGACCGAATGGTATTGGGTGCGCCTCCGACCGAGATCGGAATCGGCCCCTTAATGCTTCCTTTTATATTTTTCCAAGAAAGGCATCGACAGCGTTTCAACCTTATTGATTTGACAGGTCATCATAAGGACAAAATATTGTGAGAGCAACCATCAATTGTTCAGGCTGAAAAAAGGAGTATGTTTCTTAAGTGAGGGTACCAAAAAAACAATATTTTGGTTGTAATCAATACATAAAATGTGACTCCTGTTAGTCTTACTAAAAAAGCAGAACCCAAGAGTAAAGCGGAGAATCCTGCACCAATATTAAATCAGACAAAAATAGAAAAAAAAGTATATCAAAAAATGTATTTAAAATAAAATGAAAATACATAACAGTGCACTAAAAAAAATAGAAGCACACCCATGAGAGAGAATCTCCATGCATAGGTCATTGAAAAAAGAGTTACCAGAACTAATTCCATCCCAAACGTCAAATAGATGTAAATCATGCACTACGATCAATTTCAAAGTATCTGCAACAGGACACCAGAATTAGATAATGCTGTCTATTACTTTATACATAGAATCTATTAAAAACCTTAGCCACTTACAATATACACAAAAACAAGAAGGGTTTAACGTGGCTTGAGGACTACCAAAGTCTTAATTTATGCGATGCTTCCCGAATCCAATCCGTATATATAATTGAAATTACTGTCAGAAAAGAAATTCCAAATCTCAGCTGAACACAAGATTATAATGTAGCCAAACTGTATTTCTTTAACAAATAATCACTACAAACGATACAAAGGATATAAGAGTACCTGTGTCACAGTCCACTCCAGCACTCCTCTTATCAGTGCATTCCGAAAAACATGAATGTCGATGTTGAATAGTGTGCGTTTTAATCAGCACTACTCTCCAATAGAAATAAAGGAAAGACCTAAAGTACGGTAAGAACCTACAATTCAAACGAAGAAAAAATTATAACCTTATGCATCCAATTCCCATATTTGAAAACAAAGGGGCAAGAATAACACAGCCACTTAACTTGGGATTCTAAAAGCAAAAAATGGAAAGGAACCCAATTCTGGAATTTTGACAATCGCGGAAACCTCACTAGTGCGCGTGAGCACAGTTAAAGACAATCCTAAGCATTGTCTCCAAAAATAGTATTACGTCTGCAGTTTCCAATATGCTTGTGTACTTCCATAAAGCATCAAACAATACCCAGGACTGAAAAGATGAACTGTCACAAACTTAAGGTTCGACAAGGATCGATGTTAAACTCACGTTAGGTATTCACAAATTCACAAATTATAGAGGCATCCGTTCCATAAAGTCATGCTAGTGTGGTTAAAAGAAAGACTTTACCTTCGGAAAAAGTGCTCAAAAATAGAACTTTGGAATGCATAATTATCAAAAATAAAAAGTAAAGAAAAAATAAGGAATCAATGAAATTATATATTATTTGTGATAAAGTCATTCTTTTATCCTGTGGCTGCTTTCGAGTTTTTACTGTTTCCAAGTGCAACACTTTCAACCATGACAGGACACCTTAAATAGCATAAATATGCACATTTCTAGAAGGGTATGACTATGACATCAAATGTAAGCTCTTGACAAACACATGCTCTTTGCCTGGTTCTAAGGGAAAGTATCTAATGGCTTAAAATATTCCGGTTATCTTAAAATGCTTTCAGTTGTACACTTAGCAATACAATTTGGATATGCAAACGCTTACTGGTCCCAAGAATGTTCATCCCTCATTAGGAGCGGACTCTTAAATCCAGAGGGACCTCTAACTGCAATTCTGTCATCCACTGGAACACTGCAGATCTGTTTATGTTCCCTTGGAGATTTCAGTTGCTCTGAGCCACCAAAATTCTTGCTTGAAAGCTGCTGAGAAATTAGGAACTACCATGGCTATTGGATGTAGAATTACTAAATCACCAATAATTCCCCAGTTATAAGTGCCCCCTCTGCACCCCACTTATAATCCTCCAGTAATTCTGGCCCCTAGCATTACCTGTACTTCTGGTAAAGGTAATTCCATGGGCAGGTTTACCAGGAAGATTACCATCCACTCAGAATGGGTCTTACTAGGTTGTATCTGCTGTGCTGTTGTGTTCACAAAGGCACAACCTCAAGACACTCTCCTCTTCAAGATACTGCCACACACTTGCACTTGCATCCCTACATAGGGATCACCAGGTCAAGTGACCATGCTAATAAAAGGGAATTGGTCTCTCATACCTTCACTTCATTTAGCAAACTTAGGGCCTGATTTAGATCTCGATGGATGAGTTACTCCGTCACAACTCATTTGATTTTGATTTTATTGTATTTTTGTATAGCACTCGAATGCCCTGAGGTGGCTTGGCGATGCTTCTAATATCAGGATAATCCAGGATGCTAAAAGATGTTGGTACTAGTTGTTAAAGAGCCAGGTTTTTAAAGATTTTACAAAGGACCATAGATTGGGACTGTCTTTTGGTGTTAAGGGCAGTGACTCCTACAGCTAAGCTGCTCCTACTATTAAGCTTTTCCCATCCCAATAAAAAGGCTGATTCACAGAACTAATCTGAGATAAAATCCTAAACTTACTACTTTTGGTATTCACAAAAGGCATTTAGTAGTAGTAAAGTTAGAATTATTTCATACAATAGTCCTTCTTCCAAAATAAAGCATTTCTCATTCTTTTGTCGTGAAGATTATTATTTTTATTAACTTCTACTTTCTTTGTTTCCTCTTCCAGGGTCAGTCCATCTGACCAACCTATCCATGCTCCGCATTTGACCCTCGTCTGTAATATCAATATTGTGTCTTAATTTAGTAATACATATCAGTTTAAAATATTTACTCTCATTTCCACTCTGAAAAGTGGGTCCTATGAACAACACAACATCACCTTCTTTACACCATGTTTGAAATCATACCGTTCCTTATATTTCATGTGATGATTTGGAACCGGGGTCTCCAACTGTCATAAGGTTTCTGCACATACAGAGCTATGCACAGGATAATAGGACCTCGGAATATAGTGGTGAGCCAACCATAAACCTTAGCACCCAAAACCCCAACCCAACTAGCCTTAGCGTCCCATTAGCACTAATGTACCAATGATTAGACAACCCAGAACACGGTATCTCTCTCTCAGGACTCGCAGAGGCAAGAACACTCTTTCGTTACTCTCGTACCTGTCCACAACATGCGTAAGAAGAGACACTTTATAGTTCAAAATGTTTATTTCAACTTACGTGCTCTAAGATACAGTACACGTGTCAGTACTAATAGCATAATACATATGAATAATATAATCAGCATAGTTACTACTCCATAGAATACGAACGGGGAAAGCATCTCATAAAGCAGTGGATATATGTCTAACTAACATTACCACCCTCCCCGTGCTAGAAGCCAGTTTATTATAATAATAGAAGACCTTTGGGCTTTGACTAGCGAACCCCCATACCTCAGTCTCTTGATGCAAAACTACATCAGCAAACAATCACAGCTCTTCTCTCTGGAAAGGTCGTCTCCAAGTGCTATCTTAGAGCAAGCAAGCGCATTATTAAAAGCACACTAATTTCTCAATGGCAGCTGTACAAGTGTTATGTCTAGGTGCGAGGGACGGGCCAAATCAGTAGAAACCAGGGATTTGTTATTCGACCTTGTAACTGTTGTTCAGACTGAGCCCACAAAGGGAATAGGAGAAAAGGTGAGAAACAGAAAATGCACTATTGTAGAACAACTTGGCAATAACAGAGGCGACAGAACAACATCCAATAGTAACGTGCGCAAGAGTCATCATGGCAGCCAGGCGTGGTAACGTAGCCAGACCTGCCAGGAGGCCATGAGCCACAAGACACCCTCCCCTGGTCAGTCCATCGGCCACGACTAAAATGAAGACAGAGTTCCAAATACCTGAGCAGAATAGAGGCGGTCTACTAACAACTAACGGCAAGTCAATCAATCCAAAAATGTGGAAGAGCAGAAAAATGCTATACCGTCCAGAAGGACATCATTGGAATCGTCAAAAAACGTAGACGCCATCCAGTCCAATAGGTCAAAGCTGCAGGAATGATCTTCAGAGTATGGAGCATCCAAAAGCAATGCGGGACAGCTTGCGTGATATTCAATATAACTTTGTTGTAGGAGATTCTGAGCAGCCGCCCAGATATCCCATTGTGCCAAAATCCCCAGTGCAGCCGCACGCATCATAAAGCCAGCAGCGGAACAGTCCCGTTCATGGGCCTCTAAGGGACCCACCAACCGAACAAAATCCAGGACCGACAATGACGAATTGGAGAGGCAATAATCCATGGTCCATGTAAACGGACAGCGGATGCAAGACATCACAGGTTGCACGCAAGTGAAATACGCAAAGCGAAAGGAAAGGGTGTAGGACACACAGATAGTTGCCAAGGGCAGAACATCGAAGCCAACCAGAAGTCGCTCACGGAGCAGCTGGAGGCGTTCGGGATCGAGAAGGGCCCAGTGGTGTGCAGCCATTGCGCAGAAAACAGACCAACAGCAAGACACCAGCCGCCAAAGCGAGGATTAATGGGAAACCACCAAAGACGCTAGAAAAAATAGAATGTATGAATGCCGGTATCACACCGAAAATAGTTTGAAAGGTGGACACGAGGCCAGACCCCACAACCTTAAAAAGTGCACCAGACCCTCGGTGTTTGATGCGTTAAAAATACGATGAATTAACTCCCCAAAATGTTGGGGGAGGTCAGTGTTCAAAAGGGCCTGTATTTCACTGTGGGTGCTCGCCACCTGGAGAATGAATGCCTCCCGGGCGGATGTGAGCATAACCTCCTCATTCAATAATAGGGCCTTTATTCTGCTCAACTTATTGAAATCTGCCTCCATGGTAGGAATGGAAGGCCAAATAGAGCTATCAACGATGTCGTGAGGGGGAGGAAAAAGCACATTCTTGCAGCAGACAACTCTGTGTGAGACTGTAACAATATACGGAATGCCAGCCTGTAGGCCACAACAGTCTTCGTTATTTAAAAGCAAATAGCTACCGTTGGTAAGCAAAGTAAAAGTAGGAGAAATAGCAGGAGCAGGAATACCTTTTAGCACACATGCAAGATTTGGAACTGAAACGCTACAAGCCCCGTGCAATTTAATATGTTTACAAATAAGCGAATGACCCACAGTTGAATCACAAGACTCCCCGTGAGAAATACCTCCTTGCCATCTCTAAGGCATTTATACATGAAAGGCAAGGACCAAAGTTCATGCAGGAAAGCACTACCCAAAGGCTGGAAACGGCCTACAGGATAATGTTTCATGCACGAACCGAATTCAAATAGGGAAAAAGGTAAAGCTATAACCCCATGAACTAGCCACACCGCAGAATCTAGTTCCGCTACAGAGAATGGTAAAGGATCCACTTTTTCAATATGTAACAAAGTGTAAGATGCATCTTTCATGGACATGAACTGCTGTTTGTCAGTCAAATTAAAAGGCAGAAAGAGGGCAGTGGTGTTTAACAAATTCCAAGGAACTTTACCCAACTTAAGGGTTTGCAAAGTCCATGCAAACTGCATCACTGAACGCAACTGATTCTGACCATGATACAACATAGAGACATCATCGTGTACAATATCAACAACAGAGGATACAATATTGTTTAATGTGTAAATGCGGGAAGACAGGGTATTTATACTATTGTCAACAACAGCAAGCACCTTTTCCAAATTTGCTTGGTCTATTTCCCTAAGACGGGAAGCAGCTTCCATTTGTGACAGCTTCCAGAGCTCATTATATGCTTCATAAATGAATCTCTTCGGTCGGGGACCACGAGGTCCCAAGATAAAGTCAGATAAGTCAATAGTGCCTGATAGGAGGGATAAATGGTTCTTAACAGAGTCTAAGGACGAATGTTGTAACCATTGTTTACATAATTTACCAACTGAATACGTGGTCACAGTACGAGTTTCAGTAAATCTTGGATCAGGCTTGTCCTGTATGTAACCAGGAACTGTGCCATGAAAACGAAGTTGGCATGCATTAGATGATATGGGCCATGCCAACCAGGGTGACTGTATTAGTGCAGAAACGTTAAAGGAATTGTTCTGAAACTGAGCCTGTAACGCCATAAGGGACATATTAAAATGCAAACTATCATTTGGAAGACTCGACAAGGATGGGATGGTTGGCGCATTTAGTTGTTTAACGGTAGCCAACCCCCAACACGTGGTCTGATAAATGGAAGCATTTAGAAATAGAATTTGGGCTGGGATAAGGCAAGCACGGTGCAGGGCCTCAGTGCCCTGCACCTGCCATAGCTTCGAACCCCAGATTGATTTTAAATCCACTGTGTCTTTCCAATACTCATAACCACCCACCGCCAAGGCGCTCAAAAGGAACCCGAATATAGTAATTTAGTGTGGGTCAACATTATTTTTTGAGTCGATGGAGATTTTAATTTAAAATAATAGGACCCAGGGTTCGATCGATTAAAATCAGTAAAATAGGTGTATTTATTTCGAAGAGTCTGGGAACTACCTGGTATGGGGTTTGGGCAGTGTTCCCATTGGGTGTAAGTAACAGGGCTGCGTAGTGCACTTGGTTTGTGGAGAAAATGATTCCCCCAATGCTGGTAGCAATACAAATCGGCATAATTCGCAGAATTCATATACAAGTCTTCAGCATTAAAAGAGGCATAATATTTTAAATCAGCAAACAATGCTTCAACTGCATGCACATCCCAATCATCAGAATGAATATTACTTTTACTACATCACCCATCGAGACTCGAAGGACATTTGGTACATTAATAATTTCTGTCGGGCCATGTATTTGAAAGTTTACCGCATCCCATACGATGCCATCAGCAACTGGAAACGCTGAAATGTTCACAAATGTGTGGTCACGCTTCATGATGTGTGAAGAGGAATGTGGAGCCAAAGTTCCAGCAACACTGTTCACAGCAGAGCGTTCAGGTAAATAGTGACCATTGATGAGTAGAAAAAACACTGTGACAAAGCCAATGGACATGAACAAAAAGACCAAGAAAAGTACCATCCAAATATATGTCCAAGGTGGAATCAAAAAATTGTCTCTAAACCAGGATACAAAAAGACTAAACTTGGACGGGACTTGTGATGAGTTGGAATCCGAGTCAAAAGAATAACGTGTCGGGCTCAGTGGCGTTGTTGGTTGGTGTGCCACCGACTCTGTGGCGGGATAAGTATACTCGTCCTCGGCTATGCAGGGTGATGCAGGGGGTTCAAATATATTTTCAGGCAAATCAACCATCTCCATGGTAACATCAGTGATTGTTCGTGCAGGCGTGCCTCGAACGCTTGTCCGATAAATGGCAGGACAAGAGACCGCTGGTGTGACACTATTTAGGATCGGCCAGATGTTGTAGCTTGACATTTTCCACTGAGATGTATCTGTTTTCCTTGCGACCGGGAAGCGGTGGTAGGATGACTGTACGTGTTCCCTTCAAGCCCAGTACTGGAACCGGTGCACGAAAAGAGGGGCCGAATTCTTTTTGTTCTCCACCTTCTCTCGTACCAGGTCGCCAATCTTCGGAAGCCAGCCGGCAACCGGAATCTGCACAGCAGGGTCTGTGGCTGAAGGTAAATGTGCAATCGCTAGTTTGTCTCGGGCTTCTTGTAAGTCCTGTAACATAGTAGAATGATTATCTACATCGAACTTGGCGGATTGCGCCACCATGTCTAGACCATCAAGGTCAGGCACAAACATTTGTATGCCAAAGAGCATTTCGTAAGGGGTCCGCCCACCCAGAGGCCTTCTAGGGAGATTATTAAGTGCACGCTGTACAGTATACAAGTGGGCCAGCCAGTTCCTGCCAGTACCTATAACTCTAGCTGTCAAGGATTGCTTTAAGTCACGGTTCATTCGTTCAACGATAGAGTTGCCCTCAGGCCTATACGGAGACGAAAATTTCACCCGCACCCCTAAGGAGCCCATTGCGTCCTTGTAAGCCTTAGAGGCAAACGCCGGACCTTGGTCAGAATGGAAGGTGCCGCATGCAAAAATTCCCACAAAGACACGCAAATCCCTAATGACATTTAGTGCGTCAGCACTCCGTTGTGGCCAGACCCAGATGAACCGTGTGCACGAATCCACTGCCACTAAGATATATTTATAGGCGTCTGAAGAAAATGGACCGCAGTGATCCAAGTAAACACACCCAAAGGGTCTGTTCGAAATTGCAAGCGAGGTCTGCGGTGGTCTTGTGACTGTTGAAGGCTTGATCTGTTGACAAACGTCACAGGAAAGCACATAAGTACGTGTATCTTTGTATAAACCACGCCACCAGTAACGCTGCTGCAAAATGGAAATTGTCGCAGACACACCAGCATGCGCCGAAGCCATGCCTTCGTGTGCCGCTGCCATCAAGGAAAGTCTGCGGTCCGCGTTGGGGATCAGCCGAACCCCAACGTTAGGTATTGTTACATAAGGAGCCTGATCGGGACCTATCTGGTAAGAATATTTAGAAGGGAAACCTCTAGGGTAATTAATTCCTTCTTTTGTTGCAGCAATAGCTGCCAAGATATCAGTGTCTATTTTAGACATGGATCTAGTAACTGCTGCTACTGAACACGTGAGTACTGCTGATCTGGCAGCTTCATCTGCCAGACTGTTACCAACAGCGTGTGCGCCCACTCGCTGATGGCCTAGGGTGTGAACCACCTGTGTGAGTGGCAGACGTCTTTGTAATTCTGCCACCCTAACCCAAAGCATTTTATGCTTGATTGTGTTGCCTTTAGCGTCTCTATAGTCATTTTGCGACCAAAAGAACAGATTGTCATTGTATGATTGAACACAGTAGTATGAATCGCACACGATTAAAGTGGTCACATCAGGATTTACGAGCGCAAGCACCAAGGCACGCAACTCGGCCAATTGTGCGGTACTGTCCCCGAGTGCCTGTGTATGCACCACAGTGGATTTGAACTTTCCGTTCACAAAGGTACCTGCAACAATAGCACATGCGGCTGAATAAGCATGCTTGGACCCCGTGGCCGGTTGTGCCGAACCATCGGTGTAGATCACACAGTTGTAATCCTCAAACGGCAATAAGGACAAAGGAGGAGGATGAATGAATTCATACTGTAAAAACTCCTGAGTCTGAAGAGAAGAGTCGAAAATGAAAGTGACATCCGGAGACGTCAAAGATGTTGCCCATTGAATCCAACGGGGGTGCAAAGCTTTAGAGTTCAGAACACTTGCTTTCGTCACTGCCTCTAGGGCAGGATAGGGTGTTACCACCAGAATGCGTTTTCCCTGTGCCAGTGCGCGCTCCTTCAGGATCGCCATTTGCACTGCTGTTAGCACTTTCTCCACAGATGAGAACCGCATTTCTGCAGAGGTGTATAGATGTGACTTGTATGCGATGGGTACTGTATCACCTTCATTAAAGGTTAAGTACGTGAAACCCACTGCCCCTGGAATGATTCTAATCACCAAGTTTGTGTGGTTATCACACGTCAAAAGGTATTTAGACTCAAGAAGGTCTGTCTGCAAAGACTGCAGAATGGAGGTATGCTCCGGAAGCCAGCAAGACTTCGAAAAAGTAGGTTGTATCAAAGCATACAATGGCTTGGTACGCTGGGCGTATTCGGGAATATATGTACGTCCGAAGTTCAGAAAACCCAGTAAAGACTGAAGCTTCTTCAGATTAGTAGGAGGGCACAGAAGTGCACATTTCTCCAGAAAATGGGGGCTAAACCCTTACCTTCATTGTTGAGCTCATAGCCCAAGAACAAAACGGTAAATTCAGCAATATGAGATTTGGCAAAGTTAATTTTGTATCCCTGAACCGCAAATTCAAGAATAATGCGGTCCACCCGGGTCAGATGCGGAAACAATTCATCGTCTGTCAGATAAATGTCATCCACATATGAACAGGCGTCTGGATCGATGCCGTCTAACAAAGAGACAACACGAGCGGCGAATACGCCTGGACTATTCTTGTAGCCCATAGGAAGACGCCTGAATTTGAACATTTTACCACCGGAAGTAAAGGCACACCATTGGCCACTCTCCGGGGCTAAGTTGTGCGTGTAGAATCCATTTGAAAGGTCAAGGGTCGTTTTGTATTTTTTACGAACAAGACTGTCTACAAGCGCAGAACTATGGGTATTTTGCACCGCAAAGGTCCGACAATGAGAGTTCAAATGCCGGTAATCCAATACTAAACGGTACGATCCATCGGGTTTAAAAACCGCGAAAAGGGGATTGTTCATAGGTGATACACAGGGTTCAATTACTCCCTGATATTCCAACTGTGTCAGAATTTCGGAAACGGGGCCTTTGGCTTCACGTTTTATGGGATATTGGGGTTGTGGCTGCGGCAACGATCGCAAAGGTATTTCATGGGGGGGAGATTCTTCGTCCCAACCCACGTGATTGCGGAATAACGATGGAGCCAGGGACACAGCCCACTCTGCTGCTAGAGCCTCTGCTTTGTCCTTTGGGACATGTCGAGAAAAGCTCGGAAGGATTACCTCCTCCCCTTGACGCGCAGCAATTACGAATGGGGGTGGCCAATCCGCCTCTGCCAATAAAATATCATATGAAGAGGTCAGATTTTCCCAAAAATACCTTTAATTACTCGCTGTATATCACCTTCAATTTGGAGGACAATATTAAATAGTCTGTCAGGGGTGGCACTCTGGTGTCTGCTGTTTCAACAGTAATGAATGTTTCAGTTGCTGTCGCCTCCATATGAGGACGTAGCGCCTCCCGCACTATGGTTACTTCCGCGGCGCTGTCTAGGAGGGTTACTGCCCACGTCCAATTCAGGAGTCTCGTTCTCACCGTCTGTGGCATATTTCGCTGTTACAGCGGCAACTTTCTTCTTCTGAAATTGTGGTCGAAAACGTTGAGCGTCTTCTTCTTTTCCTCTGACTTGTTGTCGAGGCTGGTCTCATCCCTGTGGGGCCTCACGGGCCCTTCCTCTATCCTGGCGGTCTCCTCCACCTGCCTGTGACGAAGTCTGTGCCTGTGAAGAACGAGGAGAACGCGTATCAGGGATCTGACACCTATCCGGTGACTTAATTCTCGCTCTATCGCGTAAATCATAAGTACGTTCAGAAGAAACTGAAACCGGGGATGCGCCTCGCGATCCCGGGTTTGTCTGTTGCTTACCCTGTTTTTTCAGCCTCCAGCTCTTTTTAGTGAAGACTGGTTTCTCATCCTTCTCAGATTGAGATTTGGTTTGTTGCTGTTGTGGTTGCGATTGTGTTTGAAGTTTTGTAAAGGCTTGTTACCCAGGCTGTTTCTACCAATAGTTTTATAAGCCTGGGTAATAATTTTCGGTAATTCTCGAGGCTTGTCCAATTCTGGGACCAAAGCCAAAGCGTTAGCTACTTGAAAGTTCACTGCATCGCCCTTGACATTCGCAAGGATCAGTTCAGCTACTACTTCAAACACTCCCACTAGTCTCATCCCTAATTCCACAGCCGCTTCAGGGCTGTGTTCTTCCTGTACTTTTTTAATTACAGAGGGGAGAACTGTCATGGAAGGAGTACCAAAACATTTAGAATATACTGCTGCGAATACCCTACCCCAGTTGTCACATGCTGTCAACTCGGGAATTAAGTCTTTTGGCAAACTAATCGTCAAAATACGATGTTTATCCACTGGAGTTGTATGTGGAAAAACCGCCTCCAACTGATCAAACTTTTCTGCAAGCCAATAAGGAAAATCATCCTTATGTTGTGGTCGTTTGCCCATCACAGAATTCACCATGATGGGACTTATGGTCACTCCGCCTGCAGCAGCTGGTTGGCCAGGCACTCCAGGAGCGGCTCCATGGATGCTGCCTGTAACATATCGCACTAACGCTCGATGCACCTGCACCAAGGCCGCATACATAGTGTGCAGTTCCGCGACTGGTATTGTCATATAAAGCGGATGTGGGGTGTACCCGGCCAAAACAGGCCAAGTGGCCCCCGCTATAGATAAGGGGCCTAAACGAACCGTGGTAGTCGGTTGTGGGAGGGCGCCATTAAACCAAACACGGTGTTGCCAAGCCGTGAGCGGTACTTCAAGATTAGTATAAGGTCTATAGACAGCAGGAACAACGGTGGGTTCATATGCATGGAACAGATTATCGTTCGCATCCACCGCTGGAAAAGTGATCCAAGAGTAGAACACTTCAAAGTGGAAAGCCGGATCGGCTTGAACCACAAAGACTAGGTCAACTCCCGCGTCTGGCACTCCATACACCCGTAAGTGATCCCGGAGTGCTGTGCGGCTATGCGCCGCTATGTCTATACCCGCCATTCCTAACGGGTTTATTCAACAATCTTACACGAGGCAGCACAAAAAGGGTTTTTTCTAAGAAACCTTTTTTAATAACATCAAGCTTGAAAGAACCTACAAAATCTGCAATATAGGAGGTATCGCCGTCACACACGCTTCCGGAAGCGTACGTGAGGGTTGTGTGGACAAGCACAAGTACTACTCAAGCGTCTCGCAAGTAAGCTGCCCCACTCGTTGGTCGCGCCATGTCATAAGGTTTCTGCACATACAGAGCTATGCACAGGATAATAGGACCTCGGAATATAGTGGTGAGCCAACCATAAACCTTAGCACCCAAAACCCCAACCCAACTAGCCTTAGCGTCCCATTAGCACTAATGTACCAATGATTAGACAACCCAGAACACGGTATCTCTCTCTCAGGACTCGCAGAGGCAAGAACACTCTTTCGTTACTCTCGTACCTGTCCACAACATGCGTAAGAAGAGACACTTTATAGTTCAAAATATTTATTTCAACTTACGTGCCCTTAGATACAGTACACGTGTCAGTACTAATAGCATAATACATAAGAATAATATAATCAGCATAGTTACTACTCCATAGAATACGAACGGGGAAAGCATCTCATAAAGCAGTGGATATATGTCTAACTAACATTACCACCCTCCCCGTGCTAGAAGCCAGTTTATTATAATAATAGAAGACCTTTGGGCTTTGACTAGCGAACCCCATACCTCAGTCTCTTGATGCAAAACTACATCAGCAAACAATCACAGCTCTTCTCTCTGGAAAGGTCGTCTCCAAGTGCTATCTTAGAGCAAGCGAGCGCATTATTAAAAGCACACTAATTTCTCAATGGCAGCTGTACAAGTGTTATGTCTAGGTGCGAGGGACGGGCCAAATCAGTAGAAACCAGGGATTTGTTATTCGACCTTGTAACTGTTGTTCAGACTGAGCCCACAAAGGGAATAGGAGAAAAGGTGAGAAACAGAAAATGCAGGCTATTGTAGAACAACTTGGCAATAACAGAGGGCGACAGAACAACATCCAATAGTAACGTGCGCAAGAGTCATCATGGCAGCCAGGCGTGGTAACGTAGCCAGACCTGCCAGGAGGCCATGAGCCACAAGACACAACATTTTCTATAATGAGAGCTACTTCTGATCAATGAAAATCATCATGAACTACTGAAGGCCATGTAACCTGTGCATTGGTCCCCAAGGATCATCTTTAAGCCCAATGCTCTTAAACAGCTATATGGCCCCGCTAACCGGCCTGGTCAAATCATACAACATGAACATCATATCCTACGTGGATGACACTCAAGCTCATCGTATCGCTCTCCTCAGACCCCTCGAACACCAAAGCCATCTTTCACAGAGGCATGACCAACGTCAACAGTTGGATGCAGAGCAGGTGCTTCTAGGTCAACTCCGACAAAAGCAAGGTACTCATCTTTGGAAACACCACCTTCCCCTGGAACCACACCTGGTGGGCAACCAAACTCGGCCCCTCATCCACACCCACAAAAGGCACCAAAAACCTAGGCCTCATACTCAACAGCAAGCTCTCAATGAGAAACAGGTAAATGCTGTTGCATCTACATGCTTCCACATCTCGCCATGCTGAAAATATTCAAATGGCTCCTCACTGACACCAGAAGCACCATCACCCAAACTCGTCACCAGCCACCTGGACTAAGGCAACATCCTATACGTAGGGATCACCTCCCACCAACTAGACAGGCTCCAGGCCATAAAGAATGCAGCAGCAAGGCTCCTCTTCAACCTCCCAAGGCCAACCCATATAACACCCCACCTCAAAGAGCTGCACTGGCTCCCAGTGAACAAACAGTGCCAGTTCAAATTCCTCACCCACACTTGCAAATCCCTCCACAATACCGGCCCAGCTTACCTCAACCACAGAGTCAACTACCACCTCCCCACCAGAAAACTATGCTCATCATCCCTCTACCTTTTCCACACACCTCACATCCTCAGAAGCAGAAGCGGTAGCCGCGCCTTCTCCCACATGGAGGTAAAACACTGGATTGACCTCCCTCTCCAACCTTGAACAGTTCCAACCCTTCAGGAGTTCAAGAAGAAGCTGAAAACTTGGCTATTCAACAGATAGCCTGGAGCTGCAGTACCCCCCAGTGCCTGGAGACCCTCACAGGCAATAATTAGCACTCAATACATTCTCTTTGATTGATTGATTGATTGATTGATTTCTTAAATTATTTTCTATTCCTCATATCACCAGGGAGCGTCTGGAATGCTCAATGAACCGCACCATCAAACTGTCCGCCCTACGGTAACTGCATTCACCCAGGTCCTATTACCATACCGGATCATCACCTTTATCGGTGCCTTTGTGTAATCATTGAAACAAAAAATCGATTCCCAAAGAGCTGCACCAGATTGAAAAATCAGTTGATATCCGGGATAAGGCTCTTCTCCGTGACCTGATCGAGCCGGCAAACCTTAATGGCTGCCTTAACCCAGTCTTCCACTTTCTGGGATATAGGGTCCCTCCATTTCATACATATTTTTCTTCTAGCAATTAGAATCAAATATAAGAACAACCCTCTGTGTGACCGCCTCAACAGCTTGCTGATTTTCTCAACTCCTCCGAGTAGAACAAGCATTGCGTTCAAATCAATCTCCCTACCAAAAATACCTCTTAAGGCAAGTTCTATTCCTCCCCAGTAATCACTCAACCTGGGGCACTCAAAGAAGATATGGACATCCTTGGCTCCTAGACAACCCCACCTTACATACTTAGGGGGCGGATGGGGAGCGAACTTTGTGATTTTAAATGGGGTCCAGTACAGACGATTAATGGTGAAAAAATGGTTCTGCTTTAAGTTGGCTGGTTTGACAATTGAGTACAGGAGCCTCAAGGAGTTATCCCAGACCATTTGATGTCTCCCTCATGGAAGGTTCCACTCCAGACTGAGTAAGGAGGTGCTAGCTGCTTTTCCTCAGCTGCAAAAAACCTCTCATACCACCTAAAATCCCCTTACGCTTTGGTCTTATGTCTTGGGGAGAGAGCTCCAGCTCCCAGTCACCCCCAATTTCTTTTTTTGAGGCTGCAAACCAAGAGGACAATTGAATAAACTTAAATCTAGACAGGTAATTTCCCGTCTTGGCTTTTAATACTTCCCATGGATATAATCCCTCAGATGTCATCAGGTCTATCCATGTTGTAATACCTGCCCTCCTTAATGGTAGACTTAAGCCATCTTTTAAGCATACCGGGGTACCGGGGGAATCCCAAACTGGAGCCAAGTCTGAGTAATAACGAATGTCCCACCTCCTCCTAACCTTATACCATAGATTCAAAGCAGATCTTAATACTTTTAGGCAAACTTTTTCGAAGAACCTGGAGGCCCCAAACTTATAAAGAAATCCCTCCACGCTCCACTGTTTCACCATTTCCCCCAAAAGTTTTCCCCAAGTAGAGTCATCCGCCTTTACCAGCAGCATCCAAATGTTTTTAAATTGGAAATCTGCGCAATACCAGTTAAAATCGGGCAAGGCCAGTCCACCTTTATTGAGCCTACAACTAAGTTTTTTCCAGGACAACCTAGCATCCTTATGGGCTCATATAAAGCTCACAACCTTCCCCTGAATTTTATCAATGCCTAGTTTAGGAAACCCAAGGGGAATAGAATTAAAAAGATAAGTCAATTTAGGAAGGATAACCATTTTCATTAGATTACGCGCCTGAAAATAGTCAGCGGGAGGTTTTTCCATATAGGCGGTCAATTTCTCTAGCCACCCTTTGCAGATTGAGCTGTGGAATTTTATCTATCTTGCCACTATTGTGATTCCCAGATATCTAAAATTGGGGCTTACTTTCCCATCCCAGTCCAAGATATTCCAGCACATTACCTCAGTTTTAGAGGTGTTTACTGAATAACCAGAGAGTGAGCTAAATTCCGCTAATAGATGTTCCACCCTCGGAATGAATGTAAAAGGATCAGCCGTATAGATTAAAAGATCGTCTGCATAGAGCATGACTTTACTGCTATAAGGCGGGGAACTAAAAGGGACTACGGAAGCGTCCAGCCTTAACTGTTGAGCCAAAGGCTCTCTATATATATATATAATATACTAAAACTAGGGGTTAATGTGCCATTAACAAAAATCCTAGCCAAAGCTCCTTCATAAGTCGCCTTAAGTGTATTTAAAAAATTAGGGCCGAATCCCATCACTCTCATAACCTCCCAAAGAAACACCCAACACACTTGATCGAACGCCTTAGCAGCATCCAAGGCAACTACTGCCATTGGGGCTGAGCGTTCAATGCAAACACAAGGAGATGATGGACGGAGCGCTGGAACTTTTTTTCAGACACTCACCCCCAGTCACAGATCTGGGTTGAATCCATCATCCTTCTTTAGCTCACTTTGCCACCCCAGTTCAGACACAGCTATATGCAAATCAGTCTTGACCCTGTGCCTCATGGGAACAGTCCAGCCCGAACTGCCAAGCTATGTGTTCCCTGGACCGGAAACAGGCATCCTGGGACCGTTTTTGGGCTAATAGTCTTCATCAGCCAGGCTAGCTTGAATCCAGTGTCAAAGTGAGCAAGGGACCCACGTCGGGGCATACCCTGTCAACTTAGGGCAAGCAAAGCAAACACAAGGAGATGATGGACGGAGCGTTGAAACTTGAGCGTTCAATAGCAAGGTCTATTGTGCTGATTAGTTGTTGAGTCTGCTCCTGTATATGTCTCTTCAGGATGAAACCCTTCTGATCTGAGTGGATTAACTGAGGGGCAAACTTGGCCAGTCTCCCTGCTAATATACTCATAAAGATATTATAGTCCGCATTCAGCAGAGAGATTGGCCAATAAGAGTCAGCCCTAGAAGGGTCTTTAGAGGGCTTCAAAATGAGGACAATTGTAGCTTCTTTCCAGGATCTAGGGGCATGCCCGCCCTGTCTAAATATCGAATTAAACAGGGATTCCAAAATCAGCACAATTCTTCTGTTAAAAGATTATACACTTCGTTAGGAAGGGCATCCGTGCCTGCAGCTTTAACATTCCTACTTTTAGCAATACTTGACCGAATCTCCTCCTTAGTTATAGGAGCATCAAGTATCTCACAACTCGTCGATGTTAAACTGGGCAAGTTCAAGTTACTAAACCAGGCCTTGAGAAGCTCTGAGTTGGGAGAGATTTCTTCCTTGTATAATGTGGAGAATAAAGAAACTAGGCAGGCCTGCATGTCCTTCATTTTGCCGGAGACATCTCCTCTATCGTTTATAACTAATTGGATATCTGTCGTAGCTTTCCAGGCCAACAATGCACCAACCTTTTCCCCATATTCAAAATTCTGTATACACCTGGCATGCCACTGCGCTCTACACTTTTGATCTATTTTTACTCTATATTCTTGCCTTGCATCTTCAAGGGGTCTCTGTATCCTTGCCTGTATGTCGGTAGGCCTTGAGCGAGCTTGAAGAAGATCAGCAGCCAACGAACCCACTTTATCTTCCTAAGCTTTTAAACTTAAACGCTCAGCTTTATTTTAGGCATATGACAGGCTTTGCAGCAAACCTCTAATGTGTGCCTCAAAGGCATCCCATACAACATTGAGGTCGGGTAGATCCAATATTATCCTTAAAATAAGCCACACATGCCTCCCTCATCTCAGAATCAGTAAAGACAGCTCTCTTTAGAGACCATCTTGGCCTAGGGGGCCTGCAGTACCCAACTAAGGAGAGACTG
The DNA here is from genome assembly GCA_963921515.1 of Calotriton arnoldi. Lineage (NCBI taxonomy): Eukaryota > Metazoa > Chordata > Amphibia > Caudata > Salamandridae > Calotriton > Calotriton arnoldi. Next base: position 431,115 of record CAWUFW010003376.1, read on the forward strand.
GTCGCAGCATGATCTGAAATGTGACCTGGGAGGATTTTTATAGTGGTTATTGCTTCTATGATGGCCCTGTCCGCAAAGAGGTAATCTAACCTTGAGAAATGGCCTTATTTCTTACTATGGAAAGTAAAACCCTGGCTAGTTCCCATCTTATATCTCCACACATCTATCAGGGCCAACTCATACAGCATATTTTTTAGTGTCTGGAGCACCCGAGGAGTATTATCATGACCACTTCTGTTAGAGCTGTCATGAACGGGGTCCAATAAGACATTAAAATCCCCCCAACTATAATAGGAGCAGTAACTTCCATTAAATTCCACTCAAGGTTAGATAGGTGGGAGGGTCATTGGTATTGGGCCCATAGAAAAACAGCACATATTAGCTCTGCACCACCACAATCTAAAGTAGCTATTTTCCACCTCCCAGATTTGTCGAACCTAGAGGATTTGATAGTACAGCCCACTCCTCGTTTAATTAAAATAACGACACCCCTGCAATGCGCTACCTGTTCTGACACTAGAAAGCACTCTATCCAAGGGTATTCAATAAATACGGTTTGTCCTTCTGGGGATTTCTAAATGGGTTTCCTGAATCAGACTTATATGCGCTCTACTTCCCTCCAGGTATTTCATCACCAATCTCCACCTATACTTGCACCTGAGCCCGTTAACATTCCAAGAAAGAACTATTGGCTTATTAACTCCCCTCATCTAAGATGTTTAAACTTAGTGCTGTCATGAACTGTTGTGATGGTGCAGTCAAAATGCATTCTAATATGATAGAGGACATTTTAAAAAAAATGTTTTACCCACTGCTCCCCACCTCGTGCCCAACCACCCAGCCTCCCTTCCTACCACCCATTTTGCCCAACCCCCCCCCCTTGGGAAACCCACCCTAATGATATAGGCATAAAGCCTAGTGGTCTTCTTCATCAGTAAAGGAAAAAAACAACCCGGTGTATCAGGCCTACCCTCTCACCTAACACCCCCACCACCCTGTGTGCCTGCTCCCTTCCTAATTTCCTCAATAAAAACATCTACATCCTCAACTGAAAGGTGTGTATACATGTGATTACTCCACATTGTTCAAAATGAGGCCGGAAATTTTAGCTGAGCTTTGGCACCAAGTTTGTTCCACTCCTCCATCCTCTTCCCCATCTCCCACTGTTTCAGGGCAGTGGCGCGGCAAACATCAGGTCTTATTGAAAATGAATTGGAGCGAAAGATCTTTCTTTTAACGCAGTGGACAGAATGGCCTCCTTAGTGGTGTAAATAAGAAAGTTGATCAAGATCCTCCTCGGCTTCTGTCTCTCAGGGTTCCTCTTAAAGGGATCCCGATGTACCCGCTGAATCTCAGAGGAGAGGTCTATATCTGAGAGGTTCTTCAGAGCTGTGTCCTGTAACAGTGAAATCACAAAGGCCTTGATATCCAAGCCTTCCGCAGCTTCGGGAATATTGATGAGTCTAAGATTATTCCTTCGCGAATGATTTTCAAGGTGTTCTAGATCCTCTTTCATCTCCTTATTTTGCCGGGTTAACCAGCTCACCTCTGCAGAGGTTGTGTCAATTGCCTGCTTCATTATAGGAATCTCCTGCTCCAAGGCATCGGTCCTCACAGATACTTTGTCAAGTTTCTGGGCTAAAGCAGTACAAAAGGCCTGCATTGCAACCTGTTCTGCTCGGAGATTGTAAACCTACTCTTCATCTCCTCCTTGAAGGCCAGAAGGATGTCTGCCAGTGATTCTGAAGCCACCTGAGGGGGATGACTGACATCTGGGGTTGACTGTGAGGACTCCTCCTGTTCATCTTGGTTATTCTCATCGCGAGCCTCCAAGGCCTCCAAGGCCTCAAACCTATTTGATGTAAGAATAGGTGTTGGGACTGCTGCTCATGGGCCCTTTCCGTTAACTGGGGTCTGGGCCACAGAGAGGGAAGAGCTAAGTAGAATCGTTGTATTGGACCCCTGAATTGGACCAACAGGCGACTCCATTCTGATAGAGTTACGGTCTCCAACAATTCCTTCTAAAGCAGCAGTTGGGGTTGCAAGAACCTTATAAAAAGATTTCAAGGAAGGGTAAACCTTACTTTAGATTGAACAGCCTTCTTCCCCCTACACCTACTCCTAGGGCTCTTACTAGCCACTATGGATGTTACCTTCTCCACCTTCCCTCCTGAACCTTTTTCCTCCTCAGGAAGTTTGGGTGATTTATTGCGGCCCTTAGTCATGTTACTTGTATCTGTCACAAGGGGGATAGGGGTCGATGTTACCAGCCCTGTTAGAGGAGTAATGAATCCCCCCTGGTGCAGAGGGTATATCTGTAGACTTTCCCGGTAGGTAGAGAGGGTCTACTCTGAGTGTTCTTGCTCTTCTCCATATGCTGGAAGGCAGTGTGTCGGGGATTCTGCTCATACTCAGAACTATGCACAAGAAAACAGGACCTCAGTAAATAGGGGTGTACCTCCTATTACCTTAGTACCCAAAATCCCAACCGACTAGCAATTGTGTCTCATTTGGTCTCCTACAAATATCAAGAAGCTATGAATGTTTAGACAACCCAGAACACGAGCACTCCCGACTCACCTCAGAGTCGCGGGAACAAGACACTCTTTCACTCTCACGTACTTGTCCACAATAAAAATAATCAGAGTCACTAAATAAGTTCAAAATGTTTATTTTGCCTATAGTGATCCATGATACAGTATGCGAACCACAACTAGCAGCAAAATGCATAAACCAAGAATCATTAGCATTGTTATAATACCATAGAATATAAAAGGAGTCGTCATTTTATAAAGACTGTGAAAAGGCTAAATAACTGGGCCTAATCACCCTCCCCAAGGCAGTAAGAAGCTATTTTATATAACAGAAGATCTCTAGGCGTTATTAGCAGACCCCTACCTGAAAGCCTAAACCGAAGGGTTTACATCATAGGAACAGCAGCGTTCAGCTCCATGGAACGGCTTTCTTCGAGAGAGAGTCAAAAACATGCAACAACGTTATATCAAAGCACGATTCTTCCGCATTGCAGCTGTTGGTTACATGTTTTGTCTAGGTAATAGAGACTGACCAGAACAGAATAACAAGAGACACTGTTGACCGACCTTGCACATTATGTTCAGACAGAATTGAAGGAAAGGCTGAGAACGTGAAAAACAATCTTTTATCATGTACAAGGCAGAGGCAAAGTGTCGCGAAAACAAACGCTTATCAGAGGCGTGCTCAAAAGCAGCAGCATAGGGCAAGCAAAACTCATGCTAACTTAGCAATGTCGATAATGTGTCTTAGGGCCATATAACCCCATATAACAGCAGACCCCCCTCTTGCTGCCTTGAGTCTCTCTACATCCCCATTCACAAGATCCCTATGGGGTAATACTGGAAAGATTGCCATTAGTTTAATGGGATGGCGGTGTACGGCCAAGCCTGGCCCAAAAATTGCTGTAGGTCCCCCCATCCACTGATGGAAACACCCTACCATACTCCGTCTCAGGGCTTGCCTTCCCTACATTGTGCTCAGCTATAGGCAGCCTCCTGCAGTGGACTGTGTTGCAGGAGGCGTCGCAGCTGGTGCTGGCGCTTCCACCACCGACCCGGATCAGAAAGGTGGCCACACGGCGGTGGCACAACTCCCGAGCCGCACCTTCCCACTGAAGGGCCTGCGACGGAACTTGCGGCAAGCCGAGAACACCGCCCAGCACCATAGGAAAGCTCACTGGCCCCCCAGGTGCAGCTGAAAATAGTCAGAAGGAGGGGGAAAGGAGCATCAAGGAGTGTGCTACGACGAGCGGTAAGCAAAGGCGGGCGGGGGGAGAGGGAGTGAGAAGTCGGTCTCGACAAATTTTCAAACCGACAGAAGACCAGCAGCCGCTTAGCTGGCGGCTGCCATGTTCCCCTCGCTGTGGTCTTTGTTTTTGAGAGGAAATGTGTAAGAGATTGATTGATTGTTACCAGCCATCTCCTATCACCAGCTTCATTGACTTTAAACCTTATGTCTATTGAGTCCAATGCTATGGTTTGAACACAATGATGTGACTAGGGGTACTATGATAGGGCTGCCATGTGTGTCAGTGAGTGAATGGTCTGTGGGGATGAATGAACATGTGTGTGAATGATTGAGATATATGTGCATGGGTGACTGAGAGCTTGTGCCATATGTACTTGTGGCACGGGACATACCTTTCACCATAAGTGGCACCATTACATGTACAACACATAATTTCTTTTGAAATGGTTGAAATCTAAAGTGCATAAAAAATGTTCTGTAGAAATAATCATAATAAGGAGCATTTTTCCACACCTGATGGAACATTTTATGCACTTTAAATTTCTCCCATTTAAAAAAATGGCTGTATTTTTCAGTTATAAATATGGCAGCGTGTCTACCCCCCCACTGTGAACAAGATGCCTGCTGTGTATAAATGCGACACTATGAAATGAGAGGATATTCAACTAAAGAGTTAACTTCATGTTTATATGCATTAAATAAAACTCATCATTTTACATTTCTCTCATGTCAAAGTGTCTTTGCAAACAGCAGGCATATTACTCCCAGGGGCCTGTAAACATGGTGCAATATTTATAACAGGAAAATATAGTCATTTGTTTAAATGTGAGAAATTTAAAGTGAAGAAACATGCTTCATAAAACATTAGGACTTAATTGAATTAATTTAAAGTAGAGAAAAATATTAATACAATGTTTCATTGAAATATTTGTCTTCGCTTTCATTTCCATTAAAAGAAAATGACTTTTTTTTCACATACAAATATGGCACTTTCTCTACTAGCCACTGGGAACAAGATGCCTACTGTTTGTAAATGTGACGCTTTGAAGAGGGTGTAAATAAAAATGAAGGGTTAACCTAATCATTAAGGCAATTATTAATTTTAATTTTCTCTCATCTAAAAGCATTCAGAAATATCATTTTGTTCTCATGCTCAAATATTGAATTGAGAACGATTTTTAGTTGAGTTAAATACCTCAGTGCTTCAGTTCTGAACCTCTTTGACCCACATTGGTCATACATCTGACTGAGCACTGCTCATTATCAGGCTCTGCTCTCTGCAGCCTGATAATAATGTAAAATAAACATAGGCTCTCCTTAACTTTAACCCTCCGTGGCTTACCTATTAACAACCTCGGAAGGATCGGACGTCCCTCCCAGCTTCTGCCTGGCCGCTCATCCCCAGGGTAGAGCCCTCTGGACCGATCGTTCTGTGACTCAGCATTCTCCAGAGGTATCGCTTCTTCATCTCGTCGCCTGTGAATTTCGCCGCTCTCCTTCTGAGTTGTCTTCCTCGGATTGAGCGGGCTCCACGTCATTCTCCTTGCTGGCGCCATGGGGGCCCTTGCTGATGTTGTGGGCCTACCCCTCTGGCTGCCCCACGATCCAGCTCAACAGATGGCTCGCACAGCTGCTCTCCGATGAGCGGGCTAGGTCTGAACCGACTAGTCCTGCCGCACCTTGAATTGAGCCCACCGGACCTGCTGCTCAATGGCTCCCTGGACTGCGGGCCTGGTCTGAGCCTTCCTGAACAGCGGCACCCAGATCGAGCCCACCGGACCTGCTGCTCAACGGCTCTCTGGACTGCGGGCATGATCTGAGCCTTCCTGACCGACCGCACACAGATCGAGCCTACCGGAATGACTACACAGCGGCTTGACTCCACCAGACGCCCCGGGGCCTTTCTGGTTCGCCCCCGAGTGTGCTGCTCTCTAGGCTTTGTGTCCATCAAAGCCTATTGTGGATAAACTCCAACAGGTGCCCCGGTGCCATTCCGGCCCGCCCCCGGTCGCGCCGCCCTCTATGGTTTGTGTGCCCTCTGTAACGGGCGAGCTGCTTTGTTTGTCCTCATGACCGGTAGCTCACTGCTCGGTCTGGTGATTGAACGGCTGGGCTCCCTGGCACCTCGGTGCTGTTTTGTCCGTCCTGTCTTGCTCTGTCCTAAGCCCAATGAAGCGACGTGCTGTGCAGCTTTCCTCCGGACCGGTCTGACCCTACCAGACCGCCCGCGCTTTGATCGGTGCTGTAGTGGTGCACCCCCGGCTGCGCTGCTCCCTGACGGTGTTTGCCCTCTGAACGGACGTGCGGAGCTTCGTTTCTCCTCTCTAGTTCCTGGCTTCGAGTGGACCGGAGTCGGTGTTTTTTTCCTCTGTCTTGTCTACTGGGATCCGCTTTGACCACTTGACTGCCCGACGGTGCTCCGTGGCTGGTCTTATGTTCTGACAATCCCTCCCAGCCCCCGACTCCTCAGGCCGTTTTCAGGCTCACCACTAAAACTCGGTTCTTTACACCTCAAAATGGCGACGCGCCTGGCAAAACTCAACTTGGACAGGAGACCTACCGCAAAAAGATCCGGCACCAATCAAAAACATATACCAAACGAGTCAAAAAGATTGTGGATTCACCTGTGTGCACACTTCCTGAAAGTACCCCCTGTCCAGGAGCACACCCCTTTTTCAACTCTAGGGGAACAATACAAACAAGCTAAATCAGGACTGCACCACTCAAAGAGAACACAACATTGCATATAGTTATAATCGAATCATCCTCAAGTTGGTTGAAAAAAAGTTCTTCTTTGTTCTTTTAAAAGTCACTGCCAACGCGTTTCGTCCTGTAATGCAGGACTTCTTCAGGGCTGTAAGTTAGAAATATAAATAACAATAACATATACAATACATTAAAATGTACATAACATATATATATAAATACATAAGTGAAGCATATAACACAAAAGTCCACACAATCCCTGGAAACCAAAATACAGACAATACATATGAACGCAGTGATGTGTACATATAACATTTAAAAACGGACCCAACAACAGGGGACCAATACTTATATACAAAGATACAACACAACCTCCACCAATGACTAAATGTCACTACTATATATACGTTGAGTTAAAGCAACTAGGGAGAGGGAATCAGGATCTTAATGAGAAAGAAGAAAAGCAACAGAAAAGAATAAGGATCTTAGTGAGTGAATGTGCTAGCAGCAGAGAGGGTTGATGCTAGAGACAAAACAAGTAGTGGGACAAAGATATATTAATGAAGAGGCACCAATGATAAAGTCATCCATTGGTAATTAATTGATATCCTACTGGGAACCCAGTTCCCCTTGCGTGACAAAAGCCACACCATCAAAAGAGAGCATGACCTTGTAGGATAAAGAAATGAGGAACCAATTATGACTAAACCACACAGTCCATCCTCATCCTTTTAAACAAGAAAACAGCAAAGACAATAGTGCAACATCTCACCCGAAACCACCAGGCGAACGACACCATAACCAGTGACCCAAGTGAAGTGATGAGTGCCACCAAATCCCAAAGAAGTCCCGGGATGAAAGAATGGTGACCTACCATTCACAAATCGTAGTCGGCGAGAGAAGATGGATATGAATTGGGTCCCCCTCTGGGATCTTTTCTTTGGTCCATACAGATTACTTTCAAATTTGTGTGAAGGCAATTCTATATGGTTATTATCCATCTTCTCTCACTGACTACGATTTGTGAATGGTAGGTCACCATTCTTTCATCCCGGGACTTCTTTGGGATTTGGTGGCATCATCACTTCACTTGGGTCACTGGTTATGGTGTCGTTCGCCTGGTGGTTTAATAATAAAGAAGAAACTTTTTTCAACCAACTTGAGGATGATTCGATTATAACTATATGCAATGTTGTGTTCTCTTTGAGTGGTGCAGTCCTGATTTAGCTTGTTTGCGCCTGGCAAAACTGTCTACTAAGATGGTGAACGGCGACTGTCTTCTAAGATGGTGAACGGTGAGTGTCTGACCTTGCGGTCTGTTTGAGCCTCCCTCATCACTGTGCCCCTTGATCCCCAATTCGACTGGGTCACTAACACTGGTCATGATAAATTGGCTTATCTTTGCCTCATCCTCCAGATGTTGGTAACCCTGTGGAGGTGCTCGATTATTTTTGTAATCTTGTAATCTTGATCCCCAATGACTGGTCACAAACACTGGACATGACAAATTGGCTTACCTTGGTACCAACCTCCAGATACTGGTAACCCTGCGGAGGTGCTTAATGGCTTTTGTATACTTAATAGCCTTTGCGATTCTGAATGGGTGAGACCTGTATTACCAGTGACTATTGACGCCCCAGGGCCTTATTTTCCTTCCGTCTGATATCCTTGGTTCACTTGTTGCTGCCACTCACTCCTTCCTTTCTCTGATGACGACTGGCCTTGCCGATACCCTCTCCGAGCTCACGAAGGTCAGCAGCAAACACCCCAGAGACGATGTGTCTCAATCCCCCCCTGGATGGTACCTGACCATGACTATGTGCCGCCCTAGCAATCCTCTTTGAACTGGTGTTTTACTACAGGATACACCCCACAGCCTCTCCTTCTCATTCCCGCCTTGATGTTACCGGTCCTGGACTCTGAAGTATTGATTATTGATTATTTCTCAATGCGTTACCCTGCGCTGCTCTCTAACTTGATTTCTCCCGCATCCTGGTTTTTCTACTGCCTCATAAGACATTTTCTCTCCTGCTGTAGAATTCTGTGCCTTCTCATGATGTTCTCTCTCCTACTATAGACCTTTGCCCGTTCCCCCATTGTACCAAAGTTCAGGCCCTGGTCTGTACCATCAGGCACCGCCTCCTAATACTTTTGACGTATGCCAAATAATCTGTGTTATTTTTGTTTATTGTTTATGTGATTAGGTGCCTCACCCTTATCCACTCTCTCGCTTTTTGGCCGTTTCCCCCCTTGTCCCAAAGCTTAGGCCCAGGTCTATGTAGTCTCTATAAGTCTATGCTGCTCTTGGACCCCCTCTTAACACGCTGGTCTGCTGTCAATCAATCCTATGTTAAATTAAATTAAATTGTTTATTGTTTATATATTTAAATGTTGCACCTTTCTCAGCTCTCACTCTTGATTGTATTCTACTATGGTGGCTCTTCACCCCTCCACTCCTCTCGCACGATTGTCTCTCCTGGTGTACTACGCCCCTCCTCTTGAACTTTTCTCCTCACATTGCCCCCCATCCTTCTCTCTGCCTTTTCCTTTCCTTAAGATACAATCATGTCCCCCCCTTATCCCCACCTCACCCCTCCGGACCCTGCTCTCACCCGACATGGCCCCAACTCATGGAACATCTTATACCCCTCTAACCTTTCCAAAAATGCAAAGAAAAGTTTTAAACATAAATTACTGATTCGTCACCCTGAAACATTAATAGCTGACACCTACCTCAGTCTCTCCTCTCCCATCAAATCTAACTATATCTTCTTTTCCAAACACCCCTCCAAATGGAAAAACATCCTCCTTCATCATCTTACAATCTCCAAATCCGGTAACATTCCTTATGGTTTCAAATTGACTACCACCCCATCCCCAGCCTTCCTCGGGGAAATTGACATCTCCATATTCAAATCCGGCAATATCCTCATCCAAGCCTCTGATTACCACCTCAACCTCTTCAAAAACCATTTTAGCACCTTGTCCTACCAACTCCCTCTAGTAGTTCCCAACCCTCCCCCAACCAAACGGCCTGACGCTTCTATGATGTCTACCACCCCACCGGGTCAGTCCCTTCCTCCCTTTCATATCTCTCTGGCACATTCCGTCACGCCAACCCTCACGCCTCCCAATGACCAACCCCCGCCAACCCCTTGCCCTAGCGCTAACCCCTCTCCTACTTCCGTGCCTCCACAACTTGACTCTCCTTTTTCCCCTCCCATTTGCCAATCTAAATCTTGCCCACTCATAACTGCTTTCCCCCCTCAACCCGCATTGGCCTATCCTGACATCCCTCTTGCCCACCTACTTTCCCCTTCCACCTTGACTGACTCTACGACTGACCCTCCTCTCCCCACGCTTTACACCTCACCAATCAGCCAGAACCCTCCTCTTTCCCCCCCTTCTGGCCTCTCCCCTCCCATGTGCGACAGACTCCCCCCACGACTAATGCTAATTCTAATGCTTCCCCCATCTTTTACAACTGAGATCCCCCTCAATTTTCTTACTCAGTCATTAACCAACATCGAGCAAATTCTCTCAACCATGACGACGGAACTCACTCAACTAAGAAAGGATTTCAAATCACTCAACGCCATCTCCTTCCCGAACCACTCTGACTCCCCCTGTCCTTGCTCTCTTAACTGCTCCCGATATAACCAATGGAGAACCACACCCTTATACAACCGAGCTCATAGGCCTCTCCGCGCAGTGAGCTATCTATCCTCTTCCAACCTCATTGACCTCTGCAACTCCTACCTTCCTCTACCTATGAGTTCTGACCGTCCCCCCTCTCACACTAAGATCCCAGTGATTGTAGGAACTAACAGAATCCCTCCCGCACCCATCTCACCTAGACCTCCAGCTCAACTTACCACCATTCTCCCTTGCAATCCTATCAATGATAACACTAAACCCCTCTCCTGCATGCTCGTCAACTGCCGTTCGGCTGTCCGTCATGCGATTGAAATATCCGAAACCATCCTCAGTGAAGAAATTGACATCGCTTTCCTCACGGAAACCTGGCTCAATGACCACTCGACAGCTTTTCTTGACCTTCTCACCTCCCGGCTTTTCTATCCTTAAGAAAGATTGACCTATCTTAATAGGGGGTGGTCTAGCTATAATCTATAAAAATGAACTGCAACTCTCCCTATTAAAAGAAGTTAGACTACCCAACCTTTGAATACCTTGGCGCAGAACTCACTGCCCAGGGTGCTCCCCCGATCCGACTACATAATATCTACCACCCTCCGGGTGAACCTCTTCTCTTCGCCTATGAATTTTCCGACTTTCTTTCACAATCTGCTCTGTCAACCACAAAAAATCTCTTCCTAGGTGATTTTAACATTCACTGGAATAATGTTGAGGATCCCACAGTCATGCGCCTCGTAAACCTCCTTGAGATTAATGACCTCAAACAAATAAGCCAAAGTCCAACCCATATAAAAGGAGCCCCTCTCAACGCCATCATTTCCAATCAGAACACATCCTCCCTTTCTCACATCATCCCCATTGACTGGTCCGACCATCACCTCATTCTGTTTAAGATCGTAACTAACTCCACTCCCCCCTCCTCACAAATCACCAAACCCCTGGTATGGACAAGAAATCTGAGTCAAATCCCTCTGGATGTACTCGAGTCTAAACTCCAAGCCCAACTCCTTCTCACCCCCCTCTCACATAATGCCAACGAGCTCACTGAACATTTCAACAAGACCGTCAAAGATGTCTTGGACAATTTAGCCCCCCCAAAACTAAAAAAACAACGAAATATTCCATCTAAATCGTGGTTCAATGCAGATCTCAACAACGAAAGACGTTCTCTCAGACTGACTGAAAGAACTTGGAGACAACACCCCTCTACCTCCCATCTTGCCCTCCTCAGATCCGCCAGAGCTTCCTACAAGAAGCACATCTTCAATGAAAAGGCAACTTTCTTCCAATCACAACTTGAGCATGCCAAAAATAGGCCCAGAGAACTGTTTAATATTGTAAGGAAACAAACATCGTCCACTCCCCCTGAACTGATGGCCTCAACAGAGAGATGTGAAGAAATTGCTAATTTCCTTGCAGATAAAATTTCCAAAATTGATCAATCTTTCCATCCTAACCTTACCCTTCCCTCCCCCAGACTTACTGATGATGTTCCCATTGTCTTACCCCCTCTGCTGACCTTGCCCCTTCCTCCTAATCCTCCAACTCACCGACCCACTTCTACGCTTCCCGATTTCAACCTATCCAACGTACAGCTGAAAAACAATGCCTCCTGGCAATACTTCAACCCTGTGACTGAACACGAAGTCCTGAACATCATTTCCAAACTCAAGCCAACCTCACACACCAATGACCCCCTCACCTCTAACCTTGTCCAAGATCTTAAGCACATCATTGCCCCATACTGGACTACTATCATCAACACCTCCTTTACCACTGGTAGTGTCCCCAACTCTTTACAATTGGGACAAATCACTCCTATTCTTAAAAACCCCTCTGCCGACCCAAATGACCTTAACAATCTCCGCCCTATCTCAAACCTTCCACTTCTATCCAAAGTCCTTGAAAAATGTGCGCTCTGACAATTGGGCAATCACATCTGCAATTTTAACCTTCTTGACTCCTTATAATCTGGCTTCAGTAAAGGATGCAGCACGGAAACCGCCATGCTTAATATCGTCGATGACCTCCACCGGTCACTCGACAATGGTGAGTCCTGCCTACTTATTCTCCTGGACCTCTCTGCTGCATTTGATACTGTTAACCATTCTTCCTCACTTAACTCACTTAAAGCTCGATTTGGCCATAATGGTCTTGTCCTCAAATGGTTCTCTTCTTATCTCCAACACAGAACTCAGCAAATCAAAATCCTGGACTGTCTCTCGAAACCTACACTGGTCTTCCTAGGCGTCCCTCAGGGCTCCATTCTCTCCCCCTCTCTCTTTAACCTCTTCATGGAACCCCTTACCCTTATTCTGAAGCAAGCAGGAATCAACTACCACCTCTATGCTGATGGCACGCAACTTTACTACAAGATTAGATCCCACTCGGATATTCTCCATCATAACAATTCCCTGAAGAAGATCCAATCCTAGTTTTTCTCTAACCACCTTTAACTTAACCCCAAAAAAACAGAAATAATTCTCTTCTCTCCCAACAGCAACCAGCTCCCTATCCAAAGCTGGCTCTCTGACCTAAATGCTCATAATTGCTCGCTCTCCTCATCAAACTCAGCGAAATCACTTGGTTTCACTATTGACAACAAACTTACTCTAAATGACCACATAAAAAACTCGGCTAAAGGAGCTCTCTTCACGCTCCGACATCTTAAAAAAATCAAACCCTTCATTCCAGCTGATGACTTCAAAGAGGTTGTACAATCACTTGTTCTCTCCAAAATTGACTACGGAAACGCTATCCTCTCCGGTACCCCTAAAGTACATCTTGCCCCCCTTAGATCTGTGCTCAACCTTGCTGCTAGGCTAATCAAGGACTGCAAATGTTTCTACCACATCTCCCCTTCCCTCAAAGCCCTCAATTGGCTTCCTGTAGAAGGAAGAGCCTCTTACAAGACTGCATGCATTACTCACAAAGCTCTTCACCAACAAACTCCCCTGTACCTTACAAACAAACTCAAAAAAGCAGGCTGCTCCCGTACGATGAGAAGCACTAATTCCCTATTCCTTGTCCCCCCTCTGTTTAAAAATAAAACCACACACTTTCGGTCTTTCTCCGGGAATGCCCCAATGTTCTGGAATGCCCTCCCCAGGGATTTGCGCTGTAACCCTTCCTACCTCAGCTTTAAAAAAGACCTTAAATCGCTCCTTCTCAACAAATATTGGGGTCCTTAACTTCGCCTCTGCCCCCTCTTACAAGCCCCTAATTCTGGTCTTCACTCATCTGTCCCCCTGACTCTACCCCCCCCCCAAATCTCCCTTAGACTTCACTTCCTTTCTTCCCTAACTGTTCTCCCCCCTCTGTACTTACCAATCTTTTCCTTCTTCCTCGTCAACCAGCCTCGAACTTTGTCGTCCCCCCACATGCAACGATGAGCTGTATACTGTGTATTAGTCCACGCTCCAAAACAGTTTCGCCTGATACCCTTGACTCATGTAATTTATCTCCTGTTAGTTTTTTAACGATCATATGCCAAAAAGTATCTCTCAATAACCCTACCCCTATTTAAATTGCTTTTTTGCCCTCATATTAATTTATATCTTTTTAATCCTGACGTCTAGGTCTGTATCCTATTGAAAAACTGTGTTCTGTAACATATTCTACTGAACAACTGTCTTCTCTGTAACAAGTAACACTCTTGTAAAGCTCTCTGATACCCACGGGTCCAGCCAGCGCTATATAAAACCTCTCAAATAAATAAATAAAAGAAAAACGCAACACTTATTTATTGCAGTTCTTAGTTAAAAATAAAATCAAGGCTCGGAGCTACTTTGAAGTTTTCTGCGAGCTACTTGTAGCTCACAATCAACAGGTTGGAGACACCTGATTTTGAATTTTATTATTTTTGAGCAATTGTCCAGATTTTTGGAAAATATCTCCTCCCAACCAACTTGGGCAAAGTTTAGAGCAGAGATATCTGCCCTATGAGATGCAAATGGGGAAATACCTGTAACCAACTTAAGAGTAGTGTGGAATGCCCATAGCATGTCTTGAATTGTTTATCTACTGGATGGCCATTCATACATTCTGTTGGTCCTCTCTACTAAACAATCAGCACAAGGGCACGTTAATGCTGTTCCTGGTGTTCAACGGAGAGTTAAGACAAAAAATATTTTATGGCACTGAGGTTAATTTTAATGCTAATTAGTTCCAAGTTATCTCTGTTATTTGCACCGGGGAAAGGGTGGGGAGTTATGAATCAATTTAGTCACTTATAGAGTAAGAATAGCAATCCTTTTCTTTTATTTCTACTGTTGAATCCATCTTTGGGAACCAATAATGAAGCCTCAATCTCTACTTCTTCTTTCTAAGTGTCTTTCATGTGCTAAATGCACAATGTTTCCTAGCAATTCTACTGGAAGAATGATCTTGTCTTTTCTCAACACAAGGTTGTTTATAATTGGCAATTTATCTCTAACTTCCCAGTAACCATTCAAGTCCTTTGCTTAAATCCTTGCAAGGCAAACCAGAAATAATGTAATTTTTAAAATCATTTGAAACTACATCTTGATTGGATAGTGGTTTCCACTCATCTGTAGTAGTAGCTGTATTAGTCACTTCTAAGACTGGATATTCACTTATTTTGAGGTCATCCTCTATGTCTAAGGGAGCCCTTCAAAGGAAATCAGCAGTAAAATTACACTCACCTAGACATATTCTACCTTCTAGAAAAAACCTTCTAGACCAAGCACCCATTTTGCAATGCATGGAGTTGTATTCTCTATTACTTTTGATGTGAACATGTAGGTTAATGACCTGTGCAGACTGTGACCAGTAAACCCCATTAAAATATTTGTAATGACGAATGGCCCAAAAACACACTAAAAGCTCTTTTTCTACAACTGAATAATTCTGCTCTGACTTAGAAAGAGTGTGTGAGACTAAAGCAATACTGTTTTCATTTCCTTCCACTATCTGAGATAAAGTTGCTACTAGACCTTTATCGCTGACATCCATTATCAGACATGGTTTCCTTTTTAAATCAAATTTACCTGATGATAGGGCAGTTATAATGCCTTTTTTAAACTTTGAAATGAAACTTGTATTGTCTATCCCAACAATTTTCTTTTAACATTATTCATCAATTCTCTCAGACTGTAAGTTAATTCTAAAATGTTTTTGACATATTTCGACATGTACTAAACCAAGGAATGATCTCAGTTCATCTTTATCAGTAGGATGGAGTGCTTTTTTAACTGCGTCTTCTAGACTCACTTTAGGTTTGAGTGCATCCTTTGAAATAGTGTTTCCCAGATATTCTACCGAACTCACACAAATCTCACATTTTTGCCTCTTAAAGTCGTCCCAAAATCTTGTTTTTAGATGTTATGTTCTATTACAGAAGATCCATATATCATAATGTCATCTTGGAAACACAACATCTTGGGGATACCTTCTTAGATTATCTTCATTATTTTTTGCAACACTGCAGCAGCAGAGGCAAATCCAAACTGCATTCTACAAAACATAAATGCCCTTACAAGAATAGTCAAAGGGTGAAATACTACTCAATGATATGCCATTGAGAGATCAATGTGTAACTACAACAAATGATGGACGGAATGCTGAATGATTCAAACATTCTCCCCCAGTCAAGAGATCTGGGTTAAATCCATCAATGTCACTGAAAAAGGATGCCCTTCCTATGGTACTAAGCTTATCATTGTTGCAGAATATGCCTTTCTACCCAAATGTTATTATTAGGTCCTGCAAATCCACACAAAGTCTAATGGTCTTTCTTGACCAGAACTACCGGAGGAAGCCATTCAGAGGAATCAATTGGCTGTATTATGCCTAATTCAAAATCACGGTTTAGTTCCATTTGGAGGCGTTCTCTCATGAAATGCAGAGCATTTCATGCTTCATGTACTACTGGCTTGAAATTAGCTTTCATTGTAATGTTATGTTAAAGTTTTTTTAACAAAGCAAGGTTTTCTTTAAAAAGTTTAAGAAATGAATCACACAATGGTCCCGCCTTATAGACCTGTTTACTATTAAGACTGGCTCTGGATTGTTGGAATCTAGTGTTATTCCCAATTCATTTTGTTGTTTCCACTCCACCAGGTTAGGTTCCTTCTCAACTATATTGCTCCCACTGTGGATCTATCTTTGAATGAGATATGTGTTTCATCATCCCAACTAAAGTAATTGGATCTTGATTGTATCTACTGTGATTTATAGATGGTATTGCTACTGATACACACATTTTATTTGATATTGCTTTAAAATCATTATAATTTATAAGGTTGAATGAGGAACATAAATCATCATACATAGTTATGAGTTCACCATTGAGATGGACTTTGCATTCAGGATAACATAACTGTTTACTGTTATTCACATCACTTTGTACTTAAAAAACAATTTTCTTAACTTCTTGGATACGATCTTCGAAACAGTTAACTTGATTATTTGCACTGTCTCTGCATACTTTAGCAAAGTGATCCCTTTTATCACAATTTCAAAAGTGATATATCTTGCTTGTCAATTGATATTATTAGCTAAGTTACTGATAAATCTGCAAAATAAACATTTTAGTTTATTAGTGTGTGGTACATGTTTTCCACTAATGGTAGATGAGGAATTAGCCTTGTTAACATGCTTTTAGAGTTGGCTACAATAATTTCTGCTATTTGTTCAGAGGGAGCATGAAGCTGTATGTTTTACTGGCTATATTTCTTCTTGTAAACTTGGCCTCCTAGACAACAATATTTCTTCAATAACATAACGCACTAGTTGATCGTGAATTATAGAGTCATTCAATGCTTCAAAATCACATAATGCCCTGGAGCTGGAGACTCCGCCCCTGTAAAGTTACCACATATAAATTTAACTCCGTGAATACCCACAAATAGTAAACTTAGACTAAAGTCTAAGGGGCTTATTTACAAGCCCCTTGTGCCTCCAGTACATCACTTTTTCCTATATTAAAAGTGACGCTCCAGCTTGTAAATAAGCCCCAACGTTTATTTCCATGACTTTAGCCCTATGTCTCTCTAATGCTACATTTGCTTTGTTACAAAGTTGGGCTTGATTTAAAAAATGTTATCTCATATACATCTAAATCTCTTTCCACAACACCTTCAAGCAAATCATGTATGATTCCAATACTTTGACCAATTCTTTGCACTGCAATGATGGTTCTTCCACCTTGTTGAGAAGAGGTGATGGATGGGTAATGCTTGTAGGTGACATTGTGATCAGTATTAATTTAGTGCAGTCACTAATTAGAAAAACTAAATGAAAGATTTACTGCTCTCAAAGTAATTCATAATTTGAAAAAAGCATCCTCTTACATAGATCTTAAAATGAGAATCAAGTTAATTAAATATATATATATGAGTTAAGTACTTTTAAACTTCAATTGTTCAAAGTTGTAATACGTGTTGTAACATTGCATTAATATATTGTGTATGGAAAAAAATGAATGGGTATTTCAGACAGGGATCAGAATGATGTAAGCAGATGTATTAGATTAATATGTGACTAAATTACGTTTGTTTGAAGCTGAGTTATGTTACATATGCAGAATATACCAAAAAAGCTTGGACGGTAGTCTATGAAGAGTCTATGTAAATTTAAGGGTTTTTCTAGTGTGTCTTCAAGATCATTCACTATTTACAGCAGAAATTGAGTGTACTCATCAAAACTATTCTCCCATTAAGGGGTCGATTCCGATTCCGTTTGTAAACTGAACCGACCGACACGTCCCGGGAAAAAGTTCCGACCGACACGTATCGCCGCCGTACGACCCGCGCAGTACGATGGAAAGCCTGTGATTTCCAACCGACTCTCCCGAATATGACCCGGACGAACGAGCCGTATGGAAAACTGGGTTCCGGCCGGAAAAAGACTTCGAGTAGTACCGACCGACACGTACCCGGAACGGAGCCGACCGACACATACCCGCGACGTACGAGTCGCAAAGTACGATGCCATACGCGGGAAACACGAACGACTCGCACGGAGCACAAGCCGCACGACCGACACGCACACGACACAAACACTCAAACCAACGGACTCCGCACGCGACCGACTCGAACTCCCACGAGCGAAAGGAACGCCCACGACCGAGTCGAACGCCCAGCGACCGAGTCGTACACGACATACACAACACAGCACAACAACAGCGTGAAAGGCTCGGAGAAGCCTGTACGACTCACCAGCAGCGTCCGGCACGGTCAGAAGAACATCTCGTACACACACACAAATAACAGCTGACCAAAGACAAAAAAAGGACCAAACAAGCACTGACAAAGGCAATATATAAAAAAAAATCAATTAAGAGAGATACACCCACAACTCAACCCATTTAAAGGCCACTAATCACTCCCATGAGCCTTTGCTATTTCCTGAGAACTTCCACACACACAACTCTGCTGACACACACCATTACCACCTCACCAACAGCATTCACACACAGACACCCACAAACCTCACTTGCACCCACACACACACACACCAATCACCACCACCACCACCACTACCACCACCCCCACCACGACCCCAACCCCCATCTACTCTCCCCTCACCACTACCACCACCACCACCACCCCCAACACCACTACCACAACCCCCCATCCACTCTCCCCTCACCACTACCACCACCACCACCACCACCCCCCCAACACCACTACCCCAACCCCCCATCCACTCTCCCCTCACCACCACCACCCCCCAACACCACCACCCCAACCCCCATCCACCCCCCTCACCACTACCACCACCACCACCAACCCACCCCCTCACCACTACCACCACCACCACCATCACCATGCCCCCAAGAAGAATCCAAAGTTCACAGATAGTGAGTTGACAGTGTTGGTAGATGAAATCATCAGAGTAGAGCCACATTTGTTTGGCACATTGGTACAAAAGACCCCCATGTCCCAGAAAACAAAGATGTGGGAGAGGATCGTCAACAAGGTGAACGCACAAGCACCTTGTTTGCGCACAAAGGACGACTGCCAGAACAGGTGGTATGACGTGCGCAGGAGGGTCAAGAAGCTGCTGGAGAAGGGCCATCAGCTCAGCCAGCACACCGGCAGCGGCCCTCCTGCCAAACCCGTTTACTTCCGGTCCTGGGAGGAGAAGGTGCAGGCCATCTTACCACCGGAGAGCATACATGGTCTGACTGACATCCCAGAGCCTGGTGAGTACACAAATAAGATACTCAAGATTGTGGGGCCATGTATACATCACCGTCAAGGGACAGGCAAAACAACTTCCGTTAACAAAGCCACAGTAACACAAACAAAGTCATCCCTACAGGCAAATGCCCTGCACAGCAACACAACACCTGCTATCTCATACCAACATCGAACTATGTCATCACGTGTACAAACATAGCAAAACATAGAGCAACTCAGTGCCACAAAACCCCAACAGACACTGCCCCACAGTCTGCCACCACTGTCACACCACCTCACAGGGAACCTGACCCACAGGAAGGAAGCTCGGGGATGTTGGGGAAGTCAGTTTAGCCAAAAGCATGATGGGAGTTGTAGTCACAGCCAATAGTCCCCCTCACAAATGGACCATCAACACCACTCTTAACCATGTGCACCTCACAGGCAGTGGAAATGTACCCTCAAGATGGCTGACACTGGGTTCTGCTGTGGGGAGCACAAGGCCCTGATGGGGTTTGTGCACAAACAAAATGCAGGACCCCGCTGCCTGACATCCTTAAAGTCAACTACCACTCCCTGCAAGGGAAGTAACACAATAGTGGCCCATCTGGCCATGGAGGGAGAAGCACTGCCAGCCCTGACCATGCCCATCACCATGTGCTGTCACACACCCCTCAACACAAACTCCACACAACTCACCTGGGAGAAGGCATTTACCCACACTCCATGCAAACATCACACAAAGACCCACCATACTGGCTACTGCTGTGTGACGTACAGGGACTGTTGCTACTTGTGTACAACCACCACTACACCACTGACTGACAACCTCAACATCAACCCACACTCACCGCCATTGAAGCATGTCTCTGTGTGAATTGCCTGGCCCCTGGGGGAGGAGGAGGTACTGCAATGACACTGAAAACCATTGAGGCAGCTGCAAATCACATCTTCCCAGCCAAAACTAACAGCACTTCTGGGAACACTCACTGCCAAACCAAAGAGCAGGGCAAGATGGCTGACACATGTATCCAATGTAAGAGTAGGCTGCTAGTCACACCCACGCATCGACCAACCCAAACGGGGTCTTGCTATATACAAACAGCAGACTCACCAGGCAAAGCTTTTATTCTTTTCCATGAAGATTAACAGAGCAAATAATTCAGCTAGGGAACTATTTAATACAGTCACTAGCCTGGCCAATCCAGTGGCGAGTACATCTACGCCTAGTCAAGATCTTTGCGAAAAATTGGCCAGTTTCTTCTATGAGAAAGTGGATGCCATTTTCTCCACTTTCTCTAAAGTTACCCCTAAGAATACGGCGGGCCGAATGGCTGACCCTTTTCTGGAAAAGAAAGTGCTACTGAACAAATTCGCCCAGCTTACAGTTACAGAAACTGGTCATCTTATTATGCAGATGAAATCTGGATCCCCTTTGGACCCTTGCCCGATAGCGATATTAAAGTTAGCGGTAGAGCCAGTCTCTCAAGTTTTGACACCCATTTTTAATTTGCCGTACTCAGAGGGACATTTTCGGCTAGACTGGAAAAAAACCTCTATTCTCCCCCTTCTGAAGAAACCGAATCTTGATACAAAAGACCCTAACAATTTTAGACCAATATCCAGACTTCCGGTACCTGCTAAAATCATCGAGAGAAATTTAAATACGCAACTTAGCCAATTTCTTGAGTCTACACAAGCATTGGACCAAACTCAGTATGGTTTTCGAGGGGGCCACAGCACCGAAGCTGCCCTCCTGAAATCTACTGAAGAGATTCGGACCATTTTAGATCAAGGTGGCAAGGCTGCTCTGATCCTGTTAGATCTTTCTGCAGCATTTGATACGGTCCATCACGATTTGCTGATGGACCGGCTGCAGGAGATTGGGGTACAGGGTTCGGCCTGGAGACTCCTAAAATCATTTTTGTCAAACCGGAGTCAGCGGGTAATGTTGGGGGAATTTGTATCTAAACCTTTTTCACTACCATGTGGTGTACCGCAAGGCTCCTCACTGAGTCCGACACTATTTAATATATATGTGTCCTCTTTGGCGCCCCTTATTCAGTCATTTGGGTTTAGTCTAACCACTTATGCGGATGACACTCAAATTGTGGTGTCTCTTCTACCAGCTGAGTCAAAGAGTACGGCAGTTCGTTTTAAAGAGTGCATGAATGCCGTAGGGATCTGGATGGCCCAAAACTGCCTTAAGCTAAACTCCAGTAAGACGGAGGTGGTATGTTTTGGGAATGATCCTAATTTTTGGACTCTAGATTGGTGGCCAGATTCCCTGGGCCCCCTTCCCGCACCCAACAGGAAGGTTAAAAACCTAGGTGTGTGGGTGGACCAGAAGCTCAATTTTAAAGACCAGGTTAACTCGGTGGTCTCTGCTACGTCTTTCGCTCTGAGGTCATGCAAGAAAATTCTGCCACTGTTACCTACAGAATGTCGTAAAACAGTTATCACAGCTCTCACTATGTCGAGACTGGATTACTGTAATAGTCTGTACTTTAATATTCAGGAAGGCTCTCTGCAGAAGTTGCAACTCCTTCAGAATGCGGCTGCTAGACTGGTGTCGGGCATCCCAAAATACGCTTCAATAGCGAAGGAAATTCGGAAATTGCATTGGTTGCCGGTAAGGAAGCGTACTATGTTCAAGGCAATGTGTCTGGTTCATAAGGCACTGTATGGAGCCGGGCCGGCCTATTTAAAAGAGCGGCTGTACTGGTATACGCCAAACAGACTACTGCGCTCATCTGATGCCAAACTGGTTTATGTGCCATTTGTAAAAAGGCCAACTGGGGTGGAAAAAGCTTTGTAGCTAATGCAGCCAAAGCGTGGAATAAGCTTCCCTATATCTTAGAGGTATATCGAGCCTTTTGGCCTTTCAAAAAGCTTTAAAAACCTGGCTGTTCACTGATTAGAATGACTCTGGTTCAATCCTCGGGTAAGATTTCACATAGCGCCAGGACACCTACGGGTAACAGTAGCGCTCTACAAATGTTATAATAATAATAATAATAATCACAGTCACACTGCCAGCTATTGCAAATGTACCTTTGCACTCAACTTCCGGGGATGCAGTGTCCCAGGGACCCCCCCTGGCCTGGACGGGTAGGCGCGGCTTGTAGTTTACAAGTGCTGAAATGCAGACAAACCACAGAGATCTAAACACACAGCAACTCACATACACAGCAGTGACAGGGGACACCTGACTGACTACAATGGACCTAAAACATCCCTCACACTGTAGCATGCTGACATACACTCAAACTCCCGTTGTGAGCCACATGACACGCAGACATTGTCCAGTATTGTAGGCATCATCCACACCACACAGCACTCACTGACATGGACACTGTGGACACAAGGACTAACATGGGCTGCACTGGAGCAGGCATGCAACTCACAGCTGAAGCAACCGAACACACACCTCTGGTCACGATCCTGGTAAAGAAAGACAGCCACAGCGAACAGTCCATACCACCATGGAGGACATTGACATCACAAAGCATGTGAGCAACCACAAAACTCAGACACAACTCCATTAGCAACAGTGACACCATCACCTGTGTGAAATGGGATGTGGACTGGGGACACAGACAACACAGAAGAGAACATCAGGACAACCCGGGCATGCTGGACTGTGACCAGGTTGTGCAGACACACTACTGTGACGCACATTGACTGACACAAACTGGCATTACACATGCCCCAAACAGAGATCACAAGCTAGGTGCCTGTGCAAGGATGCCAGTGTCAAAGCACAAATGTTGACAGGGATGAAACACCTGTGTCAGGCATGTGACAGCACCAGAGTAGGAATGGCACAGTACAGTCTAGCGTGCAATGAAGATGCCAGGCAGGCAGACAGCTAGACTTGACAACCAAAGTGCCTCATGGTGTCAGGTGAATGCACCACACAAATGGAAATCTCCGTCAGTGACAAAGTAGGATGATGCAATGGACAGGCATGCAACACCAACCACAGTGGCCAATGTAATGTGTACGAACCATTGATGTCCACGAATACATCACTAACATTGTGTCTTCCTTCCAAACACAGGGGCAGATGTGGTCTCATCCACAGACGAGGAAGAGTCCCAGTCCCAGGCTCCGGTGGACCCACCTGGCTCCGGTGGTGCACAGTCTCACTCCTCGTCGGACGACAACCAAGCTGGCCCCTCCGGTCATGGCCCACATGCAGCCCCTCGGCAACATTCACCTGCCCCCCTTGCAACCACCCCTGCAACTATTGATACACCGCAAGCCACCCCTGCCAACACGGACAGACCTACCGAACCATCAGACGGCACAGGGTCACAGGGCACCAGGGCACCTGACAACAGCAACAACATTCAAGGTGGCCCTGTGACACCTGTGCGGGACACCACAGGTGCTGGCCGTGTGGCGAGGGGTGGTGGGAGGGTGGGAGGCCGAGCAGAGGCTCCGCTGAGGGTGCGGGGCTGCAGGATAACACCCACCTGGGACGCATCATGGCTGCGTAACAGGAGAGCACCGGAGGGTTCAGCCAGGTAGTGGGGATCCTCACGGACATCAAAGAACAGCAGGCTGCCCACCATGCCCGCTTGGACTCCCACAAGTCCCGTGTTGAGACACACTTGTCAAACATGGAGTCCAAGTGGGATACCATGGAAGATATAGCAGTGGTGCACCGGGAAATGTTGACCTGCCTCCGCCAGATCAGCACCAACTTGAGGCCACCTCCCTGTGCGACGACTACATCTCGGGCAACAACATCTGCCAATGCCACAGGGAGTGAGGGGGGTCTGGCGGAGGCCCACGTGCACGGCAGCAGCCTGCAGGTGAGGCTCCCCCTGAGAAGAAGAAGAGGGGTCGTCCGGTGAAGGACAAGTGAGACGAAGATGGCCATGCACATCCCCCAGGAACGCAACACCTGTTCTGGACAGTGTCCTTTGTGTGCAAACCGTTCACCTTGTCGTACGACATCGTACTCCCCCACATGACATGGAGGGTCTGAGTTGGAACTATGTGCCTAACGACTGTGGACTGTACTCTAGACATTTCATCTACCAACACTTCTAACTTGTTATCTGTGAACTTTGGATTCTAAAGCCAATGGACAGCACTCCCAATCCTGAGCACCATCCCCACTTGTGTGCTAATAAATTCACCTAAACACAAGACGTGACTCTGTGGTGATTAAGAGGTTGTCAGTGGCATGTAGATCTGGATGTGGTGAAGCAAACTGTGCATGCAAACCTGTACTGTGATGAGAACACTGTCATGTCAGTCAGGCCAATGTGCCACATATGTGGGAGACACACCACCAGGTCTACTTAACACATGCTCACCACGTCCAACCAATTCATTGCCAACATCAATGTTGACAGGCAAGCCTGTGGTATGCACAAACTACACACCCATCCTGAGTCAGTGGTGACAGGCCCACAAGTGCAGTACGTCAATATCAGTCTGATGTGTAGGCACAAACAACACACATCAGAAGGTGCAGCACAGTTTATTGTCAGGCAATTGCAACATGTCCCTTACTACACACATGCAAGCTACCAACACCTGACAGTGGGCACACGGTCACCAAGTGGATAACTACGGAAGTCCTGGGGTGCCTGGCACATCACTCGTCGGGACACTAACGACTCCATCCTGGCAGTGGAGTATGGGTATCAGGGGTCTCAGTACACCAAACAACAGCCACAGTACCCTGTGAAGGACAGACAGAAACACAATTGTTAACACTGCATGACGCCATACAACTGCAACACACATGGCAAACACAAATCACAGACTACACCACCCCAAAATACTCATCATCACACAACTGGTGGGGAGTACAGGTAAACTGGATGGACACATCACTGCAGGCATCCACACAAGTAGCACACAGCCACACGCAAGGTGCACCACACACACAAAACATGCACACACAACACATTGACAACACATCACTGTATACTCACATTCAGGAGAAGAAGTTGTTGATGAGCTGTGTGCGGACATCCTCCGCAGCCTCATCATCGCTACTGGCATCCTGGCCCAGGCCAGGATCCTCCACAGGTGGCGGGTGTTGGTCATTGTCATCCTGGATGAGGGGCAACTGCCAGATTGCATGCTGCACTGCCAGATTGTGCAGCATGCATGCTACGATGATGATCCGGCACACCTTAGCAGGGGCATATGGGAGGGCACCTCCTGTCTTGTCTAAACACCGGAAGCGGCTCTTCAGGAGTCCAAATGTCCGCTCTATCACCCTCCTGGTACGACCATGTGCCTGGTTGTAGCGCATCTCGGCTTGTGTCACAGGGTTCCTCAGGGGTGTGAGCAACCATGGCATGTTGGGATATCCAGAGTCACCTACATACAAACACATGCACATTAGAGGAGTTGGAGAAAAACAGGTAGCAAAAACTGGCAGGCACACACAATGAGGAAAAGTCAGTACACACCAACAAGCCAGGCACGTTGATTCTGCATCCGTGACATCAGTCTAGGGACGCGACTACTCCTCATCACATAGGCATCATGCGCAGACCCATGGAAACGGGCACATACATGGGAGATGGTCATGGCCGCCACACAAACCACCAGAGCATTGATGGAGTGGAAATGCTTGCGGTTCCTGTATGGCAGCTCATGTGCCTGTGGTGGCACCAAAGCCACATGTGTCCCGTCAATGGAGCCAATGACATTTGGCATCCTCCCCAGGGCATAGAAGTCACCCCTTATGTCTGCAAGTCGTTGGGGCGTGGGGAAATAGATGTACAGGTCCAGGAAATGTAACATGGCCTCCGACACATCCCGAAGCACCCGACTGAACATCGTCTGCGACATCCCTCCAGCAGAAGCCACAGTGTACTGGAAGGTACCCGTCACAAAGAAATGAAGGGCTGCCATCACCTTCACCTTGGGGGTCAGTGCCGTCGGGTATGGCCGACCAGGTTGCAGGTGTTGGCCCAACTGCCCTGCCAACTCCTCAATCACTGCCCTGGTGAAACGGTACTTTCTGATGGACTCACGTTCCACCATCGTTGCCAGGTCCGGGAATGGCCTAGGTACATTTGGGGCCCTGCAGTACAGACAGAAACAAAGGATGAAGGCACACCCTCCAGCCATGTCACAAAGCCACAGCAACACAGCCCATCATGAACAAACACATCACACAATGAGCTGAGGTGGTTGCCACAGGTTACAGACACATATGTCCCATACATGGCATCAACGCACATTGAAGCTCAAGATGTGTACATGACAGGTCCCCTGTTGTGCCATGACAAAGCAATGGGCCCTAGCACAGTACATCTGCCCTGTTGCCACCTACCACACAAAGCCCACAGTGACTAGCGAGGACAGATATCTTCTCCACATCACAGCTCCCTGACTGACTGTTACACAGGCATGATGTGACGTATCATTGACATAACACACAACAAGCATGTTAGCCACAGCCCATGTGCCCTGTTGCCACAGGAGGACATATGTAGGTGTCTGTGCCACCCCCACACAACAACACTGTGCATGTACAAACCAATGGGATGTGTGGATCGGCTCACATTGGATCACTGACAGATCACACCACATGCACACAGATAGTGTATATACATCACAATGTTGACACTGGTTCACCCTGCGTTGAACCTACAAACACTGATGAGACAGGGTACATGTGACACGACACACACGCACATCCTGGCTGGGACTGTGTCCATTGGCAATGTCCTGGACTGCATTGCTGCACCCCCCTTGGCAATGGGCACACCACACATGTATGTGTCCACCCACATCCGTGTCCAGCCTGGGAGTGCTTGTCAACAAGTGGCACACGACGAAACACATCTTGTGCCCCAGACACACACATAAGAGGCAGCCACACATGACTAAGGACACACTGTGGCACAGGCAGTGGTGCCATTGGTGTGCCCCATAGTCCCTAGCTAGTGACAGAGGATGGCATCTGTCAGGAATTGACAGCAAGGCTGACCAACACGTTCAATGTCCCCAAAACACAAATAATTGGATTGGACCGAGCCGCGCGCACATCTGGGCCAAACATTACAATGGCGACGGACGCGTGTGACGCGTCGATCGTGTATGGACCGAGCCGCGAGCACGTCTGGGCCAAACATTACAATGGCGACAGACGCGTGTGACGCGTCGATCGTGTATGGACCGAGCCGTGCGCACGTCTGGGCCATACATTACAATGGCGACGTACGCGTGTGACGCGTCGATCGTGTATGGACCGAGCCGCGCGCATGTCTTGCCCATTGAATCTGATGGAGACGGGTGTGTGTTGCCATTCAAAATCCGCGTAGTACAGTCAGTTGCCGAGCCCTGCACCCTCATTGGCTATGAGCTGTCATGGTGATGGACGCGGATTTTAAATTTGAATGAGGCGTGTGCAGGAAATTCAGTTGGAGTCGTACTACATTGTTGCAATTGCCAGTGTGTCATGGAGGTGATGTTTTAAACGATGCTGAAGGCGTGTACGAGTCGTGCTATCCCATGGATTGGCCAAATTCATAGGATGCTACCTTTTTGGACCTATTCCTTTGTACCCCAGGGCAGACATGCCTCCACAGCACAGATATAAGGCTGCCTGGCCCCCAGAGAACCCACTTGCCTGTACCACATGCTACTGGAGCACATCACTCTCATCACTGCTGCTGTCTCTGCTTCCTCTGGCTTCAAGGATGGCACGTACTGTGGAGAGGGCCCCAGCCTTCAGTGAGGAGGAGAACCAGGCCCTGCTGGATGGGCTCCTGCCGCAGTACACCAAGCTCTATGGGAAACCAGGGGAGCAGGTGATTGTGCTGTCCACTGCTTTGCTGATTGTGCTACTGGTCTGACCAGCAGCAGCATTAGTGTGTACACCAGTGGCTTGGTTGCCCACTGAGTACTGCTCTTGACACAAATGGGGCACCCACATGTACTGCACAGTTACAGTGCAGTGCAAGGTGGATTGTCACTAGGTACCCTTCCCAGGCTATGTCTCAAAGTTGTGAGTGCTGGACACCGGTCCCTCATCCATAGTTGCACCACCTGTGTATCTCATTAGCCTTGCTGATGCCCACATGTATGACTGCCTGTGTGTTGCACTAATATGTTGCCAGTGTAGTAATGTCCTTTGCACTTTGTCATCCTCACAGGTTG
The DNA here is from genome assembly GCA_963921515.1 of Calotriton arnoldi. Taxonomy (NCBI): domain Eukaryota; kingdom Metazoa; phylum Chordata; class Amphibia; order Caudata; family Salamandridae; genus Calotriton; species Calotriton arnoldi. The sequence continues at coordinate 459,557 of CAWUFW010003376.1, forward strand.
TTGCCCAGAAGAAACATGAGATCTGGTGGAGCATCGTCCGGGCGGTGAGATCCGTGGGGGTCTACAAGCGCCGGATCCGCAACTGCCGGAAGAGGTGGCAGGACCTTCGGGGCTGGACCTGGAGGATCGCACGGGTCCAGCTGAAGCTGTCGCCTCCTCGCAGGAGAGGAGGACAACGGACCCTGACCCCCCACATGCTCCGGATCCTGGCGGTGGTGTTCCCGGATCTGGATGGGCAGCTGAAGGCCAGACAGCAGCAAGGAGGGGGTAAGTACATGACTGCACTGTGTGCTGTTTCTGACATGCTGTGTGCCCCCCTCTGGCCTGGTAACAGTTCAACAGTACATTGTTTAGATAGTCCAGGACCCATGTCCCTCTCTGGTGACTTGCCCCCTTCTCATCTGTTTGCCAGGTGTGGCTTTTTCTGTCTGGGCATAGTGTCACGTGGAAAGTGTGCCCTTACATTTGAAGGGATACAAAAGGGGATGATGGACGGAACGTTTGAGCCAATCAAACACTCACCCCCAGTCAACTGATCTGGGTTTAATCCATCATCATTCTTTAGCTCACTCCACCACCCCAGTTCAGACATGGCCATATGCAAATCAGTCTGACCCTGTGCCTCATGGGAACAGTCCAGCACGAACTGCCAAGCCATGTCTTCCCTGGACCGGAAACAAGCATCCTAGGACCGGTTTCTGGCATTCCAGCCGTCATCAGCCAGGCTTGCTTGAATCCAGTGGCAAAGTGAGCAAGGGACCCACGTCTGGGCATACCCCCGCCAACTTAGGGCGAACAAAGCGATACAAAAGGGGATGATGGACGGAACGTTTGAGCCAATCAAACACTCACCCCAGTCAACTGATCTGGGTTTAATCCATCATCATTCTTTAGCTCACTCCACCACCCCAATTCAGACATGGCCATATGCAAATCAGTCTGACCCTGTGCCTCATGGGAACAGTCCAGCACGAACTGCCAAGCCATGTCTTCCCTGGACCGGAAACAAGCATCCTAGTACCGGTTTCTGGCATTCCAGCCGTCATCAGCCAGGCTTGCTTGAATCCAGTGGCAAAGTGAGCAAGGGACCCACGTCTGGGCATACCCCCGCCAACTTAGGGCGAACAAAGCGATACAAAAGGGGATGATGGACGGAACGTTTGAGCCAATCAAACACTCACCCCCAGTCAACTGATCTGGGTTTAATCCATCATCATTCTTTAGCTCACTCCACCACCCCAGTTCAGACATGGCCATATGCAAATCAGTCTGACCCTGTGCCTCATGGGAACAGTCCAGCACGAACTGCCAAGCCATGTCTTCCCTGGACCGGAAACAAGCATCCTAGGACCGGTTTCTGGCATTCCAGCCGTCATCAGCCAGGCTTGCTTGAATCCAGTGGCAAAGTGAGCAAGGGACCCACGTCTGGGCATACCCCGCCAACTTAGGGCGAACAAAGCGATACAAAAGGGGATGATGGACGGAACGTTTGAGCCAATCAAACACTCACCCCCAGTCAACTGATCTGGGTTTAATCCATCATCATTCTTTAGCTCACTCCACCACCCCAGTTCAGACATGGCCATATGCAAATCAGTCTGACCCTGTGCCTCATGGGAACAGTCCAGCACGAACTGCCAAGCCATGTCTTCCCTGGACTGGAAACAAGCATCCTAGGACCGGTTTCTGGCATTCCAGCCGTCATCAGCCAGGCTTGCTTGAATCCAGTGGCAAAGTGAGCAAGGGACCCACGTCTGGGCATACCCCCGCCAACTTGGGGCGAACAAAGCGATACAAAAGGGGATGATGGACGGAACGTTTGAGCCAATCAAACACTCACCCCCAGTCAACTGATCTGGGTTTAATCCATCATCATTCTTTAGCTCACTCCACCACCCCAGTTCAGACATGGCCATATGCAAATCAGTCTGACCCGGTCCTAGGATGCTTGTTTCCGGTCCAGGGAGGACCTGGCTTGGCAGTTCGGGCTGGACTGTTCCCATGAGGCACAGGGTCAAGACTGATTTGCATATGGCCAGGTCTAAACTGGGGTGGCATGGTGAGCAAAAGAATGATGGATTTAACCCAGATCTCTTGACTGGGGGTGAATGTTTTGATTTGTTCTGCATTCCGTCCATCAATTGTGTGTCTTTGCTTTCTCGCCCTAAGTGCGCCAGGTATGCCCAGACGTGGGTCCTGGGCTCACTGTGCCACTGGAATCAAGCTATCCTGGCTGAAGAGGGTGAAACCCCGAAACCGGTCCTAGGATGCTTGTTTCCGGTCCAGGGAGGACCTGGCTTGGCAGTTCGGGCTGGACTGTTCCCATGAGGCACAGGGTCAAGACTGATTTGCATATGGCCAGGTCTAAACTGGGGTGGCATGGTGAGCAAAAGAATGATGGATTTAACCCAGATCTCTTGACTGGGGGTGAATGTTTTGATTTGTTCTGCATTCCGTCCATCAATTGTGTGTCTTTGCTTTCTCGCCCTAAGTGCGCCAGGTATGCCCAGACGTGGGTCCTGGGCTCACTGTGCCACTGGAATCAAGCTATCCTGGCTGAAGAGAGGTGAAACCCGAAACCGGTCCTAGGATGCTTGTTTCCGGTCCAGGGAGGACCTGGCTTGGCAGTTCGGGCTGGACTGTTCCCATGAGGCACAGGGTCAAGACTGATTTGCATATGGCCAGGTCTAAACTGGGGTGGCATGGTGAGCAAAAGAATGATGGATTTAACCCAGATCTCTTGACTGGGGGTGAATGTTTTGATTTGTTCTGCATTCCGTCCATCAATTGTGTGTCTTTTGCTTTCTCGCCCTAAGTGCGCCAGGTATGCCCAGACGTGGGTCCTGGGCTCACTGTGCCACTGGAATCAAGCTATCCTGGCTGAAGAGAGGTGAAACCCCGAAACCGGTCCTAGGATGCTTGTTTCCGGTCCAGGGAGGACCTAGCTTGGCAGTTCGGGCTGGACTGTTCCCATGAGGCACAGGGTCAAGACTGATTTGCATATGGCCAGGTCTAAACTGGGGTGGCATGGTGAGCAAAAGAAGGATGGATTTAACCCAGATCTCTTGACTGGGGGTGAATGTTTTGATTTGTTCTGCATTCCGTCCATCAATTGTGTGTCTTTTGCTTTCTCGCCCTAAGTGCGCCAGGTATGCCCAGACGTGGGTCCTGGGCTCACTGTGCCACTGGAATCAAGCTATCCTGGCTGAAGAGGGGTGAAACCCTGAAACCGGTCCTAGGATGCTTGTTTCCGGTCCAGGAGGACCTGGCTTGGCAGTTCGGGCTGGACTGTTCCCATGAGGCACAGGGTCAAGACTGATTTGCATATGGCCAGGTCTAAACTGGGGTGGCATGGTGAGCAAAAGAATGATGGATTTAACCCAGATCTCTTGACTGGGGGTGAATGTTTTGATTTGTTCTGCATTCCGTCCATCAATTGTGTGTCTTTTGCTTTCTCGCCCTAAGTGCGCCAGGTATGCCCAGACGTGGGTCCTGGGCTCACTGTGCCACTGGAATCAAGCTATCCTGGCTGAAGATGGGTGAAACCCCGAAACCGGTCCTAGGATGCTTGTTTCCGGTCCAGGGAGGACCTGGCTTGGCAGTTCGGGCTGGACTGTTCCCATGAGGCACAGGGTCAAGACTGATTTGCATATGGCCAGGTCTAAACTGGGGTGGCATGGTGAGCAAAAGAATGATGGATTTAACCCAGATCTCTTGACTGGGGGTGAATGTTTTGATTTGTTCTGCATTCCGTCCATCAATTGTGTGTCTTTTGCTTTCTCGCCCTAAGTGCGCCAGGTATGCCCAGACGTGGGTCCTGGGCTCACTGTGCCACTGGAATCAAGCTATCCTGGCTGAAGAGGGGTGAAACCCCGAAACCGGTCCTAGGATGCTTGTTTCCGGTCCAGGGAGGACCTGGCTTGGCAGTTCGGGCTGGACTGTTCCCATGAGGCACAGGGTCAAGACTGATTTGCATATGGCCAGGTCTAAACTGGGGTGGCATGGTGAGCAAAAGAATGATGGATTTAACCCAGATCTCTTGACTGGGGTGAATGTTTTGATTTGTTCTGCATTCCGTCCATCAATTGTGTGTCTTTTGCTTACATTTGAAGGTGCATGAGATGTGGGCCAGCATTGCTTCAGGGGACTCAGTGTTGGGCTTCAAGGGAGGGACCATTGTACATTACATGCCAGGGACCTGGTATTTATCTGCATGTACTCCTGTCATGTGGCCAATTGGCAGCTCGGGCTCACCACATGTGCCTGGGGCATTTGGCACACACCCATGCTGCTGGTGGGGAAAATGTTGGGGCCTCTGGAGCATGTATCTCAAGTGTGTCACACATGCATAGCCACCTGCCTACTGTCCATGGCTGTCACCTGTTCCACGTGGAGCAGGACAGTCATGGCTAGTCCAGGGCATGCAACAGTCTGTACTCCCACTCCCGTGTCTCGGTTGGCACTTTGTGCCAGGTGAACAGTTCCCTCAGGTGTCTGCCCCTGTGTCATTGTGCTGTGGCACCGTTGACAGGCCCACTGGTGTGTACATGGGTTTGGGGTCAGCATGCAATCTGAGATGTGCCCATGTGAGACAATACCTCTGTGACATGTAGGAATGTGATGACTTGACTGTGCACAATGGTGCCTGCAACTGGGTAGTTCCAGCAGCTGGGTGTCATTCACAGCAGAGTGCGAGTTGCTCAGCTTCAGAGTGCCCTGTCCCATGTCTCTCATGCGTCCAATGGGTCTGGGGTGGGCACATCAGAATCCAGACGATGTTGTTTTCTGTGGATGGTCATGTGTAGTTGTCAGCTACAGAGTTTGCAGGCCCCATGTCCTGGGAATGTGACACAGTGGTGACAGTTGTTGTCAGGCTGCCCTGCCCCCTGTGACTGGAGACTGTGATGTATAATCTCACAGGCATGGCTGAGCCATGGGACTACACTACCTAGGGGTGATCCTGCAGGAGTGTGTCATGTGCAACATGCGCTCCATTGTGCCAAGGAATGCAGGACTTGCGGGGCTCAGGATGTCTGGTGCATGAACTCAGCCCCAGCCTCTCAGATGCAACACTGGCCATCCCTACGTCCAGGCAAATGTACAGATCCATAGGCAGCAGATGTGATGTGTGCATGTTGACAGACCACTACGTATTTTCAAGTCCTGTCAACTAATGGATAGGTGGTGCATGTGTCCGCAGTGGTGTGTAGGGATCCTACATGCGCAAGACAGATGGGTGCAAGGGCAGGAGGGATGTGAATGCCATGCTTGACTCTCAGACAGACCATTGGCCTACGCAAATTTGTGTGAGCACTCCTAGCAATGTTCAACTGATTGATGCCCGCACTTGGCCACTGATGTGCTGTACTTTCTGTGGTGTGTGTGGTCAGTGCAGATGACTAATGTGTTTTTATTCTATTTTTCCTGTGCAGATACAGACACGGACACAGAAGGAGACCGCTCCACGGACCAGGGGGAGCCAGTGAGCCAGACTGGGTCGGAATTTGATGAGTCGGAGGGACCCAGTGGCATGGAGGGCGAGGGGAGTGTGTCTGTGGACTCCTCGGCAAACACCACCGCAGCTGAGGACCACAGCAGCTGTGACGAGGACTCCCTTGTGGAGGCGGGTGGCAGCAGCCACCATCCAACACCTGTTGAGGTTGTCCCCACCCCCACCATCACCGCCCTCCCCATGGCTCCCACATCTAAGGTCCGTGGAGGCGCCCGTGTTCATGGGCATGTATCCTTCCAGTCAGGCACCGCACCCCTACCCCTGTGTCCCCTGCTGCCCTGAGTGAGGAGTCTGTCGACCTGCTGCGGCAGATCCATGTGGGGCAGACATCCATGCTAGCGTGTCTTCCATGTGCACACGGGTCTGTTGAACCAGCTGGTGTCGTACATGGAGGGCATGTCATCGGCCATGTCTGCCCTACAGAGGACCAGTCAGGGCATGGCATCCTCACTGACGGCAGCAGTGTCCCTCCTCTAGCAGTCCCTCCCCCCTCCTGCCCCTGACCCATCCCCTGATCCCAGCACCCTACCTGTCCAACTCACACACACACCTGCACCGTCATTGCACACAACAGACCCAGGCAGTACACACACACCCAAGCCAAAGTCTAAACATGCATGCACGCATACTCAGGGGACTGAACATACACTCACCGGGGATGGGTCAGACACACACACACATGCATCCACAGGCACTCCGCAGTCCTCCGATGCCTCTCCTTCCACAGCCCCTTCCACAGCCCCTTCCACTGCCTCAGCTGCATCCCCAGCTGCAAAGAAGCTCTTCCTGGTTGACCTCGGACTCTTCCCCACTGATCCATCCACACCAGCACACAAGGGGAAGAGGAGGTCCAGCCACACAGAGGGAGTGTCCCTCGCCCCCAGACACCCTCCCCCAGGCTCAGACAGGCTGAGACCCCACGCCGCAGGTCCCCCGCAACCGGAAGAGCAAGACCCCACCACCGGCCCAACGCTCCACCAGACAGTCTCCACCCGCCATCCCCCAGGCTCCCACTCCACAGGTACCACCACCACACCCTGCCCCAGGTTCACCCACCCACCGCTGCCGCATCCCCAAGATGCTCAGGCCTTCACCCCCTGCCTCTTGCTCTTCCACCACCCCACACCCCGCTCAGCCTGTGTGTGGCACTGCTGTGGAGGGCGTGTCCTCCCCCTCCGTCCTGCCCACATCACCGGATCCACATTCTGCTCCCCTGGGGATGGGCACTGCAGTGGAGTCTATGCCCTCCCGGTCTGACTTGGGCACTGCAGTTGGTTCCCTGTCCACTCCCTCTGACCTGCCCACTGCAGTTGTGCTGGCACCCACTGCTCCTGACTTGTGCCCCCCAGTTGTGCCGGCACCCACTGCTCCTGACTTGTGCCCCCCAGTTGTGCCGGCACCCACCCTGTCAGACCCCTCCACCGCAGCTGCCGCTCCTGCACCCACCACCCCTTCCCTGTCTATTTCTGTTGATCCATGATCCTGTACCTGCGGTGCCTGGCTGGCCTCTATGTATGCCCCTCCCAGGGGTATGTCCCCTTCCGGTAGCAGTGCAGGCAAGCCAAATGTGGCATTTGGACACTTGACCCTGTTGGGTCTGTTTATGGACTGGCCATAGGCCTTCATGGTTTTCTTCTTGATTTTCCATTTAAAGAAAACTAGGCTGAATAAAAGCTCCTTTTTGTTCACTAGTGGTTTTGCTTCAGATGTACATGATGTTGATGATGCTTGACATGCCCTTGCTCCAGTGATGGTGTAGTTCATGGCTGGAAAATGTGGTGTCACTGTGCTGGAGCCCATGGGGGATATGTCCTATTGGGGTGTGTATCCATGTCATCCTTTGCAGCAATCTGAGGGGGTCATGATTATGGTCTTTGTAAATGTGTTATCCATCTTTTGTTAGCAATGTCTCATCAGTGTCTTACACACATGCACACCTGTTGGCCTTAGCATGGTTCAATTGGCCCATTTCACTGGCTGTGTGGCCATCTCCAATGGACATGCAAGTGTAGGCATCTATGTGGATGGACTCATCTGTGTCCTCAGTGCTACTTCATCTACATGTGTGTTGACTCTGTGCAGTTGACTCAGGGGACCCTCCCGTGCCCAGGCTGCTGTTACCAGGGCCACCAATGTGTGGTATATGTTGGCTGTGTGACAAAGTATACTGCTGACATGCTGGTGGCCTGCATGGACGACATATGGCACAGCTTTCCTTCCACAGGAGTGGAGTCCCCTCATGGCAGTGTGTTGTTGGGTGACATTGGCTGGGCCCATGGTGTGTGTTGTGTGAGCATGTTTGTGTGTTTTCCCTTCCCTTTGGCTACACAGGCTGTGTACCCTTATGATGTTTCTGTTGGTGATACTTGCTGAGTTGTCCTATGTTCACCCAACATCTTCACCCTTGGTTCCCTGGGATGTGGGTGCATGGCACACTAGTGCTCATCAAGGTGTTGTGCCTAGGTGTGTTTGTCGTATGGGCTGGGTATGTGGGCAGACACAGATGGGACACAGTCGGTTTTCCCCTAGGCCCTTTTTGGTTTCCACTTTCATGTAGTGTTGCCTATGTGGTATGTGTCTGTGATTGGAACACATGTGTGTGCCTGCTCCCACTCCTCATGTTCAGAGGTGCAATGTTGGAAGGTGTCAACATGTGTTCTTTGTGGGTCTCCTTGGGTGCGGCATTGCCCTGGGACTGTGACAGGGATCCCAGCTAATCTTGTGTATTGGTAATCAGGGCCATGTTCCGCATACTGTGCATTGTGTCAGACATCCACAAGGGATGTTGAGTGTCCTTTGTGTGATGTGTTTGTTCACCTTCGCTGCCCCCCACCAGCCCTGGGATTGTCATGTGGTCTTCTGCTGTATCAGCGGTCCCTGTGGTGTTGGCTGATGCACCTTGATACAGGTCAAGGTGTGTGGTGTTCTGAGTGGTGTGATGAGGGTCATGACTTGTTTAGTCCCCTATCACCATGTTGTCCTAGTATTGCAGGCCATATCCAAGGCTTTGTGTTTGTGTGGGTCTGATGGACGTTTGTGTGTGGTCAGCTTCCCAAGGTGGCACAGGTGGGTGTGCTGCACAGTATGTGCCACATCTACCTTGGTCGTCAGAGTGGCCTTCTCATGCAGTCCTGTGTGACCCCAATGTAGTGTCCCTGGCTGTGGTGCTTCAGTGGGTCTGTCTCTGGCTCTGTTGGTTGTTGATAATTGCAGCTTGTGTCAGCTATGTCTGTTGTGTTCCCTCTCACCTTGCAATGGCTGGTTGCCCACTAAGGGGTTGCCCAATTCATGCTTCTCTGTTGTGTGGCACTGTGTCCTCATTGGTGACATTGTAGTCCTGCCCCCTCACATGTTGTGTAGTTGCCTGTGGACACAGAGACACAGACATACACATGTTTTGTCCGATGTGCTGTGTGTTTCTGGCTGTTTGTAATTGTTCATCTGCAGCAGTGCTTTTGTATTGGTGTTGTGGGCCATTGGCTGACTGGTGTCTGTGTGATTTCCCATGTAGTCCCTGCGAGCCATACCACAGCCTTCTGCACATTGCTCCTGTTTGGTGTGTCCCCCTGCTGCCATTGCATGGGTGTTTGTGACCTGACACCTCCAGCCCCCACAGGATGTGTAGCTTTGTGGGTCTGTTTGTGGAGATGTGTGTGGGTGTGCATAGTGACAGTCATTTGTGGAAATGAGTGATTCAGCTGTGTCTGCAATGTCACCCCCACGTGTGATGGTTGTCTGCACATCTTTGGGTATATGTTTTGGATGCAGTGCACTGTGTGCATCAACACAGCTCTGTTGGTATGGGACACAACCACTACTTTGCAATGGAATGGGTCATGTGGTGGGACCAGGACTCGTACATGCTGTTTGACAGTTGCAGCTTTCAACAATAAGTCACTTACCTTCATGTCACTGTGCTGATGGGGGTTCAGACCCCATTAGCACAGTGCTCTACATATGCTGCATGTGTGATCCCCACACTTACCTTCATGTCACTGTGCTGATGGGGGTTCAGACCCCATTAGCACAGTGCTCTACATATGCTGCATGTGTGATCCCCACACTTACCTTCATGTCACTGTGCTGATGGGGGTTCAGACCCCATTAGCACAGTGCTCTACATATGGTGCTGTTTAGTACAACACAGTTACCTTTTGTACACTCAAGTGATGGGTGTTGAGGACATTACTGCAGTGCTCATGTGAGGCTTGGCTTGTGTTAGCCACACTGTGGTATTGCAGACACGTGTTGTGAGTTACATTGTGTGTACATGGTAATGTTCACTGTAGTGGGAATTTTACACAGACTACATGTTGTGGTCATGAGGTTGTTGGGGATATCCTTTGGTTTACAGTCCTTATGTTGGGGTATGTGGTATGTGTTACACATCACCCATCCTATGTGTGTGGGCATTGGTAGTGGTACTCACACAGTTCACTATTGGTGGGGGTGACAGGCAAGAGGCCCCCTATGGGTGGGGGTGAGAGTGGTGACAGGCAAGAGGCCCCCTATGGGTGGGGGTGACAGGCAAGAGGCCCCCTATGAGTGGGGGTGAGAGTAGTACCAGCCAAGAGGCCCCCTATGGGTGGGGGTGAGAGTGGTGACAGTCAAGAGGCCCCCTATGGGTGGGGGTGACAGGCAAGAGGCCCCCTATGAGTGGGGGTGAGAGTAGTACCAGCCAAGAGGCCCCCTATGAGTGGGGGTGTGAGTGGTGACAGGCAAGAGGCCCCCTATGAGTGGGGCTGAGAGTGGTGACAGGCAAGAGGCCCCCTATGGGTGGGTGTGAGAGTAGTACCACCCAAGAGGCCCCCTATGGGTGGGGGTGACAGGCAAGAGGCCCCTATGAGTGGGGGTGAGAGTAGTACCAGCCAAGAGGCCCCCTATGGGTGGGGGTGAGAGTGGTGACAGGCAAGAGGCCCCCTATGGGTGGGGGTGAGAGTGGTGACAGGCAAGAGGCCCCCTATGAGTGGGGGTGAGAGTAGTACCAGCCATGAGGCCCCCTATGAGTGGGGGTGTGAGTGGTGACAGGCAAGAGGCCCCCTATGAGTGGGGGTGAGAGTGGTGACAGGCAAGAGGCCCCCTATGGGTGGGGGTGAGAGTGGTGACAGGCAAGAGGCCCCCTATGGGTGGGGGTGACAGGCAAGAGGCCCCCTATGAGTGGGGGTGAGAGTAGTACCAGCCAAGAGGCCCCCTATGGGTGGGGGTGAGAGTGGTGACAGGCAAGAGGCCCCCTATGGGTGGGGGTGACAGGCAAGAGGCCCCTATGAGTGGGGGTGAGAGTAGTACCAGCCAAGAGGCCCCCTATGAGTGGGGGTGAGAGTGGTGACAGGCAAGAGGCCCCCTATGGGTGGGGGTGAGAGTGGTGACAGGCAAGAGGCCCCCTATGAGTAGGGGTGGGAGTGGTGACAGGCAAGAGGCCCCCTATGGGTGGGTGTGAGAGTAGTCCCAGCCAAGAGGCCCCCTATGGGTGGAGGTGACAGGCAAGAGGAGGGCCTGGGTGTTTGTCACAGGTTTACTGGTACGTGTCGGGTGTTTGTTTGGGGTGTGTGTCTCTTACCGTCTCCGTCGTAGGCGTCTGTTCCGGATCAGGCCATGGATGTAGAGGATCGGTATGACCTGTGCGATGGGATTCATGTCGACACCGTCTCGTATGCACTGGTCGTTGGTTTGTTTCGTCCCAGTTGCAGGCTTGTACGTCTCGTGTCCGGGGATCGTGTTGTGGCGCGAATCGTTCCTTTCATGCAGCTTTTCCGGATGCTGTGACGTGCCATACGTGTCGACTCGCTCGGCGCATAGGAAGTGCGCATCATACTTGTCCGGCCGGAAACTGCTCTGACATAGCCCCGTGCGAGTCGATTCGGCCTTTACGGAACCGGGTCGTCGGGAGAATTGAGTATGTATTTGGCGAGTTCGTGTCGGTCGGGTTTTCAGCACATGCACGCATCGTACTTGATCGGCAGGACTGACCGGCTCCCGGGACGAGTTTGTTGGAAGGTAAGCGTCCGGACGGCTCTTTTTGAGCTGAACGACCCGAATCGGAATCGGCCCCTAAGTGTTGAAAAATATGCTTATGCTAAAAACAACAGATGAAATGTTTAACAATCATGTTTGTAATGAATGAAAGAGTTATCTTTGTCTTAATAGGTGTGCTTGTCACCAGAGCATAGTCACACAGGTGTGTTGTATATGCGAAGCTGAACAATTTTAATTCAGGGTGTATGTATTCCCTCATTAAAGGCACACACACTTGGATGTGGTCCATGGAAAGCTTTGGCAGAATTTGTTGAATGAACAAGCAGCTATAAATGAACATTAAAGCACTCACCATGATGTTGCTGATATTAGAAAAAACTTATCACCACTTTGAGGAGTTTGTAGCAGTGTACCAGCACTGACAGACTTGGTACAAAGAGGAAAACCACAATGGTATTTCACTTTGGTTTGCCTCAATAGAGTTGAAGTCAAAGCCATCACTGCCTCCATAGGAAAGGACACACCTATCTCTCCTCCTCAGAGGGAGACAAAAATAATGAGGAGGGGAATGGCTTTACCAGTGGAGGTTACTTCTGGAAGGAGTAAGTTTCTCTTCCACAAGATTCGCTGGACTTGAAGTGTGCAAGATACAGCAAACTCCTTTGTGCTGTCTGCACAGCGAAAATACTTCTCTACTGCCAATTATACTGCTCTCTTATGCTCGTAGTTAGAGGGGAATAGACGGTTGCTGCCCCCTGCACTGCAAATCATCACCCCTTGTTATGAAGCAACTTTACACAGAGACGAGGTAAGTAGCATCTTTTTTAACCATCTCTCAAGCTCCAGTGACAGAAAATTGCCTCACAGGTAACATTCTAAACCAGTGATGCTCAAAGTACGTCCCAGAAGTGGCATGCCCCATTTTTTTAATGATAGTTTGCAAACATAAATTCAGAAACATTCATTCTTCCCCCCAACCATGACACCAATGCCAATAGTGAATTAGGAGGCAGGTCAGCTGTTATGTTCACTCTTAGGGTGACCTAGGTTCCTATTATACATAAACAACATTATTGTTTAATAAATCAAACACAGGAGAGGGTTTTGCATTGCACACATCCTGAAGTCAAGCATTGTGAGGTCCTTTTATATGCCATTATGAAGAAAAAGGACGGAAAGTGCCTAGAACAATTGCTTAGGATTACACGATTTGCTAAAATGGAGAAGCTGGGATTAATCTCAGGTTTTCTGGTATCACATTGTGCAATTCAGTTACAAGATGTATAAGTTTCACTTCCCCTATACCCACTGTACTGTCACACCTCTCCGGAAACCCCTCTCTCCTGACCACCACTCTGCTAGTATCAATGAGGCCCTCAGTCACATCAGATACCAAACTTTGTGGCACCTGGGAAAATGTTTGTGAGTACCTCACGTTCTAAACTGTCCACATATATTACTGAAATGGCAGGAGGAAGAATGGAATGGTCGGACATCATAAACAGCTGTTTGTTCACCATTTTTAAATATCGTTTTTTTTAAATGTATTTTGGAATCCTCTTCGCTTTGTCTTGACCCCTGCTTTACATATATGCACGATAATTGTCATGAAGGAGTCAAGGTGGATGTGAAATTTTTGGGGGAAAGTTTCTTTCAGATTCTTCCTGGGGCACCATGGTAGTTAGCAAAAAATACTCTTCCTGTAGAAACTCTGATCTAAATAAATACCCAATAGTGACAGACACTGTATAATATATATAACTACAAAACTGGAATTTCTCTTATTAATCCCCGTAGAAATCTTTGCTCTTCGATATAGAAAAAATGGCTGAATGGAATTACACTAACTATGGCAAAAAGTTAGAACTTTACTCAGAAAGTTTGCATTTTGTTAGTTGATCTAAATCCATTCAGCTGTTTTTGAAAAATTTACTTTCAAAGATGAGTTCCCAATGGGCATGACAGGGTTAATAAGTTAGGACTGGTCTTTTAGTATCCAGATATACTCTGAATAGCAAATTTAAAGGGGATGAATCAATCCTGACAGGGTGGACACAACATTCACTATACGTTGGGGCAGCCATTACAGAATTCAGTGACGTGTTCTCCGCATCCTGAAAAATGAATTAAAATATATCATAACAGTGGCAAGGTGATCATATCCTGACTCCAAGTGGCATTTGGTGGATTCTAAAGTGATCCCCCTTGATTGGCTGCCCAAAATACAGACATCATGTCACTGCCATTACAAGCACTCAGAGGCATGGTCGTTATTGAAATACATTGCAGTAAATACCAGGTTTTGAGGGCCAAAAAAAAGGAGCACATATAGAAGAAGATAACAGATTTTAGACAGAATATAAATCATTTGTTGGTTTCTGGCTAGTTCTCAGGTGATTTTACACTATGAACAATGCTGATGTTCTCGGATTCCCATTGTTTCCTATGGGAGCTCGTGTTCTGCCCGAAAACTGGCCTATGGGGAAATGGGATGTGTACAGAAAACCCTGCACCCTGTCGCGGGCACCGAACAGTGCCTGCCACACAAGGCAGGGATTTACAGAGGGGTCCCTTAGATACCCCCTCCACCACCAACCGGAGGTCCCAGAATGAAGGGGGTGCTGCTAGGGGCCCCCAAAGTCACTTTCTGACAGCTTCTTCATTACGGACAGGCTGACGCAGAAAGGCTGTTTGAAATTTGCATAGTAATCCAGAGGACGGAAACGCTGTCCATAGGGGTGTACAATGCTTTTCCTGCAACACGGATACTTCACGAGCCGGTCGGAACCGGTTCGGAATGACCCCATGATTTATTTTCCGACCGCAAACATCATAATTGGCCGGTCGGAATGTAAACTGACCGAGTCAGTCGGAAGGGCTCCGACACGGTCAAGAAAATTCCGACTGTCAGGAGGAGGCTTTCCGCCCGACATCGTAATCGGCCTCCTAATTATAAACATTATTTATAACAACATAAAATGAAATATTAAAAATTAAAATAAATACATATACATTTCCCACCACATACATTTTTTTTTTATACTAAATAAATATAAAAATAAGTATTAACACAACACACCAGTAAAAAACATTATAATACTACAATTTACTATTCCCACTACAATTAACACACCAATAAAATTAATATTCAACAAACAAAAATCCCCACTACACTCAATAGGGAAAGTGTTTAATTGCAGAGGAGTAAAATGTACTATTCCCACTCCAATCAGTGCAAAATTAGGGAAAGTGTTGAATTGCGGAGGGGTAAAGTTCACTATTCCCACTCCAGTCACTGCAAAAGTAGTGAAAGTGTTGGATTGTGGAGGGGTAAAATGTACTATTCCCACTCCAGTCAGTGCAAAAGTAGGGAAAGTGTTGGATTGCGGAGGGGTAACATTTACTATTCCCACCTTAGTCACTGCAAAAGTAGGGAAAGTGTTGAATTGCGTAGGGGTAAAATGTACTATTCCCACTCCAGTAAGTGAAAAAGTAGATAAAGTATTGGATTTTAAAATTAAAAAACATATTATTCCCACTATAGTCAGTATTACATTACATACAAATAAAATGTCTACAAAAACTAATTTTAAAAACAAAATCAAAATCAAAAAAATGAATATTTAAAATGTAATATTTTAAATGTAAACAGACAATGAAAATTAAAACATTTCTGAAAATTAAAAACATGATAATAATATTACAAACAATAGTAAAAATTAAATGCAATATTTCACATAAGGAAATTCTATTTAAAGTATTTATTAATACATTAAGGGGCTCATTACGATCTCGGGCGGAAAGTCTCCACCCGACACCGTTTCAGATTCGGGTCTGACCGACTTGTGGTCGGCGGTTCTGACCGCCGCATTACGATGCAACTGAACACTGTTCGGTCGGATTCCCATGGTTTCCTATGGAAACTCATTCTAGGCCTGATAACCGGCCGTAACACCGGCTCCAATGGAGAACTAGGGTGTGTGCAGGAAACCCTGCACACTGTCACAGGCACCCCACAGTGCCTGCCACACAGTGCAGGGTTTTACATGGGGGTCCCTTAGGTACCCCCTGGGCCATCAACCGTACACCACTGGGCCTAGGGGGCCCTGCCAGGGGCCCCCAAAGTCACTTTCTGACAGACTTTCCATGTCAGACAGGCTGATGTAGAAAGGCTGTTGGAAATCGACATCGTAATCCCGAAGGCGGAAACGTTGTCGATAGGGGTGTACGATGGGGTTCCAACCGACATGAATACTCCACGAGTCGCTCGGAACTGAGTTAGAATTACCATGCGGTTTATGTTCCGACTGCGAACATCGTAATTAGGCGGTCGGAATATAAATCGACCGAGTCAGTCAGAAAGGATCCGAGTCAGTCAGGGAGATTCCTGCTGTCAGGAGGAGGCTTCTCACCCGACATCGTAATGAGCTCCTAAATTCATAAAATAAATGTAGTTATAATGTCCTCCCACCATCTACCCCTACAAAACTTATAACCAAAACCTAACACTAAAATAAAAACACCCTTATTTTGCAATATTAACAAAAATATGTATTAGCAAAAAAAAGATATATTTAATTACAAATTAATAAATATGCAATTAAATGTATTTAATATTCCACACCATACCTCTACAAAATATACACCATACTCCTAAAATCTAATAATAAATGTAATACACATTAACGCATTGAATATTAAAAAATCAATATTAAAAAAATTAAAATATTTATAACTGAAATTTGATTTAGTTTTCAGCCTATACCCCTATGAACCTCAGAACCCACACCTAAAATAAAATGAAATACTTGCACAATTAACTTAATTAATTATCAATTAAATAATTCATATTAATAAAAAAACAATTATTCACAGTTAAAGAACTGCCAACCCTGTACACCCATAAATTCTGCAACCCACTCATAAAAAAATAATTACTAAATAATATTACCATAATTAATGATAAATTAAATAATTAAACTAATTAATCATAAATTAAATTTGATTACTCTACCCCAATAACCCCCACATCCCATATATACGAATTTATTTAAAAAACATTATTTACAATATTAACAAAATGAATTACCAATTAAATAATTAATATTCATTAATATTTTTTTTAAAATACTACAACATTAACAAAATTAATTATCTAAATAATATTTCACAATAAAGAAACATTCATTTATTTTAATTATATTACTTCCCACCCTATACCCCTATAAACCCACAACCCACACCTAAAACTTAAAATATTTACTCAATAAACACAATTAATTATCAATAGATTATTTATTATTAATTAACACCTAATTATTAATTAATTAAAATTAAATTATATCCCACCATATACCCCTATAAACCCCACATCCTGCACCTAAGAAAAAAGATTAATTACTCAATAAACACAATTAATTATCAATAAATTAATATTAATTAACAACTAATTATTAATTACTTAAATTTAAATTACTTCCCACCCTATACCCCTATAAACCCACAACCTGCTACGGTACTAAAAAACACAAAATATAATTAAATTTAATTTAATAACTACTATAAATTAAACACATATATTAGAAAACATAAACAATAACTTATACATCATACACATTTAAAATATATACTAAAATACATAAGAATAATTAAAAAACGATATTTTAAACAACTATATTTCTGTAAACTATATTTATGACTTTAATATTTTCAAGATTCAATATTACTTACCTTAAATTCGATATTCTTGACATCGATATTCTTGTTGACAATATTTCCCTATCACGATATTTAAAACTCAATATTTTGGCATGGGGATATTTTTGATTTGATATTCTGTCTGAATACCACACCATACAACAAAGGCACATGTCCTGCCTTTTACCTACATAGCACCCTGCCCATAGGGCTACCTAGGGCCTACCTTAGGGGTGACTTATATGTATGTTATATGTAGTGACTTATATGTAGGAGTGTCAGACATGGCAAACTTTCTAAGTGCCATGTCACTGCTGCAGTAAAGGCGCTTGCAGGCCCTGCAGTGGCAGAGGCCTGAGCCAGGTTTGAAAGGCTATTCTGGTGGGTGGCGCAAGCAGCGCTGCAGGCCCACTCGTAGCATTTAGTTTACAGGCCCTTGGTATATAGGATACCACTGTACAAGGGACTACAGGTAAATTAAATATGCCAAACAGGTGTAGCCCACTCTTATCAAGTTTACAAGAGAGAGCATATGCACATCATCACCGAAGAGCAGTAGTAATTTGCCCAGAATCAAAAAAAAAAAAAAAACAGGCCAGAAAAAATACAGGAGGAAGGCAAAAAGTTCTGGGATAACCCTGCAAAAAGGGCCAGGCCCCACAAATTGTATTTGTGGATATATGAAATACCCCAAGGGAAGAATGCCTATGCCATGACCCATACCCTCCCAACAGAGTTTGGCACAGCAATTACTCAATCGTTCTGCAAGGGTGGGGTATTTGCAGTTTACCACTATGCAATCACCATTTATATGTTTGTGCGGTGGGTCAATCCGCCCCACTCTTCTAAGAAACAAAATGTCCTGAAAATTAGTATTTCAAAAATCAGTATTGCGTGATAACCAATGGCAGACTTATTCTACAGCTGACCCGTGGACTCGTTACTATCGTCACTCAATTGGGGAACATTGCCACGTAAGGGCAGCACCCAGGAGGAAGATTCCATGTAACCTGCTTGTGGTGGGCTTGTGATCTTACAGTGGTTTTGATAAATTTTCTGGGTGCAGATCTATAGCCCCTCTAATTGCCTTTATGCTGGCACCATTCTTCCAGACCCCTAGTTCCCTTTTTGTCTGATTTACCCAATATAGCTTTTTGGTGCACCCTCAATGTGAGGCTCTCCTGTTCCAGTGGCTAGACCCCTTTTATAAGTGGGAGAGGAAGAGGAAGAGGAAGAAGAAGGAATATGTAGTGGGCTGGCCCACGTGTACAGCATACAAAGTAGACGTAGCCGAGTTGTAGTTGATGTAGTTTATTCAGTAGTAGCTGTAAGCTGGAACAGGCCCCACCAGGAGCAGCCTCCTAGCTGCTCAGCCCATCTTCTCAACTGTCTCTCACACACCCAGGCACCCAAGCATTCCACTCACACTGACATTCTGACCGGAACACTCACACTGGCTGAGCAGCTAGGTAGAGGGAACAGAATGACATGACCTGAGGATACTACATATCCTATCCCTTTTATACTTAACAATAAAAAGAACCAAACTAAATTGAAAACAACTATACACAGAAATGTACAAGAGATGTAAATAGTCCGTAAACCCAGGGATGCAAAGAATGACATCACGAGAGGGAAAACAGACAAGCAAAAAGGAGGAAAGAAGGATGAAAGGATAAAAACACACACTAATACCATCCTCCTCCTTTAACAGTGAACAAAGAAAAATGTAAGAAGACCAAGAAGAGCTCACATACAGCAAGTGAGCAAAATACACATGACAGAAGAAAGGGTAAACTTAACCCAGACTAGAATACAATGGATGGAACAACACCCAACGAAGTACACCTCACGTGAGGAGACTTAGGCGAAAACACCATACGCCACCCCTCATGTGAGGGACACTGTGGGACTAAAACCCCAGTGAAAAAAAACGATGGTTGGGACTGACACCCCAAATGTACAGATTACATCACATGGGACTAACCCCCAAGGACTTGTGCAGCATGAGAATACAGATGCAGCACAGTGTGGCATCACAAGAGGACTTACCCACACACATGACAACGTACAAGGAAGTGAAGGGACTGACACCCAACACCAAAATAACAAAGGTGGGACTAACACCCCCTTTAAACTAAGTAAAAAGGACTGATACCCATTACTACTGACATAGGTGGGACAATAACCCCCTATAAACTGCGTAAACTGGAAAACACCCCATAACCCCACAACAAGCGGGTTGACCACGAAGGTGTGGGGACTAATGACTAAGCAAGATCAAAGGAGAAGAGAAAAAGGTACATTACATATGAAATACGAAATACCCATCTCCCCCTCTTAATAAAGGCAATAAATTGATAACAAAAACGTGTACAATCCCATGTAGGGAACACTCCATGTAAAGGTGTGGAAAGAGGGACTGGGACCCAAATTCCTGCCCCCACCCTAAACAGGGGACAACGTGTATGTAAATGTGGACAGAAGGGATGTGACCCAACATCCTGCCCCCCCCTGAACAGGGGACAACGTGAATGTGACTGTGGACAAGAGGGACTAATACCCAATGTCCTGACCCCATAAACCAAAAAGGGACAACCTGTGATTTGAAAATAAAAATCACAGTAAATAAAGAATAGGACGTCATGAGAACATAGGGACTTGCACCCAATGTCCTGCCCCACTAGTAACTAAGGGACAACCTGAAATAAAATGTGAAACCTCTCCAATGTGAGGAGGCAAGCAATGTGAAGAGACAGCAACAAAACTTGTGCGGCGCAATGCGTCTTAAGCATGCAGGGACTAACCCCTGCAACAAATCAAAGAGACCACCCTCACGTAAGGGTATAATGAAAATATAGCGTTTCAATTGGACATAAAAATCCCAAAACTTACCCCGACCTATGGCCAATCCTCATGTTAGGGAACACTCACCCCGTGTAAGGGTTCACCCCTTTTTTTACGCTTACGCCGGATGGCTCAAGGCGCATTGAAAGTGAGGAACATCCTGTGGCAATTCCGTGAGCAGAGTAGAGAATGCAGTCCTCGTGAAGGTAAGGGCACGAGCAGAGCAAGGCACGCGCTTTATTTTTTTCAAACCGCTATCCTGCGGTTAAACTGGCAATATTCCTTCACAAAACAAGTCACCGTAATCATTCAAAAACTAGGAAAAGTGTCTGCTGGGCCAAGGCAACACTTTAATTCTGCACTAATCCAACAAGCAGGCAATACGCAGACAACAGGTCTCAAAGAAATGAGCCCAACACGAAAATAGACTTGAGCAAAACAGTCTCACCTGTGTTCACGCAAAGGAGACAAATGGACAGACGGCCTCACCAAACAAACCCACTGTGTAGTAATCTGCGCTCCAGCGCAGGCAATAAATAAACCAGTAGACATCAATCCTGTAAAATACTGGCAACTCCCTTCTTGCGCACACAGTGAGATGACAATGGTGAATGACAGGCTTGCAGAGCTGTTGACAATCTTGCTAAGTTTGTACAACAAAATGGTGCAAACGATCCTTGCAGACAGAATACTCTGTTTATCTTGAATTAAATCTTCCCTTGAATGCACACTTCTTGTTAATATCAGCGAGTTGAACAGAGTGCAGCTTGCTTGAGCTGGGGTCAAAATGTTAATGGTAAACACACAATGGGCAGCGTCCTTGAAATGACAAAAACAGCTTACTGTACTTTCAAGGTCACTCTGCGCAGCATCCACTCTGTGACTTGTAGTAGTAGCTTGTTTAGACGGTGAACAGCACGCTTTCTGCCCTGTTGATGCCTGTAGTAGCGTAGGTTCTCCAGCATGATGTAGGCTGCCTTGATCAAGCCTTTCCAGGTGATGAAGTAACGTACATTAGAGCACAGCACGCCTGGGCTGGGCTGTCCGGTGTAGTGGACACTGGTGGGGCTGCGAGGCGTGCTTGACATGTTTCTTGCTTTACTGGTTTCTTTACCTTGAGTTTCTTTAAACTTGTTGCTCTTCCTCTGTGAATGCGATAGGTTCTTAGCTCCAGATCGTCGCCATAAATATGTAGTGGGCTGGCCCCACGTGTACAGCATACAAAGTAGACGTAGCCGAGTTGTAGTTGATGTAGTTTATTCAGTAGTAGCTGTAAGCTGGAACAGGCCCCACCAGGAGCAGCCTCCTAACTGCTCAGCCCATCTTCTCAACTGTCTCTCACACACCCAGGCACCCAAGCATTCCACTCACACTGACATTCTGACCGGAACACTCACACTGGCTGAGCAGCTAGGTAGAGGGAACAGAATGACATGACCTGAGGATACTACAGAATAGTATTACAGGACTGGGGATACAAATGACCAGCCTGAAGGCCTCTCTCATTAATACTGTCATTCCTTGCCAAAATCTGCTCAACACTCCCTTGAACTTTCAAGCTGTCCAATTAAGGGGCCCGAATACGATCTCATCCGAAAAGCATTCCTACTGAACTTGCTGTCAGTACAGTCTCAAATTTGCTAATTATTTAGTCCGAATCATGTCAGATTTCAATGAGGGACCAGGGATTTTTGGAGCAGGAGTCTTATCTTTGTTTGGAATCAAGGATGGTGTGTATATATCAACCATTGTGCATTGTGCGTTTGTGTACATGCTTGATCTTGTTCTTGGAACTTGTTTAATGCCCATATGCTTAGTTTTCTTTTTCTTCTTCATCGAGGGCCCACCCACGCTTAATATTGATGGATGAGGCTAAGATTGAGAGACCTGTGTATTTTCAGAAATAGCCTCAACCTTATGGCTGATTTCACTATAAGGAGATTCTGAGTTGCTGCAAAAGTCTATGGGCTATATAATAGAATCTTCCATTTCCAATGATTAGCGGCGTTCAGCCTCATGTTCTCATTGTCAATGACTCTTACAGTGCGCACCTAAAAAGAGTCCAGAGTAGTACCTTTCCACCTCTAGGGAGAGTCTTCTTTGTCCCCGAAAGGTTTCTGTTTCACCACTTTCAGTGGGTTTCACACTTGAGAGTCAATAGTAAATGCTCACAAGTCATTTGTAGCACAAAACCATCTTGAAGGGGGTTGGCCCAAGACTGCTTTTCAAGTGCTATGAGGCCACTCCTCCTCAAGGCAAGATGAGGTAATCTGTGCTTGCTGGGGCACGTAGTCCCACCCCAGCAGAAGAGAGTGAGTCCAAAAACAAACAATGTTCATCCCCAGTAGTTTCTGGTAGTCTCTTTATTACTGCCTTAATGGGGTTTAACAGACCTTAGCTGGCAGCACTTTCCAATGAGTACGCTAGAACAGGGGGAGAAATCCCTGAGATCAGCAGCACAAAAAGATGCCAACAAAGATGCCAGAATCCACAGTCACTGGGTAACTGGGTCCAGAGCAGCAGGGAGGGAGGGACACAAAGGGAATATAGGCAGTGTCTAAAAAGTATAAGCTGCACCTCAAACTGCTGACACTGTATTGCCTAATGTGCCCCCTCACCTTTCACCTCACCACCAACATAGGCTTTAAAGAAAACCTTGCATGGGTACAGTGGAGAGAGAATGGGGTACACTACTGCTGAATTTCACTGGTTTTATATAAGTGAAATGTGAGCCTTACTATAACGTCTCTGTAGCCTTTGTTTTTTTATTGAATTTCTATGTTTTTTAGTTTATTTCCTAACTATAACATCCCTGTAACCTTTGTTTTTTTCAGTGAATCCCTAAGATTTTTTTAAACTCTACTTCCTAACTATAACATCCCTGTAACTGTAAATTCTGCTCTGCACGAGAAGTTCCCCGGAGAATGCGAAGCTACCGATAAACGCTGCAATGGAGCAGAATATTATTTTCGGTTGGCAGGCTCGTCACATCATTTCACGCCTACAGGAAGATTGACGAAACTTGACAGGCACTCGCCAGCAGCCAGGAAACCTTCAGCAGTCAAAAACGGGGTTCATCCCCCAACCAGCAGTATGCCAGAAGGCCCATGTGCAGAGTGGTTGAAAAAGGGGACAGGGCCTCCAAAGATGTCTCAGCAGTCCAGCTGTGGGGGACTTAGTTGTCGCAATAATAGGGGTTGTTGGCCCCAAACAACCCTAAGCAGCCAAGGGGAGTTCATCCCCTAGTCAAAAGTACTGCAGGAAGCCCCTGTGCAGAGTGGTTGAGAAAAGGGGCGGGCCTCTGATGCCCTCTCAGTAATCTGACTGTGGAGGACTTACTTACAGCAACAATAGAGATTCTTGGCCCCCCACAACCTTCAGCAGCCAACGGGAGATGATTTTCTAAGCAGTAGTATGGCAGGAAGCCCCTGTACAGAGTGGTTGAGGAAGGGGCGGGGCCTCCGTCGAGTCTCAGTAATCCAGCTGTGGGGTACTTAGTTATTACAACAATAGGGTTCTTGACCCCAACGACCCTCAGCAGCCATGGGTAGCTCATCCCCCAACCATTAGTACCTCAGGAGGCCCCTGTGCAGCCTGGTTTAAAAAGGGGGCGAGTCCTCTGATGACATCTCAGCAATCTGGCTGAAGCGGGACTTAGTTATTGCAACAATAGGGGTTCTTGGCCCCCAATGACCTTCAGCAGCAAAGGGGAGTTCATCTCTCATCAAGGAGTATGCCAGGAGGCCCCTGTACAGAGTGATTCAGAAAGGAGGTGGGGCTGCCGAGGACATCTCAGTTATCTGGCTGTGGGGGACTTAGTTATACCAACAATAGGGGTTCTTGGCCCCCAACGGCCATCAGTAGCCAAGGGGAGTTCATACCCCAACCAGTAGTGCCCCAGGAGGTCCCTATGCAGAGTGATTGAGAAAGGGGTTGGGGCCTCCGACGAAGTCTCAGCAATTCTCAGCAAGCTTGTTTCTGAACTCCATTTTGCATCTTTCTGCTAGTTTCTGACCTCTAATCTGCCTCTTGCTGCTCATTTCTGACCTCTATTCTGCCTCTTTGTGCTTGTTTCGGACATCTATTCTGCCTCTTGCTGCTTGTTTATCACCTTTATTTAGCATCTTTCTGCTCGTTGCTGACCTTTATTCTCCTGCTTTCTGCTCGCTTATGACCTTCAGTCTGCCTCTTTCTTCTAGTTTCTAACCTCTATTCTGCCTTTTTCTGCTCATTTCTGACCTCTATTCTGCCCCTTGCTGCTTGTTTCTGACTTCTATTCTGCCTCAAGCTGCTTATTTCTAACCTTTATCCTGCCTTTTTCTGCTTGTTTCTGATCTCTATTCTGCCTCTTTCTGCTCGTTTCTAACCACTATTCTGCTTCTTGCTACTCATTTCTCCCCTTTAGCCTTTTTCTGCTCATTGCTGACCTTTATTCTCTTTCTTTCTGATCATTTCTCACCTTTATTCTACCTCTTGCTGCTCATATCTGACCTTTATTCTGCCTCTTTGTGCTAATTTCTCACCTTTATCTTGCCTATTTCTGACCTTTATTCTGACTCTCTCTGCTCATTTCAGATCTTTATTTTGCCTCTTTCGGCTATTCAATGGGACCGCAGGGGAGCCTCGAGGCCCCTGGGTTACTAGCTGGCTTTCCGCCTCCTGCAGGACCTGGCATTGCTTTCACACACAGGGAGCTGCTAAACTTGCAGCTCCCTGTGTGTGAGAGCAATTTGTCTGTTTCCCTGCTCGCTTGACAGCAGGATGGGAAACAAGCAAATGCTCCGCTTCCAGCAAGAGAGAGCATTTTCATTGCGCTTGCTTGCTGGAAGCTGAGATTTTGATGTGGCTTGGTGCGAGCTGTTAAAGCTCCCACCAAGTCACAGTAAACAGCTATGTCCTAGGAGTGGGCTCCCCGATTCACAACAGGAGCCAGTTGTGGGAGGTGGCTGTCCACAGGGCCATCTATGGCTCTAGGAGGGAAGCAGCATGGCCCCTCATCTTTCACTCATTAGGGCCTGCCCCAGGAAGGTGGTGGTCCACAGGGCTGAGAACTGCCTGGGAGGGAGGCCACAAAGGCCCGCTCCTATTTCAAAAATGAATTTGGCCCTGAAGAGTTGGTGGTCTCTGGGGATCTCCTTGAGGCCCCCCATAACAAATAAATTAGCCCCGTGGAGGTGGTGGTCCCCAGGGCACAGGGGTGTGCAAGGCCCCCAGTTTGTTTTCTATTAGCCCCGTGAGATGGTGGTCCACAGGACACAAGAATCGGGGGGCCCATGCACATATCTCCTTACTTTTTATTTAACCCTGCATACCCCCGGAACCTGACCCACCCAGGGGCTAAATAATAGAGAAGCACTGGAGCCGGTGCTTCTCTTTTTATTTTTTTGGCAGGACCTCTGGGACACCCCCCCCCCCCCAGAGGCCTAAGTGGTCAGGGTATTCCTACCCTGCCCTCTTATCTTTTTTTAAACATTTTTTTGGGGACTCGGCTTTGCTGCCAACACTTCGGATCTCAGCATGATATCAGAGGGTTTGCGAAGCCCTTGCGTCCCTATATATGTAATTAAGATTTTCTCCTAATATCTCAAAAACTACTGAGCAGATTTATGCCAATTTACAAAAAAAATTGCTTTCTGGACCAACAGCTACCTTTCTGCCAAATCTGGTGTAATTCCATTCAGCAGTTCGGGCAGTAGTTGTGTCTAAAATCTCCATGGGAATTAACATGGGAAAAAGGCATTTTGGGACCTACTTTTCATCTTACCTCCCGCATGACGGATCACCTTGAAACTTTCAAGACAGCAGCTGTAGTGAGTGTCATATTAGTTTTGAAACTTTTGTGAGGATGTGTCAAACAACATCATCTATATGTATATTTACCTGTTCCTGTTCCTCTCAAAAGTAAGCAATTTCCCTTCACTCTTGATGGTATCTTGACTGAAGAGAGTAAACTATTACAATTTTTAACTAACCGCTTCGCTGCGGCCGGAATTCCCCCGCTGTGCTGAAGAATTCCACGCGTGCGCAGTTCGGACGGCCCCCGGCTGTCCTCCACACACGCCCTCCATGACGTCAGACGGCCGGGGGCCGTCCGACGCACGGAAGCGGCTAAAGCAAATCCTTGTTTTTAGATCACATGCTCGTTACCCTACCAGCAATGACCCCCTGTGGGGCAATTGGATCCCATTGTATTCAGACTCTACATACATACGTCCCTCATGAGCTGAAAAATCTGGGTAATGACTTGAAATCACTGGGCAATGACAATGTTAAAGATAGGATGTTAAAACTGGCTGGTGATTTTAATTGTGCTTTATGTCCCGACGAGGATGGTAAAACATGTGGTATTCCCATTGAAGAAGGTATTAGCAACACTCATTTTTGCCATTCCGGCATAGGGGAGTTGTTTAATGAATTGGTCTTCACCTTGGACTTGGGTTTTGCTAATGATTTATGTGTTAGACCTATCTCTATGCCCCAGATTTTCAACGGTTGAGGCCTATGTTCAACAATAGATTACATATTACTGTCAAACATCCACGCACCCAGGCTGCACTCATTTGTAGTTGATGACAACTCAATGAGTGACCATTTTCCCCTGTGCATATCGGTCTTTCTTCCTACTAGTAAGCCAGGAAAAGTCAACCAGTTCGACCAGGTACTAGCAAATGTCAATATTGACAAAACTAATGGTTATACTCTACGCTGGTCCATGGTGGACCCCGTAGTGGTGACTAAACAACTGATAACCAAATGTAGACAGGCCTTTGAGACCTGCCTGAGCGACTCAACAACACCAGATAGTATTGTATCTTCATTTCAAGTTATAGCAGGCACGCTAAGGCATATATTACATGTACAAAACCGAAAGAAAGCTGGTCTCCAAAGTTGGTTTGACACGAAGTGTACTCGAGCTTACACTAATCTAAAGCATGAGTTACACAGCCTACCATGAAACATTATTAATATTAGGCAGGCGAGAAGGGATTATAAGTTAGCCCTCGTAGAAAGAAAGAATGCCCTGAGGAACGAAGCGTGGGAAGCGCTCCACATAGCATCACAACAAATAAATAGCACTGCTTTCTGGAAAGCAGTAAAAGCTCCTTTTTTATCGCCGGGAGGGGGTCCTTCACTAGAAATCGCTATATCGGAGGATCTTTGGATTAAACATTTTTCTGCGATGTATAATGGACAGGAAAATTCTAATATTCAATACAGCAAAATTCTAGAAGAAAACCCCCATAATTTGGACCTCCACTTTACCTTGGAGGAAGTAAACAAAGCTCTCTCAGCAAGTTTAGGCGGCAAGGCCCCTGGGCCAGATGGGGTTCCAGTGGACCTGTTTAAGTTAAACATCAGTCTTTGGGGTCCAATTATAACACAAGAAATAAATGCCAGTTGTCAGGCCTCATTCCCGTCGTCATGGGTTGAATCCATCATTGTCCCTATTTTTAAAAAAGGGGACCGTCAGGATCCGGCCTGTTATAGGCCCATTTCTTTGTTAGATTCCTTGGCCAAAGTTGTGGGGCGAATTATTTTGGAATGCCTGCATGACTGGGCCGAGGATAACCAGATCCTATCCGATATTCAATACGGTTTCCGTGAGGGGCTAGGGACAATAGAGCAGAGCTTAAATCTGGCCATCTTTGTGGGGAAGTATATCAGGGCGAAGAAGGGAAGATTGTTTTTAGCCTTTGTGGACCTCACTGCGGCTTTCGACTCTGTGAGGCATGGTAAACTTTGGGAGATCCTTGAGACCATGGGTGTTGATCCTAACATCATCCACTTTCTCAAGCGCCTCTATAGTGGAGAAAAGGCATGAGTGCGCTTTGGTTTTGGTGGCGAGTGCACTACCTCTTTCCCCATTAGGAGGGGGGTTAGGCAAGGTTGTGTCCTAGCCCCCTTCCTTTTTAACCTTTATATTAATGGGTTAGGGCAGGCACTCCTCAAGGATGGTCGAGATTTTCCCCAAATAGGTAGCCGCCCGATACCTGCCCTTCTTTATGCGGATGGCGCTGTATTGATGTCCCGCACACAGAATGGTCTCCAGAAGGTTTTAATTAATTTTTCTAATTTTATGAAGGATCTTGGTCTTAGTACTAACACGTCTAAGACCTTTATAATGAGGTGTGGATGGGGCAGTCAGAGGTCCAGAGACATGTTTGTAGATGGGCACAGAATAGCCCCTACCAAGAGTTTTTCATATCTTGGTATTTTATTTAACCAGAACGATCTATGGTCCCAAGCTGTCACTGCTAAAAAGATGGTGTTTATTAGAACTACGACAGCTCTGGCCACTTTTTCAAAAAAATTGGGTAGGAAACCGCCACGAGAACTCTTACATATCTATAAGGCAAAATGCATTCCCACCGCAATGTATGGAGCGGGGGTCTGGGGCTTTGTTGATACACAGCCGTTACAATTAGTGGAGAATACCTTTTTAAGGTATATTTTGTCAGTTCCACCCAGTACCTCCACATATGTTTGTCATGCTGAGCTGGGACTCCCATTTATCTCCGACCTTATAAGACTGGAACCCATTCTCCTCTGGCATAGGATCTGGACAAAAGAACAGCCCAAGCTAAACTGGGAGATCTTACGGGACAGCCTGAAACTGGAAGGGGACTTAAAGATCCCATGGGTTAAGTACGTGCAAGAGTTTATGAGAGATTTAGGTCATCCAGAATATTTTACTAACCCAAGTTCTATCCAGTCGATTTCCAGAAAGAATCTAAGAAAGGAGGGTCTCCAGTTGCTGGACATGTTAAGATTGCCTGGGGAGACTTTAAAGCCCAGCGTTCAGCAGCATCAGATGGTTCTAACCACTTTTAGCATGCAGCCATATTTAGCATTTGTACTTGGTGGATATGACAGACTGCTATTAACGAGGTTTATATTGGGGATTGTCCATAGATTTGTCTCCTTCCCAAAAATGAACGATTGGGCTCGTGAATTACAATTATGCCCCTGTGACAATCATTCGGTCCAATCAACTATCCACTTAGTTTTATTCTGTAAATTTTATACGGGGTTAAGAAAGGTGTGGCTGGTTCCTCTTTTAAAAGCTTTGGGGGTGAGGCAATCCCGCCCGGCCCTAATCAAGCTGCAGTTTTTAGAGAATGAGCATATAGCCTGGAGGATATGTATGTATCTGAAGAAAGTGATCTGCCAAAGGAAAAGCATTGTGATATAAGGAGCGAGACTGTTTGGGCGCACTGTCATTTTATCATTCTTTGTTTTTAACCACGTTGAATTGTATATCACTTTTTATTATGTTTTTTAAATGTCTATTCTATTTTTATCTTTTTATAAACTGAAAGCTTTGTACATTTTTCTTATGTGCCTTTATGATTGTTACAAAAATGCAATCGAATAACGCTTTTCTTGACTTGACGTCCTTCATGCAACACTAATTGTATTAATGACTAACAATGTATGGGAGTCACAGATGTCCCTGCTCAGAGGTTAATTAATAGGACCGTAGCTGGACACTCTTAAAAAACTCTATAAGTAAGTGGTTTATCTATTCACTCCTCACTAATCAGGAGAATTTTCGCTTACCTATATTTTACCCCTGGATTCTTCCAGTTGTAGGTTGTAAGCACATCCACCAGGTTGCCTACTCAACAAAAGGAAAGAATGTGATCTCTTCGCTACGCTATTTCCTTGTTTGAATTGGCACTGTTGCACCTATATCAGTGAGTACTCTCCCCCCACCATTTTAGCATGCCGCTCTTCACAATCAGGGGTTACAGCTGCACTAAATTTGAATTAATCTCTGTGCAGTACCCTCCTTCTTTATGCACTTAATAAAGTTGGTGCACATGGGGCTCTCCTTTCACCAATCGATGCCCATCTAAATACAGGATTTAAGAACTGGCAATTGAACTGCTGAAAAGTCATCCAACTCTTTGGACCTATGTCCCTTGAATAGGGGTCAATAATAATAAATGTAATTTTAGTAGGCAAGTGTAAAAAAGACTCACCCACTAGGCAACTGTTTACTAAATTCAGGTTTCACCGGGTTGCCATTCTGCAGGTTTTCCTTTACTTTATAGATACTAGGTGCTAACACACCTTGTCCTGATGATGTTCTCAAATTGATGAGATTGAAATGCCGTCGACCACAGATCAATTTGACTAAATTTTATTATATAAATATTTGTTGACAGGAGTCTAAGCATCTTGTTGTTTTGTATTGTTGCATGTTTTTAATATTGTCACTCACCACTGCATACTTTTTCACGTAATTGTGAGCACCTTCTTATTATCAAAAAATATGTTTCCATAGTATATGCAATGAATAAAATAATCATATTACAAAGTTAAGTTTTGTCCTGCTCCTACACTTGCTTGTTATATATTTAATACTGTTGTGTCTTTTAAAATAAAGTACCAAATACTTGTGTTGTTCTTTACACCCTTGAGACCACTTAGCCTCAGTTAAACATTTTTTTTCTAAAATGTATCGCCCCAGGTTCTCGAAAATTGTGGGATCCTTTGTCCTACAATACAGCCTTCGAAGTGCAAAGCCAGGCTTCCCCAGATAGTGGGGGGCGCCAACCCCCCTGTCCTGCTCCACATTTGGCCATAAGGACAGGTAGGAATATTAGTTAGATGAGGAGACATGTCAACAGCTAGCCAGCACCACCCCAAAGATGTGGCAGGTGATGTGAACCCCTCTCCTGAAAATCCATCATCTTGAGATGGTGGAGAAACAACCTATCAGGGTTAGTGTAGTGCCTCTTCCCACAGGAAGTAGTCACTTAGACGGTGCAGATACCCTAAAGGTTGGTAATCCATTGGCTACTACCTGTCATTCCCTTTAAATGCTTCTAAATTTAATATTTAGGTGGCACCCCTAGCCCTGGAACTTTAGATTCAATGGACAAGAAGAAGAAGACCTGCTACCCGAGAACGGAAGCCCCGCAGAAGAGACTGGCACTTAACCCTGCCTGCTGCTTCTGGGACTCGACAATCACAGTGTGCTGTGTTGCCCTGAACCTGTGTAGTCTTCAAGAACCCTGGAGCTCCTCCAGTCTTTGAGAAATTGCCATTAACCTCCCTTTGAGTGAAGTTATCTCTCCCCTGCATACCGCAGGCACAGATCCTGCCAAGTCCGGTTTGTCAACCTGATGCTCCCTGACAACCTCGATGCAGCACCGACACCAAGTTTGGAGACACCAGGACCTACTGGAGCCTCACTGAGCCAATACCTGGGGTACTGAACCCCCTGAAGCAAGTACCGAACTGAAAAGTCCACTACAGACACCACTGACTCCAGAACCAAGCAGTTGTCGAGGGATGTGGAGACTCCTGAGACCCATGTCCTGAGTGGCCTAACTGTCCCGAAACTGCCTCTCTAAGTTACCTGCTCCTTACCGCGAGGACCTCCTGATGCACGGCACCCAGTAGACCTATCTTCTCTGCAACCGACCTGACCCAGTAATGATGAATCAGCTGTGTTTGCATGGCCCTAAGACACCTGCGACCTCCTCCCTTGAGTGGGACCCACCAGACTCACCTGTAAGTTCTCCTGTGCAGTGCTTTTCCAAGTGGCCCCGTTTGTCATGGCGAAACAGCTACCATCAACTTCAATGCCCTGCTCCCGGCCAAATCCTGGAAGGCCCCCGATCTTCTGCTCCTGGAATATTGGACCTGGTCCTGCTATTGACCTAAAACGAGAAGGTGACCATCATGAAAGCATTGCCTGATTTTATATGCATTTTCTTCTGCCATTCTCCATTGACTTCAGTGGTGCGTTATTGTGCCCAAAAGTGATAGATTTTTCAAACTCTTCAAAATCGTAACTTTAAAAATACTTACTGTAGATCAAAGCCCTTAGTCTTAAAAATTACATAAAAATCAACTTTATTTTTATAAATTGGTCTCAGATTTAGTGTGTCTTATTTAGTGCCTCTGTGAGTACAACAAATGCTTAGCAGTACCCTCTGATAAGCCGAACTGCTCGCTCACACTACCACAAATAGAGCGTTAGTATTATCTACTTTTGCCTCTGTATACCAATTGAGGACCCACTGGACTTTCTTTACAGTACTTCATTTTAGTACGCTATATAGAGAGCCAGCATCTTACACATTATGAGTATAATATGCCAAAAACAGTTTTTTTCCCGTTCGCAATATTTGTGAATTTGACATTGATCCTCAGCGTGGCCCTCGCGTAACGTCGTGACAAATTTGCAAGTATATATTGAGACAAATTTGCAAATACCATGAAAAATACAAAAATAAATATGTTTATATACCCAGCCTCAGTCTCACTTAGGCACTCACATACCCACTCAGCCACCCACTCTGAGACTGATGTTCCCTCTAAGAGATGCACTCAGATACTCATGAACCCACTCACAGACCCACTCAGATACTTGAACACCCAGCTACAGATCTACTCAAACACTCACACTCTCACTCACAGAGCCAATCTGGGACTCATGGATCCACTCAGACACATGCCCCCAGTTACAGATCTACTCAGACTCACACACTCACTCACTGAGCCACTCTGAGACTCAGACACCCACTCACAGACTGCTGTACCCACTCACAGAACCAGTAATATGGTCACACACTCACTCACAAACCTTCTGCACCCAGTCAAAGACTCACTCAGAAACTCACACACCCACTCACAGACCCATTCTGACTCTCATGCACACACTCCCAGACTCACTCAGAGACTCTTACTTCTACTCACAGACCCAATCATCACAGACCCACTCAAAACTCATACACCCAATCAGAGAGCCTCAGAGAGGCTCATGCACCCTCTGAGGAGATCGACAATCTTAACATACATTTTGTTGTATTACTCATCAATGTTTTGCAAACTGTGTACCCTTTCCTGTTATATTACAATACAAAAGGCATTCCCATTCAAAATAATGTCCACACAGGATATATTATTCTAACATAGATGTACTTAAAAAATAATTATTTGCTTAAAAAAACTAGAACTTCACTGAAAAATCAAAAATGTAAAGTAATGTTATAGTTAGGTGTATTAAAAAGATTTGCATTCATCTGTTTTCCTGCCTACTGTCAAGCGAGCAGGGAAACAGGTGAATTGCTTTCACACACAGGGGGCTGCATGTTTAACAGCTCCTTGTGTGTGAAACCAATGCCAGCTCCCACAGGAGGGGGGGGAGACAGCCAGGACCGTGGGGGCCTTCAGGCTCCCCACTAAGTCCCAGTAAAGACTGGGTGGCCTGCACCCAGGGAACCATAGCTGGGCCCCAGAGATGGGGTCCCCAGGGCCAAATTCGGCCCAGAGAAGGGGGCTGAACGGCCCCCTCCCCAAAAATGTTTTTAAAAAAATAACAGGCTGTGCACCGGGGCATTTGAGATGTCATCAGTAATGTCACTGACTATGTCATGAGTGATGAAATATATGAGGTTATAAACAGTACATTGCCGGGGTGTAAGTTATAGTTAGCTCAGGTTATTATAACTGCTGAATTTCACTGGTTTTGTATGAGTGAAACGTGAACCTAACTATAACGTCCCTGTAACCTTTGGTTTTTTCAGGTAATAGATATATATTTTGATATTATATATAAATATTACTTACCGGGGGTCGCCAGTAGATAATTATAGTAAGGACCTAGGGGCTCATTATGATGGCGGAAGGACTGCCACCGCCGGGCCAGCGGTGGCGGTCCTTCCGCCATCATAATGAAAATTCCCACCGCCAAATTAGGATGGCGGTGGGAATCATAATGGTACCGCGGCGGACGGAAAGTCCGTCCGCCGTGGTTCCGCAAGGCGGTCCTTTTCCGCCCACCTTGCGCTACCCGGAACCAGGGCAACATTGCGGCGGTGCCGTGCAGGCACCGATGTAGTGATTAGGTCATGCCCTTCCGCCTGTTTTTTTGCGGCAGATATGCCCCCGCAAAAAGACAGACGGAGACTGGCTTTGGGGGCCCGTTGCGGGCCCCCTCTGTGTGGGGGGTACACTGTGGGGGTACCCATGGTACCCCCCTGCAGTTCCATGCACCAAGTGGCAGGCCTCGCGTGGTGCCTGCCACGTGGTGCAGGGAAATGCTGTGCATGCTCTTTTGACATTGCGGACGGTGCTGCAGCCAGCAGCACCGTCAGCAAAATTAAAAGGCCACGTTTCATATACTAATTGCACTGGTGGGACCGCCGCACGTCTGGCGGGTGGTCCCAAAACCGTTATGATGGTGGGAGGACTGATGTCTGCCCGCCATCATAATGAGCCCCCTAGTTTCCATAGGAATAGCATTTTTTAATTTCCCAATAACTTTGGCTTTGTTTGATGAATTCTCACAAACTTTTCAAAAGTAGTTTGCCACTTGCTTCTGCTGCTGTTTTGGGGTGATCGTCAAGCAGGGACTGTGAACAAGGGGGCCCAAAACATGTTTTCCCAATGTTAATTTTCATAGGAAATTTAGACACGGCCACAACCTGAACTGCTGAATGGAATTACGCCAAATTTGGCAGAAAGGCAGATTTGGTTCAGGGAAGTACCTTTTTTCTGAGCTGGTGTTAACCCCTTCGCAGCGTCCGTCGGCCAACGGCCGTCGTGAGCACTACCTTAGTAGTGCTGCGCACGTCCGTTGGCCGACGCGGCCCCGCCCACTCGTTCAAACCGTTGCACTGCGGCGGAATTCGCACCGCGGTTAAGCGGTTAATCCATTCAGTAGTTGTGGAGTTATTTAAAGATATTTTCAATTGTATATATAGGTATGGAGAGGGCCCGCGGCTCCGACGTGGGCCTACCTGAACCCATAAAGCAGGAGGAGTGCTCTAATTGGCTTTCCACAATCTTTGGGAAATGTTTTGCCCACCATTTTATGAAGCAAAGCCAGTCCCGGGGGGATTTAAATGAAAAAAAGAATAGAAGGGGTCACAGTAGGAGTATCTTGACCCCATGGGTGTATTGTAGGGGTCTCTTAGAGATCCCTTAGGAGTTTTAGAATGGCAGGATCGTGTTTTTTACTATGTGGATGGAGTCGCAACCCCATAACCATGCTCAGCGCAGCCCCTGTGTCACATTGAGATGAAGTCAAGCAATCCCACCGGAATAAATTAAAAGAAATTGGGGCCACCATTTTATGAAGTGGGAGCCAGTCACAGGAGATATATCTAAATGTTAAAAAGTATAGAAGGGGTCAGGGTAGGGATTTCCTGACCCCATAACTGTATTGTAGGGGAATTTGAAGTACCCCTTATGAGTTACAAAATACCGTAACCTGTTTTTTCATGCGCGAGGAATGTGACCCCATCAAAATTAATTTAAAAAATACATTCAAACACTCATTTACACAGTATTGCATGCACTCACAGTCACACAGACATTCACACATCCATTCACAGACCCACTCAGAGATTCATGGGCCTACTCACAGACCTACTCAGAGACTCACAAACTCACTCACAGAAGTAATCAGACAGTTACTTGCCCACTCAGGGACCCACTCAAAGACTCACACATCAATTCACAGACCTAATCAGACACTCATGCACCCACTGAAATACCTACAGAGAAATGTATGCACTCACTTACAGACCCACTCAGAGACTAATATACCCACTCAAAGATCCACTGAGACACTCACAGAGGCACTCACATACCCAGTTAGAAACTCATGCACCCACTCACAGACGCAGTCAGACATTGACCCACCAAGTCACAGACTCACTCCGAGACTCATGCACCCAGTCACAGACTTACTCAGAGAGTTATACACCCAGACACACTGACAGACTCTTACACCCACTGACAGACCCATACATACACTTACCTATCCACTCACAGACCCACTCAGAGACTCATACTTTCACTCACAAACAGACTCAAAAATGTATACATCCACTCACAGACCCACTCAGAGAGTCCCGCACTCACTCACAGACCCACTCAGAGATGCCTCCACTCACTCACTCACTCACAAAAGCACTTAGACAGTCACTCACCCACTCAGAGACACGTATACCCACTCACAGATCCTCTGAGACATTCATGTATTCACTCACAGATACACTCAGAGGCTCAAACACTCACTCACAGACCCACTCAGACATATACACCTACTCTTAGACCACTCAAAGACTCATGAACCCACTCACAGACCCACTCAGACACTAACATACCTACTCACAGACTCACTCAGACACTGATGCAGGCACTCACAGACCCACTCAGAGACTCCTCCACCCACTCACAGAAGCACTTAGACAGTCACTCACCCACACAGAGACCCAGTCAGAGACACATGCACCCACTCACAGATTCACTGATACATTCACATATTCACTCACAGATGTACTCAGAGACTCATGCACACACTTACAGACCCACTAAGAGACTCAAGCACTCACTCACAGACCCACTCAGACACACACACCTACTCATAGACCAACTCAAAGACTCATGAACCCACTCACAGACCCACTCAGACACTGACACAGCCACTCACAGTCAATCACAGACCCACTCAGACACTCTTATACCCACTCACAGATTCACTCAGAAACTCATGCACCCACTGACAGACTCACACAGACACTTACGTATCCACTCACATTTAACTCAGATAGCAACAACATACTCCCTAATAATCAATCAGGATTTTGCAGGGGCTCTGTCACCATCACAAATATTCTAGCCTTAGGATTAATGGCAGACAAGAGCATGCCGCAGCGGAAAAATCTCCATTTATGTTTCATAGATTTCAAGGCGACAATAGAGGCCTCGTATGGAACAAACTAAGGCTCTGGGGTCCAAACCTCTGAGCCATAATGCAGTTGTACACAAGTACGTGGATGCAAGTCAAAGTAGCAGACGGCACTAGACCTATGAGGAAAATACACACTGAAGTTGGGCTAAAACAAGGCTGCGTTCTAGCCCCTCATTTGTTTTACCTTTTTATGGCTGATCTCTGTCCAAAGTTAGATCAGGTAAACTCACATCCACCACGCCTAGGTCCACTACGAGTCACGCATCTATCCTATGCAGATGACATAGTTCTGCTAAGCTCCACAAGAGTTGGGCTTCAAAGAGAGATTAATGAACTGGAATAGTTTGCCAAGATAAATTTATTAGAAATAAACATAGCAAAAACAAAACTCATGACCGTAAGCCATTGTGCCCAGAAACAACTAAAATTTAGACTTGGTAACAAGAACCTGGAGGAAGCCACAAATTATAAGTACCTCGGCTAGAAGGCACAGGAAGATGATCCCCAGTCAGTCTACACTAAGTACTTACAGTCATCTATGAAGTCAACAAACGTGGCAGACCTTTGGCAACAGAGCCTGTTTCCATCATTTCAACAAACATTAAATAAAGTGGCCAAAAGGCACTCGCTAATTAAAGATAAATACATATTTAGCAAGCAAGCCCACGCATGGATGGTTCTGCAATCATATTCTACATTACAACCTGCAGCATATTGGAGTATAACATACTCCCTACACTTATAAAGAAAGGTACTAGCATTACGTCTTGGATCACTACCGACTAATGCTGATCAACCACCAAGGAAATATAATGGACCAATGTCTTGCAGTCTATGTGGTGCAGCAAAGTAGGACTTTGTTCATCTAATCTGCATATGTTCCGTTTTAAAACCAAATCGACTTTATTGCTAAAAAAACTTTTTAACACTAGGGGCATCCGCACCTGCCGATCCGCTATCCTAAAGTGTCTTGATCCGAATGATCCGCAGGTTAATTGCAAATTGGTAAAATGTTTACTTCTGTGTGGGGAAGCTAAATAGAACAGGTATCTTGCCACACATTAACATGGTATGAAAAGCACAAAAGCACTTTATGTAAAAAAAAACCTGCGCACTTGTCAAAGTATTATCACTTTTTCCATTAATACATTATTGGTGATTCTCAAATTTTAAGATGTTTATTATATCTGTTGTCACAGGCCCAGTTTTACTGATATATTGTAATGGTTTTAATTCACTTAAACAATAAAGATAAATAAAGAAAGAAAGACACTCTTAGACCCACTCAGAGACTCACACATCCACTAACAAACCAATTCAGAGACTCATACATCCACTCACAGACCTACTCAGAGACTCATCCATCCACCCACAGAAGCACTCAGACAGTCACTCACCCACTCAAATACTTACTCAGAGACATGTACACCCACTCACAGACCCACTGAGACATTCACGTATTCACTCACAAACCCACTCAGATACTCATGGGCCCATTCATATACTCATGCACCCACTCACATACCCACCCACAGATTCTTACCGCCACTCACATATTCTCTCAGAAACTGATATATGTACTTATAGACCTACTCAGACTTGTACTTCCACTTCTTAACACAGTTAGACACTGGCAAAATTTGTCACAAAGTGGTTGTAATATGTATAGTATGAAAACAATAGTTATACATTCTAAATATGCTATTGTACATTGAATTCTTGCTTTTGCTTTGTGGAGCCATGATGGAGTCACGACTGCAGAAAATGTATTTTTTTTCAAAGATTTAACATAAATATTATTTAGCGTTGGGCAATATGGTGGCTCTGAGGAGAGCCTTTGTGTTCCTTGGAAGCATGTGACAGCTACATAAAAGACCAGATGCAGAGTTTCAGGTTGGTGAGAAACATTCTGTTGCCTTCATCTGTAAAGTGAACTTCATCACTTCTGTAAACTCACTGCATATTGAAACATGGATTGTTGTTAGAGATAAAGCCCATGTTATGATCTCTAAAGAATGCAGAAATTGCTTTTTAACATGTTTCCTGGCTTTGTCAATTGGTGGACAGAACTGATTTGACCATTTCCATTTCTATCATTGGCATATGTTGGAGTATACCAAGACAGTGTGAGGAAAAAGTGGCATTAATTGGCCAATGGTCTCTTTCATTGCGAATACCAAACTTACCCTAGTAAGAGTGCTTAGGTCAGTGCACTATTAAGAGGTCAAGATGTTGGCAATCTGCAATACTCTCAACCACAGCCAGCAATTGCTGCCACTTTAACCCTCTCTGGTCAATCCATTTAATATCCACGTTAGACAAACCCAAGTCCCTGTCAATACCACACATTCTCGCAGACTCTCTGGCCCAGAAGACATAGCTGTGACCCCCAATCAACACTCTAACCATTTTCAAGGAAGGAGCCTTAGCAGGAGAAGGCTGCAGCTGAATGTGACATTTGGTAGAATGAAAGGCAGTTAAAATGGAGGAGTGGAGTTGGTTTTACAAAATGACATATTTGATTGGGTGCTGTAAATAATTTGATACCTAAAAATAGGCTGTGTTTTAATTAGTAATTTGAGTACATCTGTGATTGGCTACATTTAAATGTTTCACAAGTTTTGCTGTTGTGGATAAACTTACATTTACAAGCACTCAACCACATCTGCTACTGTGCAATTGGAAGCTGGTTTGCTGTGGTTGAAAAGTACATCAACGTTTGGCTTACTGTTATAGTAGAGTATTTGAAAATAGGTTGCTATGGAAACTAAAGCACACCAGTATGGGGGAAGGGTTGCAAATAGGTGGTGGATTGATTTTTTTAACTATACTAGTTTAGAGCTACTTCAGATATGTAATTTAAAAAATATACTATTATTATTTTAAATGCTGAAATGGACTCCCGTAAGGAGTCTCACCTCTATTCCAGAGTTACACGGGGGCCGTGCTGGGCATCATGATAGATTCGCCACTCCGTCATGAGCACAAGTTCAAGTGTGCTCATGACGGAACCATTCCGTCATGAGCACATGCTCAGAAAATCCCTCTGCTGCAGACAGCAGAGGGATTTCCCTTTTGTTTTGCCTGGGGAGGTGGGGAAGAGCTTCCCCAACCTCCCCAGGCCTATTTTTGAATTTCGTTGCTACGAAAACGAAACTGAAACTGAAACTTAGTTTCAGTTTCTCAGTTTCAGTGCTTGTGGGGCTATCTCAGCACCCTGAGCACCAAAAAAGATGGGAGAGGTATCGTTGGAAAGGGGAGAATCTCCCCTTTCCAATGGTACCCTTCCCTAGTGGATCCCTGCTTGGGGATCACCCCAGGAGGGCGATCCTCAAGCAGGGATCCACCCACTAGCACCAGGGAGGGGGGAGCGGCCCCTTGGGCAAGGGCCTTTGCTCCCCCATATTTGTTTGGGCACAGCAGTCTTTCTGCCCCCCCCCCTGGGGGGCAGATGGGGGCAGTAGCCCCCAATCTGCCCCCCAGGGAGACAGAAAGCCCACTAGAAACCAGGGATTATATTTTTTTATTGATGTTGGGGTGGGGGCTGCCCAAAAGGGCATGGCAATGCCCCTCCCCAGAGAAATGTCAGTCTTTTTGCCCCCACAGGGGGCAGATGTGGGCAGTAGCCCCCAATCTGCCCCCCAGGGGGGCAGAAAGCCCACTAGAAACCAGGGATATTTTTTTATTGATGTTGGGGTGGGGGCTGCCCAAAAGGGCATGGCAATGCCCCTCCCCAGAGAAATGTCAGTCTTTTGCCCCCACAGGGGGCAGATGTGGGCAGTAGCCCCCAATCTGCCCCCCAGGGGGGCAGAAAGCCCACTAGAAACCAGGGATATTTTTTTATTGATGTTGGGGTGGGGGCTGCCCAAAAAGGGCATGGCAATGCCCCTCCCCAGAGAAACGTCAGTCTTTCTGCCCCCCCAGGGTCAGATGGGGGCAGTAGCCCCCAATCTGCCCCCCAGGGGGGCATAAAGCTCACTAGAAACCAGTGATTTTTTTTTTATTGACGTTGGGGTGGGGGCTGCCCAAAAAGGGCATGGCAATGCTCCTCCCCAGAGAAATGCCAGTCTTTCTGCCCCCCCAGGGGGCAGACGGGGGCAGAAGCCCCCAATCTGCCCCCCGGGGGGGCAGACAGCCCACTAGAAACCAGGGATTTTTTTATTGATGTTGGGGTGGGGGCTGCCCAAAATGGGCAGGCCAATGCCCCCACCCCCCCAAAATGCAAGTCTTTCTGGTCCCCCCAGGGGCAGATGGGGGCAATAGCCCCTGTTCTGCCCCCGGGGGGCAGAAAGCCCACTAGGCACCAGGGATTTTTTTTTTTACAATGTAGGGGTGGGGGCTGCCCAGAATGGGCATGATAATGCCCCCAGCCCAAAAACAATTACCACAGTCTTTCTGCCCCTCCCTGGAGGCATATTCGGGTAATAGCCCCTTATCTGCCACCCGGGGGGGGGGCAGAAAGCCCACTAGGCCTCAGGATTTGTTTTTTTATTCAGGGTTGAGGTCAGCCCAGAATGGGCATGCCAAAGCCCACAACTCCCCAAAAAGATGCCACAGTCTTTCTGCCCCCCCAAGGGGCGGATGGGGGCAGTGGCCCCTGAACTGCCCCCGGGGAGGGCAGAAAGCCCACTAGGCACCAGCCATTACGCTGGCTTTTTTTATGCGTGGGGGTGGGGGCTACCCAGAATGGGCATACCAATGCCCCCACCCCCCTAAAAAATAGCCACTGTCTTTCTGCCCCCCTTGGGGGCATATCGGGGCAACCTCCCCCCCCCCGATTCCCCCCCAGGGTTGCAGACAGCCCACTAGGCACAGACTTGTTTTTAGCAATGTGCCTACCTGTGGATTTTGGGCCCTAGCGCAGCCAGCACATAGGGAAACCTAGCAAACCTGTACATTTTTTAAAACTAGACACCAAGGGGAATCCAGGATGGGGTTACTTGTGTGCCTCTCACCAGATTCTTTTACCCAGAATCCCTTGCAAACCTCAAACTTAGTTAAAAAAAACAAATTTTCCTCACATTTCTGTGATGGAAAGTTCTGGGATCTGCGTGGATCCACAAAATTCCACCCACCCCACATTCCCCAAAGTCTTACGAGAAAAATGGTACCTCACTTGTGTGGGTAGGCCTAATGCCCGCGACAGGAAACGGGCCAAAACGCAAAGTGGACACACCACATTTTCACAGTGAAAACTGACCGTATTTTGCAAAGTGCCTAGCTGTAGATTCTGAACCCTAGCTCTGCCGGCACCTAGGGAAACCTAGCAAACCTATATATTTTTGAAAACTAGACACCCAGGGAAATCCAGGATGGGGTGACTTGTCTGACTCTCACCAGGTTCTGTTACCCAGAATCCCTTGCAAACCTCAAACTTTGTAAAAAAAAACACATTTTCCTCACATTTCTGTGGTGGAAAGTTCTGGAATCTGCGTGGATCCACAAAATTCCACCCACCCCGCATTCCCCAAAGTCTTCTGAGACAAATGGTACCTCACTTGTGTGGGTAGGCCTAGTGCCCGCAACAGGAAACGGCCCAAAACGCAACATGGACACAACACATTTTCACAGTGAAAACTGACCCTTTTTTTGCAAAGTGCCTCGCTGTAGATTTGGAACACTAGCTCTGCCGGCACCTAGGAAAACCTAGCAAACCTATACATTTTTGAAAACTAGACACCCAGGGGAATCCAGGATGGGGTGACTTGTATGGCTCTCACCAGGTTCTGTTACCCAGACTCCCTTGCAAACCTCAAAATTTGTCAAAAAGAACACATTTTCCTCACATTACTGTGGTGGAAAGTTCTGGAATCTGTGTGGATCCACAAAATTCCACCCAGCCCTCATTCCCCAAAGTCTTCCGACAATAATGGTACCTCACTTGTGTGGGTGGGTCAAGTACCCGCGACAGGCAAGGGCCCAAAACCTATTGAGGCGACTTCAAAATTACCTATCACAAAACAACCTGGTTTTGCAAGGGGTGGTCCCATGAGTTTTTGGCCACGGGCTCGGCGGCCATCTATGGAAACCTACAAACAAACACATTTCTGAAAACTAGACACCCTGGGGAGTCCAGCAAGGTATGGCTTGCGTGGGTCCCCCAACATTTCCCTACCGAGAATCCCCTGCAAACCTCAAATTTTGATGAAAAAATCACTTTTTTCTCAAATTTCTGTGTGGGAAAGTTCTGGAATCTGCGTGGATCCACAAATTTCCTTCTACACAGCATTCCCCTAGGTCTCCCGATAAAAATGGTACCTCACTCACATGGGTGGGTCAAGTCTCCGCGACAGGCAAGGGCCCAAAACCTATTGAGGCGACATCAAAATTTTACCTATCACAAAACAACCTGGTTTTGCAAGGGGGGTCCCATGAGTTTTTGGCCCCGGGCTCGGCCGCCACCTAGGGAAACCTACCAAACCACACATTTCTGAAAACTAGACACCCGGGGGAGTCCAGCAAGGTATGGCTTGCGTGGTTCCCTCAAAATTTCCCTACCCAGAATCCCCTGCAAACCTCACATTTTGTTGAAAAAATCTATTTTTTCTCACATTTCTGTGTGGGAAAGTGGTAGGATCACCGGGATGACACAAATTTCCTACCACCCAGCGTTCCCCCAGGTCTCCCGATAAAAATGGTACCTCACTTGTGTGGCTAGGCATAGTGGCTGCAACAGGAAATTGCCCAAATCGTACTGTGGAGACTACAAAATTACCTATAACAAAACTACCTGGTTTGGGGGGCACCTGGGGTTTTGGCCCAGGGCTCGCTGCCATCTAGGGAAACCTACCAAACCCACACATTTCTGAAAACTAGACACCCTGGGGAGTCCAATGAGGTATGGCTTGCATGGATCCCCCAACGTTTCCCTACCCAGACTCCCCTCCAAACCTCAAATTTAGCTGAAAAAAACAAATTTTCCACATATTTTTGTGTGGAATCACTGTGGCGGCACAAATGTCCTACCCCACAGCGTACTCCTTAGTGTCCCGAGTAAAATGATACCTCACTTGTGTGGGTGTACAATGCAGAATTGGCTAAAAATGTATTTTTAAAAAAATGTAGCGCTTAGAATTCTAGGTGCTATACCCTTATTCCCTATGTTTTGGGCTATTCCCAGTCACGGGCCCTTGCCCCACCCAGACAAGTGAGGTATCATTTTACTCCAGAGACTGAGGGGAATTCTGTGGGGTAGGACATTTGTGGCGGCACGGTGATTCCACCCAAAAATATGTGGAAAATGTGTTTTTTTCAGCTAAATTTGAGGTTTGCAGGGCATTCTGGGTAGGAAAACATTGGGGGATCCACCCAAGCCATACCTCACTGGACTCCCCCGGGTGTCTAGTTTTTAGAAATGTGTGGGTTTGGTAGTTTTCCAAGATGGCCGCCAAGCCCGGGGCCAAAAACCCAGGTGACCCCTCTTGCAAAACCAGGTTGTTTTGTGATAGGTCATTTTGATGTCTCCTCAATACGTTTTGGGCCCTTGCCTGTCGCGGGTACTTGACCCACCCACGCGAGTGAGGTATCATTTTTATCAGAAGACCTGGGGGAACACTGGGTGGTAGGAAATTTGTGGATCCATGTGGATTACAGAACTTTCCCACACAGAAATTTGAGAAAAAAGTGATTTTTTCAGCTAAATTTGAGGTTTGCAGGGCATTCTGGGTAGGAAAATGTTGGAGGATCCACTCAAGCCATACCTCGCTGGACTCCCCCGGGTGTCTAGTTTTCAGAAATGTGTGGGTTTGGTAGGTTTCCCAAGAAGGCCACCGAGCCCGGGGCCAAAAACCCAGGTGACCCCCC
Source organism: Calotriton arnoldi (assembly GCA_963921515.1). Classification (NCBI taxonomy): domain Eukaryota; kingdom Metazoa; phylum Chordata; class Amphibia; order Caudata; family Salamandridae; genus Calotriton; species Calotriton arnoldi. The sequence goes on from CAWUFW010003376.1 coordinate 504,112, forward strand.
TTGCAAAACCAGGTTGTTTTGTGATAGGTCATTTTGATGTCTCCTCAATACGTTTTGGGCCCTTGCCTGTCGTGGGTACTTGACCCACCCACGCGAGTGAGGTACCATTTTCATCGGGAGACCTGGGGGAACACAGGGTGGTAGGAAATTTGTGGATCCACATAGATTCCACAACTTACGCACACAGAAATTTGAGAAAAAAGTGATTTTTGTCATCAAAATTTGAGGTTTGCAGGGGATTCTGGGTTGAGAAACGTTGGGGGATCCACGCAAGCCATACCTTCCTGGGACCCCCCTTGCAAAACAATGTTGTTTTGTGATAGGTAATTTTGATGTTGCCTCAATAGGTTTTGGGCCCTTGCCTGTCGCGGGTACTTGACCCACCCACGCGAGTGAGGTACCATTTTTATCGGGAGACCTGGGGGAATGCTGTGTAGAAGGAAATTTGTGGATCCACGCAGATTCCAGAACTTTCCCACACAGTAATTTGAGAAAAAAGTGATTTTTTTCATCTAAATTTGAGTTTTGCAGGGTTTGGGGGACCCAAGCAAGCCATACCTTGCTGGACTCCCCAGGGTGTCTAGTTTTCAGAAATGTGTGGGTTTGGTAGGTTTCACTAGATGGCTGTTGAGCCCGGGGCCCAAAACTCATGGGACCCCCCCCTTGCAAAACCAGGTTGTTTTGTGATAGGTAATTTTGAAGTTGCCTCAATAGGTTTTGGACCCTTGCCTGTTGTGGGTACTTGACCCACCCACACAAGTGAGGTACCATTTTTCTCAGAAGACTTTGGGGAATGCGGACTGGGTGGAATTTTGTGGATCCACACAGATTCCAGAACTTCCCACCACAGAAATGTGAGGAAAATGTGTTTTTTTTTAAACATTTTGAGGTTTGCAAGGGATTCTGGGTAACAGAACCTGGCGAAAGCCAGACAAGTCACCCCATCCTGGATTCCCCTGGGTGTCTAGTTTTCCAAAATATATAGGTATGCTAGGTTTCCCTAGGTTCCGGCAGAGCTAGGGTTCAAAATCTACAGCTAGGCACTTTGCAAAAAAAGGGTCCGTTTTCACTGTGAAAATGTGTTGTGTCCACTTTGCGTTTTGGGCCGTTTCCTGTCGCGGGCACTAGGCCTACCCACACAAGTGAGGTAACATTTTTCTCGGAAGACTTTGGGGAACGAGGGGTGGGTGGAATTTTGTGGATCCACGCAGATTCCAGAACTTTCCACCACAGAAATGTGAGGAAAATTTGTTTTTTTAACAAATGTTTAGGTTTGCAAGGGATTCTGGGCAACAGAACCTTAGGTTTGCAAGGGATTCTGGATTTCCCTGGGTGTCTAGTTTTCAAAAATATATAGGTTTGCTAGGTTTCCCTAGGTGCCGGCAGAGCTAGGGTTCAAAATCTACAGCTAGGCACTTTGCAAAAAAAGGGTCCGTTTTCACTGTGAAAATGTGGTGTGTCCACGTTGTGTTTTGGGCCGTTTCCTGTTGCTGGCACTAGGCCTACCCACACAAGTGAGGTACCATTTTTCTCAGAAGACTTTGGGAATGCGGGGTGGGTGGAATTTTGTGGATCCACGCAGATTCCAGAACTTTCCACCACAGAAATGTGAGGAAAATGTGTTTGTTTTTTTACAAATGTTTAGGTTTGCAAGGGATTCTGGGTAATAGAATCTGGTGAAAGTCAGTCAAGTCACCCTATCCTGGATTCCCCTGGGTGTCTAGTTTTAAAAAATATATAGGTTTGCTAGGTTTCCCTAGGTGCCGGCAGAGCTAGGGTTCAAAATCTACAGCTAGGCACTTTACAAAAAAAGGGTCAGTTTTCTCTGTACAAATAAAGTGTGTCCACGTTGCGTTTTGAGCCGTTTCCTGTCGTGGGCACTAGGCCTACCCACACAAGTGAGGTACCATTTTTATCGGGAGACTTAGGGTAACACAGAATTGTAGAGCAACTGTTATTACCTATTGACTTTCGATGCATTTCTGCCTTCCAAATGAAAGACAATGTGTAAAAAGAAGTCATTTTGAAAAATTCTCATGCTAGTATGGGTACTCACAATTTCGGAAATGTGCAAATATCTACTGTTTCTAAACTCTATATTTTGTTCCAATTTCAGAAATACATAGGTGTCTTTCATACTGCTTTTTCCATGTATATATTTTCCCAAATTAATTGCTATATACCCGGTACATAATAAAAAACCATTGCAAGACGCTGCTCAGTTATTGGCTCTGGGTTTGTCGGGTTCTTGGTGAACCTACAAGTCCTATATATCCCCACAACCAGAAAGGTCAAGTGGATGTAATGGTATATTTCTTTCAAACAGCTGTCATAATTAGAAGAAGTTACAGGTGAAAACGTTGACACAAATGGCTGTTTTTTTCAACTAATTTTCAATTTTTCCTATATTCAACTGTTAGTTTCTAAAAAGAAACCTTGAAGGATCTACACAAATGACCCCTTGCTGAATTCAGAATTTTGTCTACGTTTCTAAAATGTATAGCTTTCCAGGATCCATTATTGCTTTCACACCCATTTTTACCATTAACTGGAAAGAGGTTGAAAGCACAAAAAATAGCAAAAATAGGAGATGTCTCAGAAAAATGCCAAAACTGTGTAAAAATTGTTGCTTTTCTGACAAAAGTCTGCTTGTCCCTGAAAGCTGGGAAGATGGTGATTTTAGCACCACAACCCCTTTGTTGATACCATTTGCAGGGAAAAAAACAGACGCTTTCATCTATAGCCCTTTTTTCCCATTTTTCCCCCAAAAAATAAAATTTAGCTGTATTTTGGCTAATTTCTGGGTCTCCTCCAGGGGAATCCACCAACCCTGGGTACCTTTAGAATCCCCATGATGTTGGAAGGAAAGGACGCAAATTTTGCGTGGATACCTTATGTGGTCAAAAAGTTACAGGGGCCTAAGCGCAAACCACCCCAAATAGCCAAAAAGGCTTAGCACAGGGGGGAAAAGGCCCAGCAGCGACTATTACTTTTATTGTGATATTAGTAAATCTCTAAGATAAAAGTAAACCATAGAAGTAGCCTTCCATATGTATTACTAGTACCAAATCTATTTTGGAGTTGTGTCTCCTATGCAACTCCCTAAAATCAATTCAAATCACAATAAACATACTTTTTTACTTCTTACCCCAGTTTTATTTTTACGTTACCAGGAGGGGTTGTTCACCCCCAAGGACCCTCTGCAGCCAAGGGAAATTCACTTCCTCGACTTTCACCTCGACAACCTCAGCGACCCCAACTCCGCCACCCTCCTGGACAACCTCGCCAACCTCTGACTGAAACAACTCATAACCACCCCCACCCACAAGGCAGGACACACCGTCGACCCCATCTTTGCAGGAGGTAACAACACCCACTTCAGCCACACCACGCAACCCTCCTGGATGGACCACCACTGTGTACACTTCCACGTCAACAAACCCACTGCACCCAAACGTGTACCCCGCCCTCCATGAAGGAACTGGAGCAAGATCACTGAGGAGCAGCTTAACTCCACCCTCGAGCGCGCTGCCCCCTCCATCGCAAGTGACACCAACCTTGCAGCCAAAGAACTCCACAGATGGATCACCAACTGCTCAGATGACCTCGCACCCCTACGTAACCCCAACAGACAGCGCCCCAGAAAGGCCACCAGGTTCACCACCGACCTCCAAGAATCCAGACACGCCTGTAGACGTCTTGAGAAGAACTGGAGAAACAGCAAATCCTCAGAAGACCGCACCGCCTACAAGAAGACCATGACAGAATACAACCAACGCATTAGATCCACCAAAAGGACATTCATCCAGAACAAGATCCTCGCCAACTCCAGCAACTCTAAAGAACTCTTCAACATCATCCAGGAATTCACCAACCCCCCAGTGAACCACAGACATCACCCCTTCCCAGGACCTCTGCAACAAGCTCAGCTCCTACTTCCATCTGAAAATCAAGGGCCTCTACGACAACTTCAATGACCAGACATCTGACTCCAAAACTACTCCTTCCTCCAGCAACGCCAGCCTGCCCACCATCTCCTCCTGGACCCCAGTCACCACCGAAGATACCACATCGACCATGAAAGGCATCCACTCAGGAGCCCCCATGGACCCCTGCCCCGTGCACATCTTCCACAGAGCCGCCGCCGCCATTGCACCAAAACTATGACACACCATCAATGCCACCTTCGAAACCGGCATCTTTCCTGGTGACTGGAAACACGCAGAAGTCAGACCCCTACTCAAGAAGCCCTCAGCAGATCCCACGGACCTCAAGAACTACCGACCCATCTCCCTCCTCCCCTTCACGGTGAAAGTCACTGAGAAGACCGTCAACGTCCAACTAACGAAATTCATCAAAGAAAACTCTATCCTCGACCCCTCCCAATCCAGATTCCACAGCAACCACAGCACTGAGACCGATCTACTCGCCGCCACAGACGACATCCGCACCCTCCTTGACCAAGGACACACCGCAGCCCTGATCCTTCTCAACCTCTCTGCAGCCTTCAACACCATCTCCCACTGCACACTCACTGCCAGACTCCACGATGCCGGCATACAGGGAACCGCCCTCAACTGGCTCCGCTCCTTCCTCACCGGCAGAACCCAAAGAATCAGACTTCCACCCTTCCTCTCTGAACCCACAGAGATCAACTGCGGAGTACCCCAAGGATCATTGCTCAGCCCCACGGTCTTCAACATCTACATGACTCAGCATAGTATCCTACGCCGATGACACCCAGCTCATCCTCTCCCTCACCAAGGACCCCCTCACCACCAGACTCAACTTCCAGGAAGGAGTTAAGGACGTTGCATCCTGGATGAGCAGCAGCTGCCTGAAGCTCCACTCGAAGAAGACAGAGGTCCTCATCCTCGGACCCTCCCCCTCTGCATGGGACAACACCTGTGACCCAGCACCCTTGGCAGCCCCTCACCCCCACGGACCATGCCAAAAACATTGGCATCGTACACAACTCCTCACTCTCCATGACCGGACAGGTCAGCGCCATCGCCTCCACCTGCTTCAACACCTTCTGCATCCTCTGAAAGACCTTCAAATGGATCCCCCCGAACAAAGGAAGACCGTCACTCACGCACTCATAACCAGCAGACTGGACTATGGAAAAGCCCTCTACGCCGGGATCAACAAGTCTCTGCTCCGCAAACTCCAGACCATACAGAACACCGCAGCCAGACTCATCCTCGGCATCACTCGACATGAACACATCTCCCAACACCTGCGTAACCTCCACTGGCTCCCCATCGAGAAGAGAGTTACTTTCAAGGTACTCACCCATGCCTACAAATGCCTCCACAACACCGGACCCTAATAGCTCAATGATAGAATCTCCTTCTACGTACCCAAGAGGAACCTCCGATCCGCTGACCTCGCCCTCGCCAAACCCCTGCGCATCCACAGAGCAAGAATGGGTGGAAGAACCTTCTCCTACATTGCGGCCAAGACCTGGAATGAGCTCATGATCAACATCAGACGCGCCCCCACCCTGCACATCTTCAGGAAGACCCTCAAGACCTGACTCTTCGACTGACCGGAGCTGCCCCCCAGCACCTTGAGACCCTCACGGGTGAGTAGCACACTTAAAACTCCCTGATTTATTGATTGATTGACCCCCCAACGAGCAGTGTGCCAGGAGGCGTGATTGCAGAGTGGTGCAGAAAGGGGGCAGGGCCTCTGACATTGTGCCAGGAGCCTTATATTTTTTCCTTCTTTTTTTAAATTATAAGGAAAGGGGGCTGTGTGGCCCCTTTCTCCCTGGGCAGATTTTGGCCTCAGAGACCCCATCCCTTGGGGCCAGGTATTTTTAGACTGGGACGGGGGGCGTACGGCCCGCTCCCTGGGCCCATTAGGGCCCCAGGGACCCCCTTCCCTAGGACCCAGCTTTTTCTTTTAAAATTTATTTTTTTAATAAAGGAAAGGGAGCCATGTGGCCACCCACCCGGTGCAATTTTGACCCTGGGACCCCAGCCCCCGGGGCCTGGCCACAATACTAGGTGCCCTGGTCCCACCCAGGGCACCCAGTTTCTCACATTGGGGACCACAGGGGGAGCATGAAGGCTCCCGTGGTCCCTACCGGCACCCCACATCCTGCGGAGTCAGCATTGCTTTTTGACAAAAGGATCTGCTAAACATGCAGCTCCATCTGTCCAAAAACAATTCAGCTCCGCTACGCGCAAGAGGATTACACAATTAATATATATCATAGAAAGATATATATGTATATGCATATATATATATATTTTTTTTTTTTTCCTTTTTGTTAATTCAGTGTTTTCTATAGTGCGAACATGACTCTTGGGTATCAGAGCGCTTTACGATTACATATCTTCAACCGTTGCGAACACAACAGCGTGAGGAAGTATCAAACACAGTAAAATGAATAAATTGCGTACCTGCCACTGCAGCCTGAGTGCAGTTTTAAACTGCCATGTCGGCCTGGTACAATAAACCTTTTGCCATGCCCAAACCTTCCTTTTTAATGCATATAGGCCACCCTTAGGGTAGGCCCTGGACAACCCAGAGTGCAGAGTGTAGTGTATTAAAAAAGAAGGACATTTAAGTTTTACATGCCCTGGTAGTGAAAAACTCTACTGCAAGGCCTACATCTCCCCATCGAATAACATTGAGGATTCCTTATTACATTAATAAGCTATATTTTTCCATTGGGAGCAGGTGGCTATGTCATGTTTAGTGTCTTTGGAATTGTAGTGAAAAACCCTATTTATTGACAAAAGTCAGGTTTTTTATTACAATTTTGAAAATGCCACCTTCAGAAAGTTGGTACTTTCCTGTCATTAGCCCTTTTGTGCCAGCAGCCTGTTTTTGGTTACATGATGGGTGTAAATGATAGTTAGACTTTATTAAATCCTCCCTGTCAGTCACGCAATAGTGGGATTAGGTGTGCATGGATGGGCCATCTGTAGGCATTATGAGGGGTGGAGCTGGACATACCCCACTTGCAACTAGATAGGGAGTTCTCTGCCCTTACACAAAGGACCTAACACCCCCACCTAGTCACTGCAGCTAGCTTGGAGCCATGGGGGAGTCAGGAAATGTCATGCACTTCAAAGCCACTGTTTAGAAGTTTCTCCCACCTTCCAGAAGGATGGGACCAGGGTACAAAAATAGGCACCTCAGACAGTCAAATACTTCAGTTCACTACTGGATCCGCAGTAGGACTCTCAGAAGACTGCCTTCTGCTGTCACCTGCTGTACACTCTACCAGACTGCTGCTGTATCTGGAAAGACTGCTTTGCTGTCTGGAGCCTGCCTTGACCACTCAGAGGCCAGCCCTGCTGTTGAGCCCTGCATCTTCACCTGTGCCTAGGACTACCAGAGTGATTCCTAGTGTTAGTTCACTGGCCTCCTGTTCAGAGCCATGGAGACATAAAAGGCTCCCGCCATCTTGAACTGGCATCTGGATCCAGCCTGAGTGAGTCATAAACCCCCAAGAGGTGTTCCACCAGTACTGGACTCTTGTTTGTAGTGCTATAGTAAAACTGAGTGTGAGAAGTTGGCCTGGCATATGCTGTCCACTAATTATAGTGGGCACCTTGCACCAGTCCAAACAACCCCTTATTGGAGATAGGTTAAAGACAACCTTATTGAAAGCTATCCTAGTGGTAGCTATGGAGAGCAGCCTTCAGGCTAAGTCTTGAAGGAATGTAAAGCAGCTTGTTTTACCAGTCTATAATCTCTTGAGTGACCAAATGAAAGAGCACCACACCAGGTATATATTCAAAATATATGTATTTATTGCTAAACACACCCCTCTAGTCTCTTTATGAGGCTAGAGTTCGAAGTACATAAGTTAGAAGTTATTTAAAGACAGTAATAGCACAAATACACGTTTGGGCCCTAGGGGCGTACCAAACCATATACCAATAAAGTGGTATAAGAACCACGACTGAACTAGACACTAGGCCTAGAGCCTCTAGAAGTGCTTGGACCACAAGGAACCACCCAAGGTAGTGACACAGGGGACCCACGGGGACGCGTGCAGTGTAAATACACAACCGCGATACGCCGTTGACTTCTATGGAGAAAGTCGCGATCAGGAAATTAAAGAAAAGGGACACTTAAAGGAGGACTTGGAGCAAACCCTTTGAGAACTAGTACTTTGAAGAGTCTCTACCCACGGGAGCACCGGAGTACTCGTGTTACCTCACCCAGGGAAGCCGGGTGCATAGGTGGCTTTCGGGGTCGGGTTTCGTCGTCGATTTGAATGGCGATCTGCTGCAAAGTGCTGCTGGCGACCAAGTGGAAAGTGTTCGGGTGGATCCAAGAGTGGATCGGAGATCTGAAGAACCTGAAAGCAGAGGGGACAGAGTCTGGGTCACTAGCCAGTGACCAGGATGGCGATGAGCGGATGCCCACCGATGTCGAGTGCTTCAGGTGCGTTGACGGTTGTGTTGACTCTTCAGCCACGAGGTCCAGGAGGCGTTGTCGGCGTCCAGGAGCAGGATTCGGGCTGGTACACGATGTCTGTCGAGTGCTGAGGTGTCGGCGACCGGATTGGACCCAACAAGCCTTGGCAACGGCAAGTCTCAGTGAAGATGTAGATCGTCGATGGTGCAGACTAGCAAGGTCTGAGGAACTCACCCAGCAGAGGGTAAGTGAGGGCAGGCCTGGAGCAACCAGGATGCCCAAGCAAGAAAAAGATTGGCCTTCGTGAAGGGCTACTAGCCAATGGGCTAGCGACCGCGAAGGAGCCTCAAGACATCGCACGTGGATCTGGCTCACAGGACACTCGTGGAGTGGAGGCCAGTGATCTTCGGTGCAGTTGGTGCTGGAGGCTAGGGCTACTCGGAGCCCAAAGCACGACTTCGTGGGAGACCCAGAAGAGGATGCACTTGCAAATGTGCTCGGTGTCCAGGGGTCACGGTCTCACGTTACCCACGATAGCTACGGGCCTCAGCTTTGCTGGGGACTCAGGTTAGCCTCGGGGAAGTCTGAGAATCCACCTCTGGTGATGCGATGACTTCGGCGTCCGACGGGAGCTTCAGAAATGCAGAACCGGACAGATGCGTCTTTGGTGCCTGCCAAGCAGGGGAGTCACTCCTTGACCCCAAGGGAGATTCTTCTGTCCTCTAATCTTGAGTAGAGCGTCGAAGGTCCAGGATTCTGTTTCAGAGTTTCGTCCAGGGATAATCTAAAGTCCTAAGGACTGGGTTCCTATACTTATACTAAGTATAGGGGTTGGACTACTCTGTGGCCCCACCTATGGGTGGGTCAGGGCAGAGGGGTGGCTACACCCCTTTCCCTTTGTCCAGTTCGCGCCAAAGCAGGGGCTGCAAGCCCCTGATCCGGTTTGAACTGGGGTATGCACAGGGACACCAAATGTGCCCCCAGTGCAGGACTTCAAAGCACCCGAAAGTGCTCCCGCCCAGCCCCAATACACATTATCCTGTCTGGGGAGGTGGTCACACCTCCCTGGGACAGGAAACCTATTGTCCAGGCCTCCCCTGCCGGAGTTTCGTCCAGCAGCAGGAGGCCAGACTCGTGTCTGTGGCAGCAGCATCCATTTTGTGATGCCAGGGCTTTAGGAAGAAGTTACCGGGCTAGCCAGAGTTAACATGTCTTTCCCTCTAGAAGGGTGGAATGCTACCCCCGCCGCCAGAATTGGCAGGGGGTAGTATTCCAAGATGTTTGACACCAAACACGACATGTTTAGGTGCAGCCATTCCAAAGTTAGCATTTAACGCGAGGTTATAATGCGCTTAAGAGTATATGGTCAGGCTGCACTACAAACAGCATCAGAGAAGGGTCTCCGAACGCTGCAGAGGGGCCCTGCTCATGCAGGGGCACCCTCTCACATAGGAACCATGCACTCTGCCTTTAGGATTGATAAGGCCTGCCTTAGGAGTGACTTATAGGTTTATATGTGTGTAGGTATTTAGTGATATAGGTAACCTATATCACAGTAAGGGGTGCATGCACCACCTTACCCAGGCTGCAGTAGCAGACCAGTGGTGTCAGTTTGGATGGCCTTCCAGGGGTGGCATAATACATGCTGCAGCCCCTGGTAGGCCTCTGAGGTACCTATGCCCTTGGTACATAGTATACCATATACTAGGGGCTTATAAGGTCACTCCAGATTCCAATCAGTGATGTGCCTAAGGCACATGGAAACCATTTTAGAGAGGAAGCAGCTAGGCTGGGGTTCTGATTAGCAGGGCCCCAGCCAGACTAATGTCGAAAAACAGTGAAGCATCAGCAAAAAGTGGGGGTACCCATGTGAAGCAGATCCTACTCTCCTACACAACCCCCCAAACGTAGGGACATTAAACTAACCTTGCCCAGTTAAGTCTTCATGTTCTAAGTGGAAGTACCTAGAGAGTCCATCTGCATTGGCATGGTTACTCCCAGGTCTATGTTCCACTGTAAAGTCCATCCCCTGTAGGGAAATGGACCACCTAAGCAGTTTGGGGTTTTCACCCTTCATTTGTTTTAGCCATAAGAGGGGCTTATGGTCTGTCTGAACCAGGAAGTGTGTACCAAACAAGTATGGCCTCAACTTCTTCAGAGCCCAGACCACAGCAAAGGCCTCCCTCTCTATGGCTGACCAACGTTTCTCTCTAGGGGTCAGCCTTCTGCTAATGAAAGCTACTGGCTGATCCTGACCTTCTTCATTCAATTGTGACAGTACAGCCCCTACCCCCAATTCAGATGCATCAGTTTGAACAATGAACTTCTTGGAGTAATCAGGACTCTGTAGAATGGGAGCAGTGCACATGGCCTGCTTCAGGTCATCAAATGCCTTTTGACAGCTAACTGTCCACTGAACCTTTTGGGCATTTTCTTAGAAGTTAAGTCATTCAGGGGTGTCACTATTGATCCATACCCCTTGACAAATCTCCTATAGTACCCAGTCAGGCCTAAGAAGGCTCTCACCTGAGTCTGGGTAGTGGGAGCAGTCCAGTCCATGATAGTCTGGATCTTGCTCTGCAAAGGTTGAACCTGGCCTCCACCCACAAGGTGGCCCAGGTACACAACCTGACTCTGCCCTATCTGGCACTTAGTGGCCTTGATAGTCAGGCCTGCCTTTTGCAGGGCCTGTAAAACATTCCTGAGGTGGACCAGGTGATCCTCCCAGGTGGAGCTAAAGACAGCAATATCATCTAGATATGCTGCACTATAGGCTTCCAGACCTGTGAGAACTGTATTCACCAACCTCTGGAAAGTGGCAGGTGCATTCTTCAGACCAAAGGGCATCACCACAAATTGATAATGCCCACTAGGGGTTGAGAATGCTGTTTTGGGTTTTGCAGTATCAGCTAGTCTGATCTGCCAGTAGCCAGCTGTCAAGTCAAATGTGCTGAGATATTTGGCTGAGGCCAAAGTATCTATGAGCTCATCTGCCCTTGGTATTGTGTGGGCATCAGTCCTAGTGACTGCATTGAGACCCCTGTAGTCCACACAAAACCTCATCTCTCTTTTTCCACCACTGGTGTGAGGTTTTGGCACAAGGACCACTGAACTAGCCCAAGGGCTATCTGAGGGTTCAATAACTCCCAACTCCAACATTTTCTGGACTTCAGTCCTGATACAGTCCCTGACATGGTCAGGTTGCCTATAAATCTTATTTTTAATAGGCAGACTGTCCCCAGTGTCCACTTCATGAGTGCACCAGGTGGTCTGACTGGGTGTCAGTGAAAACATGTGTCTAAACTGATTGAGCACCTGTCTACAATCAGTTTGCTGCTGGGTAGTGAGGTTGCCTGCCAGGGCTACACCATCAACTGACCCATCGTCAGGGTTCTGTGAGAGCAGGTCAGGGAGTGGGTCACTCTCTTCCTCCTGCCCTTCATCAGTAGCCATGAGCAAGCCCATGTCTGCCCTGTCCACATATGGTTTTAACCTGTTGACATGGAGAACCCTGTGGGGACTCCTGGGTGTTCCTAGGTCTACTAAGTAGGTAACCTCACCCTTCTGCTCAACAATAGTGTGGGGTCCACTCCATTTGTCTTGGAGAGCTGCTGGGGCCACTGGCTCCAACACCCACACCTTCTGTCCTGGCTGGTAAACAGTCAGAACAGCCTTTTGGTCATGCCAGGCCTTTTGAAGTTCCTGGCTAGCCTCAAGGTTTTTGGTTGCCTTTTACATATACTCAGCCATCCGGGAGCGGAGACCAAGTACATAGTCCACTATGTCTTGCTTTGGGGGCTTGAGAGGTAACTCCCATCCTTCCTTCACCAAGCACAGTGGACCCCTGACAGGGTGGCCAAACAGAAGTTCAAAAGGGCTGTAACCAACCCCTTCTGAGGCACCTCCCTATATGCAAATAAAAGGCAGGGCAAGAGTATGTCCCATCTTCGCCTAAGCTTTTCTGGGAGCCCTTTAATCATGCCCTTCAAGGTTTTGTTGAATCTCTCAACTAAACCATTGCATTGTGGGTGATAGGGTGTGGTGAACTTATAAGTCACTCCACACTCCTTCCACATTGCTTTTAAGTACCCAGACATGAAGTTAGCACCCCTGTCTGATACTACCTCCTTAGGAAAGCCCACTCTTGAGAAAATTCCCAGGAGGGCCCTTGCCACCACAGGTGCTGTAGTGGTCCTGAGGGGAATAGCTTCTGGGTACCTGGTGGCATGATCCACTACCACCAGGATAAACCTGTGCCCAGATGCTGTTTGGGGATCCATGGGACCAACAATGTCAATCCCTACCCTTTCAAAGGGCACCCCCACCACAGGTAGTGGTATCAGGGGGCCTTTGTAGTGCCACCTGCCTTGCCACTGGCCTGGCAGGTTACACAGGAGCGACAAAACTCCTTGGTGTCTTCAGACATGTGGGGCCAGTGAAAGTGAGGGACAATTCTGTCCCAAGTCTTGTTCTGGCCCAGGTGTCCTGCCAAGGGAATATCATGGGCTAGGGTCAATAGGAAGCCCCTGAACTTCAGAGGTATAACCAACCACCTGGTAGCACCAGGCTTGGGGTCTCTACTCTCTGAGTACAGGAGTCCATCATCCCAATACACTGTATGGGGACCACTAGCTTTCCCAGCAGCCTCAGCAGCAGCTTGCTGTCTGAGGGGTTCAAGGGAGGGGCAGCTCTGCTGCTCCTGGCTCAGATCTGCCCTAGAAGGTCCCCCTGTCCCCAAGAACTCAACCTGGTCAGGTTCAAGTTCCTCTGGGACAGTTCCTTCTTCAGGACTGAGATCATCCCCCTCAAGGGACTGATCTTCCTCCTGAGCCAAGGGGAAGGCACTGCCTTAACCCTACTACTCCTCCTCTTGGAAGGCACTTGGTCCATTATTCCAGAATCCAAGGCCTGTTCAGTGCTAGACATTTTGGCTTGTGACCTGGTCACAGCAAACACATCTGCAGGGATCCCCAGCATTTCTGCATGGGTCCTGAGCTCCACTTCTGCCCAAGCAGAAGTCTCTAAGTCATTGCCAAGCAAGCATTCGACTGGTAGGTTTGCACTTACCACAACCTTCTTAAGGCCAGTTACCCCTCCCCAGGAGAAGTTAACAACTGCCAGAGTATGGTCTGTTCTGACATTGCTAGCATTGGTCACTTGGTAGATTTCACCAAGTATAACTTGCCCAGGATGCACAAGGTCTTGTGTCACCATTGTGACACTTGCCCCTGTGTCCCTAAATGCCAAAGCCTCTCGTCCATTGATTAAAGGCTGTTGTCTGTACTTGCCCAGATTACTGGGACTCACAGAGGAGGTCACATCCATGCCTCCATCACAGACTAACACAGCCTGAGTCAGTTCTCTGACTAGGTCAGAGCCCAACTCAGTACCCAGGGTGAACCCTACTAAACCCTTGGCTGGAGCACTCCCACCAACTGAAACTGTACTAGGGGGAACAGGTGCCTTAGGGGCATTGGTGGGTGCTGGACTTGAGTCTTTGGACTTGGTGCAATCACTGGTCCAGTGGGTCTTTTGCTTACAGACCTTGCACCATGGTTTTCTTTGGCCTTTCCCTTTGGTAGACTGTGAATCCCCACCTGAAGAAGATTTTTGGGGGCCTGATGAAGACTTTTGATCTTTACCCTTCTCCCCACCCTTTTCAGAGTTCTTAGCATCTTGCTTCTTGGTTTCCCCACCTTGGTTCTGTACCTTCTGCTTCACCCTGGTTCTGACCCATTTGTCTGCCTTCTTTCCCAAGTCTTGGGGAGAGGTCAGATCAGAGTCTACCAGGTATTGATGCAACAGCTGATTTTGACAGTTATTAAGAATCTGCTCCCTCATTATCAGATTGTACAATCCTGAGAAGTCACACACCTTGCTGCCCATTAACCAGCCTTCCAGAGCCTTGGCAGAACAATCCACATAGTCTACCCAGTCTTGAGTCTGTGCTTTTTGGGTATCTCTGAACTTCAACCTGTACTGTTCAGTGGTTAGGCCAAACCCATCAATAAGAGCACTCTTCAAGACCTTGTAATTATCAGCATCCTCCTCTCTAACAGTGAGGAGCTTATCTCTACCTTTGTCAGCAAAGGAGAGCCACAAGATTGCTGCCCACTGCTCCTGAGGGACCTTCTGTACTTTACAGGCCCTCTCTAGAGCAGTTATCCACTTGTGGATGTCATCCCCATTCTGATAGGGAGGGACAATCTTGCTCAGGTTCCTATGGTCATAGGACCTATCCCTATCTCTAGGGACATGGCTGCCACCATGGGACTCTAGTCCCAACTTTCTTTTCTCTCTAAAGAGATCTAGGGACTCCCTGTCTAAGGCTACTTGCTTCCTTCTGAGTTCAAGCTGAGCTTCCTCATATTGAATCAGCCTCTTTCTTCTCTCATGAGAGGATTCCCTCCTATGAGATGAGACAGAGCTCCCTATTGAGGTGCCAGAGTGGTTAGACTCCTGAGAAGGAGATCTAGACTTCCTGGGCACACTCATAATCCTTCCTGGGGGACAAAGAGGGCATCATCCTGATCATCCTCTTCATCTTCCACAGGAGGGATTGGGTTATCCAGGTCAGGGTCATTGTCACCCTCCTGGCCAGTTTCAGAGGGGGGCTGGGGGTATTTCTACCCCTGGCCCCATCCTCCTCTTCTGCCCCACCCTCTGCTCCTACCCCTTCAGTCCCCAAGGGCTTACTAAGGTCATAAGCTACCAACAACTCCTTAAGGTGTTGGGTGGTGGGACTTTGGCCTGTCCTTAATTTCCTCAAGTTACATAATGCTCTCAATTCCAAGAATGGGAGTGTATCATACTTGGAGGGTGGAAGCTCAGTGGCTTCCTGCAAGGATTCTTTAGATCCTACCCTTAAAGACATTACTAGTGTGGTGTGGTGTATGCACTACCTACTCTAGTGTGGCCTACTAAACTCTCTTGAGTTGTAGAAAGGGTGTGCTATCCCTTAACACACAACTCTAAGTTCAGTAGAACTTACTGTATTCTAAGCTTAAATTATATGTACCTTAGGTACCTTTAGTGGTTTTCAGTTGATCAATTCAATTGAGATTATCTGGTAAAACAATAGCAAGCTGGAATCCCACACGCTGCACACCAATGTGAGAAGTTGGCCTGGCATATGCTGTCCACTAATTATAGTGGGCACCTTGCACCAGTCCAAACAACCCCTTATTGGAGATAGGTTAAAGACAACCTTATTGAAAGCTATCCTAGTGGTAGCTATGGAGAGCAGCCTTCAGGCTAAGTCTTGAAGGAATGTAAAGCAGCTTGTTTTACCAGTCTATAATCTCTTGAGTGACCAAATGAAAGAGCACCACACCAGGTATATATTCAAAATATATGTATTTATTGCTAAACACACCCCTCTAGTCTCTTTATGAGGCTAGAGTTCAAGTACATAAGTTAGAAGTTATTTAAAGACAGTAATAGCACAAATACACGTTTGGGCCCTAGGGGCGTACCAAACCATATACCAATAAAGTGGTATAAGAACCACGACTGAACTAGACACTAGGCCTAGAGCCTCTAGAAGTGCTTGGACCACAAGGAACCACCCAAGGTAGTGACACAGGGGACCCACGGGGGACGCGTGCAGTGTAAATACACAACCGCGATACGCCGTTGACTTCTATGGAGAAAGTCGCGATCAGGAAATTAAAGAAAAGGGACACTTAAAGGAGGACTTGGAGCAAACCCTTTGAGAACTAGTACTTTGAAGAGTCTCTACCCACGGGAGCACCGGAGTACTCGTGTTACCTCACCCAGGGAAGCCGGGTGCATAGGTGGCTTTCGGGGTCGGGTTTCGTCGTCGATTTGAATGGCGATCTGCTGCAAAGTGCTGCTGGCGACCAAGTGGAAAGTGTCCGGGTGGATCCAAGAGTGGATCGGAGATCTGAAGAACCTGAAAGCAGAGGGGACAGAGTCTGGGTCACTAGCCAGTGACCAGGATGGCGATGAGCGGATGCCCACCGATGTCGAGTGCTTCAGGTGCGTTGACGGTCGTGTTGACTCTTCAGCCACGAGGTCCAGGAGGCGTTGTCGGCAACCAGGAGCAGGATTCGGGCTGGTACACGATGTCTGTCGAGTGCTGAGGTGTCGGCGACTGGATTGGACCCAACAAGCCTTGGCAACGGCAAGTCTCATTGAAGATGTAGATCGTCGATGGTGCAGACTAGCAAGGTCTGACGAACTCACCCAGCAAGGGTAAGTGAGTGCAGGCCTGGAGCAACCAGGATGCCCAAGAAGAAAAAGATTGGCCTTCGTGAAGGGCTACTAGCCAACGGGCTAGCGACCGCGAAGGAGCCTCAAGACGTCGCACGTGGATCTGGCTCACAGGACACTCGTGGAGTGGAGGCCAGTGATCTTCAGTGCAGTTGGTGCTGGAGGCTAGGTCTACTCGGAGCCCAAAGCATGACTTCGGGGAGACCCAGAAGAGGATGCACTTGCAAATGTGCTCGGTGTCCAGGGGTCACGGTCTCACGTTACCCACGATAGCTACGGGCCTCAGCTTTGCTGGGGACTCAGGTTAGCCTCGGGGAAGTCTGAGAATCCACCTCTGGTGATGCGAAGACTTCGGCGTCCGACGGGAGCTTCAGAAATGCAGACCGGACAGATGCGTCTTTGGTGCCTGCCAAGCAGGGGAGTCACTCCTTGACCCCAAGGGAGATTCTTCTGTCCTCTAATCTTGAGTAGAGCGTCGAAAGTCCAGGATTCTGTTTCAGAGTTTCGTCCAGGGATAATCTAAAGTCCTAAGGACTGGGTTTCTATACTTATACTAAGTATAGGGGTTGGACTACTCTGTGGCCCCACCTATGGGTGGGTCAGGGCAGAGGGGTGGCTACACCCCTTTCCTTTGTCCAGTTCGCGCCAAAGCAGGGGCTGCAAGCCCCTGATCCGGTTTGAACTGGGGTATGCACAGGGACACCAAATGTGCCCCCAGTGCAGGACTTCAAAGCACCCGAAAGTGCTCCCGCCCAGCCCCAATACACATTATCCTGTCTGGGGAGGTGGTCACACCTCCCTGGGACAGGAAACCCATGTGTCCAGGCCTCCCCTGCCGGAGTTTCGTCCAGCAGCAGGAGGCCAGACTCGTGTCTGTGGCAGCAGCATCCATTTTGTGATGCCAGGGCTTTAGGAAGAAGTTACCGGGCTAGCCAGAGTTAACATGTCTTTCCCTCTAGAAGGGTGGAATGCTACCCCCGCCGCCAGAATTGGCGGGGGGTAGTATTCCAAGATGTTTGACACCAAACACGACATGTTTAGGTGCAGCCATTCCAAAGTTAGCATTTAACGCGAGGTTATAATGCGCTTAAGAGTATATGGTCAGGCTGCACTACAAACAGCATCAGAGAAGGGTCTCCGAACGCTGCAGAGGGGCCCTGCTCATGCAGGGGCACCCTCTCACATACGAACCATGCACTCTGCCTTTAGGATTGATAAGGCCTGCCTTAGGAGTGACTTATAGGTTTATATGTGTGTAGGTATTTAGTGATATAGGTAACCTATATCACAGTAAGGGGTGCATGCACCACCTTACCCAGGCTGCAGTAGCAGACCGGTGGTGTCAGTTTGGATGGCCTTCCAGGGGTGGCATAATACATGCTGCAGCCCCTGGTAGGCCTCTGAGGTACCTATGCCCTTGGTACATAGTATACCATATACTAGGGACTTATAAGGGCACTCCAGATTCCAATCAGTGATGTGCCTAAGGCACATGGAAACCATTTTAGAGAGGAAGCAACTAGGCTGGGGTTCTGATTAGCAGGGCCCCAGCCAGACTAATGTCGAAAAACAGTGAAGCATCAGCAAAAAGTGGGGGTACCCATGTGAAGCAGATCCTACTCTCCTACAATAGCCACTTCTTTAGGGGAAACAAGGGCGTCCTGCCAGTCTTCGTCCTCCAGTTCCCCCAAGTCCCCATGCCAGTGCTCTCGGAGCCTTCGGAGGGGGTCGAAGGAATTATTAACAAGTTTTTGATAGGTCAGAGAGATTGCTCGGTGATCCATGAGATCGGTGATTAGCCTGTCCTCCAGTGGGGAGGCTTCAGGGATAGTACTCTCTAGTGGTATGGCCGCCATTAAGGCATGTCTAACCTGTAGATACCTGAAAGTTTCATTGGTGGCTAGATCGCATTCCTGTTGCAGGTCAGAAAATGAGACAACCCCTCCCTTAGTCCACAGATCTCCCACTTTCGAGATTCCTATGAGGTCCCACTTGTCGAATCCAGGGCATTTACCCAACTGGCCCAGTCTCTCTGTCTCCCAAAGTGGTGTAGCTTGTGTCATTTTATTATGCCATCCCAGCCTCTTGAGTACTATGTGCCAGAGTTTGACGGTTTGTTCAGTTGGGCCCGTGAGCTTGTTGCCCCTGGGGTTAGTGTATAATGCTTGTGTGTATCCCCCTGGGCTCAGGAGGAGTCTGTTCATTCTATAGGCCGGTTCATTGGGTGCCCTGTGCACCGATTGGTCAATGACTGCAAGTTGGGCTGGCCAGTTATGTCTGGATGTTTGGCAATGCAATTCCACCGTCATACCACCCTCTCACCAACTTCTGAATTGCTATACGTGGAAGTTTCCCATCCCAGAGCAGAGTTTGCGCTTCAATATCAATAGCTCGGAAGTAGGATTGCAGAACCGCATATGGTGTGTTTTGTAAGGCGTAGAGAAATCGCGGAAGTGCCATCATTTTTAATAATGCTGTGCGTCCTAATAAGGACAGTGGCAGTCATCTCCAATGGTGAACATCTCTCCGGAGTCCCTTCAGTGGGGCCTGTAGGTTATGGGTGTAAAACAAGTCTAGGTCAGCTGTCATGAATACCCTGAGGTAGTGGAAGCAACGCCGCCTCACACTCCACCTTCAAGATTGGGGGTGGGCCATGTTTCACAAATATTATGGATTTGGACCAATTTATGGAGTAGCCTGAGTAATTACTAAAATTGGTAAAAATATTCATAATTCTGGCTATGGAGCGGCGTGGTGTGGCGACATATAGCAAAGTATCATCAGCATATAGGGATATTCTGTCTTCCCATCCCTTCGCCCCACGAAGTCCCTGAATCAGCGGGTCACCTCTGACCCAAGTTGCCAGCGGCTCCAGAAGCAGGGCAAAGAGTAGCGGGACTGGGGGCAGAAGAAAGGAAAGGTGGAAACTAGAGGAAAGGTGCTCGAGGCTAGCCCGTTCACTAAAACCTGTGCCATGGGTCCTGTGCATAGGTGTCGGATCCACACCAAACATTTGGTGCCAAACCCCATTCACTCTAAGACTGCAAATAAATATGGCCATTTGACTGTATCCAAGGCCATACGGGCGTCCAGGGAAAGTATCACTGCGTCTTCTCGAATAGTATCCATTCTGCCCAGCACCCCATTGACTCGGCGTAGATTAAGGGCTGTCTTTCTACACTGGCATAAAGCCAAATTGATCTGGATGCACTAATTTGGAGATATGTTGGATCAGTCTGGAAGCCACTAATTTGGCCAATATCTTGGTCTCCGCATTAAGCAGCGGGATTGGCTGGTATGAAGCGCAGTACTCTGCCGGTTTACTTTGTTTGTGAATCACTACAATCGATGCCAGTCGCTGGTCTTCAGGTAGTCCACCCGCCTGATTACTCTCCAAATAAATTTTGAGTAAATGAGGTGCCATCTGGGAGGTAGTTAGCTTATAGAGTTCTATTGAGAGGCCATTTGGCCCCATCACCTTTCTCGTCAGAATGCTACGAATAGCAGAGATTAGTTCCTCGACTGTGGGGTCACTCTCCGTAGACGCCGAATCCTCAGGGGAGAGCACGGAGAGTGAGAGATCTATCAAAAAGTCCCTCGAGTCTTCAGCTGTGGCCGTGGATGTGAAAAAATAGAGGCAGGCTTAGTGCTTTGCAAGTGCCTCAGCAATATCTTGCAGATAGCTCAAGGTCTCACTCGTCTCCGTGGAGACCATGCGGACCTACCAGCTCGCACGTTCCACGTCTCAAGACAGGCCAGCAATTTCCCGGCATTATCTCCAATTTCATAGATTCTATATTGTGTCGCCAACTGTTTGGCCCTAGCCACCTCCTATGCTAGGTCTCTATATTTTTGTTTTTTACGGTTTAGGGCGTGTCTAGTGGTGTCAGTGCAGTTGCTTGTCAGCCGAGCTTCTAAGTCTAATATAACGTCCTCTAAGGCCTCTATCCCCACGCTCTTGTCTTTTTTCAACATGGCATTCTTATTGCAACCTGGGATTTGCAGATTTCCTTTTATATCTTTAATTAAGGTGGTCAAAACATCTGAAAGTGTGGCTAGTTTATTAATCAATGGTGCACAGGTGCAGTCTATATATGATGTTGTTGATTGCATTTCGTCTCGAGTTAATGGATTGTTTAGAGAGGCCAGTTTCTGATAGATTCCTGAGACTGATTTTGCCATGACATTAAGGAGGTCAATTTGAATGTCCATTTTATTTGATTGGTAAGTCAGGGCTTCTAGTGTCAATTGCGAGGTTCTAAAGAAGATATTCCAAATAGCCCCTGATTCAGTATTTGATGCTGACGGAGAATCTTGGTCTTGAAAATAATCAGGGGTAAATCTCCTCTGCCTCTTACTTGTTTGGCAGTGGGCCTAGTTGTCCCTCTACCTCTGTTTGGACTTGCATGGTCTGCAAGCTGTTGGTCGGGTAGATCTTCGGGCGCGGCGTACTCCAAAGATGAAGAGTCTCTTCTTTCGATGTAAGCAGCGAGGTGCATCCATTGTAGTCAAGCGAGCAGCAAGTGGAGACTCACAGGAAGAGCAGAGGGCTGACATCAAAATCTGACCAATTCACAAACTGCATTTTGTAGTATAGTGCAGTACTAGAAAATGCTATTCACAAAAAAGGTCTCAATGGGAAGACGATGGGCACTGGGGGATGGGCCGGTGTCTCAGGGTCACCTGTGGCCGGTTTTAGGGCCTCAGTCGACCGGCTTGCAGAGCCTTACAGTCTTGCACGCTCCCACCCGGCCACTGTATCTCAGCCACACCCTCTCCCTCACCCAAGCCAGGCTGAGGGCCACGTGTTGCTCTGGCCCTTAGGCCTGCCTTACCTCGGCCCCCTATGTGTAAGAACCGGCCCAGCAGTAGTGCTTTTCCCCTGAGGCCTCCTGGTCGGGCCACCACATTCTGGCCATGGTAGGCGGGGTAGGAGGGAGTAAGCAGATGCCTCACTGGAGGCCAGGTGTTGTTAGCTCTGCCTCAGTGTCTTTTAAATGCCCTGATGGAGGGTGTGTGCATTTATATAGGCCTCGCTGTGAGGCTGCTTTTCCCAGAGAGATAAAAAAAGCAGCTGTAATCTACGTTCGAGTCCCAGCATCAACTCAGCATCCTGTGATTCTGGGCAAATCACTTAGGGCCTGATTACGAGTTTGACGCATTTGTGCCGGCTCTCTGCTGGCACAGCTGTGCCAAACCCACGCAAGGACCGCCCGCTGTATCACGAGTTGAAAGTGTTCAACTCGTAATACGGCGGGCGGTCCTTTGCCCTTCCCGTGGCGGTGCCTAGAAAACAGACACTACAGTGGGAACGGCAAAAAAGTTCCATCATGGCATGGACGTGGATGTCCATGCCGTTCTGGAACTTTGTGGGGATACACATGTGCCACCCTGAATGTATTCCCATGGTGGGGGGCACATGGGGGCCCTGTAGGGCCCCTTTTGTTCCTGCACCACCAGCCTTTTCATGGTGGGCCTCTGCCATGAAATGGGTGGTGGTGCAGGAACTCGTAATATGCAAAGCAGGACTGCACCAGTCCCCGCTCAACATATTGTGTTGTGGTGCAGCTGCGCCGCCGCCAGCCCTGGCGCAGCCAGCGGTTCACTGCTGATACGACGGTGAACGTCGCAATAGGCAAAACAGTGGACCGCCACTGCAGCGCCACCGCAAGTATGGTGCCTTATAATCCTGTAACCTGGACCCGATGTCAAAATAACCCCAAGGTTGAGGCTGATGTTATTGGGACGGCAGATTAAAGAATAGTAACAGTTTACTCCCAAGAAATAATTGATTTAAAAAGGGGCTGGCTTCAGAGTGGGGGAGGGTAGGAGGCAGGCGCGCAGGATCCCCAAAGAATGGAAGTCCCCTATTTCTCCTCCACCCCCCCCCCAGCACCCCTCCATCCCACCTGGCAACAGCAGAGGACCTGTTGGATATTGCCTAACGGTAGTTTATAGTTGACACCATTCTTCGTTTTTAATTGTTTTCTTTTAGTGTTGTGTCTGGTTTTGTAATTAAAAAAGTAAAGCATAATTTATTTGGGTTGAATTATTAATGAACAATGTGGCTCCGGGGAGGGGGGGGGTTGAATGATAAACTCTGCTAGATAATGGCAGAGTGATCTAGAATGAAGTGCTGACATCGTTCCAGCAAGTGATTGACACTTCCGCTAAGATGATATACAAATTTGATTGACACATTTTCCCAAGAACATCAGATCCCACTGAGCAGCCCAGAAAGCACAATGAAAGCACCTGGGCTGAGAAGGAAAAGAAATGCAGGCACGTGAAGCTGCCATGAAGCTCCTCCATCATTGAATCCACGTGAAGCTGCCATGAAGCTCCTCCCCCATTGAATCTCTCTGGTTCCTTCGCCCACCTCCGTAGGGCACAGGTACCTGGGGCGCGGAGGTGGCTTGGAAATTATGGGGCTTATTTACAAGGCCCTTGCGCCACTTTTGCGTCATTTTTAACATGGGAAAAGTGACGCAAAAGTGGCGCAAGGGGCTTGTAAATCTGCCCCTATATTTTAAATCGTTGTTATGTGCATTGCGTTAAATGAACCTACCTAGCCCTATTTATGAAGCATGATAATACAGTACTCAATTAATTACAATTCCAGGGCCACTGGAAGTGACATCACATGCCCTTTAGCACTTGGCGACGTCACATGAACGACCCCTCACTCACCCTTCAATCAATCACAGCATTTGTACAGCGCAGCACTGTCACCCCTAGGGGTATCTGGGCGCTGCCCTTAACCCCCCCATAGGCCGATAGACCTTTGCTGCCGAAAGACAGAGCTGAGAACTTCAGAAGGGAAACAGGGCTCTTTCCACTGACCCCACTTACCGCTTCCTCTTCTGCCTTACACCCCTGAGACCTCTGGGAGCCATCCAGAGACCAACCAGGGGCAGCCGCGTGCCCTTGGCTACACCATATTCACGCTCATGCATACTCGATCCAGGAAGTTTATTTTTGTCACAATGTTCAGCGCCTTTGCATTGGAGACATGCGCTGCAGGTATGATGGGAGTATTTGTGTGGTGATATATGGCATTTTTTCTCAAACCTACGTTGCCGCTGTATTTTCACTCCAGCCGTCCCCTCATTCAGTTCTCACCCTGTTTTCAGCCCATTTCCCCATACTGCAGATGTTGATCCTTCGGATGCAAGCTAGGCCATCAGGAAGAAGATACTTTTATTTTAAATATCTTTATTGTTGCCTTACGGATAAATCATGACAGCAAAAAGCAGGTTAATGTTATTTTGTCAAAGACATCATTATTAAAGCATTTGTTTTCAAGCGAGGCCAGTACATAAAACTCAAGCAATGAAGATAAGAAACCAATGTAACTCTCAACTTTAATTCCTAAGCCTTCACTCTCTTTTTATAGCACTGGAGAAGTGACAGCAACCCTCATGAGGTTTACATTAACAGAGTAACATTGCAGACACTTCACATCCTTTCCTTTATCTTATATCCATGTATTTTAGGCGGACGCCCAAACTTGCACCAACCCTTTTATCCCCCCCTGACTGTGCATTTAAGACAAGTTCACAAAGAAAAGTTCCCCTTCCCATCCTAGCCTTGCCAGGAGTGGTGTGTAATCTTTACAGCCCAGGAGTAACCTACGGGCAACTACAGTCAGAAAAAAAACTACGCTACAATGTTTCTATTGATCTCACTTTCATGTCTGAAAATTCTCAATTCCAAAATTTGGTGGCCATCTCCCTTTGTAATATAAAACTTTACTGGAAAACAGTAGCCCAGTACTCCTCCATTGGTGGACATTATGCAAAAGGTAGAATAAAGAGGCTTGGAATGTATAAAACACGAGTCAGAGAAATCAGAGCGGAATTTGGTAGCATGGTGAGGTATAAATTATTATTTATAAAAAGACATTTTTAAATTGTCTGAGCCTGTTATGTGGCATTGAGAGAACCTTCAGCGGTCATTCTTCGGTTGAGATACAGAGATCTGGACAGTCTTGCCATGTTGGTTACACATGTTCCCCAAGGTCTTTGTAGCCAGAAGTTAGAAGACCATAAGAAATAAAAATAAGATTCCGTGTGAGGATTGACTTGCAGGTTTTGTACATAAGATCCCGACTGCTTTCATTACCTCTCTTCTTCCACATTGGAAGTATATGAAGTGTCTTGCCTAATATAAAGCAGTTAATGCTGGGGGAATTTACAGCAGATCTCAATTCCAAAAGGGACATAAATCTTTCTCAGAGCACCACCATTGGCAACACTCCCCACCCCTCCCCACATAGCATGCGTGCGAAATAAATAAATACACCACACAGTTTTTTGTTTGGGTAAATATTGCTGCAGGTTTATTACATACAACGGTATGCAATATGGTGGGTTATCTTACGGGCGATCCAAGGGCAGGCAGCCTGGCCGCCTGATGAGCCAAGCAGCACTGGTGCTAACCCCATCTGTGCTGCCCCTTCTGGTGATCCTCTTCCCGGATCACGTGACACCTTGGTCCCATATTACTCACGCCCCTTTCAGGGTGGAGCGTAGCAAGGCAAGCCCCCGGTTGTTCAGGCCCACAACCGCCCGAAGGACTAACAGGGCGCCGACACGGTTTTCCCGGAACCTCCCATGAGGCTCCTGGGATTTGGCTCTGGCACCCCTATTGTGCCGTGCAGAGGTACCCTTCTGTACCCATTTGCTTCCAGATCGCCCTGTAACTCCGCCTGCAACAAAAAAAGACAACATTACAACATTCTATGCCTCCTGCCTGCCACCTCCACGCCGGGTAAGCGGTAGGGTGGGAGACGGCGTGTCCGGCGCACAAAAGAGGAAGTCCAGATGGTGGGGGAGGCCTGTATACCCCTCCCCTGTTTCTCACGCACCGGAAGTTACGCGCGCCTTGCGCGCCGCAGACCAGGCTGGGGGGGGGGACTCCTCCCCGAGTCCCCGCACCAATAAGGGGTGGGATGGTGCCCCGATGGCACTAGAGGGCCGCCCTCTTTAGTGGCCCACTGCGGGGGCCTCGGGCAGCCGCATAGTCTTGGTTCCTCCAACATTAGTAAATTTAGAGCAATTCAATCCAGTTAGACTTCATTTGCACCACCTATCAAGTCAAAAGGAAGTAATTATACATAATTCCTAAAAATATTTTTAAAATAATTAAAAGGACATTATTCAGTAAAATGTCGTAGCCTTTGCCATTTCCAAAACCAACTCAATGAATTCAGTTGTATAATAACGATACAAGCATTGAAAAGTGCTAGTGCAAACCCTGTCAGCAGCTCACGAAGACACAATAGTGTGACATTTTCTAGGTGCCAGGAGGTAGATTTAGGAGATTAAAATATTGCAATGTATTTCTTCTATTGGAAAAAGAAAGTTTAGATATGTGCTGTAAGGAAATGCCTCTTTTTTGCATGATCGCCCCTTGACCCCAAAATGTTTGAACCAATGCTACTGGTTTTTCTAGAGTGAAGTGCATTGGGCCTAGCTGACCTGGGCTCTGACCCCTCAAAATGTATGTGCAATTGGCTAATATCTGATTGGCTCATTTAACTTGCCTATAAGTCCCTAGTCCCTACAATACAAGGTGTGCCCAGGGCTTGTAAGATAAATGTCACTAGTGGTTTTCGGCACTAATTGTGCCTCCACTGCAGTGACGAAGTGAAAACACGGCTCTAGGTCTGCCCACTGCAGCCTAGTCGGCAGATTTTAAACTGCCCACTCGACATGGCAAAATAACTCTTTTTGCAAAGTCCAACCCTGCCTTTTAAATATTTATAACTAGCCCCTAAGGTAGTCCTTGGAAGCCCATACGTCAGGGTGCTAAATATTAAATACAAGGACATGCTTCTTTTATGTTTTATGCCCCTCATTGAAAAGTCACAGTTGTTGTTTTCACTGTAGCAAGGCTGTAGCCCCATTGGGTAACATGGGGTTACACTAGCCCAACCGCTGAGTGCTAACATCCTTTGGGAGCACCAAATATAATATTTCAAGGTATAAAATTAATTGTTAGATTAAATCTCACTTATTTCTAAAGTCTGACTTCAGGTAACTTTAATATAAAGGTGACTTTAGAAAGTCACCGCTTTCTCCCTTAAAAGTTATAGTAGCCGTTTCTGATTAACTACAGCAGCTGTCACCCAAAACAGCCTGTTCCCCTCCTGCCAGGAGAAGTGAAGGGCTCCCAGGAAAGGGGAAGGGAAGACTGCACCTGTGAGCCTCAGACAGAAAGGCTGCACCAAGAAAGGCTGCAAGAACAGAAAACTGCATCTGCTGAACCTGTGGGCCTCAGATAGAAAGGCTGCACCAAGTAAGACTGCACCTGCTGAACCTGTGGACCTCAGATAGAAAGGCTGCACCAAGTAAGACTGCACCTGCTGAGCCAAGACAGGATTTCAGAGAGAAAAGACTGCTCTTACTGTTAAAACTGTGGATAGAGACCCTAAAGACCGGGCCTGCTCCCACCTGTGTCAAGGACCAGTGAGTGGACTCCAAGTGCTAGTTGGCTAGCCTCCTATTAAGCTCCAGGAATACAAAAGCTAAAAAAAGTCCTGCATCTGCAAAGTGCCCAGCTGGCCAGTTACAACTGGACTTGCCCAGAACTCTGCTGGTGTAGCCTGGGAGATCCAGCCCTAGAACCAAGCAGTGCCCTCCAGGTCATGGACCCTTGGCGGTGCCAGAGCACACGCACTCTTTTTCTGAAAACAACTGCAAATTGTAATCCTAAAACTCAAAGATAACAATTTTTGACAAAGTTAGAGGCTCATACATTAGTGCTTCTTTGCCGGTTTGTGGATAGCCTCGAAAGCCGTTGAGAACCAGGGCTCAGACCAGACTGCTGGATTTCACCTGTCCACCAACATCAAACTCACTGCTGGATCCGAGCTGTAGAGGACACTGCTGATGAGTCCGTTGACGAGAAAAAGAATCAGAAAACTTTCTTAGTGCGAAAGAAAAAGTTAGACCAGGACCAACTTGGCCCCTGGTTCTGAGCAGCGTTCCATCGTGATCGACCTGAAACTTTGGCTTTGGCTCAGACCCTCCCGTTTAAGGCTCACAGAGTACCACTGTAAGGGAAAAGCAGGGATTTATAAAAGCTTTTTCAGTGAATTGCAATGATTTATGGGAAAAATCATAATTGCGATTCCTTTCATCAGATTTTCATCAGATGTTTGTCATTTTGGTGTCTAATATACTAAGATAAAAAGCTATACTATTTTTATAAATTATAGTGGAATTTTTATTGTGTCATTTTATTTATTTATTTTAGGAATAAATAAATTAATTTAGTTATATTCTAATACAAATTACTGTTACGTTAATTTTATATTCAAACCAGGGTATTAAATTGTTTTATAATTAAATAATACACATGTACTGTTTGTATATATTTTTTAAATTAAATTATATTTATTTATATTTCTAGCTAAATTAGATTTTAAATAACACTATATTCTATGGGGTTTTATTTTGTTTCCCTACTACCACTACTTCCTGTGGGATGGTGCTGTTGTAGCAGTGGTTGGCCATTTGTGGTTCTGGACTTAATAAATTTTTTATTAGTAACTTACAGTCGAATTTTGTGAATAAGCTAAAAGTAGGAAACGTACTTAAAAGTGGAAATGACTCAAAAGTGTAAGTTACCTTTGTGAATCAGGCCCACAATTTTCCCACCACTCACCTGATACCTTGTCCTGTTCCCTGTAAGTTCACTGCTGGGAGGACAACGATCATATCGTGACCTTGGAAAAAGGGGACAAGAAGATATCAGTGAAGTCCCAGAACTTAATTATAGTATTGACACCGAGCATATGTGTGGGACATAAATATATTCAGTCAAAAAACTGAGAACCACATGACTGACACCAGCGGTTCACAACCTGCGTTACAAGGACCCCTGAGAGACCGCGAAGCCTACTTACGGGGTCCACGACTGGTTAGAAAATTAAATAATATTAACAGATTAATAAAGTCTATATACATAAGAAAGCAAGATTGAAAATGTAAAATTTTTAAACGGTTTATAAATGTGAAGGAATTTGAAATTGGAGGCTAAAAATTAAGGGGCATATTATCAAGAACGGCGTTAAAATTATCGCCGGTTTAGCGGCAGAAAACTGCCGCTAAAGCGGCGATAATGGGCTTGATAATATGCCTTGAGAATTCCAATAGAAGTCCATGTTCTGGTGTGAACATGGGCTTCTATTGGAATTCTCAGGGCATATTATCAAGCCCATTATCGCCGCTTTAGCGGCAGTTTTCTGCCGCTAAACCGGCGATAATTTTTAACGCCGTTCTTGATAATATGCCCCTAAGTTGGTATCATCAGATTGATTTGTGGGACGGTGCAAGTGCATCAAACAGAATATCATTTTTTTGAGTAGTCCCATGAGGCGCTAGGTGTGCCTAGACTCACACCTACTCAGGTCCGGAATATCTTCCCGGTGATAGTACGCTTTACAAATTTGTATAATGTAACATAATATGGACGATGGTTTGCCTTAATTGAACTTTAAAAAGCTGCAACCTTCCCATTGAGATTAAAGTTGTGATTTTTTTAAACATTTTTTTTGGTAAATTAAATAAAATATTTAATCATTTGTGTATTGTTTTGTGGTTCAAATCATCGAAATTGCATAGGCTGGGGTCCCCAACTTCCAGTAATGACTCAGTGGAGGTTCCCGGATTCCAATAATTATTCAGGAGTGGTCCCCGGATTCCAGTAGTGATTATGTGAGGGCCGACCAAAGTCAAAAGGTTAAGAAGCACTACCATAGTGCTTTGCTGAATTTTTTAATCCCCAGCCCTCCACACTGCCCCAGTGAACAAAGTCTGTAACGTCAGCGTGCTGTGTGACAGAAATCTCTCCTCCATCCCCCAAATAAATGCAGTTTCTAAATCAGCCTTACGTCATCTACACTTGCTCCGAGGAGTTCCAGCATTCCCATCCTGTGTATCAGAAAATCCCACACATAAAACCTGAGGTCATGCCCCAAAAGGACTATTGCAAAAGTCTCTACACATGGTCTGCGAAACAAACTGCTAGCAAAATGCAAAGCTCGATTCACGAAGGTAACTCACATGTAGTAAAGTTATGAGTCTGGAATATCTGCACTCGCGGCGGGGTCTCTGCACTCGTGGCGGAAACTCCACACTGGGGGAGTAATTTCTACACTGAGCACTGCAGAGAGTGTGCACTGTGGAGATTGCGTCCCAAGAGCTCTCGTAACTTTACTACACATAAGTTACCTTCGTGAATTGGGTCTTCAGAGTGCAGAAACAGGAAGGCTGCCTCCTGTTCGTTCTCAAACTCCATGACCACATTACGTGGACACCGAAGCTCTGCCACTGGCTTCCAGTTAAAAGGCAATCACTTTTCAAAACCCTCTGGGGCATATTTACGTTCCCTGGCGCATCCCTGCATATCAGCAGGGATGCGCCAGGGAAAATGCGTCACGCAAGTTTACCCTTGCGCCACGTCCGATGCGCCGCATTTACAATGCGGCGCATCGTGGCGCAAGGATAAGCAGATGCGTGACGCATCTGCCGGCGGAAGGTTGGCGCAGTGCTGAAGTCGTGTCGCAAGCGTGACGCAACTCCAGCACTGTTCCAACTTTCCCTATCCCTAACATGGTGCATCAATCCTTACGCCTGCTTGAAGCAGGCGTAAGGATTTGACGCACCAGCGTCGGAAAAGTGACTGCGTTTCACTACGTCACTTTTCCGAGGCGTACCTGCGCCGGAACGCCCCCCCCTGCGCCGGTACGCCCACATGAAACCTGACGCAGGTTTCATGTGGCGCAGGGGTTTACTACGGGACGCATCTCCCTAGATGCGTCACGTTGTAAATATAGCGCAACGCGGCGCATGGTTTGCGTCGCCGCTGCGTCACTTGCGTGACGCAAAAGTGGCGCAAGGGGCTTGTAAATATGTCCCTCTGTTTCCTTCTCAAACCTCTCCATTGCAGTGCACTGGGTCTACTTCTACAAACTGTTTGCTCCTCACTCTCTAGTGCACCACCTCTTTTGAGGTAAGGAGGCCTCTTTTTTTACAGGATTCTTCTAGACTCAAGGCTGAAAGACGAGGAAGAAGATAGCAACCCAGCACCCAGGCCACGGATTCTATATGTCAGTCGACTGATACACGCAACTCACTGTCAAAATTGGGCTTACTTTCATGGCTGGAATCAGGATTAGTGAGAAATGAAACGTGGATGCCAAGCAAGCGGCAGACTATGAGAGACTGCACCAACACCAAGGTGAAGACTTCAAACAACCCTTTTATGTCTGTCATACTTTGTTGGTTAAGAAATCTCAGAGATGCCAGGCAAAGAGTAACCAAAAAAGATGCACAGGTTGAATGAACAGCTTTACTTATGGGAAAGTAGGGCCCTCTACCTTATATACAAATGGGAAGAAGGGCAGCATGTCTAGGGCATTTTAGTATAAGACGGCAATATTAGTGATTTACGCATGCAACACTAGTGAAGGAGAACGGTTAAGGCAAAAAAAAACAAACAATCCTGTGCTACCCTATCCATGTATTAAAATGGTGCGTACGATGACATTATCCAGGAACTCACAACTGTTGTATGTCATCTTGCGTACTCTATGCATTGATTTGCTATTTAGAGTCAAAGGCAAAGATACCGTGAATGCAGGGGTAGCTGGTTCTGACAATGGGTGTGGACTGTTACTTCGTCGTGTTGTACAGTTCTATGAAGAGTTGTGTCTTCAGCACTCTCATAAATAGGAGCAGGAATGGGGCGGTCCTGGTGGATAAGGGGGCGTCATTCCAGGTATTACGTATGTAGATGGGGTTATTGACCAGCAGCGGCCCGTGCAGGTAAGAGCGGTGGGGGCTGGGTGGGGGGGATTTCGACAGACTACCACGAGGGATAATTCATTATTTATTTAATTTTCCCGCATGGTCGTCTGTCGAAATCCCCCCCACACCCGGTCCCACCACTCTTACCTGCACGGGCTGTGGCTGTCATTGACCCCTCTCTTGGCTTGTGAGGTACAGGGCCGACTGGCCTTTCCACGCATCAGGTGTTTCCCGGGGAGGCTGGAAGAGTGGGGGCCGGTTTTGCAGTGGTGAGGGCCGATTACGTTACTGGAGGCTAGTTTTTCAGTGGTGCTGCAATATCGGACCCCAGTAACAAAACCAGAGGGCTGGTCTAACAAAATTGCCAGGGCTGCTTTGTGCTCCCAGTCCGGCCCTGGTGCAGTACCTTGTATCATTTTTGTGATTATATCTTAGGGTGATATTGAACACATGTAAATTGGTCAGATCTGTATGTTGTACAGGGGGTTTTCTTTAAATGTTCTCATTGGATGTTGTATCACAATATGTCAAAAATTAGGTCTGGTGAAGCACCAATCAGGAGAAACTAATATGCACAGTCCCTGAGACAACGCACTCAGGGGGATTTTCACAAGAACGTGTGCTAAACATCTCAAAAAAATGTTAACGCAACTTTACACATCGCAGCCGATCGCGGGAAAATAACCCTGTGTTAACGTGGAATTCACAACACGGCGGTACCATGCGATAGTCCCCCGAAAACGCAGCCAATGTCCGCGATACAACAACCGAGACCGTGATAAAAACACAAACCTCAACGCGAAAAAACATGCGATGGGCCAAAGCACGATGAGGAAATCAGCGATAAGCAGCGAGAGGCCAGCAAAACCCACGCGTAATGCGGGAAAAAGCACAAGAACAGCATACTGAAAATGCCACCACAAACCAAATCAACTGCGGAGTATCACGGACGCACCCTGACCGACTGCAGAGGACAACATGAACTCCACAATCCCCACGGAGGAACACCCAGGAATACAGGGCACGTGGAAGGGCAATGAGAAGAGGAAGAGGAAGACGGGGTACAGTCTACAGGAAAACCACATGATCACCACGGATGAGACAGAACACCACCACCAACTGTACGTCACCTCCAACGTGTCATTGGCAACAAAGAGGCAAAGATGGCACACCACCTCGGACCATGTGAATGCCGCCGCATGGCAGAGGAGGACAATGGAAGAGCACAAGAGGCGCTGGACTGATGTGAATGGCAAAACCAAGCAGAAACTCGCTGCCAACACGAAAGCAGCAACGCACCCCGGAGGAGGGGGGCCAGCAGAACACCAGGAGCTGAATGACATGGAGAAGATGGTGGCCACATTCACCAGTCTGGAGACAGTGACATGAGTTGGTGATCTGGACACTGCCCAACATGACCCAACATCACATCAACATGGTGCGTAGCGACTTGGGAGAAGGGGGACGGGTGGAGATGGGCACAATGGCACACATGCACAATCAAGCAGGGCACACTGCACACCCACAATGACTCTGGTTCATGTCCCTGATCCCACGGGAACACTCCAGCACACACACAAACACCAAGTAGTCCCACGAACAGCCTGTGCCCAAAGGGGCACCCACCCAACACATCAACAGTCACACAACCAACACATGCCCACGTGCGAACATGCAAACATGCACATACGTCAGCCACACTGACAATGCAAGAGACACCACATGACCAGTAGCTTGGCTGCAGTCCTATCATCATGGCAATGTACACGGCACGACACTGAGGTGGCTGAGTGCGGACAACACCCGAAAAGGAGCAGGTCACACTCGGACACAACTACCTGCACAAACAACCCCTGACGTCAACGACACATCTGCGGACAAACCATGCCCAAGAGTCACAACTCAACAAAGAGCACCCAAGTCTGCAACATCTCAGCACCCTGGAAGCACAGAACTGACAGGCACACCACATGAAAGGGATCAGTGGCAGACAAATCCGAGCCGCAGGAGCGAATCACCCACCGTGCAGCATACGCACATAAGTATGAGTGCACCTCGACATTGACAACATCCCGGTACAAACAGCAACACCTCCACAACAGAACACAGGACACAACTGGTGCCGCAAATGTGCACAACATGGCAAATCACATCTGGCACAGCAGGAAACTGTGACATCACAATGTACAAGTACAACCTGTAACCTGCAAATATGTTTTATTCACACATGCTGTGCTTGTGGACATTTTGTACTGTCCCATGATTGCCAGGGACGGCCACAATGTGACGTTCTCATGAGAAGAAATTGGCAATGATGGTGATCCTACGGGCCATTCCTGCCGCAGCTGCAGTGGGATGTGGGCCACCTGCCCCATCGCCCCCATCATCGTCCGGTACTTCTGGAACTGGGATCCATGGGGCATTGGTGCGTACACAGATGTTGTGCAACACACAACATGCAACGATCATCTTGCACACGATGTCCGGGCTGTTCAGGAGCTTTCCACCTGTGCCGTCCAGGCACCTGAAACGTGACTTCAACACGCCAAATGTGCGTTCAATGATGCCCCTGGTGCGTATGTGGGCCGCATTGTACTGCCTCTGGGCGGGTGTGTTCGGGTCTCGGAGGGGTGTCATCATCCAAGGGCAGAGTGCATATCCTTGATCACCTGGGACAGTGCAGAGAGAAAAGAGTCAATACTTGGTTCGGCATGATGTGATGGCAGGCCCACTGATCCAGTGACTCCTGTGCTGGCTGTGTGTGGGGTGAGTGTAAGCCAGCCGTCAGGGAGTAGCTGGTGCTGGCAACAACTCCAACAGTCATCAGGCACTCAGAAATGCAATGTTAGAACAACAAGGGAGCATGACTTGAGTCGCATAGGGTTAGTGGCCCCGGATGCACAGCGGCCGACATGGGCCTACCGCCATGGGACGCTGACCTGCGGGAGACTGGGGTAGGGTCATGAGGGCAGAGCAGGGTCTCGTATGTCTCAGAGGTGCCTTCCGCGGAGTGTCTCGGGGGAGAATGGGAGGTGTACCCCCAGGGCATGATGCAGAGGGCACATGCCAGCTGTGACCGGCAACATGGCAGATATGAATGCCACAGACTCATGTCAGACACCAAGTCCGTACCTGCCCATTGCTGATGACAACCCCCAGGCTCAGACACCAACGATGTTCCGCCAGAGGCTGACGGTCACTCACGGCGCACAGGGTTAGTGGCATCAGGTCAGTCCTTGCTACTGGTGGACCTCCTCCGTAACCGTGATCTGTGTTTCCACCGGACTGTGATGCATCTCCCTCTCAGTCCTCCCCCTGCGTACACTGGCATGGACCCTGCCATTGATTAATGATGACTCAGTTCAAGATGTGGGACATGCTGGACTGCAGTGTAGCCCAGCTGCAGCGGTGGGGTGTGTCAATGAATGGGGACCCCTGGGGGCCTGTGTCACGGAGGACAGCGATGGCCTGAGGAGGCTGCCAAGGTCGCGGGCATGGGTCTTGAAGCTAGCACCGGCACTTGGTGGGCCCTCTTTGACACACGACTGTGTCGGCAGGTGAGCAGTGCGGCCTTGGAGCGCTGGGGCGGGCAGGCCTGGTCTGGGTATCAGCGTCCTGGGGTGCAGCAGGCGCACAGGCTCGCAGGCCCCGCTGCTCATGGCGTCGGCCTCGTGGCGGACTGCGAGGCGCCGCCCTGGCAGTGACGTTGGCCTTTCTGGGAGTGAACCACGCTCTGCGCCACGGGGTTATTGTCCACACCCCTGCGCAGGCCTGGCGTACTCCGGGCCCACCCACTACGCTCACGCACACAGGGGGGGACGCAGCGAGCGACATTTTCACGATCTGACCCACGGCCTGGGGTGACATGGTTGCGTCCACTGTTCACTACTCTCCAGTCACCAGCAGTTGATGCCTGCATGGACATATCTGTGGTTTGCATACCCATGTCTGTCCAGCACATCCACGCCTCACTTGTCGTTGTGTACATTCCCATTCACGGGTCACTTGCATCCTTCGCACATGGCTGCATTCCGCATCTCCACACGTTCAGCTGTTGTGTGGCTGTGGTGCCATGATATAGCTGTATTGTGTGCAGGGGAAGCCCAGGATCCCCATGGAGTCGTGTTGTCGTGTCTGGTAGGTGGGCATGTTGATTGACATGTTGTATGTGGTTTGGTCATGTGTGCATTCCCACAATTGTGCGTTGTGTGATGGTGGCTTTGAGGTGTGTGGTGTGTTGATTTGGCACTTACCAACGAGCAGTCCAGTTCCATAGATGACATCCTGGAAGCGCTGGTTGATGATGGACTGTTGGAAGATGTAGGAATCGTGCACACTGCCTGGGTAGTTTGCGACGACATTGGTGAACATTCCCCGGTGGTCCACTATTGCCTGCACATTGATGGAATGCGTGTGCTTTCTGTTGCGGTAGTGGTGTGCAGTATCCGCAGGGGGCACAAGTGGGACATGTGTGCAGTCAATGGCCCCCAACACGTGTGGGAAGCTAGCAAAGGCGTAGAAGCCTTGCTTTGTCTCCAGCTGTTCCTGCGCAGTGTGGGGGAAGTGAAGGTACTGGGGAATGAAGCTGATGATGGCATCCAGGACTGGTGTGATGAACTTTGATAGGGCTGGCTGTGAGACTCCTCCGACTCTGGCAGTTGTTGGTTGGAAGGTACCAGAGGCCAACAGGTGCAGCACAGCCAGCAGCTTTGTCTGCGGAGGGATGTTGGTTCTCCGCTGTGTTGGGACCGTCAACCTGTGGGCGATGTGGGTCATGATGTGGATGATGGTTGTCCTTTTGAGCCTGTAGTGGGCGATGACTTCCTCTGGCGTTAGGTCTGTGAGACTGGTGCGTTTTCGGTAGGTCCGCTGTCTTACTCTGCGCTGCCTCTGTGGTGGTCCGAAGGGGGGTGCGGGTCCGGGTCCTGGGGGTGGTGGCGGTCCTGGGGGTGGTGGCGGTGGGTGTTGTGGCCCTGTTGGGGCTCCGAACTGCATGATGAGTAGCTCCATGGCATCGTTTGTTCTTCGGGTGTGGCTGTGTGCGGGGCTCTGTTGCCTACTGCAGGTAGTCGTCCGGCTTTACACCAGCAGAAGGCAGGTGTTAAATACCTGCTGCTACCGCGGCTTATCGCGTGGTTTTGACTCGCATCGCAGATCTGGCAGTTCATTGTGAAAGTGGTGTAGTGGTGTTTTCATGTGTTTTTGCACGGGAACGCCTACTCTGCATTTCATTAGGGTTAGTTGGTGGTGTCCTCCCTGGGGATAAGTTTTGGGGCAGTTATCGCGGGAATACTGGCGATGCCTGCAGTTTGCACCCGCTTGTGAATGGGGTGTTAAATCTATCTCCACTTTTGATGCGTTAAGGTGGGGATAACTCGGAGATAGGTCCTTGTGAATATGCCCCTCAGTTTTTGACTTTTCTGGACTGACCGTGGTGAGGGCAGCTTGGTGGTTTTTGTTCCTTGCCCTCCCTCCTTTGTTTTTGACATAGTCAACAAAACCCATAGGAAGGGCCCTAAGGGTATTAAGATTTTATAAATTTCTCCAAGTCCCCGTCAATCGGTAATATTGTCCGTTGCACTCATTCGTAGCAAAGAGTCTTACTATGTAAGCACCAGAATTGTGTTATAAGAAAGGTTTGAAGCCCAGAAGAACGCGTTTCTTAGCTTCATTAAAGATGCCTCTGGTGGATACTCTATCTACCTGCAGACTCCTCACTGCAGGGAGCGTCTCCACGTGCCAGACTGGATCTGGAAGAGTCAAAGCAGATCTCCTGTACCAGTAGGTGGTGATGCGATCGGAAACCGACCTCGAGGCATGCAAACAGCCCAGACTCCAAGGGCAGACATTGTGGGAACCTGGAGAAGAGCCACAGGAAGGGCAGGAACAAAACCTACAGAAACCTGACCTCTTTTTCGGGGGCATTATCCCCAAGCACTGCAAAACAATAAAATACTAGGAGCATTTTCAAACTGAGAGCAACTCCGGATCCGCCTCAGAGTGAACAGAAACAAATTGAACTGACACCAGTGCAGTGCCCCAGGGTAGCACCATATTCAGCTCAATGATAACACCCCCACGAGGCACCTATATTGAGTTAGAGCTGTGACACCACCTACTGGCAGGGGAGTGTCACTCCACAGTTGCTCCATCCAGTCGGGACATCAAATAGATCCAGGAAGTGAGGAATCCGCAGGTAAAAGTATCAATCAGAAGATGGTAGGAGCTTCTTTTTTTTCTACTTGGTCTTATAACTGCCCTTCTTTCCTGTGTAACAGGACCTTTCAAATAAACAGCTCTCAGTGGACATTCACATTACAGCGTAAACTGAGATCCAAGCCCTCAGAGTAGACTTCGACGACTCACCTTTGCTACCATCGGAAAGTCAAGTGTATAAAGTGGTCACTTACCCAATTAGAAAGCAAAAGTCTAAAAGCCTTGCGATATCAGATGAGAAAATAAAGTCCCCCTCCACAGGCACTGCCTAGTAGCTTACTACCATGGGGTAGGGAGTAAAGGCCTCATTGGTGGTCTTTTGTGGACAGGATTCAAGAAGGAATGAAGTGTATCTTGATGATAAAGAGACTACCTTGTTCTCGAATGAAACGCTGAAGAGAGATCAGATGACGCAGGACACTGTGACAGTCAAGGTCCATCATATCACGCAAGAGTGCTGCTTCAGTGCTAGTCACCTGAACTCCTGAGCACAACTGCTGATGTTGCAGCTTTGTCTGTAAATGTCACTTAGCTTGTGTACCTGCTGAGCACACAAGACCTGAACACAAATGTTCAAGCTTTTGCTGTGTTAGGCAAAATCTTCCTGTGGAAGGACAAGAGCAAGGATGATACGTGGTCTGGCAAGGCATGGAGAGCTGGACGCGTTGTGCAACGCAAAACACATCAAATTATAACTGCAGTGTAACAAAGAACATGAGTACAAGCCGGTTACAGGGACCCAGACTGAGAATCGGCCAAACAAACAGGACCACAGGTCAAGAACAACACAAGAGCAGAAATAATCCAACAAAGTCCCTGATGAGCAACACAATTTACAAGCAGGACATGTGGGTCCTAGCAATATACAGAACAAACAGAACACATGGACCACTGAACCAGCACATCACGACAAACTGACAAGTACCACACTGAGCCAGCATGACCCAGTGCAGCCCTGATGAAGACGCTTAACAAGCAGGACCCATGGAACACTGAACCACCCCATCACGACAAACTCACAATGACCACACTGAGCCAGCATGACCCAGTGCAGCCCTGATGAAAATCTTAACAAGCAGGACCCATGGATCACTGAACCAGCACATCACAACAAACTGACAATGAACACACTGAGCCAGCATGACCCTACGCATCCCTGATGAAAATCTTAACAAGCAGGACCCATGGATCACTGAACCAGCACATCACAACAAACTGGCAATGAACACACTGAGCAAGCATGACCCAAGGCAGCCCTGATGAAGACGCGTAACAAGCATGACCCATGGATCCTAACCTGGAAGGTGCAGAACATAACATTTCTCCTGAAAAAGCATATCCAATGCACTACCCTATTTCTCAGCCTATACTTCCCTCAATATATCTTCTAGCCCAACTTTCTGAGTCATCTCAACTTCTTTCTACTACTCTTTCCAATTCACTACCCTATCTCACCCTATACATCTATCGTTATATCCTCTACACCCACTCTCTCATTTATCCCAAACGCCATACCACTACTATGTTCCCCAAAATAACCCTTTCTTGACTCTCTCCTACTCTACCCCTCCTTGCATCTTCTGACACCTCCTTTACTGTACCGATCCCCCAAAACAAACCTTTCTAAACTCTTCCCTCTGACTCTTCCCCTCCAAAAACCCTTTTTACTCATCCAAAAGCCTCCTCCTACTGCTATGACCTAAAAAAGAAATCCTTCACTCTTCTATCCCTCCACTATCCTTTTCAATTAAAGTAACAGACTAACATGTTCACTTCTCTAATTCCATATTCCACTATACTAGTTCACCACTAATCCTTTATGGGCTCCAGAGTAGCGTGCTACTCGCCAACAAAGCGTTTCAACACCTCATCAGGGTTACAAGCGCTATATAAATGCAAACCTTTTTTCCTTTTTACCCCTCCCTAACCCTTCTCAATCCAAATAACAGACTAACATATCCACCACTCAAATTACTTCATATTTCACTATACTAATTTTCAACACTAATCCTTTATGGGTTCCGGAGTAGCGTGCTACTCGCCAGAAAAGCGCTTCAACACCCCATCAGGGGTAACAGGCGCTATATGAATGCAAACCTTTCTTTCCCTTCTATCCCTCCGCTATCCTTCTCACTCCAAATAACTGACTAATATCCACCACTCAAATTACTTTCATATTTCACCATACTAATTCACCACTAATCATTTATGGGTTTCCGGAGTAGCGTGCTACTCGCCAAAAAAGAGATTCAACACCCCATCAGGGGTTAGAAGCGCTATATAAATACAAACCTTCTTTCCTCTTCTATCCTTCTGCTATCCTTCCGAATCCAAATAACTGACTAACATATCCACCACTTAAAATTTACTTGCATGTTTCACTATACTAATTCAACACAAATCCTCTATGGGTCCCGGAGTAGCGTGCTACTCGCCGAAAAAGCGCTTTGACGCCTCGTCAGGGGTAGTAAGCGCTGTACAAATGCAATTACAATACAATACAATACAATTACATGAGGTCCAACAATGCAAAAGCAGATCAAGCGTGGTCCAGCACTGCCCCTGATGAAAAAAACACTTAACAAAAAGGGCATACTGATAAAAGTAGATAACAAATTATCTTAATTACAACCCATCAGTTTCTGAGAAATATTCAATTATGGATAACTTAAGTATTTCTTGTCATGAAAATTACCACAAATGTGACTGCTGGGGTCAAAACCTCAACACTCTAGAACTAACCACAGAGTTTTCTATTAAAAAAAGCTTATGAAATTGATGTGTACATTGTGGTTTTCCAGGCAAATCTGCTATCTAATCTGAATTTCTTTTCATCTCCCTTCCAATTCTATCTGATATGTAAAAGGAGTCACCCTTTTTAGAATCTTAAAGGGTCCCTGCCATTGACTCATCATGTTATTATCAGTGGTGGAAAGGAGTAACAACAGTACACCCAATCCCCTGGCTGGAATTCTCTTATATTGACCTTTCTTTCATAAACTAGTTTTCGTTCTTATTAACTCCTCTCTAAGTTGTTCTGCACAATTTGTCATAATTTTCCCAACTGTGCTCTTAATTGATTAACACATTTTAACAAGGGTTTCCCAGTATGTGGCTGATTCTCCCATACCTCTCTAGCTATGTCTTTTTTTTTTTACCAAAACTTTTTATCACGTTTTTCGAAACTAAAACTTGTTGCAACCATCTTGGTAGTGTACACGGGAACAAGACATCACAAATATACACTACAGTGTTATTGTGCACGTCTGCGCTGCTTGTTGTTTCCTGGTGCATTGTCTTTACAACTTAGGGGCCAATTACGATGTAATTCAGAAACTGTTCCGAATGAATCGGTCTCGGAATCGTTTCCAAAATAATCGGGTTTTGCGAGTCTGAATGACCAATTACGATGCTTTCCAACATCGTTCAGTCAGACTTGCATTGACTTCAATAGGAGCCTGTGTTCCGAACGAGAAGCCAGGCTCCCATTGAAAAAAGGAGTGGTTGGGGAAAACCTTGCACCCTGTGGCGGGAACCCCATGGTGCCTGCTACATTGTGCATGGTTGGGAAGAGGGGTCCCTTGAGTACCCCTAAGGGCCGCAACCGGACGAATCCGGGAGAAGGGGGGCCCGCTACGGGCCCTCAAAGACAGATTTAGACAGTTGTTTTGTGTAGCACAGACTGAATCAGTACAGCTGTCCGAATTGGTCATCGTAATCGCTTTTTCGGAAACCGTGTGCATAGAGCTGTACGATTCAGCTCCGAAAGACTCGGGCTGTTTGAATGCCTTTCAGAACTGATTCGGACAGCCCGAACGGTTTCAGGGCATCGTAATTGGTCGTTTGTAAATGTGTATGATTCCGTCGAAAACAAGGGTTCCGAATCGGATTCTGCAATACCGAATCCGATTCGGAGCCTTTCCGAACAACATCGTAATCGGCCCCTTAATATTCATTTTTCACACTTTCCTCTGTGGACTCCCAGGGAGTCCCATCATCTTGTTGCTCCATAATCGTATTTACCATCCCACCCCAATCCACTAGTTCCTCTTCCACCTTATCATCTCCCTCAAGCCATGCCTAAATAAGGTTCTGGGTTTCTGTCTAAAAAAACAAGTTCAAATGGAGAGAATCTGGAATATTTTTTGTTCCTGACACTGTATTGTAAACAAAGCTATGGGGATCATTTTGTCCCATGCTCTTTTATATAGACCTGATAACATTTTTAGGGTGAGTTTAAGGGTTAAATTATACTGCTCCACCAGGCCATCGGTTTGAGGATAATGGGCTGAAGTCATATCTGTTTAACACCTAGTTTGGCACATATTTGAGCCAACATATGGAACATGATTTCAGTGCCCTGATCTGTGAGAATTTCTTGGGGAAATCCGAACCTCAAAAATATGTGTAGTGTAGTTTTAGCAATCTGTACTGTGTTTAGTACACCTCGCTATGGTACAACGCATGGTGGTCTGCTGCACTTTGCCCATTCCCCGCCCAACAGACCACGCCTTCAACCTCGACATCATCTTTACAGTAAGTTGTCTATGAAAAAACAGGTCAACGCAGTCTCATCCACCTGCTTCCAAACTCTACGCATGCTCCGTAAGATCTTCAGGTGGCACCCAGTCAACACCAGAAGGACCATCATGCAGGCCCTCGTCACCAGCAGGCTGAACTACAGGAACACACTCTACATAAAAATCACCACATGCCTCCTGAAGAGACTACAGACAATACAAAATTCAGCTGCAAGACTCATCCTCATTCTCCCCAGACGGACCCACATCACACCACACCTCAAGAAGCTACACAGGCTCCCGATCCAGAAGAGATGCCAGTTCAAAATGTTTACCCGCGCATACAAAGCCCTGCACAACAAAGGACCAGCATACATCAATAAACACATGACCTTCCACAAACCAACCAGGCGCCTATGATACGCATCCCTCTTCCTCGCAGACACCCCCCGATTCCGCCAAAGCAACAGCAGATGATGCTCCTTCTCCCCTGACGGCCAAAGCTTGGAACGACCTTCCTCTGCACCTCAGGAAAGCCTCATAGCTCCAGCATGTCAGTAAAGGACTCAAGACCTGGGTGTTCGAATGAACAGATTTCCAGCAGTTAGCAACTCCAGCACCTCGAGACCCTCACGGGTGATTTGCTGCGCTTTATAAGTCCCTGATTGATTGATTGATTGATTGATTTGGTTGTCTCAAAGGGATGGTCTCTGGATATCTGGTAGCATAGTCAACCATGACTAATACGAATTGGTGTCTTTTTTTATGGTAAAAGGGATCCTATTAAATCTGTTCCTACCCCTGCAAATGGTTCATCTAATATGGGAATTGTACACAAATGGGCCTGCAGGGGTGTATCTACTATTGTTCTGGCAAACTTCACATTTTTGAAAATACCGTTGTATATGGGCAAAGATCCCTAACCAAAACAAATTCTGAAGGATGTTGTGTTCTATTTTCCCTCTCCCACTATACTACTTTTGACTATTAACAAATGAGTAGCCCCTGCCGTTTGTGAATAGCCCCCATTTCCTTCAATTTAATGCAAACATGTAAGTTACACTTTTGAGTAAATTTGCACTTGGATTTTGTGAATAGCCAAAAGTAGTGAACTTACTCTAAAGTGTGAATGAGCCTGGTTTAATGATAAGCTGTGTGGACCCGGCCAGCTATCTTTAGTCTAATCATTTCCCCGATGGGCAGCCAACCCAGGCTATCTCAGGGTGATGAGACATGATCACATTGTTTTTGCCCCATCACTGTTCTCACCGCCATGTTTTGGAGGTGCTGTAACTTTCCTAAGGCGCTGCTGCCCAGGCCCATATAAATGGCGCTCTTTCCTAAGACCACGTAGTTAACAAAACCTATATACTCATTTTGTGAGTGTTCTTTAACATGATAGGGTACTCAGAAAGGTGTTCTCAATGCTATTAATTGTGATCTGCTAATGCATTTCTGGTTCCTGGTTTAAGGAGCACAAGGACGTTGCAGTCTTGGAATCCTGAAGTTATGTTGGAATTGTGTGTGTATGGATTGGCATAAGTGAGAGTGTGGCATCATGGGGTTGCAGTCAGTACCTGGATGGAGATGCATTAAACTAGCTGGAAGTGGTGCCTACAGTTTTTGAGAAGCAAGAGGTTGTTCCATTATTGGAAGCTCTTCAGCAGGTCAGTACTGAGGTGCCCTGGCAAGCATTTGTAAGACCCAAGAACCTCAGCTGCCAAAGTCTGGGTGCCAGTCTTTTGACGCTTTAACATTGTGTTCTTGTCAGGTTGCAACATGGGCATGGCATAGGTGCAGGAGGTACTACTGAGGTGCGCCACATTGCCAGACTTGTTTTGTGCTCTCCGTATTTCAGAATTCAGGGTCTTTTCCGGTGTTTATTTCTAATTCCATTTTCCAATAGCGAAGGATGATGCTCGACTGAGACTATGCAATATGGTTAGTGAACAGTCAGGTTCATTAATGCTTCCTAGCATCGCTGTCAGTCAGTCATTCAAATGATATAGTGCTAACGGTGTACAATGGCATCCAAGCGCTATGTTAGTAAGTGCCTTTTTGAAAGAGAGGAAAGCTTAAATCTTTACCGGTCTTTCGGCAGAGCTTCTAGATAGAACACACCAGGACAGGAAGGCTCTGACCCCAGACCTCTCCACACCACTCACAGTGGTACTAACAGCCTTTTCTCTAATGCTGTCTCGATACTAAATGCATTTTAATTTATTGTTACTTATTTCTTATAACTCGCCCCTTCGGTACAGTGTGCATTAGAACTGGTTATTATAAAAAGGATCCAAGAAAACAGTCTTCACGGCAGTAGGTAATATAACAGCCCCTGCCCTGGCGTAGGTTTCCCAGGACTTTCCGTAGGCCAGTGCTTAATTTGTAAAATGTAAAGTGCCAGGGCTCTGACCAGGAGGCCACTGCAGCTTGCACCACCCATCGCCCCTGTCATCGCTACCAAAACAACTACTAACCATCTCTCTTGCATGTAAATGCAACAGTTCAGAATATTCCAGGTCCTCAAAGCTCCAGGAATGGCTGGGGAGGCAGGTATTAGTAATTTTTTAATGTATATTGTTTTCCTAAACAACTGTTATACTGCTCATCTCTAAATTACATGAGCAGCGCCACCTTGTGGCAGACTGCCCTATGTGTGGTGTTGGC
This sequence comes from Calotriton arnoldi, assembly GCA_963921515.1. Classification (NCBI taxonomy): domain Eukaryota; kingdom Metazoa; phylum Chordata; class Amphibia; order Caudata; family Salamandridae; genus Calotriton; species Calotriton arnoldi. The sequence goes on from CAWUFW010003376.1 coordinate 548,957, forward strand.
AATTAAGTGCCGGTGCTCCGCACCGGAAAGCTCCGGCTCAAATTAAGCACTGCCGTAGGCATGTCGTGATACCCTATTGAAGCTGGTGTCTAGCCCTTGACTCATACTCCACCGACGTGCAGAACATAGGCTACGATGAATGATGGATGCACAGATCGAAGCGCACTTGGATTCCTGTAGCAACTGGAGAGAGACAAATACTGATTACGCATTACAGTAAAAATCTAGCATCTTTGTTAAACAGAAGGATCCTTGAAGGCTGAACGAAGCACAACATGTGCCTCAGTGGAACTAAATGATTGGTCAAATCTACGGCGCACGACCTCCAAACTTGTCCAAAGATCCCTGACAGGTTTGGTTTTATCATATTTTTCACCTGGCTCATAGAACACATAAGTACTCAATAAAATTGTACATGGAGATCTTCTAGAACCAAACACGACAACAGACCACCCAGGCCCTGGTCATCGAGAACTCCCAAAGATTAAAGAAGAGCTAGTGGACCGCACACGTGATGGAAGTGTCCTGCGCAATCATGACATAACATGATGTATAGGAAGAAGTAAAGTAATGAACAGCCGAGACTCAGTGGCGACTCGCAGAGGGAGTGCTGTGGGGCGGTGGGGCAGGGCGGGGGCGGGGCAGCGTGGGGGGTAGTGGAGTCGGACATAGGACGTCAAGGAGTAAAGTATGTAAGTAAATAAATAAAAACTATTTACCTTGCGCTCGCTGCATCGCCGAGTTGGTGATGCAGCGAGCGCAAGGTACATAGTTTTATTTATTTATTTACTTACTTTACTCCTTGACGTCGTATGTCCGACTCCACTACCCCCCCACCCTGCCCACCCCGCCCCACTGCCCCACAGCACTCCCTCTGCGAGCCGCCACTGCTGAGTCCTTTATTTATGCCAGTGCAGTGTCCCACAGCCACTGTAATTTTATGAAAATGAGGTGGGCACATGATCAGGAGCCAAGGGTCTGCAAGTGGTCAACGAGGGGATTTTGCTGCAGAAGAAGCAGCGCTCACTGGGGTTCCAAGAGAGGTCTACGCTATCGGTAATGGCCACCCGGGATCCAACACAAAGGCTGGCACCAGAGTCAGGGTTGACCCAAAGTGATGCTGATGCGGAGGCTGAAAATCAGCAAACAGATTAACCAGACTGACCAGAAGTCTGTGAGACTCTGAAGCCTTAGATGTGTTGGAGTAACTAACTTTCATAAAATGCAGCAACATCACTTTCCATCGTCTAAGAATATATTTAAGAAATGAGATTGTGCTTCTTTCTCTAATGGAAAACGTAGGACTAAATGCTTGATTTAAAGATGGATGGAAAAAGCAAATCTACCAAAAAGAAGTTGTGTTTACCATACTGTTGGGAGTAGGACAGTAAGAGGTTAGCATTCTGCCAGCGCCAACTTTTCCGGCTCAGCCATTTCTTTCCCAAAGGTGCAGACATAATTTCACCAAAGATGGAGAATGTGTGGTCTGTAACCGTGTTTGACAAACTTACCTCCATAAAAATTTGCCAAAGAAAGGGTGATTACACGTTCACTGAATGGTGACTATAATGTCCCTATCATACTGGGAAACTTACCAAATTGTGTAGGTGCTAGATATATGGTCCCATGGTACCACCACTTTGGGGCTACATTTCCAGTGTTCGCCCATACTTGTGGAAATTCCAGCAAGCCACCAGAGATTGTCATTGGCAGCTTTCCACCCAAGTGGTCTCGTCCAATAGCCCATTCAAGTTCTGTGGAGGACATTTTACCTCCCTAGATAGGAAAATAATGTGTTTCCCTCTGCCGCCTTAGTGGAAGAAAACCTCAAACACAGGCTCCCAGCCTTAGAAAAACTGGAGCACCTCATGGAACTGATCACAGATTGGGACCTCTCCAGGACCTCATGGAACTGAGCACAGGTTGGGACCTCTCCAGGACCTCATGAACCTGATCACAGATTGGGAGCTCTCCAGCACCTCATGAAACCGAGCACAGGTTAAGACCTCTCCAGGACCTCATGAAACCGAGCACAAGTTGGGACCTCTCCAGGACCCCAAGGAACTGAGCGCAGGTTGGACCTCTCCAGGACCCCATGGAACTGAGCACAGGTTGGGACCTCTCCAGGACCTCATGAAACCGAGCACAGGTTGGGACCTCTCCAGGACCCCAAGGAACTGAGTGGAGGTTGGAACCTCTCCAGGACCCCATGGAACTGAGCACAGGTTGGGACCTCTCCAGGACCCTATGGATCTGAGCACAGGTTGGGACCTCTCCAGGACCGCATGAAACCGAGCACGGGTTGGGACCTCTCCAGTACCTTATGAAACTGAGCACAGGTTGGGACCTCTCAAGGACCTCATAAAACCGAGCACAGGTTGGGACCTCTCCAGGACCCCGTGAACCTGAGCACAGGTTGGGACCTCTCCAGGACCTCATGAAACCGAGCACAGGTTGGGACCTCTCCAGGACCTTATAAAACTGAGGGCAGGTTGGGACCTCTCCAGGACCCCGTGAAACTGAGCACAGGTTGGGACCTCTCCAGGACCTTGTGAACCTGGGCACAGGTTGGGACCTCTCCAGGACTCCATGAACCTGAGCGCAGGTTGGAACCTCTCCAGGACCCCATGAACCTGAGCACAGGTTGGGACCCCTCCAGTACCCCATGGAAATGAGCGCAGGTTGGGACCTCTCCAGGACCCCATGGAACTGAGCGCAGGTTGGGACCTCTCCAGGACCCCATTGAACTGAGCGCAGGTCGGGACCTCTCCAGGACCACATGGAACTGAGCACAGCTTGGCACCTCTCTCCAGGACCAATCGAACTGAGCACAGGTTGGGACCTCTCCAGGACCCCATGGAACTGAGCACAGGTTGGCACCTCTCCAGGACCACATGAAACCGAGCACAGGTTGGCATCTCTCCAGGACCCTATGGAACTGAGCACAGGTTGGCACCTCTCCAGGTCCCCATGGAACTGAGCACAGGTTGGGACCTCTCCAGGACCTTATGAAACTGAGCACAGGTTGGCACCTCTCCAGGACCCCATGAAACTGAGCACAGGGTGGGATCCCTCCAGGATCCCATGAAACTGAGCACAGGTTGGGACCTCTCCAGGACCTCATGAAACCAAGCACAGGTTGGCACCTCTCCAGGACCCCATGAAACTGAGCACAAGTTGGGACCCCTCAAGGACCCCATGAAACTGAGCACAGGTTGGGACCTCTCCAGGACCTCATGAAACCAAGCACAGGTTGGCACCTCTCCAGGACCCCATGAAACTGGGCACAGGTTGGGATCTCTCCGGGTCTGCGTGGCTGACATGCATGTTGGGTACAGGCAGGGGCAGCCTGTCAAGTGAAGGGGCCATGCCACCCAGGGCCACAGCGAGAATTGAATCTGGACAGAGACTGTGCTGCCGGTGCCAGTGGGGCACCCGCCATGGCACGAGGATTGTGCTCTCCACCCTTTCGAAGCAAGCCCTCCCTGCTCTGCGGTCTCTCCTCCCCCTCTCTTCTTTCCTTGAACAAAACATAAGTGCGTGTTCTGACTTAACGATGCACATTTTATGAACACTGCCCTAGCTAACAGTTTTTTTTCGCTCCTGCATCCTGTTTAATACGTATGTTATTCAGCAAGCTTTTATAAAAATGTTTTTTTCATCGCCATCTGTTGCCTCTAAAGAAGTAACCTTTGAAAACAATTTTTAATTAATAGTGTTATGCAGCCAGTGTATTCTTTTAATATGGCGCTCAGCTTCTGTGGTCTTTTTTTAACCATGTATTTAGTAATAAATAATTATTATGCTCCAAGTCTAGGCAAAAAGATGCTGGAGTTAGAAAACACACAGCTCTAATCAGATTCCACCCTCTCCTGCTGATATTTAACAACAGTGTTGGTTCACTTACGTTGTTGTGAAGCTTTTGAATTCATGGCTGAAAGGATTGGTTCTGTGTTGAGCCAAACCGCAACATCTCGTCCACAAAGTCCTCCAAGGAGTAGTGCAAAGTGCAGTAGACATGGGTCTTTGCACCCTTCTGAAGTGCAAACTGTTGGAAAAGAGGTTGCTTAGTTCTGAGACCACTTAAATGTTGATGTGACCCCCCAAAGGGGTGTGGGAAGATGTGTGCTGGGTTGGTCCGTACAACCCTCTCCGTACTTGCGCATTTGCTTTGAGGTTTTTGCAATGCGCTGCTTGCAGCCGATAGCTCCCTCGAAGCACTTTGCAGGGAAGTTTTGGGCAGATAGAGTGAGTCTAGATAAATGGTCTGGGTACCAGGCAGAGGGTGTGACTCCCGCAGTCGGGTACAGGTCCCTGAATCTGGAGATGTCCTTCCTGAGGATTGTACTACTGAATATCGACACCAACAATATCGTGGAATACTAATTTCCAGAACAGAATATTGAGGGACCAAATACGGAAAGTTAAGTGCATATAGGGAAGTATATATTGACTACTCCTAACTCCACAACTACGTACCTTAAAGACACATGCACTGCATAGGTACACATATGTGGAGTTAGGTATAGAAAATCTAGACTTACCTGGCAATATTTATTTTCCAGATTCTGTCCTTGATATTCTGTTCCATCGATATTGTTGATTCGATATTTGAGGGCAGACCTTCCAGAGTCTTCTGTCAGACCTTCTGGGCCTTAGGGGTCAGACGATAAAGCCTGGTGGCGATGGGATTCTTAGAGCATACTGCTCCAGCCAATAGGGTGGCGAATAACAAACTGAGAGTGACTGGTGAGCCTTCATGTCATAGGCTGATCAGAAGAGACAGACCTGCAGGCGCATGCTACCTAGTCTAGAATGAGTGGAGAAGGTGCTCCAGAGTCAGGAGCTAAGAAAGGGAAGCGAACAGCTATTACAGTTTGTAACTCGTGTTGTGAGGATGACAAGTGGATGGCTGACGTCAGGTGGCTGGTGAACCTTAGAGAGTGCTTTTTGATAGTAGCTTGTGAGTGAGGCACAGTGAATCCAGTGCAGAATTTCAAGTGATGTTATAGCAGAGTTATGGATCAAAGATTAGTCAGTCATATAACTGCTTTGAGTGGAGTTTAGCACGCACCTCTTTAGGCACTCACGCTACATCAAATTCAAGCCATCGATGTACACCAACATGAAAGCCATTACCCTGACTGTTTCCTGTATAGAACACCATCCCTCTACCACAGCATTGATCTCGACAACCCTACGCTGGCACTCATAGTTTTAGGAGAATCGGGTAAATGTTAGGGGCTTGGTAACCATTAGGCTAAGGGGTATGGTTAGGTGCAGTTTTAGCTCTAAGGATAATGCTAGGTTTAGCATTAGGTTATGGTTAGAGACAGGATAAACTAAGGATTATGTTTACGCCTATGGTTTAGCATTAAATCTGGCATTAGATTTCAAGTTGGATTAAGAGTTATTGTTAGACTTACAGTAGACTTAGGGCCCGATTCCGATCTCGTTTGGAAAGCATACCGAACGACTCGGGTCCGGAATGCTTTCCGTACGACTCGATTCGGGGGAGTCCGATCGAACGAGTACGATGCATTTGAATGCATCCGGATACGATTTGGTCGGACTCCCATTGACTTCAATGGGAGCCTGTGTACCGAACGCGTACACAGGCTCGCATTTACAAAAGGGGTGGTTGGGTATAATCGTGCACCCTGTGGCGGGCACCCCTTGGTGCCTGCCACACTGTGCATGGTTGGGAAGAGGGGACCCATGGGTACCCCCACAAGCCCGATTTGAAGGCCCCCGGGCGAAAGGGGCCCTGCTACAGGCCCCCAAAGACCGATTCCGGCAGCCTTTTCGATCTGGGCAAACCGAATCGGAAAGGCTGTCCGAATCGTTCATCGTACTTGCTCGCTTGGAAAACCTACTCCCTAGAGCTGTACAAATCGGCTCCGGAAGGCTCTATTTCTCCGAATGACTTCCGGAACTGATTCGGTCAGCGCTAAGGTTTTCCAGGCATCGCACTTGGTAATTTGGAGCTGTGAACGATTCAGTCGGAAACAAGGGCTCTGGATCGGTTTAGGCAATTCCAAATCCGATTCGGAGCCCTTCCGACCGAGATTGGAATCGGGCCCTTTGTGTTAAAGATAGGGTAAAGTCTATGGCTAGGGTTATGGGTATTGTAAAACCTAGGGCTAGATTTAGGGCTAGGGTTTGGATCAGGTTAGGGTTAGAGATTGCGTAAACTAACGCTTATGTTTAGGCCTATGGTTTAGGCTTAGGTTTAGCATTAGACTTATGGTTATATGAAGTGGTTACCTTAAGAGTAGTCTCAGAGCTGGTGGTAGGGTAAAGTCTAGGAGTAGGGTATAGTAAAGCCTAAGGTTAGGATTAGATTCAGGGACAAGCTAAGGCTAGCTTAATTGGCTGAGGCATAGGTGGAGTGTGGGTATAAGTGATAGATTTAGCAACGGAGTAAGAGTTACTGCACCTTCAAATCTGTTTCAGGGGGAGCTGTGGCCTAACATTTACAGCTCTTTGTCAAAGATTGTCAACTATTACACCTGATTTAGATGGAGTTTCTCTAGCCTAGAAATAGATTTTTTTTTGCAGATTTATATAGCGCGAACTCGACCCGAAGGTATTGGAGTGCTTTACATGAGCACCAGTTACGTTACACAAGGACACAGTCATTCTTTTTTGGTAGGCACGGGGAGATTAAGTGATTTGCCCAAAATCACAGGATGTTGAGCCGACGCTGAGGCTCGAACCTGGTTCCCCAGCTCCAAAGTCAGTAGCTCTATCCGTAAGGCTACATCCTCTTCCCCTTTGGTATCGCTGGCCGACTACCAGCGTCTGGTGATGGACGGTGTTGGTGGCACTGCTCTCCTTCTGTTAGATCTCTTCAGTGTATTTAATACCATCACTGTGGCAACCTTCTCACTTATCCTCATGGTTTTACTCAGAGCTCTCCATTATTCGATTTCCCTATACGGCCATTGGAAAACCTGGGTTCCTCATTTAAACTAAATTTTCCTTAACAACACACATGACCCAGTTTCTCCTGAAATTAGATGACAATCTGGAAATGTTGTCCAGGGGCTTTGTATATGAAAAGGATTCAATCCCTGTTGATTAACGTTATGCCCCACTTAGCCAGGCAATTATTAATACTGTCACTGGCTTCCTGTTCTCCTGTTCTTTACTCATTAATACTGTCACTGGCTGCCTGTTCTCCTGTTCTTTGCTCATTAATACCGTCACTGGCTGCCTGTTCTCCTGTTCTTTGCTCATTAATACCATCACTGGCTGCCTGTTCTCCTGTTCTTTGCTCATTAATTCTTTTACTGGCTGCCTGTTCTCCTGTTCTTTGCTCATTAATACCGTCACTGGCTGCCTGTTCTCCTGTTCTTTGCTCATTAATACCGTCACTGGCTGCCTGTTCTCCTGCTCATTAATACCGTCACTGGCTGCCCGATCTCCTGTTCTTTGCTCATTAATACTGTCACTGGCTGCCCGTTCTCCTGTTCTTTGCTCATTAATACTGTCACTGGCTGCCCGTTCTCCTGTTCTTTGCTCATTAATAATGTCACTGGCTGCCCGTTCTCCTGTTCTTTGCTCATTAATACTGTCACTGGCTGCCCGTTCTCTTGTTCTTTGCTCATTAATACTGTCACTGGCAGCCCGTTCCTGTTCTTTGCTCATTAATACTGTCACTGGCTGCCTGTTCTCCTGTTCTTTGTTAATTAATACTGTCACTGGCTGCCCGTTCTTTGCTCATTAATACCATCACTGGCTGCCTGTTCTCCTGTTCTTTGCTCATTAATTCTTTTACTGGCTGCCTGTTCTCCTGTTCTTTGCTCATTAATACCGTCACTGGCTGCCTGTTCTCCTGTTCTTTGCTAATTAATACCATCACTGGCTGCCTGTTCTCCTGTTCTTTGCTCATTAATACCGTCGCTGGCTGCCCGTTCTCCTGTTCTTTGCTCATTAATACCGTCACTGGCTGCCCGTTCTCCTGTTCTTTGCTCATTAATACTGTCACTGGCTGCCCGTTCTCCTGTTCTTTGCTCATTAATACTGTCACTGGCTGCCCGTTCTCCTGTTCTTTGCTCATTAATACTGTCACTGGCTGCCTGTTCTCCTGTTCTTTGTTAATTAATACTGTCACTGGCTGTCTGTTCTCCTGTTCTTTGCTCATTAATTCTTTTACTGGCTGCCTGTTCTCCTGTTCTTTGCTCATTAATACTGTCACTGGCTGCCTGTTCTCCTGTTCTTTGCTCATTAATACCGTCACTGGCTGCCCGTTCTCCTGTTCTTTGCTCATTAATACTGTCACTGGCTGCCCGTTCTCCTGTTCTTTGCTCATTAATACTGTCACTGGCTGCCCGTTCTCCTGTTCTTTGCTCATTAATACTGTCACTGGCTGCCCGTTCTCTTGTTCTTTGCTCATTAATACTGTCACTGGCTGCCCGTTCTCCTGTTCTTTGCTCATTAATACTGTCACTGGCTGCCCGTTCTCCTGTTCTTTGCTCATTAATACTGTCACTGGCTGCCAGTTCTCCTGTTCTTTGCTCATTAATACTGTCACTGGCTGCCTGTTCTCCTGTTCTTTGCTCATTAATACTGTCACTGGCTGCCTGTTCTCCTGTTCTTTGTTAATTAATTCTGTCACTGGCTGCCCGTTCTCTTGTTCTTTGCTCATTAATACTGTCACTGGCTGCCCGTTCTCCTGTTCTTTGCTCATTAATACTGTCACTGGCTGCCCGTTCTCTTGTTCTTTGCTCATTAATGCTGTCACTGGCTGCCCGTTCTCCTGTTCTTTGCTCATTAATACTGTCACTGGCTGCCCGTTCTCCTGTTCTTTGCTCATTAATACTGTCACTGGCTGCCCGTTCTCCTGTTCTTTGCTCATTAATACTGTCACTGGCTGCCCGTTCTCTTGTTCTTTGCTCATTAATACCGACACTGGCTGCCCGTTCTCCTGTTCTTTGCTCATTAATACCGTCACTGGCTGCCTGTTCTCCTGTTCTTTGCTCATTAATACTGCCACTGGCTGCCTGTTCTCCTGTTCTTTGTTAATTAATTCTGTCACTGGCTGCCCGTTCTCCTGTTCTTTGCTCATTAATACTGTCACTGGCTGCCCGTTCTCCTGTTCTTTGCTCATTAATACTGTCACTGGCTGTCTGTTCTCCTGTTCTTTGCTCATTAATACCGTCACTGGCTGCCTGTTCTCCTGTTCTTTGCTCATTAATTCTTTTACTGGCTGCCTGTTCTCCTGGCTTTGCTCATTAATACCGTCACTGGCTGCCTGTTCTCCTGTTTTTTGCTCATTAATACCGTCACTAGCTGCCCGTTCTCCTGTTCTTTGCTCATTAATACTGTCACTGGCTGCCCGTTCTCTTGTTCTTTGCTCATTAATACTGTCACTGGCTGCCCATTCTCCTGTTCTTTGCTCATTAATACTGTCACTGGCTGCCCGTTCTCCTGTTCTTTGCTCATTAACTGTTCTTTGCTCATTAACACTGTCACTGGCTGCCCGTTCTCCTGTTCTTCACTCATTAATACTGTCACTGGCTGCCCGTTCTCCTGTTCTTTGCTCATTAATACTGTCACTGGCTGCCCATTCGCTTGTTCTTTGCTCATTAATACTGTCACAGGCTGACCGTTCTCCTGTTCTTTGCTCATTAATACTGTCACTGGTGCCCGTACTCCTGTTCTGTGCTCATTAATACTGTCACTGGCTGCGCGTTCTCCTGTTCTTAGCTCATTAATACTGTCACTGGCTGCCCGTTCTCCTGTTCTTAGCTCATTAATACTGTCACTGGCTGCCCGTTCTCCTGTTCTTCGCTCATTAATTCTTTCACTGACTGTCTGTCCTACGTTTTTTCCCTTTTATTAGCGGTCTGTCTTTAGTCATTGGCACCATCAGTGGCTGCCTGTTGTTCGACGATCCTGCCTTCGCTTGGATGTGGTCCTTACAGCTCTAGCTGCCTGTCTTTAGACATCCCCACCTTTACTTGTTCACTGCCTTTAGGCGCTCCTGCCTTTACTGACTGCCTGGGTCTAGACGCCCCGCCTTCGCTGGCGGCCAGTCCTTAGACACGCCCAGCAGGAGTGACATAAAGCCAATTCTTGCTTGGGGCGCTTTATCTGAACCGGATCATTCTAAATCTAAAGCTTGCATGTCGATAGACCCGATTCATCCGGGAGACTCACGATTTTTGAAGCAAAACTTGTCTTTCTTTTGTCTGTCTCCCTCTTGAAATTGTCTCTCCTTCAATAGAAGTCAATGGGAGAAATGCATTCTCCCGATTATTATTATTTTTTTTTATTTCCCCCTTTCCTCTCCTCTAATGTTGGCTTGTATGTTAAAACTACAAACCAACAGGTACATGGTACAGCCTCAGGTATGTACAGCACAGTGTACCTGTACTGCTAATCACATCTAGCAAATTCAAAGAAAGAGAAAATGGAAAGGAAGAAATGTATTTGTATTTCAAATACCACATTTCTAAAAATAGCCAGCTAGTTTATGAAAGCAATGCCGCATTCTCAGAATGACAATCAATGACTCCCCTGTGTTTCTGTTGGTGAATGCTGTCCTGTGCAGAATGTGTCACCACACTCCTGCTGCGTTATTGCACTTGCAAAGCCAGACAGCGCGGTAGCAGTCCCCGCTGGGTTCTGTGTAAAGCATGTATGTCATTGGCTGTAAACTGCCCCTGGCAGCCATTTTGTTTACAGTAAACACCAGGACCTCTCCATAATGGTCAGTAAATGTCACATGCGCTTGATGTGTTTGGAAAATATCCTCTCTCTGATTGGAAAAAGCAACCCAACTATATTTCCGGATCGAGCATCACTCATGCCTTATAATTCTCACCACTTTTTTGAGGTAGAGATGAGAACAGGGTTAAGTCATAGACGGCAAATCAGAGCGAACAATGCCAATTCCAATTAGAATTTTGCAAGCCCTGTTTTATTATTAGTCATTCCTCGATACAGTTTAATGAATGAATAATATTTGTATTGTTCACCTTACAAAGAAGCCAAATAGAATAATAAAGAGATAAAAATAGCACACAAACGTGGTGCCAATGCCGAGAAATAAAAAAAAAAGTGCCTGCCTCTTAGCAGCGTTCCATTCCTCCTCCAAACATTGCATAAAACCAACCAGTGTTATAATTGCTTCGAGTTGTAGCCAATAAAAGCGTAAGAACTGGACCTTTAAGGGACATAACATGACAAAGTCTTCAGGTAAACAAAACACTGTAGCAAGGCTTCTGCCTCGAGGCATTCTAAAGTGCATGTAATGACACCGAACTAGTGGTGACAAAAAAATGTCACAAGTGCAGCGACAGAATTGAAATGCCCACTTACACCTCAGGGCAACGACGAAAACAGTGGGGCAAGTCTGCACACTTCTAGTCCTTCCTCTAGGCTTGTTATACGGACAGAGTATGACAAAAAGGCCATTAAATCATATAATATCGGTAATTGTACATGCATTCATTTATAAATGCACGAAAGGGGGGTTTGTTGTAAAACAAATGAAGCCACACGTGTCTGTAAAAAACCTCTCCCGATTCTCGCATGAGCCCACGCAGATATATTTATAAAGTAGTCACAAACTAAGATTAGTACACACATTGTAAACAAACTGTCTCTCTTTCACGCACACCTCCCCAGTAAGCACCATATGAATGCAATTACAAGAGAATGCAATACACAGTATTTATAATGTACTCACTAGTTAAGATTTGTCCAGACTTTGTAAACAAACTGTTTCTTTCTCTCTCTCACACACACACAAATACACACACACGTACTATAATGCAGTCACTAGCTAAAATTAGTACGCATTTTGTGAACAAACTGTCTCACACACATATATAATGTGGCCACTGCAGCTAAGATTAGTACACAATTAACTGTTTCTCCCACACACATGCAAACATTTATAATGTATTCACTGTAGCTAAGATTAGTACACACTTAACTTTCTCTCGCACACAGCACATATTTATAATGTATTCACTGTAGCTAAGATTAGTACACACTTAACTTTCTCTCGCACACAGCACATATTTATAATATATTCACTGTAGCTAAGATTAGTACACACTTAACTTTCTCTCGCACACAGCACACATTTATAATGTATTCACTGTAGCTAAGATTAGTACACACTTAACTTTCTCTCGCACACAGCACACATTTATAATGTATTCACTGTAGCTAAGATTAGTACACACTTAACTTTCTCTCGCACACATGAAAACATTTATAATGTATTCACTGTAGCTAAGATTAGTACACACTTAACTTTCTCTCGCACACAGCACACATATATAATGTATTCACTGTAGCTAAGATTAGTACACACTTAACTTTCTCTCGCACACAGCACACATTTATAATGTATTCACTGTAGCTAAGATTAGTACACACTTAACTTTCTCTCGCACACAGCACATATTTATAATGTATTCACTGTAGCTAAGATTAGTACACACTTAACTTTCTCTCGTACACAGCACACATTTATAATGTATTCACTGTAGCTAAGATTAGTACACACTTAACTTTCTCTGCACACAGCACACATATATAATGTATTCACTGTAGCTACGATTAGTACACACTTAACTTTCTCTCGCACACAGCACACATTTATAATGTATTCACTGTAGCTAAGATTAGTACACACTTAACTTTCTCTCGCACACAGCACACATTTATAATGTATTCACTGTAGCTAAGATTAGTACACACTTAACTTTCTCTCGCACACAGCACATATTTATAATGTATTCACTGTAGCTAAGATTAGTACACACTTAACTTTCTCTCGCACACAGCACACATTTATAATGTATTCACTGTAGCTAAGATTAGTACACACTTAACTTTCTCTCGCACACAGCACACATATATAATGTATTCACTGTAGCTAAGATTAGTACACACTTAACTTTCTCTCGCACACAGCACACATTTATAATGTATTCATTGTAGCTAAGATTAGTACACACTTAACTTTCTCTCACACACAGCACATATTTATAATGTATTCAATGTAGCTAAGATTAGTACACACTTAACTTTTTCTCACACACAGCACGCATATATAATGTATTCACTGTAGCTAAGATTAGTACACACTTAACTTTCTCTCGCACACAGCACATATTTATAATGTATTCACTGTAGCTAAGATTAGTACACACTTAACTTTCTCTCGCACACAGCACATATTTATAATGTATTCACTGTAGCTAAGATTAGTACACACTTAACTTTCTCTCGCACACAGCACATATTTATAATATATTCACTGTAGCTAAGATTAGTACACACTTAACTTTTTCTCACACACAGCACGCATTTATATAATGTATTCACTGTAGCTAAGATTAGTACACACTTAACTTTCTCTCGCACACAGCACACATTTATAATGTATTCACTGTAGCTAAGATTAGTACACACTTAACTTCTCTCGCACACAGCACATATTTATAATGTATTCACTGTAGCTAAGATTAGTACACACTTAACTTTCTCTCGCACACAGCACATATTTATAATATATTCACTGTAGCTAAGATTAGTACACACTTAACTTTTTCTCACACACAGCACGCATATATAATGTATTCACTGTAGCTAAGATTAGTACACACTTAACTTTCTCTCGCACACAGCACACATTTATAATGTATTCACTGTAGCTAAGATTAGTACACACTTAACTTTCTCTCGCACACAGCACATATTTATAATGTATTCACTGTAGCTAAGATTAGTACACACTTAACTTTCTCTCGCACACAGCACACATTTATAATGTATTCACTGTAGCTAAGATTAGTACACACTTAACTTTTCTCACACACAGCACGCATATATAATGTATTCACTGTAGCTAAGATTAGTACACACTTAACTTTTTCTCGCACACAGCACACATTTATAATGTATTCACTGTAGCTAAGATTAGTACACACTTAACTTTCTCTCGCACACAGCACATATTTATAATGTATTCACTGTAGCTAAGAATAGTACACATTTAACTTTCTCTCGCATACAGCACACATTTATAATGTATTCACTGTAGCTAAAATTAGTACACACAACTTTCTCTCGCACACAGCACACATTTATAATGTATTCACTGTAGCTAAGATTAGTACACACTTAACTTTCTCTCGCACACAGCACATATTTATAATGTATTCACTGTAGCTAAGATTAGTACACACTTAACTTTTTCTCGCACACAGCACGCATATATAATGTATTCACTGTAGCTAAGATTAGTACACACTTAACTTTTTCTCGCACACAGCACACATTTATAATGTATTCACTGTAGCTAAGATTAGTACACACAACTTTCTCTCGCACACAGCACACATTTATAATGTATTCACTGTAGCTAAGATTAGTACACACTTAACTTTTTCTACTTACACAGCACACATTTATAATGTATTCACTGTAGCTAAGATTAGTACACACAACTTTCTCTCGCACACAGCACACATTTATAATGTATTCACTGTAGCTAAGATTAGTACACACTTAACTTTCTCTCGCACACAGCACACATATATAATGTATTCACTGTAGCTAAGATTAGCACACACTTAACTTTCTCTCGCACACAGCACACATTTATAATGTATTCACTGTAGCTAAGATTAGTACACACTTAACTTTCTCTCGGGCACAGCACACATTTATAATGTATTCACTGTAGCTAAGATTAGTACACACTTAACTTTCTCTCGCACACAGCATACATTTAAAATGTATTACATACAAGGTGGTGGTGAGTAATAGGAATATGGCGCGCCAAGGTGTTACTGCTTAAAGCAAGCTCTGTCCGTAGCGTGAAGTCGTGGCCAATCTGGTAGCGGACATGCACAAATTAATGTGTCTGTGTGGGCCTCCTTGATAAGGGCCAGCACTCGATGGTTCTGATAAGCTGGAAGCTGCTGTCGGCTTCGATCAAAGGTGGAGCCCACGCTATGGACAGAGCTTGCAATTTGCTCCCACGGAACGCCAGGGGGAACCTAGGACCCTTTTCCCCCCTGTCTTCGAATTGCATTCATTGCCCTGAAGAAGTTCATAGAATATGAACGAAACGTGTTGGCTGGTATCTTTTATTGTTGGAAATTCATGAAAAAAAAAATTCTTTCCAACTCCCCTCACACACTGTACAAAACTACCACCCCTTTGATCTGGTCGGAACACTCTACAATTGCATTTGATCTAGTGGGCCCTGCCGCGCATAAATGCGTGGAAAAATCTATCACGCGAGCCCATAGACAATGGCACAAATTGACACCTACACTCTTTAGGGATACTTTTATCCCTCCCCACCTTTCATCATCAGACACGGTAGAGAAACGACTAACTGATTTTCAGGACGCATTAATCCCCCTGAAAAGATCATTTGCGGCCCCAAAGCGTCCTCAGACCCCATGGTATTCAACAGACCTTCGGTCCGAAAAAAGTCAGTGCAAAAAGCTAGAGCATCAATGGCGCCGAACCCAGGCACCTTCTGACAAAGAAAAATACAAAATTGCCATAGACTCCTACCATAAAAACATTAAAGTCGCCCGAAAAAAACACATAGCCGACCAGCTAGCACAAACAGATAACACCCCTAAAGTTCCTTTTCAAGTACTCAACACCCTCATTAATCCCAAAGCTTGTAATCCGGAAGATGCACCAACCCAGTCACTCTGTGATAATATTGCCGATTTCCTTTCACAAAAGATTGACAACATTTACAATAAAATTACCTCTACCGTCGCTAGCACAAGTCAAAATCCAACTGCAGTACCCTCCCTAGACTCACATAACTCTCTCACCCTGAAAGAATTCCCTCTGCTCACCATTAAAGACACAGAAAATCTATTACAATCTTCCAAATCTGGATCCCCTAAAGATTTAATTCCAGCTAAAATCTCCAGAGGTCTAGCAGCGGAGCTGGCTGCACCTCTGTGCTCCATTCTAAATAGTTCAATCAAAGAAGGCAAGCTTCCTTCTGAGTGGAAAGCTGCCCAGATAATGCCTATTAGAAAAAACACCAAATTGCCCCCTGACGTAATCTCCAACTATCGTCCCATCTCACTTCTCCCCCTGCATAGCAAAATACTGGAAAAACATATTAACACTCACCTTTCCACCTTCATTGAATTATCAGACTGTCTTGACCATTCACAATCAGGATTCCGCCCCAAGTACAGTACGGAATCAGCCCTGGTTAATGTCATGGATGATATCCGAATGCATGCGGATGCTGGTCGAGCAGTAATTCTTATACTGCTCGACCTCTCCGCAGCATTCGACACCATCTCACATCAGATCTTGCTGGAGAGATTACGGGCCATAGGCATTCAGGACAATGCACTAAACTGGCTGACAGACTTTTTAAAGGGGAGAACACAAACAGTTAACCTTGGTCCCTTTAAATCTCAGACCACTATGGTATCTAAGGGCGTGCCTCAGGGCTCCTGCCTCAGCCCTTCATTATTTAATATATATGTCGCCCCACTCGCAGCACTCTTAAGAAACATCGGGTTTACTCCCATTTCTTACGCGGACGACACGCAGCTCCTTCTCTCTTTCGATAAAAACACCCCTAATATCAAGAGCATTTTTGCAAAAGGCATGAAAACTATCACAACGTGGATGAGCAACAACTTTCTGCAATTAAACTCAGATAAAACAGAAATAATGTTGTTTAAAGATGCAGTGACCAGCTGGTCACCTTGTTGGTGGCCAGAGGAACTGGGTCCTGCACCATCCCCTAAACTAGTGGTTAAGAACCTGGGTGTGCTATTTGATAGCAAACTTAATCTGGATGAGCATATAGCTGCAACTAAACGGACATGCTTCCATGCACTCAGCCTGCTCCGCAAAGTTTTTCATCTTCTCCCTTCTTCCACACGAAAAACCTTGGTACATGCTATGGTCCTCAGTCAACTAGATTACAGCAATGCCCTGCTGATCTCTGCTAAGACAACCTCTTTGAGCAGTTTACAAGTGGTCCAGAACACGGCGGCCCGCCTGGTAACCAGTGCACCCTCCCGAACTCCCTCAGGCCCCCTGCTACGTAAATTACACTGGTTGCCCATACGCAAAAGAATTGAATTTAAAATTGGCTGTTTGGTATTCAAAGGCCTTAACAAAATGGGACCGAGATATCTAGCGGACAAATTGGTTAGATACACATCTTCGCGTACCCTTCGATCAAAAGATAAGGGTTTTCTCATCGTCCCGCGCATAAAACAAACCAGATTGGGAGGCAAAGCGTTCTCCTACCTAGCCCCACAAATCTGGAACCAGTTACCTTTGGACATCCACCAATGCACTAACTACTTGATCTTTAGGAAAAAACTCAAAACATCACTCTTCTAGCTCTTGTGCCTTCACTCTATTCGTCCTTAGCGCGGAGATACCCCATCCGGGGTGATTCATGCGCTCTATAAATGACATAAATAAATAAATCTACTGAGACAATATAACAAGACTAAAATGATTTATTGAAGTAGTGCACCACTCCAACCTTTTGGTTCACTCCAATGTTACAGCAATTCAAACTACATCATGATCATTAGAATACTACTGGTTCTCTAAGAGATACTACAACCTCCATACATCCGGTTCGAACTTCTCAATTCTGTGTTCTCCTCAACTACATTGGTCTTCTTTTCTTGTTGTTGATACAATTTCTCCTTATCACAGCTACTGTATACAACTCTGTTCAGATTCCAAATGCAAGCATCTTCAATCTTGGTTGCTTTGTGAAATATTTGAACCCGTTTTTAGAAAATGTATCATGACTGGCATAATTGCTATGATTCTTACTACATCACCAACTATAACTTTGCGTCTGCACAGCCACCTTACGATCTCTATATTCTTTCCTTTCTTTCAACTTCTCTTTTGCTCTCTCTCTCAACTCACCTCTATTATAAATATCGCCCACACTGTTTCCTTTATTTAATCCATCCAGGATATAACAGTGTTGGCACTTCGTTTAAAAGGTGCCCAACCAGTGGTTTAATGGGGTGTGACCCTGTAAGCTTCCAACCACGTCTTCAACTGAAGTCTCCAATGTGTCCCAGCATACACTGATAACTGAAAATTTAGCTTCAAGTTTTTATTAAGTCTTTCCACCACACTATTGGCTTCTGGATGATACAATGTACATTTCTTGTGCATTATACCCCTATCACTAAACAACTGAGCCCCTTGTTTGGATCTAAACTGCACCCCATTATCAGTTAATGTAGTCTTAGTAACTCATTCCCTGGTACTCCTTGTGTTTATCTCATCCACAATCTTCATCTCAAGCCATCTTGAGAATCTTTCTACCAACACTATCACAAAACTCTCATGGATCTCATTTCCTAATGGTCTTACAGTGTCTATGGCAACATCTTCCCAAGCTTTAACTGGGAACCGTCGTATAATCATAGGTTGCTCCCTCGTTCTACATATCTTATCACTATAGGAACACTCTGCACATTCTCTCACCATCATCTATTCCTGCCTATCTAGACCTGATCACCAATAAGTCATCCTGAACCTTTCTGTCATTCTACATATGCTGATGCCCCTCATGTGACATTCTCAGTAAATTCTGATGAATTGCAGAGGAAATCAATCTTATGTCTCTATTTACTCTATCTTGATTGACAGACAGTTTATCCTTAACATTCCAGTTTGCCATATCCTCATCTTGTTCAGCATCTCTTAGATTTTCCACCATCTCTCAACAATACACATACCTTCTGCAGTCTTCAATCTTTCAAAAGTTCATCTTTCCATCCTTTAACATCTATGGCTCGCTCACCGTCGACACACCTTTTGTTCATCACGTATTTCCCCTTTCATACTCTATTCTTCCATATCTACTCCAGGGCTTTCTTTTACCAATCTAGAACAACAATCACCTAGTATATTAATTTTCCAAGAACATAACTCACCTCAAATAAAAAAAATTCCAGTGCAATTACCCGGGTGCTTATTCTGCTAGATATATTGTCTATTCCGTTCTTCGTAAAGACTTCTCTAAGAGGCTTATGGTCAGTTTTAATAGTAAACTTTTTCCCCACACAAAATTCTTTAACTACTTGACTGCCCAGAACACAGCTAACGCTTCCCTTTCTATGAAAGAATATCTTTTCTCAGCATCCTTTAAACCTCGCAAAATTAATGTCTCTGCATTGATACAGCACCCAAACCTTTGTGCTACTATCCAACAGTTATATTTTGTGCTGAATCCAAATGACACTTTCATTTTCAGGGGAAAAACTCAATAAAACAGTGTGCTCTTTCATCTATTCCATTTAATTCAGCAAAGCTCCCTTTCGCATTCCGCATTCCATTTAAATTCCGCCTTTTTTGTCAATAAACTTCTCATACTCACTGTATTTTCAGCACATTTGGGCATGGATTTACTATAGAATTCAACTAAACTCAAAAATAAGATACTTCTTTAGAGTTGGTCGCAGACATGGTACTTACAATCTTGACAAGTTCTTTCTTTGGCTTCAACCTCTCCTTGGATATCGTATAACCCAAACATTCCAATTCCCCTATGAAATTTTTATTTTTCAACCTTCAAGGTTAAACCCTTATTTAAAAATGCTCTTACAATGGTATAAAAGCAATATAGTCCATTGAGTTTAAATGCAGACAGATTTGGCAGTATGCAGATGCCAAATCAAAAACAATTGGAGACAATTTGGCATCCCCCAACATGTTGAGCAACTCATTAACTCCAGGAATTGGAAAGGTATCTACCACAACACATCTGTTCAGCTCTCTAAGATCTTTGCATAATCACACCTCTCCATTTTGTTTGCGTGTTACCACAACTGGATGTTGGAACATTGCTGGGTTTACATTATGCAAGACTGTTAAGGAGTTGAGCTGGAGGGAGAAAAGGATGAAGATATACATGGTGGGTGAATTGTTTCCATCTGAACGTAATTTTCAGCTTGTCGCCAATATAATAAAGTTGCACTCAGACACAGCTGAAAGATGATACTTTGTAGTTTATTCTCTGTAACACGATTCTCTCCCCATGTATGTCTTCATCCTTTTCTACCTCCAGCTCAACTCCTAAACAGTCTTGCATCATCTAAACCCTCCAATGTTCCAACATTCCAAACTACATCATAGTCATTAGAAATCTATTGATTCTCTAAGAGATACCACATATAGATATGAGGCAACACTTCCGATCAAAAGCTCTGGAAAGAAAGCACATACACTTTGTGGACCATATGTGCAAAGCTTTTTTGTGGTCGGAAATAGCCCGATTAGGCCGTTTCTGACCGCAAAAATGCTTTTCCTAAGTTCAAAGCACAAATTGCGATTCGGTAATGATTCGGTATTTGGAAGGGGCGTGTGCTGGGCGTCCCTCCAAATACCGAATTTGAATAGTATGTATTAATGTTTTGCAACTGAATTCTGGTTGCAAAACATTAATACTTTACCAACTCCTTGAAGGAGGTGGTAACCCATTCGAAAATGGGAAGGGGTCCCAATGGCAATTCTTCACCTTTGAGAATGGTAAAAAATTATTTTTTAAGAGAAGAGCAGGCAGTGGTCCCATGGACCACTGCATACTCTTCAAAAGTGAAACTTCAAAGTTTATTTTTTTCTTTTTAAATGCATCCTGTTTTCCGTTAAGGGAAAAAAAAAAGTTTTCTTTATTAAACCGCAGTCACAGACATGGTGGTCTGCTGATCTCAGCACGCCACCATCCCTGTGATGGCTGCAATTCCTAATGGGCCGCAAATTGCGACCTACCTCATTAATATTTATGAGTTAGGTCGATTTATGAACCCTTTAGGAATCATTATTACATTTATACATATTTTGTACTTTAAGAATTGCGATTACCTAAATGTGATTCAGTAGGAATCGCAATTAGGAAATCACAGTCCCTAAATTTTGTACATCTGGTCCTAAGTGCCTTCTTTCCTCTTTTCTGGGATCAGTGATATGATCAGTAATGTCATCAATGATGTCATTTAACATGTCATGAGTGATGTAATGGGGGAATCCTAATTAGTGCATGGCGGGGCACAAGTTATATTAGTTTAGTAAACTATAACTGCTGATTTCTTTCTTTTTTTTCAAACATTGGTGTTTATATTACTACAACCCCTAACTTTAACGTCACTTTGGGTTTTTTCAGTGAATTTTTAAGATTCTTTTTAAATGTTAGCTGAAATCTTACTACCTTACCTAACTATAATGTTACTTTCACCTTTTTTCAATAAATTTATAAGTTTTGTTCACACAAAGTAAGATCTCATTACCATACCAAACAATAACGCCATTTTAACATTTGTTTTTTTCAATGAATTTCAGTTTTTAATCATATTCATCCAGCTCTCCTATTGAACACAGCTTTTGACTGGAGGATGGCCTGCAGCTAGGCTCTGCATCCCACCCCCAATGGGTGGCAAACTCCCTGCCACACATGGGTTTCAGTGTGAGCTACAGGGCATTGGCTGCAGGGCTTGGCCTGAGTCCAATACCCAAGAACTGGCAAATCTCCTGCCACACACTGCCTTCATCCATGCACAGCAGGAGGTTGCGCGTAGGGTGTAGAAGGGCGTGATATATATTTTTGTGTTTTTTTACTTTTGTTTTTAACAGTACTTTGCAGTTTCCAACTACTGCTTTTTTTATATCACTGCATTTGTTGTTGTTCTCATTTTTAAACAGACTTCAACTACTGTTTTTGAAGTTTAAAAAAAATTCTTTTATTCTTTTTTATCCTTTATGACTTTTTTTATGTACAAGTCGGAGGGGTCTTTTTGCAGGTGCTGTTCCTTTGTCCTTGAATATATTCTTCTGTTTCTTCACCATAGCCTACGCCTTTATGACAATGTCTTACATATATCCTGAAATGCTGCATGTTATCATTTTTTCTTCCTCTTCTTGTAGTAGCACTTCCTCCGGAGCAGTTGGCTCTCTTTTGACCGCTAGTTTGTTTTGAACCTCTGCACACACTATGGTGTTTTGGTACATAGCACACAGATGCTTCCACATTCCAGTTGTTTCCATCAAATACTGGCCAGTCTTACCCCTGTGGAGCGCCTTCAGACATGAAATGCACCTCGCCTCCTGCGAACTAATTTTCTTTTCACCAGCTGGAAAGTCAAAAAACTGCCAGTGATTCCTTTGCTGTCCTTGTTTCTTGTGGTACTGCAGAGGTACTTAGGAGCACAATGACATCTTCCAATGGTGAATCTTGCACAGGCATGGGGGATGATGAATTGTTGTTTGCTGGTCTCCAGTTCTGTCTGAGGCCAGGTTGGCTTCGGATTGTTTGTACTCGGTCTCTGTTAAACACCAATTCAGTAATGTTGGTTAACAAAATCATTTGAGGATGTTTTTAAAGGGTGTGGGCTCTTTTCTAAGTAGTGTCTCCTCAGTGACCAATCAAGTGGCGGCTTTTATTTGTATTTTTTTGGGCACCCACAGGTACCTTTGTACTCCTTTGGGATCCATAGAACAAATCAGAGGCTCCTGCAGGAATCCCTCTTGGGTTGCACTTCCTATTCCAGATCCCAAGGGAGCACTGTGGGATGAACAACTATTAAAAAGCTACGAGGTTTCCTCTCAGGTCCTGATAACAAAGGTGTTGTGCATGTTTTGGCATTTTTAGGTGTCACAGTACTTCGGCCGTGCAAATATGCGACTGGCCACAGGGCCAGTATTTAGGCCGGGCCCTTTATCCAGACCCCTGCAGGCTGCCAACTACCCCCAATCCCCTACAACCCTATTCCACATTTTTCATATTTTTTTGTAATATTCTTTGGTAACCGCGGTAACACCACCAAGCCTCAAACCTCAGTAGTGCAAAGCCATGCAAGTTTCAGTTTGTGAAACTTCCATTATTCTTGCTGTACTAATCATCTGCAGGATGGTACCTCATGTGGGTCTGTGCTGGGTCCTGCAGAAGTACCATGGAACCCGTAGCATAATTTGTTTTTTTAATTTTTGCCAGAGGGGGAGGTTTCCATCTACGTCCCCCAGAAGTGTCAAGGGGTCATGGTACCCCTACCATGCCCCTCTTATATTTTATATCTAAATTAAACTCCGGATACTTCAGGTTGTGTCCAGTCAACCAGATCGCTCGGTCCTCGGGACTAATATCGATTCCATGGGCCTGAATTGACCAATGGAATAAAGAGTCCTCTGGCCAATCAGTATGCCCTATTTTTTTAATTTGTGGTACCGCTGTAGTACTGTGGTAATCCCTGGGGACCAGCTGTACAGATATCAATATATTTTGAATCTTAATTTCTTGAAAACGGCTAAACAGATTAACACCAAATCACAAAAAAATATGTTTTTGAGTGAAGATCTAGGTTTCTACTAAAATTTGGTGTAATTAAGTTCAGCCATTTTTTCTTTATCGCTTCTCAAAGTTCCTATGTGAAATTGTATGAGAAAAAGATGTTTAAGGACCCTTTTTTCAGCCCCGCTTGACCGATCACCCTGAAACTTTCCTGGAAGAAGCGGAGGTGGATGAACTTTTTGGGATTGTTTCATGATAATTCGTTAAACTGCACCAAAGTTATTAGCAAACTAAAGAACACTCCTCCTTTTCAAACTTTGACCCACCTATAACTACCCAAGGCGACCGTCACTGTGTAATATACCTACACCATGTCAGTGAAAATAAATGCGTCCCAATAGTACATGTTCTTTAGTGCCACTGTACTAATAAATTCACATTGACAAATTTATTACTATGATGTAAAGGTAATATTTGAGTTTTTTTCCGTAGACAGCAAAATGGACATGAGAAAAATTCTTTTTACTGCCTCAAAAAATATCATGATGTCAAAAGTATTGTAAGGCAGAATTTAGAAGGTAAGAATATCATTTTTTTAAGTCTCTTGTTTTGGTCTTTGAATACTGTTGTACGTAATATAGTTTTTGTGTTATAAGTTATCATTTTAATGTTGAGTATGTTTAGCTATTTTTAGTGTAATTTTATTTTTTTCTGATTTCATATTATATTTTATGTTTTTTTAAATTGTATGCCAATTTCTTTTTCTTGGCAGGTTTTTGAGTTTCTAGGGGAATAGGGTGGGAAGTTTTGCAATATTGTTTTTATATTTATAATTGTTTATGAGTTATAATTTGTTAATTCTATTATAAATGATCTGTAAATTATTTAATAGACACTTTTAGAAATGTGGTAATAAATGTTTTTGGCAATTAGAAAATTAGTGTTAAATATTTGATATTAATTACTTGTATATTAATAATGTTATAATGTTTTGTTTAATAATATTATTTATTAAATTAATACATATTTATATATTGATAGTTATTTCTGTTTGTGCTTGTAGTTGCTGGAAATTTAGGGCAATAGAGTTTTAAATCTATTCTTTACATTTTTGTAATTTATATAAATTTGTAATATCATTTTATTTATAATTTCATATGTTAATTTCGAGCTTTAAGATTTTATAAGTTATATCATTTAAAAAAATATTTGTACATATTTTATACTGTTTTCTAGGAACAGGGGTGAGCCTCAAGGGGTTACGTGACCCGGGCAGGACCCGTTTTCAATGCTCCAAAAGTAGGACTTCCTGTCTGGTCAAATCAAAGACAAATAATTTTTAGGAGATTTATTCCTGAAATAAATCATAAACTTCCCAAGCACGGCCTGTCTTTCCTGAATTAAATATTTTTATAGAAACAGATATGTTTATTTATTTTATATACATGTAATTTATTTTGTATTCATTTAAGATAAGGAAAATTAGGTCTGAGCTTTGTAAAGTCGAACACTTTCCCTACTGTTGCTCAGGTTTAAGTGGGAATAGTAAATCTGACCCCATCCACAGTCCTACATTTTCACTACTATTGCTTATGTCTAAATGGGTACAGTAAATCTAACCAATTTATTGACTAACACTTTCCTACTGTTGCTTATGTCGGAATCAGAAAAGAATATCTGACTCCTCCAGAGTCCAACACTTTCTCTACTGTTGCTCAGGTTGGAGTGGGGATAATAAATGTAACCCCTCCAAAGTCCAGTACTTTACCTACTGTTGTAATATGTTGGAGTTGTAATAGTAAATTTGACCCCTCCAAAACCCACACTTTCACTACTGTTTGTCATGTTGGAGTAAGAATATTGAACTTGACCCCTCTTAAGTTTTATCAGATTTTTTTATTTGTTTTTTTCCAAATGTTGGTGTAATGTAAATTATTTTTATTATTTATTTTTAGTGGTATTTTTATTAATGTATTTTTTAATGTTGGTGTTTACATTTTTTTATTTTTAATATCTAATGTTTGTGATTATAGTTAATTATTATTAGTATTATTTATATTTCAATAATTTTATTTCAAATATTCTGTTTATGTTTTGCGGTTATTTTAAAGTATTTATTTTATGTTTGATAGTTTTACATTTTTATATATTTTTATAAGTATAATTATTGTAAAATATAATTTTGTAAAGTTAAAGTTTTCAAGTTAATATATTGTATGATAATTAAAATTAAATATACTTACCTATTTTATGATGATATTGTGGCCTTCCGTATTTTTGTTGTTGATATTTTTGACTTTAAGTACAAAGGGGGCGATTATGATGTTGAGACATCATCGCGGAATCGGGACCGACCTTCCTCTGGTCGCGGTCCCGACCGCCTAATTACGATGCGACCACACTTGGTGCGGTGTCTCCGACTGCCCGATGGGCTCCTTTTGCCCGTCGGAATCTAGCTGAAATGACCGGCTGGTTTCATATCCGACCGCCTACATTGTAATTAGGTGGTTGGAATTGAAACCAGTGTAATAGGCCTCAAAGTATGTAAAGTCTATATTTGTGTCCTCAATATATTTTGCAATATTTTGATCACCAATGTTTTTGATGGCAATATATAGTCATACAACCCAAATTGTATGCAACCATTAATTTACACAACGGAAACAACTGTCTAATAGTCACATGGTCCCTAAACTGTGGTTTTATTGCATTGTACAAATTTAGCCCCTTGCACCTCTATATAAACCTACATATTGATGCACGATTTTGAATGTCTGAATGAAAGATGGCACTCGCTGGGACACTGTTTGTTTCGTTATTATTTAAAAATGAGAAGACCTTGATCATGGCGAACAATTGTGCTATTACTGTTTCTAGTAAAATTGTTCAAAATTATTCTAGTCCTTATTTAATACACATATGAAATAGTGTTCTGATATCAACTTTGAAATTGAAACTATAAAACCCATGATGTGTATGTGTTATTGTTGAGGATATAGAAGTCACCTGCAAAGAGTAGCAACAATTATAGGACCACTGTTGCCGAGGTCAAGACCTCGCTGGTTGAAATGCAACAGTACTTGCTCAGGAATGGGCAAATGTACTATTAAAAAAGGAACTGAATCTCCAGGTGTGTCTTCTTTTTTTTATAAACTTTATTTTTTAGTTTACATACTACAATTACAGAAACAAATTGGCATCAATACAGCGTACGTAGACAGGAGTGTCTTCTTTAATGTGATATTCCATTTCTTGCATCAATAAAGGGGCCGGTAACCCTGATGGTCACCCATGATCTGTTCTGCTCTGTAGTGAATTTTGACATTTGTTGAGAAGAGTTATATAACAAGACACAATATTTGGAACATCATGGCCCCTCCCACTCTCAACAATGGCGATAAATAACATGTTAAAAGCTGCAAATCTGCATGTATGTTGTAGATGTGTAACATCTTCACAAACGAGGGGATGTGATATTCTCTCACATAGTAATCACAATATACTTATCAAATAAGTTGTTTACTGTCCTAGTATATTCACCTTATTGATGGGGAGGCTGAGCTGTGTACACAGATGTCTGGCGGGAACTAAAGGCATCATGGCGGGTTGTGTTATTGAATGTCATTTCGCCATACCCATTTGGTATTCATTTTAATTTCTAAATATAAATTCTTCTCTTATCATTTCAAGTTTTAGCTCTCCTTTGAAAAAGCTCTCCCCTTAATGGATTGCAATTTGTAGCCGTACAACGTCCTGCACAATTGAAAGTTACTTAAAAATCTGCAATTAAAAAAGATAACTCTAATGGAAGAAGCAGGCCCTCTAAATCAGTGCTTACCTCAAAGCCTTTACTTCCCTCAGGCTGGAGAATGTAATGGTGTCTAATAGCTAAGCACTACCTTGCAGCTCCAAAACACATTACCATTTAAAGAACCAGCTATGTTAATATCCAGCGTCAGCCAAGTGGCTTCTGGGCACAAACGTGCAGTGTTTAACTATTCCCCTCGGCGTCGTTTAACAATACTGATGTTTAGAGTTGAAACAGCAGTGTGAGGTCCATTCAGACTGGAGAGGGTGTGGCATATGGCCAGAGCTGCCAGAGCTGCCGACTTTGGAGCTGGAGATCCAAGTTTGAGTCTTGACGTCGGCTCAACATCCTGTGATTCTGGGCAAATCACTTAGGGCGTGATTTAGGTCTTGGCGGACGAGTTACTCCGTCACAACGATGACGGATATCCCACCTGCTGAAATATAAATCCCATTATATCCTATGGGATTTATATTTCAGCGGATGGGAGAACCATCCCTGTTGTGACTGAGTAACCCACCCGCGGAGATCTAAATCACGCCCTATGTCAGAGTTGGTCCACGAGGGCCGGAGCTCAGACAGATTTTCAGAATATTCATACGAGACAAAATTACATGCAGTGATTCCAACTGGAAATGATGTTCATAGTCAGTAGTTATCAAGCAAATCTGAGATGGACCAAAGTTGGGCGCGTGGTCTTTCCTATTACAGTGTCATTACACCGCTGCTGCAGCAGGATGCAGCAGTCAAAGGCATGTCTGGAGGTTAATTTAAGTCCATTGAGGAATGACTGCATGAGAGTAGTGGGAAGGATAAAACGTCATCACATGACACTTACTAACTTCCAGCCATTTTGCTAGCAACAAAGATGTCAAACTTGTGAATTCAAAGAGGTTGCAGCATTACCGTAATGCTCTAAGACTACCACAAAGTCTGCTTTTAGCCCATCTTCCTCTCATTTCAAAGGAAAAGCATTGGCACTTTCAGGTAAAAATGGCAGGCGACCACCCTGGCGTCGCGTGACACGTATGATCTGTGTGGAACTACTCACCCTAAGGATATATGTTCATTCACGAGAATTGACGTAGACACCAGCATTTAAATAATGTATTTTACTAAATATACTTTATATCGCGCAAAGAGTTGAACTGAATGAACCAATGTTGTTTCGAAGGTATTTTAATATATAGCAGAGGTCTGTCTCCAGAAAGGACTGAAGGCCTGCGCCGAGTGGATATTTCGTGTAGAGAGATCACTTTATACATTAGTTGCTACATATGGACCTTCTTGCTGAAGCTTGGGTTAGCACAAGGGGTGCGGAAAGTTTTTTTACTCAGGCGAAAGTCTGCAAAGTTCTACATTATTGCCTTTTGTGACGTTTCCCTGTTTAAGTTCGACTTTGACTCTGCAACATGTTTCTCCGCATTGCATGGTAATTTCACCATAGTGCATAGTAATTTCACCACATGGCATAATTTCTCCGCATTGCATGGTAATTTCACCACATGGCATGAATGAATGAAAATACTTTATTTAGACAATAAAGTCTGTCAAAGTGCCTAAAATTACAAATAAAATCTGAATAATAGCTGTTATCACAATTTTTCCAGTTCTCAGTCATTCTGTGGACAATTCATAATTCAACCTCTGTGTGTCTCACAGGTAAAAATGGATTAAAATACTTATTCAATAAACGGCTAACAACTTGATGAAAGTGCCTTTGATTAAGAAAAAGGAGATGCAGATTAAAGCTGTTTGTTTTTAGCACTGCCTGTATTCACTGATCCCACCCTTCTTCTTTTTTGACTTCTGAGCTTGATTTGAGTTGCTTCTCCGCGCACCCTAGAAATGTTACCAATTTTGTGATCACGTGCGGCTGCTCGTTGTTCAATAAGAAATTGATGGCTAATCGTAATGTCCGTGATCCCTCCTTGATCCATAGGGGCTTAAGCAATCTTCTGCGGTCTGCCAATAGTATAGGGCAAATGCAAAGCAGATGAGTTAGTGACTCCTGTGAAAGATTGCATAGACGGCATAGTTTTGACTCAGGTTTATCCACCCATGGTGGTGACAGATCTAATGACAGAAAAGAGCCCATACGAAGCTGCAGAAATTTCATCTTATAGTGAGAGGAAAAAGATTAATTGATGTATGTTTGTGGGCCTTTTCTGTCGTAGCTGCCCAGCACCAGGGGAGCATGTTTTCTTTTTATAAATGCTCTTAGATCAGATTTCCTTGATATTCTTTTTATGTTTCTGTTCAAGGCTGTTTTAAACAAAAAATGAGGTGATTTTGAGTTCCAGAGCTCCCTTGAACCTGTATGCGTCAACGTTTCGTCTAGGGCTTGCGACCAGGCGTTCGTATAGTTCGTGCTACCATGGCGCACAGTGTCCTGCCAGATGAGCTGTTTTAATGATCCTTGCTCAGCAGATCTTGTGGAATGCAGGTATTTTATTATACAGGCCCTTTGCACAAGCAGTTGATCCTGTAATGTGAATTCCATCCTGATTTGAGCTGGCGAGGTGCTGCCTGGCAGTCGAAATATAGACCTGAACACCGCACTCTGTGCCCTGTTTAAAAAAGCCCCCAGTTTTCCCGGGTAGGCTTCTGAACCGTATGACAATGATGGCACTAGTTTAGCAGAGACTATTTTCAACAGTGCCTCAAAAGAGAACTTGTTTGTGCCCTTGAATATTGTTCGAAAAGCACCTTGCAGCGAGGCTAATTTTGGTTTTAATGAATTCAAGTGTAGTAGGCATGATAATTTCACCGCATTGCATGGTAATTTCACCACATGGCATAATGATTTCACTGTATGGTAATTTCAACACATTACATAATAATTCACCACAGTGCATGATACTTTTCACCTCGTTATAAGATAGTTTTCTGTTTTATCAAATTAGTCAAAAGGGAGAACGTATGCAGACTTTTTTCTTTACAAGTTTACATTTCACAGAGCTTTTCAATGCATAATGACACAAGTGGTGCTCTGCCAGAATTTTTTGCAAAAGATATTACACTACAAAAATATCATAGGGAAAATATCAACTACTAAAATATCATGAAGGTAAGTATATATATGCAATTATACGCTTACTGTGCATAACTCCTCCACACTTGTACCTTGACCATATATAAATACCTCAGGTACATACATGTAAGTAAATAAAGATGGGTAAACCTATACTTACCCTTATATACTTACCTTCAATTATAGTTTTAGCCAATATTTTGGCTTCAATATTTTTGGTGCATAATATCTGTGCCCATTCTATTCTCCCATAAAACCAGCAAATGTATGCAGACTCCTCCTCTGCATGTGTTCCTTTCTGCAGGCGGTCACACGTGGGGCAGTTAAGTGGGCATTATGCCCCAGACCCCATGCTTGATGAAGTAGCTTACAAGAACAAACCACTCAATGGCACAAGATGTCGTAACTGCAGTGTTTTCTCTTTTCCTGGGGGACATTTTTTATTCTTCGGCCTGGTTACGAGTCCCCCAGAGGCGATTGGCATATTCATCAGATCTCGTGAGCGCTGTGATGTGAGGTGTGTAGCAGGTCTGGTAAACACCTGTTGCAAACATCCCCAGACAAAATGTGGAATTACATCCAAATGTCTTGGCTTTTCCACCAAATTCCACAAGTTTCGGAATTTGCTTGTCATTTCCGGTAACAATTAGCCTTGGTCAAATTTCAGGGTGAGGGGTATTTATTGATCGCAGCAGTCCTAATTCCAATATGTGTGGTAACAGGAGTCACTGCATGTATCAGGGCGCTCATGTTTGGGCCTTAACATTGGCATAAAGAGAATAAGGTGGGCCCCACCTATGTTTTTCGACCTTGGCCCCCATCATCTTCTCACAAGCCTGCCTTTTGTGACATCATTTTTCGCACATGTCACTTGTTTCCATGAATGTGGGGAAACCCTACACAGCTGCATTGTTGTAAGTTGTGAATCTTGCCACAGAAGTTCGAGAAGGTTGCAAGAACAAAGTTTTGCAGATTCGCATACCCCTCCCTATCCAGGTCTCCCGGATTCAGGGTCAGCAAACAAGCAAGACACCTCCTATCTGGGATACTCTGAAAAGCTTCAGCAAGAACTGTCTGGTGGGTCTGACGTTGGCTGCCAAGGTACTGGCTTTGTCAATGCTTGTTTGCTTTGATTGGTTTTTGGTTAGGTTTCACACAAAAATATGCAAAGATGGCCATCCGTGTATCTTTACGCGTGCAGTTGCAGGGGTAAAAGTCTAGTAATTTTTCTGTTTACACTTTGCTAAAAGCCAGGCACACCTACCGAGGCACATACGGCCATCTTTGAATGGTTTTAAAGTCTCTTTAAAGATGGAAGCTATCTACAGTACTCACATAGAATGCAGCACATTGCAAGTGGCAGGGAGGGCCAGGTACCAGTCTCGGGGAAGCTGCTGAGTCCTCACAAAATAAAAATAAATATGTTAAAAAAAAAGGAAAAACAAAGCTTAGGAAAGGACCTTGAAACAGACTGTGTGGATGACGACATTGTGCTTGGGCAGAATGCTGTCAATCACTCATAAGGGAATCAGTGGCTGAAGTGGACTAACCATTGCCTCTTGATGGATGCTTTAGCGGGTGGATTCAAAATGTAAATGCCATGTTATGTGGGATCTATAAAGCGTGCAGCTACTCAAGAGTGTCCCAGCACTAGCGGAACAGTAAGGGCAGAAGAGCGCTATCTACTGGACAAAGAGCCAGGTTTTAAGCATTTTCCTGAACAGTCTTTCATCCTCCATACGCCTAAGTTCTAAAGGAAGCTTGTTCCAGCTTGTTGGTCTCAAAAGAGAGAAAGACCGTCCGCCTACTCTTACAAGCCGGACTCTTGGGACCGTGGCCAAGAGAATGTTGGCGGGCGGCAGCGTTCTCAAGAGGCTGTAGAGGGAAGTCCTTAAAGAGATATAGTCTGGTCCTGAGCGGTAAAGCGCTCTGTGCACAAGGAGTGAGGTCTTAAAAAGAATCCGCCTGTGCACAGGAATCACACTACAAGAGACCAGTGTATGAAAAAGGCTAACTGAGAGGCTTTGTACGTCTGTATGTGTATGTAGGTATTTTTTAAGGATTTTTTTAAAAAGAGAAAAGGACTTGGCTAACACAAATATTAAATAGCGTAGGCACTAAGGCCCTGATTACAAGTGGGTTGGAAGGGGGTGAAGTTTTTACTGCACCCACTGTATTCGCACCGCACAGGCTGCGGTAATTACTGGGTGTGGTAAATACTTCCTATTCCAAGATTTCCTCGGAAAAATGGTGAATCGTTTGCAGTTTTTGGTGTTTTTCCATACTAAATTCTGTTGGGCAGATTTACAATAACTGGCACGTCCCTGCAGATCAGCAGGGATGCGCCAGTTATTTTGCGTGACGTTAGGAACCCCTTGCGCCACCATGGATGCGCCGCATTTACAATGTGGCACACCGTGGCGCAAGGAGAGACAGATGCGTGACGCATCTGTCAGCGTATAGGTGACGCAGTGCTGGAGTCGTGTCGCAAGCGCGACGCAACTCCAGCACTGCTCAGGGGCATCCTATACTTGCAATGCTGCATCACTCCTTACGCCTGCTACAAGCAGGCGTAAGATTTTGACGCAGCGGAGACGTAAAAGTGACTCAGTGAAATCTTGTAGATTTCACTGCGTCACTTTGCGGGGCTTCCTTGCGACGGAACGCCCACCCTGCATACATTATACCTGACGCAGGTATAATGTAGCGCAGAGCTTTACAACGTGACGCATCTCACTAGATGCGTCACGTTGTAAATCTGTCGCATAGTGGCGCATTGTTTACGACGCCGCTGCGTCACATAAGTGATGCAACGGTGTCGTAAAGATGTCGCAAGGGGCTTGTAAATCTGCCCCTGTGTGTTTAACCCAGTACTGGGTACCCCAACCTCTGCGCAAGCAGTACAAGGAGTGCAGTTTACACAGAACTAGTAAGTGCCAGTGATATCAACGTTGTACTGACTAACACTTCCGGACTGGTCGTAGCAGACATCGGCGGTCTTCCAGGGAGGCTGAAAGGGCGGGGGCCGGTTTTGGAGCGGTGGGGGCCAGTTTTGTTACTGGGGGTCGTTTATGCAGCGGTAAAGCAATATCGGCCCCCAGTAACAAAAGCAGCAGTGTTTCACACTTGCACCCCCCCATACCCCCAGGGCTGGTCCGACAATATTGCCAGGGCTGCTTTGGGTTCTTAGTCCGACCCTGAACACTTGTTGCTGTAGTGATGACATTACATTGGATTTCACAGATGACTTCTTTAATGACTACTCGCATGCCATCACAGACATGCTTGCCGAGATTACACATGTATTGCCTGCCCCAACTACTGCAGAAACAAGGTGCAGCTGTAAAGGACTGAGGGTCCCCAGAAGATACAGAGACTTCGCTGCCGGGAACCTTCTGTCGAGGCTGTGCATTCACGAGTCAGCGTGAAACAACTGAAAACAATACAAACCTGTGAATGCAAGCACACGGCATCAAGATGATTTCATACTTTAATAAGGTGCAGAAATGTCGAGGTGTGATGTTTCACTCTGCCACACGCACAATGGCAAGAAGGCTGTCTGATGGGGTGAACTTTGCATCTGTTATTGAAACTGCGAAAATATGCTCTCTTCTTAATTGTATTTGTACCCTTTCATGCTGTACATTGTTGTAACACCACATATTGCACTGTATAGCTAACACAAGTGGAAAAGAACGCAATTAATAGAAAAGCCACTGGGGCGCCGTGGGTGACGTCTTTCCTGCCTGCTCCTTCGCGAACCCATGAGCTTTGCTGTCCCCATAAGGCGCTTTGACACTCCTACCAGGGAAATGCTGATGGGCAAGGCGGTGGTGGGAAATGTATTCTCATTCAATGACGTAAGAATCAATGGTGCGGCTTAAAGTGGTGGACACAACCCTCGACCGTGCTTCAGCACGCTAGGCAGGATGACGCCGATGACGCAACTACTGGTGGACAGGCCCGCCTCCATGGACGTCAATTCACCAAAATGCCAGAGGTAGCGGAAGTGACGTCAAACGCCAATTACCTTTACTTTAGCTCACACACACACATGGTTTCACATACACACACATTTACTCATACACACTCTCTCTCACATAAACACACTCTCACCTGCAAGCATGCGCACAACACACGCACATATGCACACACACACACTCATACACATGCTTACTCATACACACTCTCACCGGCAAGCATGCTCACAACATACATTTAAAAGCATTTTTTACTTACCTGCGCTGCTGGTAGGGTCTTTTCCAGCTAATTGTATTCCATTGTTTATTACACTGATAGTAAACAATATATTATTATTCACTATCAGTGTAATAGAAAAATTGACAAAAAGCAAGGAAAGTTATGCCCCAACCAATGTACATAACGACGAGTTGCTCCTGTGTCCCTGGCACTGATGTTGCCAGCTCTGAAGACAGGGGTCACAAAAGAAGTGCCAGGGGTTGCAAGGGGCAAGCCAGGGGTTGCAAGGGGTCCGCTAAATGACGTCCATGCCCACCTCCTTCCAATGGACCGTAGAGGTTCCACACAGTGGAGGCAGAATCACACTACCGCCTCAGAGCTGAGGCAAGGTAGAGGTCTCAGGGAAGTGCCCGAACAAACAGAACTTGGTGAGATCCTTGCTTTTCGAGTCACGGGCAATAGTTGGGTGAACACCTTCCATTGCTTGAAAAAGACAACTAAAAATGCAGGCCTGAAGAGAAAGAACAAACCAAGGAGCAGTAGAAGGGTGACAGAGGGCCACATACAGTAGACAAATCTCACTTGGAGAAGTGAAAGCGATGGTTCACTGGCCTCGGTGTGGATAGGGACACTGACATTATGATAAGGGATTCTGTTATACAAGCTACGGGAGACACATTAGGACCATGAAAACACCCTGAGACACGCATATAGTGAGGAAAGAGTGAGTTTTCCCTGAGGTTTCCCCTTCCCAATGGAAAGTCCTTCAGGGCTCAACTTTTTAAAGGTAATTCGAAGCTACAAGAGAAAGCCTAATGTTTTCAGAGAAAATTGAGCTGTGGAGATACAATCAGTGAAGAATGTACAGAAGGGTAGAAGTGTAAAAGATGTCTGAAGTCTTTAACAGCAGCAAGAGCCACAAGCAGAGGCCCGTGGGGAGATGTGGGAGTAGGCAGCGCGGCCTTTGTAAAAGACCAGCACCAGCTATGGGCTGATTATTTGTTAGACCAGTTCAGGCTATGGGCTGACAGCTCTTTAGACTAGTTTAGGATATGAGCTAACTACTCTCTAGACCAGCACCAGCTAAGGGCTGATTATTTGTTAGACCAGTTCAGACTATATGCTGACAGCTCTTTAGACCAGTTCATACATTGAGCTTACTAATCTTTAGACCAGTTCAGGCTATGGGCTGACTAATCTTTAGACCAGTTCAGGCTATGGGCTGACTAAATCTTTAGACCAGTTCAGGCTATGGGCTGACTAATCTTTAGCTCAGTTCGGTCTGTGTGCTGACTGCTCTTTAGACCAGTTCATACCATGGGCTGACTTATCTTTAGATCACTTCATGCTATGTGATGACTACTCTTTAGATACTTCAGTGTATGAGCTGACTACTCTTTAGACTAGTTCAGGCTATGGGCTGACTAATCTTTAGACCAGTTCAGGCTATGGGCTGACTAATCTTTAGCTCAGTTCAGTCTGTGTGCTGACTACTCTTTAGACCCATTCAGTCCATGGGCTAGCTACTCTTTAGACCAGTTCATACCATGGGCTGACTTATCTTTAGATCACTTCATGCTATGTGATGACTATTCTTTAGATACTTCAGTGTATGAGCTGACTACTCTTTAGACTAGTTTAGGATATGAGCTAACTACTCTTTAGACCAGTTAAGGCTATGGGCAGACAACTCTTTAGACTAGTTTAGGGTATGGGCTCGCCACTCTTTAGACCGGTTCAGTCTTTGGGCTCACCACTCTTTAGAATAGTTTAGGGTATGAGCTGACTATTCTTTATTCAGTTCAGTCTATGGGCTAACCATTCTTTTGACCATTTAAGGCTATTAGCTGACTACTCCTTAGCCCAGTTTAGTCTGTGGGCTGACTAATCTTCAGACCAGTTCAGTCTTTGGGCAGAGTACTATTTATACCGGTTCAGGCTATGGGTTAACTACTCTTTAGACCAGTTCAGGGTATGGGCTTACTACTCTTTAGACCTGTTAATTCTTTGGGTTGACTACTGATCCAGCGGGTTACTAGCAACAAGCATTCATACACCGAATACTCACCTGGGCCCATTCATTCACACTACGCTAGCAATTTCCGCTGGTGGGTCAGTTGTACTCTTTATCAATATCCCTGCTACCAATTACTTTTCTGATTGAAGTGTAATGACTTACCAATGGACCCTTTGACAATTGGGAAGTTTAAAATGAGTGACATTCAATACAATCCATAATCCTGAAATAATCACTGAGTCAGGAAGTTTTAAAATGTTTATCTAAAGTTTAGCAGAGTAAATTACAAATCCACATAATACTTAATCGTATATCAAGGATGAAGCATACTAATAAATCAATTATTCATCAATGACGGTTCCTTAGAAAGAAGAAGATAGAGACAGCAGCACAGCTAAAGGTTGCATTTATATTTACCTAAAGATGTGAGAACCAAACCCCTTGGCCAAGGAGTTGGAAAGATAGGTCCCAAGAAGGATGAAGACCAAAGACCTCCGGACCAGGTTCAGGACAGAATAGGTGACCTCTCTATCAACGACGCCTGCGTCGTTCCCTCTCTGACACTTCGCTCCTCCTCGATATCTTCCGTGTCTTCCTTCTAATGGAATCCGCCGCCCCCACCTCAGGGCCTCTGGACAGCGGTTCAGCCTGCAATCGATCAGCTCGTCGAGCACCAAAACCTGATCTCTCGTGTCTGAGCTTGTGCGTCCTAATGCCAATGCCTGTTCTAACTAATTAGCTTAATTCTATATCTATTATACCCTTCTATGCCCATGTACCTCCCATTAATGTTTCAAATTTATGGGCCCACTACTTCTGATTGGACGGGGACAGGGGTTGATCCTCACACCATGTCAATTTAGTTCAATTTTGTAAAGCCCTTTGTTTGAAAATACCGCCCCTCACAATTAATACATTTGCTTTATTTCCCACCCGTCTCACGACAAAGTTTAATTCATTGTTTTTATAAATTGTTGCATTTTTGCAGGAACATCGCGGATGCAGTGGAGTTGGCCACCAGGTCACGGCCTTGGATGACGTCCAAGTTGACTTCATCGCTGTGCATTGTTTTCCCGGGCGCATGCGTACTTCGCATTGGCTTCAAGCTGCCTCTCCGTTAACCCAGGCCCCGTTTTACGAACTAATAAAAGTCAAAGAAGAAAACATTAAAATCGCAAATAAATGTCTTCACTGTATACCCTTTATTTCTACTCTATTCCCATTTAATTATAAATCTATCCCGCATTAGTAGCATTAGAATACCACAGTTTTAATTGCAGCAACTGCGCAAGCTTTAGCATGTGAAAACATTAAGCAGTCATTTTAATACACACTGCGCAGAAGCAAAGTTTTCCCTCCAAGCAAAGAAAAGACGTCATACCACATGATATGGTTGACACATGCGTACTGGAATTCCCGCTTTAGCTGCCATTTTGGATTAGACAAGCGTTATTTATTAGCTTAAACACATAGGCAAGCTTCTCTCGTATAGTGTTCATGTGTGCATTTGTTAGTAGAGACATTACAAAGTTTTTAATAAATTAATACTGTGAGAGGATTGCTTACGAGCAAGTCTCATTGTGAGTTCTTGCTCCATCAATCCCCTCTCTGAGGCGTTTCTGAGCCATCAAATACTACCCACAACCAGATGCCAACTTTTAGCATAAAATTGTCTCA
The DNA here is from genome assembly GCA_963921515.1 of Calotriton arnoldi. Taxonomy (NCBI): domain Eukaryota; kingdom Metazoa; phylum Chordata; class Amphibia; order Caudata; family Salamandridae; genus Calotriton; species Calotriton arnoldi. The sequence goes on from CAWUFW010003376.1 coordinate 587,001, forward strand.
GCTTCATTTTTACACTTTCTATTTTTATCATCTCCTTTCAGTTTCTTGTATAATTCACTTTTCAGATCTTCTAGTTCAATTTCATCAAACTTTCGTTTCTTTCCTTTTCCTGTCACTCTATATTTCTCATTCTTTCTACTACATTTGCACCATATTATTATTGACAGTACTATTATTGCTATCCCTGCTAAGAGTACTAATATTTGACCTATAAGTCCTTTCCCTACATTAGCAAACCAGGTACCAATTGACGCTATACTATTCGTCAATCTTTCCCATACACCATCAACTTCCAGTGGTTTTAGTTCATTCTCAAGTTTTGTTATATTCTGTATATACGTTCCAATTTCTGCACTTTTGTCAGGTATGTACGTGCAACAATGTTTCGTTTTCAATAATTTACAGACTCCGCCCTCTTTTGCCAGTATTATATCAAGAGCAAGTCGATTTTGCATAACCATTGATCTAATCGCAACCATCTCTGCATTAATCATTAGTAATCCTCCAGCAGTGTCCGTTGATAAACGATCAACCACTGTAGATAATTTACATATTTTCCTTGAGTTCAGAATTATTCCCACTGAAGGTATCAATGCACCAAATATATCACCTACAATTTCCGAAAAACTAGCTCTTTTACTACGTGTTAATTCACTATTATTTTCATTGCTCCCAGTGTTCCTCTTTACGTGGTATATTTTTGGAAATACTATTCCAAAATAACAACTTCCATACCACCGTGCAGGAAGCCTAAAGTAAGCCTTATTCCCACACACATAATAGATTCCAGGAAAAACTGAATCTGTTCCTCCTTTTAGTCCCCAACCTCCAAGAATTAAGAAATTATGTTCACATTCACTGGTACCGATGAAAATATTGTTATAATCAGTCTTTAACCTATGTAGACAAATTTTCCCTGTCTTTACAAAATCCAGAGCCATAGCAGCTTGAGCCTTGCCAGGTGTGTAACTCCCTCTTTCTCAGCCCAAGGTGGCGGATGAGCCTTATGCTCAGATGCTTTCTTTTGGAAATTTTGTCTTCTATCTTCTACTAAATTCAAAAATATCTTTTCTTCTTCATGTAACGAACATGTTAGATTGCTTCTATGTGCATGTGTTATATCTATTGACTTCATTGTTAGGAAAAATTCTCCCATAAACTGTGCATCTTGACTACTAAGCACTGGGTTCATATTCTTTTGAATCGGAACCTCAGAAAATATCACATCTATATTTGAATAGTAATACTGAAGTCTCCCTGTTTTATAAAATAAACTAGTCAATACACTACATGATATGCCATAAGTTAAAGGCAAATGATGATATGTTAACCCTTCTGCTACTGATTCGGGTAACTTCATACAGACATAACAATTACTAACTTCCATTGTATCTACATACTGAAACAATAATTTTGTGAAAACATTTAAACTAGTGTCGTTATCTGCTACCATATGATGAAACTCTGGTTCATCTTCTGCTTCTAATTTTACTCTATTACCTTTTAAGTTATCTATCCTTCCCTTCGTTTAGTTGTTAATCTTTTTATCCATTATCAAAAGGTAAGGAATTGCTACGATCACAACTAACCATACTACAAGCACCACTACCAGACTACATATGCATATAGCACAGCATCTTTTACAACATTTCCGTTTCGGTCTCCCAGAAACTCTGTCGTCAGGCATTTTGACAAGCAAGATTTCTCTTCTTTTCTTTTTCTTTCAAGTCTTTTACGTTATCAAGGTGGTTTTATTTCTTTCTCATAAGTCAGTTCCGCACTTGTTCTTTCGTCACCACTTTCACTTGACTCTGAACTCTCGTAGTCTTCAAGGATTATATAAGTCCAATCAGGACCTTTAAATTTATTGTTCACAAGTTTCAGTCTTTTGCTTTTTCGTTTTTCAGTTCCACTTGTTTGTCCAGTTAGCCTTGTTACTTCATTTACTTGTTCTGGATCTTCACTTCTGGTTTCTATGTGGTATTTCACTCTTTTAATGACACTAGGCCAATGATCACCTTTTCTGGCTTTCTTTGTTTGAGCTGCCTCTTCACTTCTTATTTCTTCTTCAGAAGTTCTTTTATTTTCAGGTTGTGGCACAGTTTGTTTTTCTTCGTTTTCAGTTTCTCCTCCTATTTGTTCTTTTTCAGGTCTTATTGGTTTTTCTTCAATTGCTCGAGTATGAGTTTCTACTAACTGACCCTGTTCAGGATTGACGTCTTCGTGCTTGAGATTTTCCTGCTCGCTGTTTTCTTGATTTTCTTCTTCCTGAACGTACTTTTCTTGTTCTAACTGGTTCTAATCAGGGCTTATTGCACTTTGTACTTCTGCAGCCTGACCGCGTTCTTCTAAACCTGTCTGTCCCTGCTCAAATTCTGTTGTTTCGTTGTTGTTTTGAGCCCAATTTCCTCTCCCTATCTGGTCCTGCTCAGGCTCTTTTATTGTGTCATTTTCTTCTTCCTGAGCTGCTTCTTCTTCACCTATCTGGTCTTCCCTAATTTCTTCTAATTTTGCTCGGCTTCTTGTTCTGTTGTAAACTTCTGGTATCTCAACCACTGGTATCCAGTCCTGACTTGTGCTCGGTTGTTCTTCCTCAGCTTCTCTTGAATCTCTCTCCTGGGATTCTTCAGCTGTCCAACCTTCAGCTTCCTCAGTTATTGATGCTGTCTGAGGATCTTGTCCTTCAGGCTCTGGCACCCTTTTGGTGTGGCTTACATGAATCCAATTAGGCAATCCTGGACATTTCACTGCTGTGTTCGTAACTAGTATGACCTGACAAGGTTCGCCCCACCTGGGTGATAAACACGTTTCTCTGGTGTGATGTTTCACAACCACCCAGTCTCCAGGGTTTAGATCATGCTCTTGTTCAGGCTGCCTGGAAACTGCGTCTTCTCCAACCTGGTAAGAGACAGAACGCACCAGGTCAGCCAATCCTTTGCAATAATCTAGAACCATATCATCAGTTATGTTCAGCAGTTTATTTATAGGTACATGTGCTTGTCTCATTGCTCTTCCCATGATTATTTCATGGGGACTCAATCCGGTGTTTCTATCAGGAATGCTTCTGAGTCCCATTAACACAAGAGGCAATGCATCTGGCCAGTCTAGCGATGTTGATGCACACATCTTTGACAGTCTTGATTTTATTGTGCCATTCATTTGTTCAACCACTCCAGAAGCCTCCGGGCGGTACACACAGTGCAATTTCTGTTCAATTTGGAATGCTTCACAGATTATTCAGATCACATCGTTATTAAAGTGACTTCCTCTATCTGATTCCAAAGTTACTGGGAAACCGAACCTAGGAATGAGTTCTCGTAGCAACAGCTTTGTGACTGTAATACTGTCATTCCTTCTGGTAGGGTAAGCCTCCACCCACCTTGAAAACAGACAAACTATGACAAGTACATATTTCAGTCCTTTACATAGTGGTAACTGTATAAAATCTAGCTGCAATCTCACAAAGGGACCTTCAGCTTTTCCAATTTTTCCCAAACCAATTACTGTTTTCCTTCCTGGATTATTCATTTAGCAAGTTAGACACCTTTGGCAAAAACTCTCCGCTGCAGCCCTAAACTTTGGATTATACCAACTTTGTCTGAAGAGTCTAATCATGGCATCTCTCCCTACATGTGTGTCTCCATGATACATTTTGGCCATTTGTGAAATCAGACAGTCGGGCATGACTGGTCTGCCGTCTGTGTATACCCATACATCGTCATCTGCTCTTCGGGTACATCCTATTTTTATCCAAACATCTCTTTCACTCTCGTCAGCATCGTCTTGCAATCCTTTCACATCATTCCATGTTTCAGGTGGTGCACATAACATAAGTTGGCAGCTGATTCCCATCCTTTCAACCTTTTTATTTACTGACAACCTGTTTTTGGCACAGTGTTGAGCCACCAGATCTGCGTATCTGTTACTGACTACCACCCAGTCATCTCCTGACTGGTGTGCGGCACATTTCACCACTGCCAATTCTTTTGGTGATTGTATTGCTTCCAATAATACCTTTACAAACTGTCCATTTTTAATTGGGGATCCTGAAGAAGTCATGAAATCCCTCTGCATCCACAGTTGGCCAAAGTCAAGCACAATCCCGTACCCATATTGACTGTCCGTAAATATGGTTACTCTTAAATTTTTCCCAATTTTGGAAGCTTTGATTAGAGCAATTAATTCAGCTACTTGTGCAGACTTGACTCCTGGTAAATAGGATGCTTCGACTATTCCAGTTAGTTCACACACAGCATAGGCTGCACTCAGTTTACCATCCTCATGCCTTAGGCATGAGCCATCCACAAACAGCTCCCTATCTGGATCTTTTAGGGGCGTCTCCTGTATGTCAGGTCTCGGTTTTGTACATAATTCTGTGACCTTTAGACAATCATGTTCTGGATCGTCCTTAACTTCTTCAAAAATTGGATCTGGCAATAATGTAGCAGGATTCACGATAGTGCACCTAACTATGGTCACATTTTCAGCACCAAGGATAATTCGTTCATACCTTGTCATCCGACTAGGTGTGAGATGCTGAGTTCGAGTTCTTGTCAACAGGATCACAACTGCATGTGGGACAAATACTGTTACAGGATATCCCATTACTATTGACTCACTTTGTTCAATGCTCATACAGGTAGCAGCAACTGCTTTCAAACAGCCTGGTAATGCTGCCGCCACTGGGTCCAATGTAGCAGAAAAATATGCTATAGGACGCCTGTTTATTCCATGTCTTTGAGTTAACACTGAAAGTGCACAATTTTCTCTTTCATAGCAAAATAGTGCGAATTCTCTTGTATAGTCAGGCATGCCCAGGGCAGGTGCCTCACACAATGCATTTCTTAATTTTACAAATGCACCAGCACTTTCATCATCCCATTCAACTGGATCTTTGGCTTTCTTTTTGGTTAACTGAATTAAAGGTTTTGCTAGTAGTGAAAACCCTATTATCCATTGTCGACAGTACCCTACTATTCCAAGAAACATTCTCACTTCTCTTTGTGTTTCTGGCATTTTCATTTTCTTGATTATCTTTATTCGATCAGATGTTATTCTTCTTGTCCCTCTTTCAATTTGGTGTCCCAAATATTTAACTGCTGTTGTACAGAACTGCAGCTTTTCAGGCGACATTTTATGTCCTTCCTCAGCCAAATGGTTAAGTAATGCAATTGAATCTTCAACACAATCATCATGAGTGTTGGATGCTACTAGTAAATCATCAATATACTGCACCAGGACTGAACTCCTGGGTAGCACTAATTTCTCCAAACACCCTTTCAGTATTTGATTGAAAATGGAGGGACTTTCTGTGTATCCTTGAGGAACACGATTCCATACATAGACCTTATTTTCGAATTTAAACGAAAAGAGATATTGGCTATCTGGGTGCAATGGTATTGAAAAGAACGCTTGGCATAGATCAATCACAGTAAACCATTCTGCACTCCAGGGAATCTGATATAGGATTACTGCAGGATTTGGTACTCTAGGACAACAAGGTACCACAATTTTATTAATTTTGCGCAAATCCTGAACAATCCTATACTTTCCACTAGGCTTCTTCAAACCCATGATTGGTGAATTACAAGGGCTACTCATAACTTCTTTTAATATGCCTTGTTTTACCATTCTGTTAATTTCCTCAACAACTCCTGCTTTTACCTCTGCACTCATTTTGTACTGTCTAGTATTTGGGAAAATTGCACCTTCCTTTACAGTGATTTTTACTTGGTCTATTTTGACCATAAGTCTTACTTCTTTCCCAGTGAAATCCCATACTTTGGAATTTACTGTAGTTCTTAGTTCTTCTGATAATTCGTTTTTCGTTATCAAAGAGAACATTTCATCTATTTCTGTACCTTGCTTGGCTATCATAAACTTATAAACATGATCTTCATCCGGGGTCTGTATTGCAACACCATCCGGTGTGCAGAAAATAGTACAATTCATTTTACACAGTAAGTCTCTACCCAATAAGTTTACAGGACTAGAATCACACACTACAAATTGGTGCATTTCTCGGAAGTTTCCTATTTTTACTTCCATTGGCTCTGTAAGGGGTGTTCTGATCTTTTTATTAGCTACACCTACAGCTTGGATAGCTTCTCCAGAGAGGAAGGTCTGGGATGTCTGCTGTTCTCACAGTAGAACGGGTAGCACCAGTGTCCAAAAGGAAAGTGATATCATTACCTCTTACTTTCCCTTCAACATATGGACCTGACTGATCTACCGGCAAGGATGCGCCAAGTACGTATTCCTTCTCCCCCTCTCTTAGGCACCGTCATTGATGGTCATACGGACCAAATTCATCCTGTAAAAGAAACTGTGAAGTCACATAGTCATTCTTACCACTTCCTCCTTGATATCCGACGTCTGTACCGTGCTTTGCTCTGCTTACATTACCCTGTATAGGGGCAGGTGGCAACTGACTCTGAGGATTTACACCCTGCTGTGAGTCATTCTGCGTCTGTGGATTTAAATTTTGATTTGGGCCATTATTATTTCGAATCTTTTTACATTCATCCTTCCAATGCCCCAACTTTCCGCATCCATGACAAGGAAATTTCTTTTTAGCCTCTTCTCTACTCATTCGTCCTCTCACTTTACCACCATTCCCTGTGTCACCATTCGTTCCAGAATCTTTTCCTTGATTATCAGTTGGATTATCCAAATTAATTCCCTGTCGCTCAGCCATTTTCACCTGAGCCCACATCACTTTCTCTTGCAGTTTCTTGTGCTTATCCTCAATATCGTCTCCACAATATTTTGCATATTTCAAAATCTCATCTATGGGCTTCCCTTGCCAGCACAACATGTGCTGCTTAATCATCTGACAAATCTCTGGCTTTAAACCATAAACAAATCTGTAGACAAACTGACTCATATTTTTATCTCCAATGTCCTCAAATCCACTATATTGTTTGAACACCTGTAATAGACGTTCATAATAGGCATGTACCGATTCATTCGCTTCTTGGGTGGTCCTGTCTATTTTCACCCAATCTGTTTCCTTTGGTGGTATTTTTCCCTTCAGGTAAGTTATTACCTGCCTTTACTTTTTCATTACATCACTTGACGGAGCACCTGTTTTTGCATCTCTAGGATACTCTTCACTCGGCCAATCAACTGTAATTTTACAATCTGTCCACAAATCGGCAGGTACCACTATGTCAAACAAACCATCCAAATCTTTCAACAATACCTTTGACACTTTCACAAACCTCTCAACCTGCTTGTACCATTCTATAGGCTTTTCTCTCAACTTTGGGAAATCATTCGTAAACGACAGAATATCTTGTCTACTCCATGGAACATGAACGTAACCTCCTCCAGGTACTTCCCGCATCGGGTACATCTGATCTACTTTCCCTGTTTCTTTCAATAAATATTCAGAAGTCGATCTACTGTACCGTGCCTCTTCCTTTTTCTTTGTCCATCAAGCTTTCCATTTATCTAGATCTCCCCATTTCTGTAATACTGACATTAAGGGGCCGATTCCGATTTCGGCCGGAAGGGCACCGAACGATGGTCGGAGCCCTTCCGACCGAATCGGAGCGTGCGGCCGGATTCCTTTCCGACCGAGCCATTCCGATGGGCTCGGTCGGAAAGGAATCCGACTCGGCTTTCCGGATGGCTTACGACGGGCTCGGAGAGCCCGACCGCCGTCGGAAATCCTTCAGTCCTCCCCGGCCGCCTCTTCACGACCGAGGGAGTACAATGGCAGATATTCACTGCCTTTCGTGCCGGTCTTTCCGGCACGAAAAGGCAGTCGGTGACTGTCTTTAGGGGCCCCCAGTAGGGCCCCCATGGGTGCGAGGCAGCCGAATGGCGGCCTGGGGGCACCTATGGTGCCCCTCTGTTGATCCCTGCACCCGGTGGCAGGCACCTTGGGGTGCCGGCCACAGGAGTGCAGGGATGAACTGCACCCCTGCTTTTCACAATGCAAGCATGCATTCCGCTCGGAATGCATGCTCCCATTGTGAGGTATACGAGTGCGACCGAACAGGGTTCGGTCGCATCGTACTTGCAGGGCCGTAACCGACGACAGCAGGTCGGTCGGTTACGGCTCCTGGACGATGTCGGACGGACCTGAGTCCGTCCGACATCGGAATCGGCCCCTAATTCTTTTACTTGTAGTTTTCGGCCAAAGGCATTCATGTTTTCTAGATCCTTGTCAGAAAAATCTGCTCTATAGGGCTTCTGTAACACTTTTGACTTCCCTATTTCAATCCCCATCTGTAAGGCCAAATCTGATAATTTCTCATGAAATATCTTTACATTTCTAGTTATGCTTCTGCATACGAACAATAGTTCTTCTTCATCATAAGTATTTAGACTATCTACTCCTACATTTCCTGCTATCATTTCTTCTAACTCGACTTTTAATTTGTAGATGTCCATGATCTTTGGGGGTGAACTCTGTCTGTCTGATCCTTGTGCCCACCTTTCTAAATCTTCTGGCGTTACTACTGTGGCACTCTTAGTTCCAGATGAGGTTACTATATTTACATCTTTGGAGCAACCAGGTGTTATCCTCCTAGGAGTGCTATTTACAGATCCTCGAATCGGTAAATCCATTAGGGATATCATAGATTCACAATCACTGATATGGTCATCAATTATTAAAGTTTCAGGTTTGGGAATCTCTACAGGTGTAGGCATGACTATAGGTTTCGGATAATTTACTTTGTCACCATATAAGGGAACCACTGGACCAATTGTTACAGGTATGGTCAGGGAATCAGGATGTACATTCAGCTGTGTTATTTTCTGTATCAATTCTGCTCTGTTTCTGTCTACAGCCTCTTTTTCTTTATCCTGAAGTACCCTATTAACTGGTGGATTATGTAATACTTTCGGTACTAATGGTGTCTTTAAAAGTGGTGCGCTTGGGGTACATCCACTTGTCCCTTCCTGATATGGTGGTGGATTCTTTAATATTTCTTCCATAAATTCGTCTTCAGAGTCTCCAATCCCCGTCAAATGTTTTGTCTTTTCTGTACATTTACTCCCTAACGAGTCTTCTGCCATTAATATTGGATACAAACCTTCTGTAAGCATCGTTCTTCTCCACTGTTTCATTTGACCGTCCCTTGACTCATTTTGGTATCTAGGGAAAAATCCCCGATAACCCCTACTGCTTCTTGCTCGGTCACGTTTGAATGCCTCTGTTTCCCATTCTTCTAGGGCTTCGTATTGCGTTAATCTTGGTCTGGGTTCTAAGTCATTCATTCTCATTCTCAAATTTTGAAGAATTCTCCCATTGAAAGTACCATTCTCTGGGAATGCTAATATTCCGTCATTTTTGGTATATTCTATCCTATTTTCTAACCATACGCAAGTATGATAACCTCTCTCCATCATCATGAATGAAATAATTCTTAACCTTTTGTAGAAATGACAATTTTCTCTTTTCTCCATACATTTTGGGTAAATATCTATGTATCGAATTATATTCTGCAAAACCTACGAATCTCCTGTCTGGACGGGTTCCTGTTAAAGTCGGATCGCGTTTCCACATATAATCTCCACTATCCACTAAGATTTTGACTTTTATGCTGACTACCAATTAGATTCTAGCTAACATTTGTCTCTGAAGCAATCCTAGCGCGGCTTTTTAGTGACGTTTGTCTGATGACCCCTCCTTTACAATCTGCGCTTCTCTGTCCCTCGCTGTTTCAACCAATACCAGCGCGACACCTGTGACGTCAGTATTGCTCCTGACTACTGACCCCTCCTTTACAAGAGTCGTTCCACGCCCGCTGTTTCAACCAATCCTAGCGCGGCGTATGTGACGTCAGCTTCCTCTCCGGCAGCTGACCCTCCCTTTACAAAATCGTACGCAAAACTTTTATTTTCTTTATACTTCTTATTAAAAGTCAGTAACAACATAAAACATTCGCTATCGTGCCAGTTTCGCTAAATTGAAAAAATAGTTTCTCTCACACTTAGTAAAACCTTTCCGTTTACTAAACATACACTACGAGTAAAACCCTTCCGTTTACTCTTCACGTAAGCTTCAGAAATACCTGCTACTTCTTCAATGTTACCCTTTCTAGGTGATATAACATCAAATTTTACCAGCGTATTCCTTTGCTATTACTCACACGCATAAGTCCCTAACAAGTACTGATAGCCCTTCTTAACTTTTCAGTACTATTTCTGCCTGACAGATAACCTCACTGCAGTATGGCTTCCACTTACCATCCGCTATTCAATTTTCCCCGGGGATTCTAGACAACATAAAACAAAACTTTTGAACAAACGGATGTTAGTTTATAAAAATAAAATTCTCATTACCCAATTAACAAAGTGCAACCATCCTCTGATAACCAGAAAACTGATCCAGCGGGTTACTTGCAACAAGCATTCATACACCGAATACTCACATGGGCCCATTCATTCACACTACGCTAGCAATTTCCGCTGGTGGGTCAGTTGTACTCTTTATCAATATCCCTGCTACCAATTACTTTTCTGATTGAAGAGTAATGACTTACCAATGGACCCTTTGACAATTGGAAAGTTTAAAATGAGTGACATTCAATACAATCCATAATCCTGAAATAATCACTGAGTCAGGAAGTTTTAAAATGTTTATCTAAAGTTTAGCAGAGTAAATTACAAATCCACATAATACGTAATCGTATATCAAGGATGAAGCATACTAATAAATCAATTATTCATCAATGACGGTTCCTTAGAAAGAAGAAGATAGAGACAGCAGCACAGCTAAAGGTTGCATTTATATTTACCTAAAGATGTGAGAACCAAACCCCTTGGCCAAGGAGTTGGAAAGATAGGTCCCAAGAAGGATGAAGACCAAAGATCTCCGGACCAGGTTCAGGACAGAATAGGTGACCTCTCTATCAACGACGCCTGCGTCGTTCCCCTCTCTGAAACTTCGCTCCTCCTCGATATCTTCCATGTCTTCCTTCTAATGGAATCCGCCGCCCCCACCTCAGGGCCTCTCTGGACAGCGGTTCAGTCTGCAATCGATCAGCTCGTCAAGCACCAAAACCTGATCTCTCGTGTCTGAGCTTGTGCGTCCTAATGCCAATGCCTGTTCTATCTAATTAGCTTAATTCTATATCTATTATACCCTTCTATGCCCATGTACCTCCCATTAATGTTTCAAATTTATGGGCCCACTACTTCTGATTGGACGGGGACAGGGGGTTGATCCTCACACCATGCCAATTTAGTTCAATTTCGTAAAGCCCTTTGTTTGAAAATACCGCCCCTCACAATTAATACATTTGCTTTATTTCCCACCCGTCTCACGACAAAGTTTAATACATTGTTTTTATAAATTGTTGCATTTTTGCAGGAACATCGCGGATGCAGTGGAGTTGGCCACCAGGTCACGGCCTTGGATGACGTCCAAGTTGACTTCATCGCTGTGCATTGTTTTCCCGGGTGCATGCGTACTTCGCATTGGCTTCAAGCTGCCTCTCCGTTAACCCAGGCCCCGTTTTACAAACTAATAAAAGTCAAAGAAGAAAACATTAAAATCGCAAATAAATGTCTTCACTGTATACCCTTTATTTCTACTCTATTCCCATTTAATTATAAATCTATCCCGCATTAGTAGCATTAAAATACCACAGTTTTAATTGCAGCAACTGCGCAAGCTTTAGCATGTGAAAACATTAAGCAGCCATTTTAATACACACTGCGCAGAAGCAAAGTTTTCCCTCCAAGCAAAGAAAAGACGTCATACCACATGATATGGTTGACACATGCGTACTGGAATTCCCGCGCTTTAACAGCCATTTTGGATTAGACAAGCGTTATTTATTAGCTTAAACACATAGGCAAGCTTCTCTCGTATAGTGTTCATGTGTGCATTTGTTAGTAGAGACATTACAAAGTTTTTAATAAATTAATACTGTGAGAGGATTGCTTACGAGCAAGTCTCATTGTGAGTTCTTGCTCCATCAATCCCCTCTCTGAGGGCGTTTCTGAGCCATCAAATACTACCCACAACCAGATGCCAACTTTTAGCATAAAATTGTCTCAGCTTCATTTTTACACTTTCTATTTTTATCATCTCCTTTCAGTTTCTTGTATAATTCACTTTTCAGATCTTCTAGTTCAATTTCATCAAACTTTCGTTTTTTTCCTTTTCCTGTCACTCTATATTTCTCATTCTTTCTACAACATTTGCACCATATTATTATTGACAGTACTATTATTGCTATCCCTGCTAAGAGTACTAATATTTGACCTATAAGTCCTTTCCCTACATTAGCAAACCAGGTACCAATTGACGCTATACTATTCGTCAATCTTTCCCATACACTATCAACTTCCAGTGGTTTTAGTTCATTCTCAAGTTTTGTTATATTCTGTATATACGTTCCAATTTCTGCACTTTTGTCAGGTATGTACGTGCAACAATGTTTCGTTTTCAATAATTTACAGACTCCGCCCTCTTTTGCCAGTATTATATCAAGAGCAAGTCGATTTTGCATAACCATTGATCTAATCGCAACCATCTCTGCATTAATCATTAGAAATCCTCCAGCAGTGTCCGTTGATAAACGATCAACCACTGTAGATAATTTACATATTTTCCTTGAGTTCAGAATTATTCCCACTGAAGGTATCAATGCACCAAATATATCACCTACAATTTCTGAAAAACTAGCTCTTTTACTACGTGTTAATTCACTATTATTTTCATTGCTCCCAGTGTTCCTCTTTACGTGGTATATTTTTGGAAATACTATTCTAAAATAACAACTTCCATACCACCGTGCAGGAAGCCTAAAGTAAGCCTTATTCCCACACACATAATAGATTCCAGGAAAAACTGAATCTGTTCCTCCTTTTAGTCCCCAACCTCCAAGAATTAAGAAATTATGTTCACATTCACTGGTACCGATGAAAACATTGTTATAATCAGTCTTTAACCTATGTAGACAAATTTTCCCTGTCTTTACAAAATCCAGAGCCATAGCAGCTTGAGCCTTGCCAGGTGTGTAACTCCCTT